>OY288250.1:42488682-43088682 GCA_958450325.1 Agrostemma githago
AACTCCCCCACACTTAACCCTTACTCGCCCTCGAGTAAGCATAAACTAACTATTAAACTAGCCGAGCGGGTATTAGCGCACCCTATGCCCTTTCAACTCACGCGAATACACTTAGAGGAGAATTGCACTCCACAAGGCAAGTAAGGTCTTGCGACAAAACTGTGGATGCAACCGGACACAAACACATAAACAAGCAAGCATACAACAAACAAACACAAGGTTGCACCCAAAAAGAAACAAATACCGCTTCCCTCTAAATAGCGGTGAAAGAAGCACCGGTTTAGGACTCAAGGCAAGTGACAACGTTCCCAAGCTAATAATACAAATCGAGATGAACTAAACCCTAATAGTATGACGATAAAGCAACAAAAACGTTGGTAACTTACCTAGGTCCTCCTAGCCTTCTAAGAACGTACTACGGGACGATTAGCGGGATGGAAAAAGGATGAACCACGGTGTTAGTCGACACTGTAGGTAAGTGAGACCCCGCCCCCTTTAGCGATGAGCCAAAAGGGTCGTCCCATGCCCAAAACCGCCTAACTAGTCCAAGTAAAAAGGTGGATATGAATGCAAAATGAGAGAAGACCGACCATTACCGCTATCATCCTTCCTAGGGACTCGGTCCTTTGGTAGGCTCTTCATGGTAATAGTCGGTAAAAGGCTTATTTTGAGAGGTGTGAGGACTCTTTTTGTGGGACGGTTTTCTTTTGGCATTTTTCTTTCTTTTTGAATTTTTGCTTCTATTGTTGCCTTGCCATTTCTTTTTCTTTTTTTCTATTTTCTTTTTCTTGGCTTTTTGTGCCTTTTCTTTTTCTTCAATCTATTCTTTCTTTCTTTTTCTTTCTTTTTCTTTTCTTTGCCCTTTTGGCTTGATTTGAGTTGTAGGCATTCCTTTTTGCAACAAGAAAGAGAGATTTCAACAAATTTGCAACTTTATTGTGTGGATATGTGTAGGAGGTAGGGAAATGGGTATGTCGGGACGACGTCTTCCCTTCATACTCACAGAAAGGGGAGAACTTGGACTAGTCAAACAATCCCAAACAGGGTCACCTAAGGGACGGGACTCGGCAACCAAGGCCTTTTCATACCGTGGGTGGTCATAATGGTCAAAATGCAAATCCCGTAGTAAATCCCTAGTAAGCTAGGTGGACTCAAGGTAAAGGACCAACGAAATCATTGATTTAGGGTCATTCTACTATACTAAGGTCCAAGACTCGATTCATACTACTAGAAACGGAAAGTAAACGCTTGCACACTAGCCTCTAAACCGGGTTTTTGAAAACCTTTTTCCACACTAGACACAACTACACACACAAAACATAGACACGACGAAAACAAAAGAAAAAGAGACAAAAGGCTACAAAACAAAACAAGATAAAACAAACACATAAACAAAACAAACACCACCCCGAACTTCCAAACAAATCACCAAATCAACCACAAATAATGCACAAAGCTCCACCTGAGCACACAAATTCACACAACTCCTCCAAACTCCACAAGGAACAAAGAGGGAAAAGGGGTGAAGAGATGTTACCGGATGTCTTGAGAGCTCTCCAAAGCTAACGGTGATTAGGCAACCTATAAGGAAAAAGGGAGGCAAAACACGCACAACAAAACAAAAATACGACACAACGACACAAAAGGAAAAGACACAAAAGAAAATCTTTTTGATTTTTGTGAAATTTTTTCAAATTTTAGGACTCTTAAAGATTTTTTTGAAAAACTACGAAAATAAAACTAACTACGATAGAATATCGCTCCCCCACACTTAAACCGATCAATGTCCTCATGCTCGATCGTAGTGTATGGAGAGACTAAAGAAAAGAAAAGAAACTACAAAAATAAAGCTAAAAATCAAAAATAAAGCGAAGAAAAGGGTAGAATGTGCCCGGCCGGGGTGTAGTCAAGTCACCATGGGCCGAGACGAGAAAAGATATGGATGGGGGAAGAAATATAAAGAATGAAATAAAAGGAAATGGGAGGGGAGGACTAGGTGTAATCAAGTCACCTAGCCCGGATTCCGCCTAAATCCGACTAAATCCAGAAAAGTGAAAAATAAAGTGAAAAGCATTATAAATTTGGATTTTGAAATGACTCCCGACGTAATCACGTCATCGAGAGTCGGGAGCAATAACTACCAAGGCCCCGAGGGCCACCATGACACAAAAGTGTATAAGGGGGAGGGGACAAACAAAGGAAGACAAGCGATAAAAGACGGAAAAGAAAGGATAGTTGCCATACCCATCGGTTAGCAACTCACTTGCTCCATCGTCTCATAGTTCAATATCGGCACATAGCTTGTCTTCGTCATTGCTATTCCTCTTCAATCTTGATAGGCCCGCATGGTTGAAGTATTAAGCTTGCAATGGTAGAAGGGAGTGGGATTTGATGTTAGGCTCGGTAAGTAGTGAAGATAAGGTGAGGTGAGAGTATGCATATGATGTGTAGGGGTCATATGATATGTGCAAGGATAGGTAGGGAGGTTGGGGGTGGTATAAAATGGTTGGGTGGGCTCGAATGACCAAGAAGATGCAAAAGGGGGAGCAAGGGACCATCCCGGTTGGGATGGACTTCTTCCCGGTCGGGAAGACTCCTTTCCGGTCGGGAAGAACTTGGTCCTGGTCGGGATCACACTCCAGAAGATTCAATTTTCAGCACACTCATCCCGATCGGGAAGACATCCTTCCCGGTCGGGATGCTCTCTTCCTGATCGGGAAGACTCTTCTAACCCTTCATTCCTTGGTAGCTTCACCCACATGTCCACCAATACATCGAGACATAGATTCTAGTCCCCAAAAGCTTGTCAAAAGCTTCAAAAACCGAATCCCATGCCCAAATCCAAGCTTCTATCATCAACTACTCTCTCAAGACTTCTTCTTCACTATAACCTATCAAATGAACTCAATAAACACCATCAAAATCCCTCCCTCACATCGCTCGTCAAAATACCGAATTATAAGAATTCCACAAAAGCTAACAAATCCTAGAAACCAAACTATCCAAACAAACATAAACAAAAACGAAAACAAAAGAAAAGGAAAAAAAAAGATATTTATATGATACTCTCACCATTTACTCCTCCATAGCCATCAAGGGCTCGAAGAAGTAAGTCAAATGCCCTAGCAACATCTTCATTGAGGCTCACATGGTCGAGCCTAGCTACTTTCAAGAGTTTCCAAGTCGGAGGCAAGAAGCGATCATCTTCATTATGCTCGGGGTTTTCGTGATCTTCCGGGTCTTCCAAGCCAACATAGCAACGACTCTTATGACCATCCGGTAGGTATAGTGGTCTAGAGTCATGCTCGGTGTTATGATGTGGGAGATCACTCCCTAAAGGGATTGCTTCTTCTATGGGATCGAGAGTATAACTCTTTTCCACCGCCCGATAAGGATCCTCTTCATCAACCGTCTCACAAGACAAGGGACTAGAAATCGAGTGCGATAGAGGAGGAGAAGGCATCATGTTTTCTTCATTGGAGGCAATTGGCTCCTCAAATTTCCCATTCAAGGCAAGTTCCAAGGCATCTACTTCTTTCTCCCAAGTATTACGCTCCTCTTCACTCACCTTGTCAATATGGCCTAGAGGAGGTATGTCTTCACTTGGCTTTGGATTGTCTAGATCCAGTTCATCACGAAGAAAATCATACAAATCCAATTTGATAGCCAATACATCGGCTCCCCAAGAGTTACCTTGAGAATCATGTTCAAATCCCTCCTCATTGTTGACCCTTGAAGCTTCACTTTCCTCCATTCTTCTCATATCTTCACCATCCAAGCAACACTCAACAATGATCTCTTGATTGACCCCCTCTTCTTCATTTGTAGCTTCATGATCGGGTTGACTTTCTTGTGGAGACACCCGACCTTCATGCCCAAATGAACCTTCCCCAACAGTTTTTGGAGCTCGAGTGGCCGACATCGTGATACGAGCCATGTGTGCATTGATCCGAGCATCTTGCACCTCTATTTCGGCTTTGAGCTCCTCTTTGACCCCTTGTATTTGAGTCATCATCGCTTGTTGACTCTTTTGCAATAAAATCATCATCTCATGTTGACCCTTTTTCAATAGCATTATCGCCTCTTGTTGACTCTTTTGCATTTGAACCAACATTTGACAAGTCTCAAAGTTGGGGATTTTTGGTTGTGGGTCATGTGGGGTTATTTGGTAGTTGTTAGGATGTTGGAATGATCCTTGAAAACTTTCATGGTAACCATATAAAGGGCGTTCGTAAGATTGTTGATGAGGTTGATATGGTTGGTGAAATTTTGGGACTTGGCAATTTGCCCAATAGTTATCCCGCGACGATTGATGGAAGCTAGGACGTGCCATTTCCAAAACGTTGCTTTGATACCTAGGATGAACTAGAAGCACTTGAGAAAACGTTAGTAGCCTAGTGCTTTTGAGGCACAAGGAAGAGAGAATTGCACACAAGAAATAGAACGGAGATAGACAAGGAGAGGAAAACACAAAAATCAAGAACAAAGTCGAAAACTAAGCAAACAAAAGTCTAAACTACGCCGTCCCCGGCAACGGCGCCAATTTGATGGGCGGGATTTGTCACGGATCCCGCCACCAAATAATAACCAACTAACCTAACTACGGTAGCTAGGGCAAGTCGGGTCGATCCACGGGGACGGAAAATGCGCTTAGACTAATGGGTGCTATGGTCTAGGACTAGGTTCGAGACAAGCTAATCTAGGGGGAGGCAAAGGACTAGGCTAAGGTCTAAAACAAGGAAAAGGGATACAAACAAGTAACTAAAGACTAAGGGAAGCGAGGATAACAATAAGAAGTTAAACTAGGGTTAGGTCGGGTTCATGGATGCAAAGGAGGCAAAAAGGGGAAAAACGGGGTTACTAGCATGCTTTCGTAGCCTAGGTACCGCTGATCGGGCTCTCGCTACGTAATCGGCCTAGGGGTCGTCCTCACCGGGCTCTCGCTACGTAATGAGGGAACCAAACCAACCAACCAAACACATACATACAAGAGAATATGCAAGAAAAACAAGGATTGATCATCTCTAGTCTCACAAGCATTTCATCAAATATGTGGAGTGCAAGGTAAATGGGAAACAACAAAGACAACATCTAGTACCACCCATCTCACCCTAATCAACCCTAATCACAAACAATCACCCTAATAACCGTAGCAAGAGTCTACTCAAACATATCTAATGCTAAAACTAACGCTAACAAGATAAACCAAAACAAGAACAAGAGCATACATATGTAAAACTAACAAGGATGATGAACAAAACAATAAACAAGATCGAAAGATTGAAACTTGAATAATAAAACAAAGATTAATAGAAAGGAAAAGAGATTATACCATACTAGAAGATGAAAGCAAGAATGAAAACTTGTATAAAAGAGAAAACCCAAAACAATCTTCCAAGGTTGTCAATCTTGGTTGAATCTTGAAGAATTCCCATAATACAAGGATTAAACTAAGATTAACGATTAACTAAGAACTAATCTAGACTAAAATATGCTAATCCATGCTAAACTATGCTAGGGTTTTGTGGGTAATGTCTAAGATCCTTTAAGATTACAAGAGGAGGGGTATTTATAGGGTTACAATGAATAAGGGAGAAGAAAGGAGCAATTGCGGGCTACAGCACAGCCTTCCCGGACGGGAAGGTGGTGGTCCCGGTCGGGAAGAGGTCGGTCCCGGCCGGGAAGAGGTCATCCCGGTCGGGATGAACCCAAAACAGCATCACTTGCAATTGCACACTCCTTCACGGTCGGGAAGGCATTATCCCGCCCGGGAAGGACCTTGTAGGCCTCTATTATGATCTTTTTGGTCCCTTCTTGCTTCTCATGGGCTTCCCATCGATTCTCGGGACTCAGGATCGAGCCTAAGGGGCTCAAGAATGGGTCCCAAGGTCTCGGGATCGAATCCAAGGCATCGAGTGATCGTTCCTTCTCTTTGTTGGCTCCAAAAGTGTGTGAAACGAGTCGGAATCGTTCCAATTCTTCATGAATGGTCTCGGGAACCTAAAACGAACTAGAAGAAGCATAAGTAGCCCATAAACAGCTCCCAAGGAGCGATTCCACAAGGACAATGGGACCAAAACAGAACAAATTAGGCACTACAAACTACACTTATCAAATGACAGCACAAACGTTACTGTCATCGAGCATATGCGATAAGAGAATTTTGAAGAGTATGGATGTAAGAAAGGATAGATTAAAGTAATTAATACGTACGCTCATATTTCTTCACTTCAACACACTTGATAACAACAACCGTGGATTGCCCTGGATTCGGCAGACTGCTAAACAATTGAGGAAGAACGTCACTGTGCGGTGCCCAAAGAGTACACGAAACCTGACAGAAGTTGATAGAAACAATTGGAGGAATTAGGTAGTTAGGGACGGTTAGTTATATACGTCTATTCAGTAGTGTGAAATAAGACCGAATGACTAAGGTACAAAAAGGAACATCAAATATTCTACCATTATATATGATAATTGCAAAAACATAGATTATAGAGACGACATATAGAAATAGGAATAAAGAGAACTTAACTGTATGAGAATACAATGGCAGTTCAAAGAATACGAAAGGTACTATACATAGCATATATAGCAACGAAAGAGTATCAAGGCAACGTGACTGTATGATAGTTCAATAATAATACGAAAACCATATATATTAATAAACTATTTATACATGTTCGAAAGTGAATAGAAAGATATGTGCCGTGAATATAGAAGGTACGCGTGATGAAATCAGTCTAGGAAAGGAAGTGCGACAAAATAAAGAGAAAACTATCGCTAAAACAATCCACTATAGATACACGGAAAATGACAAATATGACAAACCGAATTGCATGACCAAAAATAAATCGAAAGGAACGAAGCATACTTAACATCCTCAAGCTTGATGTTGCGATATTCGAAACCATTCTTAGTATGGCTGAGCGGACCGATCTCGAAAAGCTTTCCGACCAAATCTGTAAATATTAGGCAACGTAAATTTTTTTTTAGGACGTAATTAGTCAAGAAATAGATGAAATTTAGATCGGTTATCTAAATAAGATTTATTGAGTACCGATGTAGTGAGTTGTCGAGACACGACCGTTGACGATATCCTCGAAATCGGCGAACCGAAATCCATAGAGTAGTATGGATTGCCGACCATCGTAAGGAACGACTTTGCTTGAGTATTCAATGTGCAAACGTATGCTGTTCGGTGTAGCCCTATCGTAGCCGGTATTCGAACTGACAGTGAGGTTACGGATAATATAGTCACCTCCAACAGCAAGCGAGTTAGTATATTTGCTCAAAATCTGCCTACGCACGGTGCGCTAAACGATATCCTTCTGCAAAAGAAAGAAGTTAAATATCGATTTAATAAAGGTAAAATGGAACGTATTTTATAGTATTACAAACGTTTTGCGGGAAGAACAACGCAAAAGAAAACGTATCGTATATAGGTACGAAAAAAAATGAAATCAGATAATACAACTAAATATGAATTTGTTAGAAATACAAAGGAAATTAGTATACTATTTCGCAACGGAAAAAAAAACGTATCATATATAGGTACGAAAAAAAACAAATCAGAGAATACAACTAAATATGAATTTGTTCGAAATACGAAGGAAATTAGTATACTATTTCGAAAATTTAACACGTAAATAAAAACGCAATAAAAGTATATGAAGTATCGATATCAAACAAAAAGCAAAGTAGACAAAAAAAGAAAAAACTTATAAACGCAGATTGAACGTTGGAATTTGGTATCACAAATAAACGAATGATGATCGGATGCGAAGGATTAACGTAATAATATGGTTGACGTAATACCTCAGAATCGATCATGAGATACTCGATACACTTGACTTTGGTTCTGTCCTTCATGACCGGTCGGGTCCAGTGATGGACGACCCTGACGATCATCTCTTTCGGCCGCTTCCCCTGCTCCAATTTTGATATGTTTGTTAACTCGGAAGTCGACATAGTGTTGAATAAGAAGGATTCTTATGGAATAATAAAGATAGGAGTGCTTATGATACCAAAAACAGAAATGAAGACCGATATATATAAGGTTGAGTTAGGTAATGTGAACATTTGATTATTATGGTAAAATATCGAGGGATATTCTCATGAATATCTCTAGGTAAACAACTGTATATTACTGAAATGTTGATCTTAATATTGTTTCCGTCTGTATTACGTATTACGGAAAAAGTTATCCGTGTTAGCGCATAAGGAATTTTTATCATATTTGGGACGGATACGTGATATCTGTTCAATAATTAGTTACCCGTGATAAATTCTACATTTATAAGGGTATCAATAACCTAGTTCATATCTAGGACGGATACGTCTGCCTCAATAAAATAAATTCCGTATAAAGTATATACTATGTATTTTCGATTTACTATCATTTCGTCTTAGCTTATACATTACGTGTTACTATATAAATGAGTATATTTCGGTTAGAAATAAAAAACTTCCTAATTTGACTAAAATACCAAAAAATTAGGTGATAGTAAATAGGAAAAGATTTGTTAGCCTCGAAAACTGCAGGATCGAAAACATATCATATATTTATATTAATACGTATTAAGCACTATGCTATATAATAACACGTATGATTATGAGGTATTATAATAATACGTATGGTATATATAATAATACATAATAATCTGTATATAATTAGGTATTATAATATAGTTAATTAATATAACAATATGAATGATTATACATATGGTTATATACTATACTTTAATTACGTATATACTTTAATTACGTATTATAATTTTTTAAATTTTTAGCTATTATAAGAGTACATATTATGTATTATACGTTTGGCTATAATAACATTATAATACATAATGATATTAACATATAAATTAAAGTATAGCATATCTTGGTAATTACACACAAAAACTTCCTAACTAACATATATGTTGGTGGTAATTAGTATTGAGCTACTGTATTCAAAAAGAAATGAGTACATTTTGGTTTGACTAAAATACCATAATGAGAACATTTGATTATTATGGGAAGATATCGTGGGACATTCTCATGAATATCTCTAGGTAAACAGCTGTATATTACTGATATGTTGATCTTAATATTGTTTCCATCTGTATTACGTATCACGGAAAAAGTTATCCGTGTTGGCGCACAAAGAATTTATATCATATTTGGGACGGATACGTGATATCTGTTCAATAATTAGTTACCCGTGATAAATTAAAGTATATAAAACAGGTATATGATAAATTAAATTCATAATTAAATACATAATGATATTAACATATAAACTAGTTTTAATGCCCGTGCGATGCACGGGTGCAACAAAAATGCTACTAAATCATCCATAATGGTGATAATACATCATTTTATAATATTGACTGTGACGAACTGTTTATGATTATTTCAAATAATTGTAATTTTGGAGTTATTGATAATAACTCGACCCGTGACTCGTATAACCCGACCCGTATACTGACTCCACTCGTATAACTCGACCCGTGAGCCGACCCGCTCGTCTAGTGCGTTTATTGATTACTTACTTACTTGGATAAAAAACGACGCTCATCAAAGTAGTAGGTCATGTATCTGTGAGCAATATTAATACGTCACAACTCATCTATGAACATTTAGTTTATCTATGTCTTTTACTTTAAAAGATTATAATCATTTGACTTTCTACATCAAATATTTTGTATGTATGTCATTATCTCGCACTATATTCGATCCTAGCAGCCCGACCAATTATTTTTAGGGTCATGAGCCCTTTTTTCCTGAGCCGCGACCCATTTGACCTAACCTAATCTAAAAGCTTTAGTCTAAAAGCCTAGTTCGACTCAATCTGTTACTCTGTCTAGATTTTATTAAAACTCTAATTTTAATTTATAAGTTATTCGATATAATTAATTTTATATATTATTCTTTTATTTGAATATAACTTTATGTCTAATCTTAACATAAATTATCTAGCAATTTTAGTACGTTAGTCTCTTGTAAAGTTGTATATAGGGAGCCTAACAGAAATTCTTACTTGTGACGGATATATATTCGTTGTAGACTTGCGACGGGTCAAGTACTATCTATGTGGGGTAGATAAACTAAAGCAAAATCAATATATGAATAATATTTAAATTCTTAGTGTTTCATAAAAGTTGGATTCCCTCGAAAAAAAAGCTTCCTTTAATTATATATATTGATTAAAGTATAGTATAATAATATGATATATAATAACACGTATAATTATGAGGTATTATAATAATACGTATGATATATAATAACACATTTTATTAAAACGTGTTATATAATAATACATATTATATATAATAATATATTATATAATATTTAATTAAATTCCGTATAAAGTATATACTATACAATAGGTATGATTACACATATGGTTATAACATATAAAACGTGTTATTATATATTAGGTTATAATATAACATATATTAAAGTATATGTAATTATATGTTCGTATATACCATTATATATTATATAAGGGAAAATATAACATTATATTAGGAAAATATCCGACAATATATAAGTGAAAATATATAATCCTAAGTTAACGAAAATAACATATATGTAGGTATATGTAAGCGTATATATATACTAAATACGAAAAATATACGGGTATATATACATGAGGAAATGACAATCTTGCCCCTGAATTATGAAAGAGATGCGAAATGGTTTAAGTGATAGGACGATTTTGTCCAATTAATGTGGGAGCTCAGAGCGAGGTTTTGAGAGATGTTAGGCGTGCCACGTCAGCTTTGATGGTGTTATCTTTAATTAAATTATTATATTATTATATTATTATATTATAAGATTAGAGAATTTTAGTTTTGTAAATTTTGAAAACACCCTGATTAGTAGTACTAAAATGTTTAAGATATTTTTAATTATTTTATGAATACTTGTATGATATTTCAATAATTTCATAAATCCATTTATCCTTATTTTAGAAATTAATATCATTAAGGCCGAAAGTATTAGTTTTATAAATCTATATCGTTTGGTAAAATATTGTGTTAGTATAAACATATATTTTCGCTATTTTGATATGATGCTATTTTTAGTCAAGTTTCTAATAATAGAAGTTTCCTAAAATAGAAAGTTTTCTGTTTTGGGAAGTGATCATTTTCCTATTGTTCTCTTATTATTATAATGATTATATCTTTTGAATATCGATAGTGGCTTTGTTTTGGAATTATAGAATAAGGACAAGTGTAGAGTTAGAGTAATATAGTCTGGGATATACGTTTTTGCCATCAACTGTAAGGCTGGTGTGCCTTTATGGGGCACATTGGTTGTTGAACTAAGCATGATTTGTGTTCAGGAGAGTGTGCATTTTGCCCTTAAACTTAGATATCGCATCGTGTAAGTCGCGTCAGGTTGAACTGGATATGGTTTGTATCCAGGAGGGGTGTATACTACTTAAACCAGGACCTCGTTGCAAACATGACAGGCTAAAGTTGTTATAGCATGACTAAACATACCTGTTTGGGTGAAGAGAGGCGCGCGCCTCGTTTGTGATTCCAGCGACTCGCGGGGATGACTGATTTTCAGTCATGGAGACGAATTTCTTCGTTTAATCCTTTTTTTAGTCTTCCCACACTCATGTTAGTCGCACGAAAATCTGAAAAATCTACCTTTCTCGTTCCTACAAATAATAAGAGTTAGAAAATACTTAAAATATAAACTATTTATATAAGCGACTCATTATACAGAAAATACGAAAAACTATTACTAATCTAATATAATGAAATACGACCCAAAATAAAAATTGAAAAATAAAAACATACAAGACATCGCTTGCCTCCCGGAAGCGCTTTTGTTTAATGTCGTTCGTTCGACTTCTTGCAGAAAACTGACCCGAATTAAAATAGTATTATATTACTTACCTCAACCGACAATGGAGTAATCGAGCGGAATGAATGTACAGAACAACTCAATGCCCTTAGTAATCGATCAAAAATACTCGCAAATAGATTAGAATAGTGACGGTACGAGATAAAAATAATTGGACACCACCTATAAATAAGAACATCATAATAATCTTGCAATGAACATCTTTTCGAGCCTCTATGCTCAAAAAATGAATTAAAATCAATGTACTTCTATTTATAAGATGGATTTTTCATAGGTATAGTCAAATAAGCTCGAGGGCAAACATAAAACTTTCCCAGAATTAACACCAATGAAGACTTGAAGGGTATCGGTGGTGCTCCTTCCTTGTGAATATTAAATTCAGTAAATATGTCTTCCGTTTCTCTAATCTTTTCATTGTCGTTCATGCTCACTAATTCACTTCTCTTAGGGGAATCGTCATTCGCCTCATCAATAACAACTATCTCTTCTTCTCCTACTCCAACTTTCATAGTCTCCTCAGTGGTCACACTCATATCCTCTTGCTCATTCTTAACAATCATAACTATAGAATCCTCCAAGATTGAACTATCACTCATATCATTGTGACTTGAGGAATCTTTCACAATGTGTGTCTCGTTATTACAAGTTGAATAAATATGTGTAGAAATCGTAGTAGAGGGTGAGGAGTATATCTGTGGACATGACGTAGGTCCACCCCGACGCGGCCACGCGCGGGTTTGGGTAGGCGAATGAATCTCGTGGTAAGATTGTTCTCGGGTTCGAAATTTAAGTCAAAGATGGAGTCGCCACCGAATTTTGTGGTTATTTGGAACCATTCGAGCCCACTCTATGTCGTCGTGGACTATACACAAAGTACGGCCCACTTCGATTTCAGAGTTTATGGGGCTCGTCCCTTTGCATTATTATATCGATACCGTTTACACCGGCTTTCGTATATAAAATGACTCTCGTGCGCCAATGGTTTCGGACATCCGGAAACCAAGGTTCTGAGTAAGGGGTGAGGGTACGTGTTGGGAATCCCACTAAGGACACCCAACCCCGGCCGCACAATGGCGGCCTCTACTAAGACAACACTCGTGTTCGTGTACGCGCGCTAGTAAAACAACTAATTAATATGCAAACAGTGTTTTAGCTAAACATGTGAATTATATGTGAACTACGTCATTTAATGCATCTAATCATTGTCGCAGTAGTTTAGCATGTGATGTTCATTTAAATAAATAAATGACAAACATCGAAAATAGAAAACTCGTAAATAAATTACAAATTACACGGGCGGAATACAACCCGGAATTCACAATACAACGAGCATCATGTGATGTCGGTTTTGTAGTCCTCCGCGTCACGACATCGATACTAATCCTAGCGGATTATGTGATGTCGGTTTTCGCATCAATGGATCTCGCACTAATCTTAGAAATGGAGTCCTACGCGTTCAACTATGAGCGACCACGATCTCGTTACGCCCTTGAGTACATTGGGGCGGCGCTCCACGAAAGGGTGCCA
The DNA here is from genome assembly GCA_958450325.1 of Agrostemma githago. Classification (NCBI taxonomy): domain Eukaryota; kingdom Viridiplantae; phylum Streptophyta; class Magnoliopsida; order Caryophyllales; family Caryophyllaceae; genus Agrostemma; species Agrostemma githago. Next base: position 42,502,081 of record OY288250.1, read on the forward strand.
CCTTCGTCGTTGTTCGTAAAGGGATTAAACGGACTTTGGATGGTCGTCATTGTCAAACGGGTTAGGATCCGGATTTTAGTACAAGTATGTATATATACACGGTATATAAATGTTAGTAACGAAAGGATAAAAATTAGTAAATGATAAAATTAAATGTTAGGTGTTAGATACAATAAATAAAAAATGTTAGATTGTGATAAATAAAAGTGTTAGATTAGAGAGTTAGTATACACAAAATTAAAATGTTAGTGTTAACGGTTAGTACTAATAATAATAATAATAATAATAATAATAATAATAATAATAATAATAATAATAATAAATAAATAAATAAATAATAATAATAATAATAATAATAATAATAAATAAATAAATAAATAATAATAATAATAATAATAATAATAATAATAATAATAATAATAATAATAATAATAATATATACATAAATATATAAAAGAAACGAAAAAAGAAGAAGGGAGAAAGAGATGTCGGGATTTGAATTACACCCTCAACCTACATGCTTTAATCTCGGAAATGGACTCGTCAAGTAGCGGCGTGTGCGCGGGAGTGTCGAGAAATGTAGGGTGAGTTAGGGTGTGTTTGTTTAGGGAGAGGATGCTCTCGGGTCTTTAGCGAGTTTTGATCTCTGGATTTTGAATGTATATCTGTGTAGGATTGATATCGAGATGGTGAATGCTTAAAGGTGAAATGATGGATGAAAATGTGAGGGTTTTTGAAGTATAGTAATGGCTGAAAAAAAGTTGTGAAATGGTTGTGGGGTGATGGGGTATTTATAGGAAAAATACCCCGGTTTAGGGTCACTCAATCGAGTGGCGCGGGTGCACTCGATCGAGTGCCCGGTTCGAGTCCGGTTCGGCCGGTTCATGGCCTTACTCAACCGAGTGGGTGTGAACCACTCGATCGAGTGGGTCGGGAAGGAGGGAGTGTAAATAGGGCATGATTTGTTGCCTATTTTTGAAATGATTCTGGTTGATTTGGTTGTTGAGTCTGGATTCATTTTGTGTATTCGGACATAATGTGAGGCTGGTTCGTCTCGGGATTCGACTTTGACCGGGTTTTGACTCGGTTGCTAAAAGAAAGTTTTATTTCCGGTGACGGTTTTGGCCCAAATTAGTCTCATTTTATTGGAAACGGCCCACTGGGCCTGGATTTGAGGTCGGTTTTGAGAGATTTGCACTCCGCTAAATGCCCACGTCAGATACTATTAATTCAGAGTCCGTATTCGAGCGTATTAAGACACGTTTACGTCCGATCATCATCGGGTGTTTTGTCGGGAACTGCTATAGACACTAGCAGGCAAAATGCGGGTGTCTACAATATAAAATCATCATAGCCGTCCTCCTCGTCATCCAAAAAACCATCATCACTATCAACATCCTCTTTATAAGAGTGATATACCCCATCTGGTTCAAGGGGAAGAGTCTCATCAAAGTCCATGTTCTTATTAACTCTAGAGTCCTTAAAATTTAGAGAAAACTCATCATGTGCCTCAAGTCTATCATCAGATTCTATTATTTGCACTAAAGAACTCTGAAGATTCTGGATACTAGCATTGTTCTCTTGCTTGTATTGAGCCATACTAGCTTGAAGGGTCGCTTGAGCGGTAATCAGGTCTCTAATCATGTCTTCCGTGGATATACGAAAATCATGTTGGGTGTTCAAATTTTTATTGAGACTCATTGAAGGTGTCCTAGAGCGTGAGTTTTCAAACTCCCATTCTTCAGTGTCGTGAGCCAAGTATATGAAAAGCTCCCACTTCTCCGCATAACTAAATCCATCAACGAATCTCCCCTCACTTAAAGAATCAACATGCATCAAAGTTTCATCATTTAACCCATTGTATACCACATGACAGAGTTCCCAAATTTGATATCGGTGATGACATCTACAGACATGCTCACTCAATCTATCAAAATAATTGTAAAACAGTTCATTCTCAAATTGAGGAAAATATTTAATCGCCATTTATCGGATAAACTAAAACACAATAAATGACTCAACAAAAATTAAAACTAAACTGACTCCAAAAAAAATAACGACTAAAAAAAACTAACTAAAAATCTCTACACTAACACACAAAAATAATTAAAGCCAATTCCCCGGCAACAGCGCCAAAATTTGACAGGCTAAAGTCGTATGCCTCAAATTACAATTTATAATCACTTATAACCAACAAACTAAAACAATAGTATAATGGAAATAAGGGTCGAACCCACAGGGAATTGGATAAACTTTTGATGGGGGTCGGTAGCCTGCGCTGGGTCGCCCGCCCAGCAGGCCCCAGGGCGACCCGACCCGAGAAACCAGAGAATCTGCCCAGCAGGCTGGCAAGATAAGATCACCAAGGACCTCCCCAACGGGTAGCTTCAGGCAATCGCCTGCCTAGCAGGGCGGCTCGGCCTGCCAAGCAGGGTCTTCAAAACCCCCTGCCCGCCTGCCTCTAGGGGACTTCCTCTCCAAGCAGGGCAGGGGTTACCAGGGGCCCCTCCGTCATTTTGCCTAAGGTAAGGGAGAATGGGTGGGCAAAACGGATCCACGTGTCGCTTTTTCATCCACCCATTCTCCCGCTCTTTTCCCTCTCTTCTCTCTCTCTTCAGGGAAGGTATAAATACTTCTTTTCCTCCAACTTTCCAAGGGTTGGATTTTCTCTCTCTAGACTCTTACTCTAAGAACGCCACCTCCTCACGAACTAGGTTCGTTAAGGCATTCACGGACTGACTTAGGCATCAGAGAGGGTTTCCTCGGACAACCTCCGAGGCCCTGTGTGTTCATTGTGCAGGGAGCAGGCTCAATCCGCCGGGAAAAGTCCGACCCGTGGAGTAAGGAGAAGGATAGGATTGTGAGATCATTCAAGCAACACTCGAACATTAAGAACCTGAATTCGCAGTCGGGTTAATTGATTCCGATACCGGAAAAATTTGGCGCCGTCTGTGGGGAAGAGTACCGTTGTACCCACAAAATTACCCACAAAATCAACCATTCTCAAAATACAAAATTAGCCAATTATAACAAAACATGCCTGAAATCGTTGACGCCAGTTCAGGGGCGGGCCCAACAGTTCCACCAACAACCCCCCTGTACGGCATGTCGTTCCCGGAGAAGACGCCCGCTGCCACAACCCCAGGAGTAGGGCGGGCAAGCTTCCACGGAGCGCCGGTAAGGATGTCGCTGTTACAGCTGGGCAGGGAGCACATTCGAGGCAGCCCCTCAACCTCACCCCCGCTCAGATGGCGCAGACGGCGGCCTTCTTCTCGGCGATGCTTAACCAAGAGTTTACTCCGAAGGATATGGTAGGCAGGGTCGCCACGACCCCCAGGCAGCCCCACTTCGAAAGTGGGGAAGGAGCTGGGGGCTCAAAGCGAACCGCCGCCAGAAAAATCCAACGGAAGGCGAAGAAAACAGCACAAGTGTATGCTCAGGCGCAGTGGTGCATTACGGCCGGCAACTCGGAACCGCCTGCTCAGCAGGCATTCTCCATACACACAACAGAGTTCACCGGTGCCCGTGAAAGAAGGGGTTTATCCCAAGACCTTCATAACCGGATGAGGCACAAAGAGCCTGCGTCCAAGCGCCTAGGAGAGAGACAGGGCGACGTCTTCTCCAGGCTGACGCCGGTGGCAGACTCGCAAGCAGCACCAGGCCTGTCTAGAAGCCTCCAGTCAAGGCTTAATCAGGGGCAGCCCGTTGGGTCTAAGCATCGTCAGGGGGGGACAATCTTGAGCCAGCTCAGAAAAAGCGCCCACGACACCACTCCCCTGATAGATGGGACGACTAGGCGATTAGCAGGCAACCGCCCAGACACTGTTCCCCTGGTAGTCGGAAACCGACCCCCGACAGATGGGGGGATCAAGGTTACCACTCCACGGGGAGCAGGTCGACAGTGGTGGGAAGGCCTACAAAAACCCCTCTTCATTCGGAGGTGCAGGGGTACCCAATCCCCAAAATTAAGATGCCCTCTGTTAAATTCGACGGCACGACTGACCCGGAAGACCACTTAGCTGCGTACGAGAGTCATATGGGCATGTACGATGCCGACGACGCAGTCTGGTGCAAGATCTTTCCAGCCACCCTGGTGGGCCTGGCCCAAGGTTGGTTTAGAGACTTGCCGCAGGGATCCATCAGTTTTTTCATCGAATTGGCAGAGGCCGTCCTAGATCAATATGCTGGGAACAAGAGGCGTCGTCTTACTCGGTTCGACCTAATGACCCTTAGGTAGAGGAAGGGTGAGACTGTCAGGGAATACCTGAAGAGGTTTGACTTGTCCTTCCAGCAAGTCAAAGAGATAGACGATGCGATATGAACTTACGCGCTAACTAACTCCCTGCTCTCCTGAGAGATGAAAAATCAGATGATCAGAGCCCAACCAGAAACTCTGGCCAAGGCTAGAAAGATCGCAGAAGGGTTTATGCTGCAGGAAGAGTTCCACAGCCTGCCGAATACCCCCGCAGGCCCTACCAAGCAGCAGGGAGGACCGCAGGGTGGACGCGGCAGGGAAACAGAGAGTCGAGGAAGGGGATACCCCTAAAAAAGAATGCACAGTTTATCAGCCTAGATTCGACAGCTATACAGCCCTCAACAAGTCCAGGGCAGAGATTTTCGAACTAGAGAAGGAAACTGCCAAGTGGAACCGTCCGAGCAAACCACGCAGCCCAAAAGTGGACCCCAAGAAGTTCTGTACATTTCATGATTGCGTAGGCCACACCACCGAGGAGTGCCGTCACCTGAAGGATGAGATCGAGAAGCTCATCAGGAATGGCTGGCTGGGCAACTACGCAGCAAGGAATAAAACTCAGAAGGAAACACTGGAAAAACCTGAAGGCTCGGCGCAGAACCGCCTGATAATCCATGTGATATCAGGGGATGCAGAGGGCCAAACCAACAGAAGAGGCCAGAAGAGGCAGATTCGTGAGCTACGAAATCAGATCTATTATGCTGAAAGGGCAGGGAGTCCAAAGGTAATGACGCTCAGCATCACCCCTGAGGATGCAAGGTGGGTGGTGCACCCCCACAGTGACCCCTTGGTCCTGTCCTGGGAAATCAGTAACCACATCGTAAGGAGATGTATGGTGGATACCGGGGCTTACACGAACCTGCTTTACAGGGACGCCTTCGAGAAAATGGGATTGGAAAGAAGACACTTGAAACCTGCCCCTGGATCACTGTATGGATTCAGCGGTGCAGGCGTGCTCCCAATGGGGATTATAGACTTGCCAGTAACATTCGGAGAAGGGACCCTTGCCAGGAATGTCAGGGCATCGTTCGTCATGGTAGATGCGAAATCAGCATACAACGCCTAAATTGGTAGAGCCACCCTGGACGAAATCGAAGCCGTAATATCAATCCGAGCCCTAACAGTAACCTACGTAACAGACTTTGGCCTGGAAGGAAAGATTCACGGGGACCAGGAGTTTGCCAGGCACTGTTACTCGGTGGCTTTGCAGACTCATGAGACAGAAAGGAAAGGAAAGAGGAAAGCTGATAGCTCCCCCAGCAGGGAGGGACAGATTCCAGCCAGCCAGCAGGCAGTTGACCACCTCAAACCTGGGGGGGAAAGCATGCTGGTAGATCTAGAGCCGGGCAGGCAGGTCCTTGTAGGGGCTGACCTGGAAGAATCCTACCGCGCAGAACTCATCAAGGTCCTTAAAGACAACAAAGATGTTTTTGCATACTCAGCGGATGAAATGCCGGGAGTCGACCCGACTCACATCGTTCACGGGCTGAACGTGAGCCCGGAGGCTCGCCCTGTAAAGCAGAAGAAGAGGAATATGTCTGCAGAAAAGGACTTGGCTATCAAAGAAGAAATAGAGAAAATTTTGAAGGAAGACTTCACAGAAGTCCGCGACTACCCTGAATGGCTGGCGAATGTCGTAATGGTTAAGAAGTCGTCAGGTGCATGGAGGATGTGCGTGGACTTCACAAACCTGAACAAAGCCTGCCCAAAAGACTGCTACCCCCTTCCAAGAATAGACCAGCTGGTAGACGCCACTAGTGGGTACTCTATGCTGAGTTTTCTGGATGCTTTTTTAGGGTACCATCAGGTATATCTTTGGCAACCCGACAGGGTAAAGTGTGCCTTTATCACCAGCTCCGGCACTTATATGTATAAAATGATGCCATTCGGCCTGAAGAACGCAGGCGCCACCTACCAGAGGCTAGTCGAACAGAAAGGGAGAAATCTAGAGGCTTATGTCGACGACGCTATTGTGAAGAGTATGGGAGACAATGAACACCTGGTGGATTTGCAGGAAACTTTCTCATCCCTGCGGGCTTACAAGATGAAGCTCAACCCGAAAAAATGCACGTTCGGAGTTCGGTCTGGAAAATTCCTAGGTTTTCTAGTTAGCTCCACGTGGTTGACGCCAACCCTGAAAAGGTTCCGGCTGTCTTGGATCTCCCCGAGCCTAAAACCATAAGGGACATCCAACGGTTGACAGGCAGAATGGCTGCTCTGGCATGTTTCATTGCTAGGTTGGTGGACAAATCGACCCCCTTCTTTAAGGTGCAAAAGGGTAACAAACAGTTCAAATGGGACGACGAACAGAAGGAGGCTTTTGAACAGCTGAAGGAACATTTGAAGAAGCTACCTACCCTGGCAAGGGCAGTGGCATGGGAGAAACTCTTTCTCCACATCGCCGTAACAAGTACCACGGTAAGTGCGGTGATATTAAGGGAAGAAGCGAGTTCCCAGCAGCCTATCTACTTTGTAAGTCATGCCCTGGAGGCAGCAAAAAGAAATTACCCGGTGGTCGAGAAAGCCGCCTATGCAGTCGTCATCGTCGCCTGGAAGCTCAGGCCATACTTTGACGCGCATCCTGTTGTAGTTTTGACTGACCACCCCCTGGAAAAAGTCTTAGAAAAATTTGAAAAATCTGGAAGGCTGCTAAAATGGGCGATCGAGCTAAGTGGCTTGGGAATAACATATCAGTCCAGGACCGCCTTTAAGGCTCAAGCTCTGGCGGATTTTCTGGCTGAATGTTCCCACTCCGAAGAGGATGACCCCCCCTGCCGGAGAATGGGTGGTGTATACTGATGGGTCCTCAACGGCCAACGGTGCGGGGGCAGGCGTCGTACTAACCAGCCCCGAGGGAGTGGACTTTGAGCATGCCCTCAGATTCACTTTCCCTGCATCAAACAACGAGGCGGAGTATGAGGCTGTACTCGCAGGGATTAGTCTGGCTAAAGCGACAGGCGCAGAACGTATAGTATTAGCAACTGACTCCCAGCTCATTGCCAATCAAATTAATGGGGAGTATGAAGCGAGGGACCAGGCCATGGCTGCATACCTGGAGAAGGTGAAGCAGAACTGTCAAGCTTAAAATCCTACGAAGTCAGGAAAATTCCCCGATCCCAGAATAACCGGGCAGACGCCCTGTCAAAACTAGCCAGCTCCAGCCTGCAGGATATAAGGAGATCGGTTTGGGTGGATGTTGTTCAGGAGAAATCCACGACTACCTGTCAGTCGGTCAATGCAATCGAGGAAGCAGAGCCTGAAGATTGGATGACCCCAATCACTCAATACAAGAGATATGGGGTCCTCCCGTCTGACCATGCACAAAAGAGGAGAATGCCTGCAAGAGCAGCATGATTTATACTGATCGATGGAGAGTTATACAAGAAGTCCTTCTCCTCACCCCTGCTCAGATGCCTGGGGGCAGGGCAGGCCACTGAGGTTTTGGATGATATCCACTCGGGGATCTGTGGGCATCATATTGGAGGAAGGTCGCTATCCCACAAAGCCCTGAGAGCAGGCTACTATTGGCCTACCATGTTGGCAGATGCAAGAAACCTGACCCAAAAATGCCGGAAATGTCAGCTGTTCGCCCCTTCAATCCACGCCCTTGCCCAGGAACTCAGGCCAATATTGTCTCCATCCCCTTCGCCCAGTGGGGGATGGACATATTAGGTCCCTTCGCCGTGGCAACTGGGGGCAGGAAATTTCTAATTGTGGGGATCGATTACTTCACCAAATGGGTTGAAGCTGAAGCAGTTCCGAATATCACTGAGCCTACGGTCAGGAAGGTAATTTGCAGGGACATCATCACCAGATTCGGTCTACCAAAAATGTTGGTGTTTGATCATGGAAGGCAGTTTGATAATGACCCTCTGAGATTCTGGTTGGAAGGCCACGGCATTATAGTCGCCTATTCTGCCGTCTGCCATCCCCAAACCAACGGGCAGGCAGAAGCCGCCAACAAGCAGATATTAAATGGACTTAGGAAAATGGTGGATGAGCTCAAAGGAAGATGGGCAGATGAATTGCCAAGCATCCTCTGGTCCATCAGGACGACAAGAAAAGAGTCTACAGGACAAACACCCTTCGGTTTGGTATACGGAGCAGAAGCTTTGTTACCTATCGAAGTACGGATCCCTACCCTGCGATCTCAGCAATATGACAGGGCTGACAATGAGGCGGCAACGACTGAAGCACTAGACCTAGTCAGCGAGGTCAGGGAGGAAACCAACATCAACATCGCCGTCTACCAACAAAGGATGAGAAAGGCATATAACAGGAGAGTGAACGAAAGAAGCTTTCAAGTGGGAGACCTGGTTTTAAGGAAAACTCAGGCAGTAGGAAAATCACGAGAACATGGGAAGTTGAGTGCTAACTGGGAGGACCCGTATGAGGTAACCCAGATTAAAGGGCCAGGCACCTACAAAATCGCTAATCTAGAGGGTCAGGAGTTAGCCGCCCACTAGAATGCGGACACCCTAAGAAAGTACTATGTCTAGGCACCAGATAAAGACTAAGTAATCTTTTTTGCTTTAAGAAAAAGTTGGCGGAGGACGATCAGAGCAAAATGTCGACGGCTCCGACCACACATGTTAAAAGTTCATTTTTAAGAAATGAAAAGACACCCATAATTTATACTCGTTGCCTGTTCAAAATTGAATTACACACAATCGAGCAGGGGGCAATAGGGGGAGGCCCCCCTGTTGCCAAAACCAGGAAAAATGAACCCCCCAACAAAATCCCTAAGTCCTCCTGCCTGCCTCTGAGCAGGCAGGGGCAGGCCCCATGGACTTCGGACAAAAGCCAGGGTCAGGCCAGGCCCCATGCGCCAAATGAACAAGGACTGGGAACATTCCCCAACTTTGTATAAAAAATTAACTAAGTCCTCCTGCCTGTCCAGAGGCAGGCAGGGGGCATGCACCCTGGACTTCGACCAGAAGCCAGGGCCAGGCCAGGCCACGAGCGCCAAACGAACAAGGACTAGGGGCAACCCCCAACCTTGTATAAAAAACAACTAAGACTCCCTGCCTATCTCTGGGCTGGCAGGGGGCAGGCCCCCTGGACTTCGACCAGAAGCCAGGGACAGGCCAGGCCACGAACGCCAAACGAACAAGAACTGGGGGCAACCCCCAACCTTGTATAAAAATAACTAAAACTCCCTCCCTGTCTCTGGGCAGGCAGGGGGCAGGCCCCCTGGACTTCGACCAGAAGCCAGGGACAGGCCAGGCCACGAGCTCCAAACAAACAAGGACTGGGGCACTACTAGAATTAGTGCAAATTCCGACGGAATAATTCCTACGGATCTTGAAAGGCATAGGAAAGTAAATAGTTCCTACAGATATTTCCTACGGAATCCCAATCCATTGCTCCTTTAAAGCACCCCTACGAAATTCCTACGGTCTTGTGGTAAGAAACATTTTAGGCTACGGAATGTTCCGTAGGAAAATTTGTAGCTCCAAAAAATTAGTTTCGTGAACGTTTTAAGTAATGTTAATGTGTACATTAAAAGTCATTTTTCCTCACATACTGTTTTTCTTTTTATATTCACCCCGTATTTTACGGAACATGAAGTGACCAAACCCATAACACGAATGAAATACCCCCATTATATTTTTGTCCTTATGTGTGTGTATATCAGTTACTATCCTCAATATATATATGGAGTTGTTTATTTTATTCACTTCTACTACATTGAAGACCTGTCAAGCGGATTGGGTCATATAGGTTGGGACAAATACGAGCAGGTCTTAGTGACCGAAAATGACCTGTTTTTTTTAGCGAATAGATCATTTCATTAATAAAAAGTCATACGACATCTACAACTTATATCGAAATTGAACGGATACAATACTATAAAATTTGAGTAAAATAAATTCTCGTTAAAACAAAGATCTCTCACTAAGATTTTGATCTCCGTTTCTGATTATCCTCTTTCAACATATCGTTGTTTAATGATACAGCTTTTCACAAGAGGGTCTTCGTATCTTACAAGGTTTTGACCTGCTTTGATTTGAGTCAATTCGATACCTGATTATATCCGATATCCGGTATATACTGAATTATGTTCACAGTTTTAAAAACTGGGTAACGGTTTTGAACCGGTTTACAATTTAAACAAAAAATATATCGATATGGAAATATCTCCCACTTTTTTTGAGTTTTTCTGCAATATTAGTTAAGACGAGATAAAAAATGGTTCGGAAACCGGTTCAAAAAATTAGTTTATAACAAAGATAACCATATTTTTAAAAAAATCGGATCATAAGAATGGCTCGAGTTTAAACCGATTCTGTTTTCGTTTGCAATATGAAACAAAACCGTGTCGATTTTGTTTTCAATAGTTTGTTTATCTTTTTTTATACTCCGTATTTCTTTTTAGAATTATTCTATGCGGTTAGAATGCTCAATCAAGTAAAACCATCCTAGATTCCTATTTACCCTAGCCATCGTCACAATAACTCCATCGCCCTTACCGCTACCAATCACCACGCAACGCCATCATCACACAACCTTCACCATCGTCATCACCACACAAAGCCCATCATCTCGACGCAAACCGATTCATCGCCTCATCCTTTGTTTCACAAAATACGACGATTCTTTGTGACCGGTCCTGAAATTCGTTCGCGAAATATTGAGGTATTTTTCTGGGTTCTGGGTTTAGATAATATTCTAGGCTTTTCTAGGTTTCCGAAATTTTATGTTTAGCCATTTAGGTTGCCTGTTGTTCCTTTTTGTGATGATGATGGTGATGATGGTGAGGGTTTAACACATGCCGGCCTCCTGGGTTTAAGCTCGCACGAAATTCTGGGTTTAACACATGAAATTGCTGAGTTTTAACACATGCTTAGATTTGTTTCTGAATGCTGCTGTTTGTTGCTTGAATCTTGATTGATTAATAGCTGGCTCGGATATGTTCCTTTATTTTAGTTGAGAGTTTATTCAATGAGCACATAGTCTCCTGACATAGGGCCTTTTGGACTATCCTACTTCTTTGATGTCAGCATCCCTATTTTTTGAACTAACACTACTACAAATTGAGGCTAAGAGGATGCCCCATATAGAATGCTTGAAGACGAAATCGTCTTCTATTATTAATTTAATTTTGGTGCCCTTGGTGGTTTAAGATAGAGCACAGTTACATGTAAAAACTGTCCTCTTTAGCCAAACAATTAGCACGGTTAGTTAAATAAACCTTTTCTTTGATGAAAGAGCACGGCTGCTAAGTGGAACTGTCTTTTTTTAAAATATAGTGAGCATGATTGTTATATGAACCGTCTTCTGTGTTGACCAACACAAAAACACAAACCCTCGCTACCTCCCCCATTCACATGCTATCTTCAACTCCCCAATTCCCTCGCTACCTCTTTCATTATTCTTCTGCTCATCTCCCTTCGTCAATTCATAAATAAGAACTAACCAAAAAATGACAAGCTTAATACTTCCGGGGAATTTGCGTCCTTCAAGGCAGAGCAGGTTTTTCTTAAGCATGGTGATACTATAAGACAACACTTTCAGCGATTCCCCGACATTCGGGTCAAGATTTAGATCCGTAACACAGTGATCTATCGTGGTATGGGTACAAAACGCAAAATGCTCAGCAACTCACCTCAGATTATCCCCTCGTGATTTTCTCAAGGTTTCTTCCTTACAATTTCGTGTTTTTTGAGCTTGCAGACTAGGTGTTTGTTGAAATGCCACAATGAACTGTCCGCGCTTGTTTATTTTATTTTATTTTTATTTTATGTTTGTTGGATTCTTCTTGTAGGAGAGGAATTAACATATACAACACCTCGTCATCACCAAACTCCATTTGCTCTAACGTCATCACTACTGCGGTTAGTCGGTTACATACATATATATCACGCCTCTCGAGTCTGGCCATCATTTCATACCTCTATTTTGCATCGTCGCATATTTAGTCTGAACTCTGAACGCCTCATGTCTCCAGTTGGTATGTCTTTGCACTTTTTTTATTCGGTGTATTTCTAGGTTCATATTTTGTAGAGTAATTTTGTCGATGTTATACTAGTAACTTCCTTTTCATAGATTAGTGTACTAATGTTTGTTCATTCACTAGAAGATTCAAGTTTGGGTATGAATTCAAGGTCATTTGATGAGTTTGATTATAACTTTCAAAAAAATATAAAGGGATTTAGTAGCTCATTTTTATTTGTGGGAGGTACTAGTCTTGAGTGGACTTAACATGCATATGCACTGTACTTTTTATATGAATTCGTGTGCCCTGAAACATTGTCCCAAATCGCTAGTGTTGAAAATGAAAATGTTCGATCAGACTATCTAAGGCTATGTCATGTACATGTAGCATTACTCTTTCATATGTGATGGATGGCTCGTGTTTTATTTTGGGATGGGTCTGTTTAATTTGTTTTGTTTTCGTGTCTCATATCCGTTAGTGCTTTGTTTTGCTTTAATATCTGATGTTCATGTTTGTAGATAATCGTAAAAGTTTTGAGTCTTTTCACAAATTAAGAGGTAGTACAAAAAAAACATGTCAAAGATGTATCAAACTTTCGAAAATTTAATAAATCTTGAATCTTGTTATGAGAGTTGAACAAAAGTAAGCTATAGGCTATACACTAATACACAAAGAACCTACGGTGTGAACTTATAAATTTTTAAATCTTTTTCATGAAAACATGAACAAAATTAACTATGAATGACCAGGATTTCATGGTTGATTTTTTCTTCTTCTTACCAGATGGCTTTTCTAAGCCTTTCGAGGAGACAAGTCTTGTTGGTGCTGGGAAAAGTAGTGTTGTTGGTGAGGATAAGTAGAGATGTTATGTTCACCTCTATTTACTAGTATAAGATTGGTTTGATCATTATAAGCAGGTGATATTTCTCTCTTACACATAAGTATACAGTCGATTTTTTGCATCATTGGTAGCATTCACTATGACCATAAGTATACATTATTTTGTGCATTAGACATAAAAGAGTGGAGCTCTTTTCTGAAATACAAGACATGAAAGATGTTGGTGCATTACGTGAGACTCAAATAGAGGCACTAAAAGCATCCAATGATGATCTTTGAGCATCAAATGAGCAGCTTAAATCATCAAGCGAGGAGTTGAAAGCATCTTTTACCAAAATAAGCTCAGACGCAATTGAACGTGAAAAGCTATTAAGAGCTGATATGCAAAAAATGCTTGCTGAAATGAGGTACCCCAGCCCTTTCAGCTTTTTTTTTTGGTTTTAAAAATTTATATTCATCAAGGTATTAGTAGTAGTTTTGGTATTATTGGATAATACTAGTAAGTGTGAAGCTGGAAGAATGGGTGATTGAACAATAAGCTTGGTGCTCATATTTCTTGTATTGGACAAATGCCCTCACTAAATGCCCTCTCACCCTGAGATTTCCAGAGGACCGCCTGATCCTTAGCCTCCTCCAGCTCACCCTCCTTTTTTGCCAACTGATCCTTCAGGCTGGCGATGAGTGTGACATCCCTCTCAACTGTGGCCAGGCGGTCAGAGGGAGGGGGAGTTACCAACTCTTCATCACTCAAGCGGCTAAGGGCCGCCAGTTCGGCAGAGGCCTGATTAACCCGGGAGGTGCGCTGAATATACTGGGTCACTTGGTTGGTGGCAGAAGTCACAGTCTTAATGAGGTGATCCGCCAAGACAGCCCCAGAATCAGAGAGCAGGGCAGAAACATCCAGGCCATCACCAGCGGTGTAATGAAACTCAGTATTCTCCTCTGAAAAGAGGGTGCCTGGGATGTCTCGAGCAGGGCGCTTAGGATCAGGCGTATCTGCCACCAGATCCACCACATGCTCAGCGTTTAGGGGCTCCCTACTTCTTTTCCTGGTTAGCGCCTGGGGGGGGGGGGCTTTCCCCAGTTTCCTCGGAACCAGCAGGCTGCGGTCCCACGGGAGTATGTGTCCCAGTAGGGGAACCTCCCCGCTTGCCGGCTGGAGAAGGGGTGGCCTCAGAAGCAGCCGCCGTTTCCACGCCGGAGGAGGGGGGAGCTGTCGGCTTCACAGGTGTAAATTTAGGCAGAGGGGGAAGTCTCATCCTACCAGATGAGAGGAATTTTAAATGCTTCATCAAGTTCTTCCCACCTTTCTTAAAATTGGGAGGAAGGGAAGGGCGCCTATGAACAATGACAAATTTGTCGTCTAGGCCCAGATGCCTTGCCTCCTTCCTTGACCAGGTACAAGTAGCAAGATCTGCAGGGACAAAAGAACGAACAGTTAGAAAACCCTTAGAAGGGGACAAGAGAGATAAAGAAAAACCAGTGGCGCCCCTGAACTACCTCTATCCTGGCCAGGGTTCAAGCCCACTCGTGTCAGAAATCTATTAGTGGTGATAAGCTCCGCGTGGGGAAGCCAGAAACTAGGGCCATGAATGCCTGATTTTTCCGTATGGGCAGCAAATTTCTCCACCAGGTCCTTGTCCTTTTGGCCCAGTTTCACCTCAAGAGCCTTTCCCCCAACGCCAGGATGGTACTCCTGGCGAGTCTCCAGCCTGGTATGGACATGATTCCTAAAATGTCGAGGAATCTTCCATCCAGTGGCACTATGTACATACAGGAAGTTGTTCTTCCAGTTCTTCAGGCTATCCAGAGCTGGCCACACCAGGATATGACCTTTCCGCCTCTGGATAGACCAATATCGAGGAGAACCTTCACTCCCAGAAGCGACCATTTGCAGGCCAGCCATAAACCGTAGAACATCAATGGAAGGCCCGTCACCATGAAATAAACAAGTCCAAGTATACGCTACCAGGGACCTAACTGCCTTGGCGGTCAGTTGAGCTACGACCACGTTCATCCGCCTAAAAGTCTCTTTCAGGAAGGGGTGCAGGGGGAAACGGAGACCGAACTCTAAACATTTGTGGTAAACGGCTATGCAGCCGTCGGGAGGGCAACACACAGTATCTCTCTCCCCTGGGACAACAATTGTGTACCCCCCCCCCCCCCCCGAAATTGTAAAACCGCTCAATCACAGCGGCCGCATTCTTGGCCAAAATTAAATCCCTGTTTTTGGGTTCTGGGTAAGTCCCCAAGGGAATATGGTACTTAGCCTTGTCTAGATGAGGGGGCCAGAAGTCCTGGAAGGGTCAATCTCCAATGCCTCGTCATCCGGGTCAACGACGTCGAAGGGTGCCTGGTCAGGGGAATTGCCACCTCCAGTATCCTCCGAATGCTCTTCCTCGATCATTCGCAGGACAGCTCCCCCTGAGGAAGAGGCAAGGTTCTCTCTATTTTCGTCCCTATTCCCCGTCCTTTCACTTGACGGGTCGGTGAAGAGGAGGATACGGGCACGTGTTCTAGACATGGTTATGGGGGAAGAAGAAAAAGCGAAGAACCGAAAAAAGAAAGCAAGAACTTGGGAGTAGAAATCTAACCTAAAAAGTGACTGTTGATTGGATGAAAACTTGAGAAAGGAAGCCAAGAAAAGTTTCCCGGAGATGTGAGGGTATGAGGAAGGCTCGAGATTTCTTTTCAAAAGTTTAAAAAAAGAGGAAGTGAGGATGCTAGATCGCTTTTATAGGAGGGAGGGGGGCAGACGAAAGGTCACCAACCCTAAGGAATCTGCCCAGGGGCCACTCCCCACGTGTCGCGCTCTCGGAAGCCAACCACTTGTGGCTTCCCAAGAAGAACCTAAAAAAAAAAGAAAAAAAAAAAGAGAATTGGCACACATAAACAGGCTGCCTGATCTTTCATTAATCTGAAAAGAGCCCGAAAATGGGCAAGTTACATTCTACACATGGCAAGTAGAAAATACAAAAGCAGCCTAATTTTCCGGCTCAATGCGCCTGCACCCTGCAGGCCTAGTCATCATCTAAACCCGGGGAGTAATCCCAAGGGCTGCCCTGGCCTCCTGTGTCAGACCCCCAATCCCAGTCATTGGAGTCCTTGAAAGGGTTGTCAGGGAGTCCATCCTCATCTCTGTCAGAAGAATAGCCCAGGCCTTCGCTATCTCCAGAATCGCGGCTGCTGACGTCCCAGTCCCTGCCGTAAGGGACTGCCTGAATGTCATAACAAGAGCCGCAACCCACTCTCCTCACCAGAGGGGAGGAAGAGCCTGACTCCGAAGAGAAGTTCAACACTTGACAGTTAGGGTCAAATTGTTCTGGGTGCAGCCAGGGAAAGCACTCATGGCATCCCCTGTCAAAACAACATCCACCCTGAGGACAACGCTTGAACCGGGAACCAACCGGAGATGAAGATTTGTTAGGGCGCTTGCCTACCCTGACGAGAGCTCTCTTGGTGTTCCGGCGAGGGCGAGAGCGCAGATGTCGACTGCGGCGCAAAGCCATAAACGCCGCCCTGGCATATCTCAGCCTCCGAAACCCCCTAAAGCGGAAAGTACCAATGCGAACTCCACAACGAATTACTTTCTTTTTGATCCAAGAAATAGTTCTTCGGAGAAGAGGAGAAGGAAAGTGAAGATGTATTGTCAAAATGGCAAGAAAGCCAAAATTTATACAAAAGAAAGGTCGAGGCATTAAATGGTACTCCAACCATCTCGACAGGAGACGCAACCAATCATTAAGCTAGCACGCTGCCCAAAAATCCGCTTCGCATAAGAAGTAATCATGACCAAAAGACATCCCAACTCTTTGCTTGCCCAATGCCGTTAAACTTCCTCCCTCGGGAACATGCAAACGCATTAAATGCAAAAGTGAAGCCAGCAGGTCAACCTCCTACCATCTGAATCAAGAGTTCGCCTGCTAGAGGGAAGCCCTGCTTCCCCCCAGCCGGCGAGGGCCAATTGATGGGGGTCGGTAGCCTGCGCTGGGTCGCCCGCCCGTCAGGCCCCAAGGCGACCCGACCGGAGAAACCAGAGAATCTGCCCAGCAGGCTGTCAAGATAAGATCACCAAGGACCTCCCCATGGGGTAGCTTCAGGCAATCGCCTGCCCAGCAGGGCGGCTCGGCCTACCAAGCAGGGTCTTCAAAACCCCTTGCCCGCCTGCCTCCAGGGGACTTCCTCCCCAAGCAGGGCAGGGGTTACCAGGGGCCCCTCCGTCATTTTGCCTAAGGTAAGGGAGAATGGGTGGGCAAAACGGATCCACGTGTCGCTTTGCCATCCACCCATTCTCCCGCTCTTTTCCCTCTCTTCTCTCTCTCTTGAGGGAAGGTATAAATACTTCTTTTCCTCCAACTTTCCAAGGGTTGAATTTTCTCTCTCTAGACTCTTACTCTAAAAACGCCACCTAGCTCCTCATGAACTAGGTTCGTTAAGGCATTCACGGACTGACTTAGGCATCGGAGAGGGTTTCCTCGGACAACCTCCGAGGCCCTGTGCGTTCATTGTGCAGAGAGCAGGCTCAATCCGCCGGGAAAAGTCCGACCCGTGGAGTAAGAAGAAGGAGAGGATTGTGAGATCATTCAAGCAACACTCGAACATTAAGAACCCGAATTCGCAGTCGGGTTAATTGATTCCGATACCGGAACAACTTTAACTGCGTACTAATATAAAACGATAATTAACTAATTAATTACAAAATAAATATGGGGTTTTTTTGAATGATTGTCTAACTACTAAAACAATAAAGATGAAAACTTTAAGTAAATCAAATGATAAGAAGGTCTCGGGTCAAGTACAAATCCACAACTTAATCACAATTAATCGTCAAAATCCGGTTCAAATTATTATTCTTGACTACTTTATCGTGAATCGAAGATTCTAATTCTCCTTACGAATAACTAATTAAAACGTATCCCGTTCTTAATTAGATCTAACTGTTAAACAACCTTAACAATCTAGTTCTAGATTTAATTCAACAGCAGCATTAATAGATAGAGAATTAAATAAAGAGATAAAAAACACATACAATCCAGTTGTGTTATAGATCTATGATAAATGCTCCTAAGTCTTAATATCAACGAATCCCGTTTAATAATTAAGTCTTAGATGTTACTCTGGTCAAGTTAATCAACGAATCCTGTTCAATTAACCAAATTAACAATAGAACGATGAAATAGAAAACTAGTTGATCACTCTAGAAATCAATAACAACATTCATGTAATTAAACTGAGCAATTAATCAATAATCAAGAATAAAGATAAGAACTTTCAAACTCACAACCGATAATTAAGTGTTTCAATATCTTGAACCGAGATGAGAAATTAGTTACACATGGTCTTAGAGAAAATAAGGGTTTAACGTACAACTAAAGGATGAATTCATAATCTGATCTAATAAAATCTATACTAGTAGTAGTCTAATAATAATAGGAAAGTCTAAAAATTACCAAAAACTAATAATAATATAAAATAGTAAAATATAATAATCCTAATAAATACTAGGCTGTCACGGAACCTAAAGAGACTTAAATTCCGTTTTCAATTTCCGAGCTTGTTCTTCCAGATCTTTGTCTCGAGCCGAATCAACTAAATAATCATGTCGTACACCAAAATCCTAAAATTAGCTCATATGATAACCGCACGGACATTACACAAATACGACAGAATAACACCAATTTAGTCAACCAAATTACACCTAAATCATCGTTATAACATGACTAAATATGGCCCATCAAATATCCCCACGCTTGAACCTTTACTCGTCCTCGAGTAAAACTCAAAGAACACAATAAACACAACAGTCACCGGTCCAAAATGTGCAGGAAAAACATTACACTCACGGGGCCGTCGCTCGTCATCTTCTAACTCCCTCAAAATACATGAGAAACAATGCAAGAGCAATTCCACACAAAAATTTGGATATCAAACCAATTGCCCAAGTGTATCCACACAACACGACGTCAAACTATTATCATCGGCTCAACTCATCAAAACAAAGGACATTAGCAAATATAGATAAGCTAATACCAACTTCTAACACCCCTTATTTGTATACCACAATAATCCACAACCCGCACATGTGATCAATCCTAAACGCCTCTAATAGTTCAACACACCAAATAAACATCACCAATCGCATAAAATATAGTGCTATGACTACACCGCACCGCGATACTTCTCACCGTATCCAGCTAATCCTACCCGACCGATCTTCTGTGTCACCCTTCTTATGACGCCAACACCAAGAAATGGAGAAAGTAATTGTGATTTTTTTTTCTATTTCCCTTTTGCCTAGAGTTCACTCTATCTTTTTTTTTTTTCAACTCACACTACTCTCGTAGCACACAACTCGATTTTTCTTTTTACACGTAACATACAAGACATGGGTTGCCTCCCGGAAGCGCTTTTGTTTAATGTCGTTGGCTCGACTTCTTGCAGAAAACTGACCCGAATTAAAATAGTATTATATTACTTACCTCAACCTACAATGGAGCAATCCAGCGGAATGAATGTACAGAACAACTTAATGCCCTTAGCAATCGATCAAAAATAATCGCAAATAGATTAGAATAGTGATGGTACGAGATAAAAATCAATTGACACCACTTATAAATAAGAACATCATAATAATCCTGCAATGAACATCTTTTCGACCCTCTATGCTCAAAAAATGAATTAAAATCAATGTACTTCTCTTTGTATGATGGATTTCTCATAGGTATAGTCAAATAAGCTCGGGGGCAAACATAAAACTCTCCCGGAATTAACACCAATGAAAACTCGAAGGGTATCGGTGGTGGTCCTTCCTTGTGAATATTAAATTCAGTAAATATGTCTTCCATTTCTCCAATCTTTTCATTGTCGTTCATGCTCACTAATTCACCTCTCTTAGGGAAATTGTCATTCGCCTCATCAAAAACAACTATCTCTTCTTCTCCTACTCCAACTTTTATAGTCTACTCAGTGGTCACACTCATATCCTCTTGCTCTTTCTTAACAATCATAACTATAGAATCCTCCATGATTGAACTATCACTCATATCATTGTGACTTGAGGAATCTTTCACAATGTGTGTCTCGTTATCACAAGTGGAATCAATATGTGTAGAAATCGTAGTAGAGGGTGAGGAGTATATCAAATCATCATAGCCGTCCTCCTCGTCATCCCAAAAACCATCATCACTATCAACATCAGACTCTTTATAAGAGTGATATACCCCATCGGGTTCAAGGGGAAGAGTCTCAGCAATGTCCATGTTCTTATTAACTCCAGATTCCTTAAAATTTAGAGAAAACTCATCATGTACCTCAAGTCTATCATCAAATTCTATTATTTGCACTAAAGGACTCTGAAGATTCTGGATACTAGCATTGTTCTCTTGCTCGTATTGAGCCATACTAGCTTGAAGGGTCGCTTGAGCGGTAATCAGGTCTGTAATCATGTCTTCCGTGGATATACGAGAATCATGTTGGGTGTTCAAATTTCTATTGAGACTCATTGAAGGTGTCCTAGAGCATGAGTTTTCAAACTCTCATTCTTCAGTGTCGTGAGCCAAGTATATGAAAAGCTCCCACTTCTCCGCATAACTAAATCCATCAACGAATCTCCCCTCACTTAAAGAATCAACATGCATCAAAATTTCATCATTTAACCCATTGTATACCACATGACAGAGTTCCCAAATTTGATATCGGTGACGACATCTATAGACATACTCACTCAATCTATCAAAATATTTGTAAAACAGTTCATGCTCATATTGAGGAAAATATTTAGTCACCATTTATCGGATAAACTAAAACACAATAAATGACTCAACAAAAATTAAAACTAAACTGACTCTAAAAAAATAACGACTAAAAAAAACTAACTAAAAATCTCTACACTAACACACAAAAATACTTGAGGCCAATTCCCCGACAACGGCGCCAAAATTTGACAGGCTAAAGTCGTATGCCTCAAATTACAATTTATAATCACTTATAACCAACAAACTAATACAATAGTATAATGGAAATAAGGGTCGAACCCAAAGGGAATTGGATTAACTTTAACTGCGTACTAGTATAAAACGATAATTAACTAATTAATTACAGAATAAATATGGGGTTTTTTTGGATGATTGTCTAACTACTAAAACAATAAAGATGAAAACTTTAAGTAAATCAAATGATAAGAAGGTCTCGGGTCAAGTACAAATCCACAACTTAATCACAATTGATCGTCAAAATCCGGTTCAAATTATTATTCTTGACTACATTATCGTTAATCGAAGATTCTAATTCTCCTTACTAATAACTAATTAAAACGTATCCCGTTCTTAATTAGATCTAACTGTTAAACAACCTAAACAATCCAGTTCTAGATTTAATTCAACAACAGCATTAATAGATAGAGAATTCAATAAAGAGATAAATAAACACATACAATCCAGTTGTGTTATAGATCTATGATAATTGCTCCTAAGTCTTAATATCAACGAATCCCGTTTAATAATTAAGTCTTAGATGTTACTCAAGTCAAGTTAATCAACAAATCCTGTTCAATTAACCAAATTAACAATAGAACGATGAAATAGAAAACTAGTTGATCACTCTAGAAATCAATAACAACATTCATGTAATTAAAACTGAGCAATTATTCAATAATTAAGAATAAAGATCAGAACTTTCAAACTCACAACCGATAATTAAGTGTTTCAATATCTTGAACCGAGATGAGAAATTAGTTACACATGGTCTTAGAGAAAATAAGGGTTTAACGTACAACTGAAGGATGAATTCATAATCTGATCTAATAAAATCTATACTAGTAGTAGTCTAATAATAATAGGAAAGTCTAAAAATTACCAAAAATTAATAATAATATAAAATAGTAAAATATAATAATCCTAATAAATACTAGGCTGTCACGGAACCTAAAGAGACTTAAATTTCGTCTTCAATTTCCCAGCTTGTTCTTCCGGTTCCTCGTTTGGGCTTGTTCTTCCAGATCTTTGTCTCGAGCCGAATCAACTAAATAATCATGTCGTACACCAAAATCCTCAAATTAGCTCATATGATAACCGCACGGTAATTACACAAATACGACAGAATAACACCAATTTAGTCAACCAAATTACACCTAAATCATCGTTATAACATGACTAAATATGGCCCATCCAATATCCCCACGCTTGAACCTTTACTCGTCCTCGAGTAAAACTCGAAGAACACAATAAATACAACCGTCACCGGTCCCGGGAAAAACACAATAAATGTGGAGGAAAAACATTACACTCACGGGGCCGTCGCTCGTCATCTTCTAACTCCCTCAAAATACATGAGAAACAATGCAAGAGCAATTCCACACAAAAATTTGGATATCAAACCAATTGCCCAAGTGTATCCACACAGCACGACGTCAAACTATTATCATCGACTCAACTAATCAAAACAAAGGACATTAGCAAATAAAGATAAGCTAATACCAACTTCTAACACCCCTTATTTGTATATCACAATAATCCACAACCCGCACATGTGATCAATCCTAAACACCTCTAATAGTTCAACACACCAAATAAACATCACCAATCGCATAAAATATAGTGCTACAACTACACCGCACCGCGATACTTCTCACTGTATCCAGCTAATTTTACCCAACCCACCTTCTATGTCACCCTTCTTATGACGCCAACACTAAGAAATGGAGAAAGTAATTGTGATTTTTTTCTAATTCCCTTGATTTGACTAGAGTTCACTCCATCTTTTCATTTCTTTTTTCAACTGACACTACTCTCGTGGCACGCAACTTGATTTTTCTTTTTAGCCGGAGCGCCCTTTCGGGTTTTCACTCCGTCCTCGGCCACTTTCCCATTCTTGCCTAGGCGCCCTTTCGGGTTTTCACCTAGCCGGGTTTATTTATTTTTATTCTCTTTTTTTTTTCTTGATTTTTTTCCAAATTACATCACAAAAGACGGTTACAAAGTCAAGACAAATATAAAATTCCCTCCCCATGCTTATTCCGAGCATTATTCTCAATGTGAGATCAAGGAGATAAATAAAAATAATAAACGGGAAAAAAAGGGTCTTCAACACCGATAAAAGACACGTCCCAAAAATAGGATTGCACGATTTCGACCATAGAAAATTTCACTAGTAGCATTCGAGTCTCCGTCTCACAACTCGACACTAGCTCACTTCACCCTCACCAAACCGTCGATGGCACACAGGACATGGCAGACAAAAGGAGTAACACAGACACAGCTCAACAAATAGATGACATAGCTAGGAACGTAAACCAGAATCAGTGACACAATTGAAAACTAGCTACAAAATCACCGAACCAAGCTACACGTAACAAACATACTCATAAACCAACTTCCATATATCCAATTCCAAACAACACATTCCCAAAATCAGCCAAAAATGAACACCAACAGCTAAACAAAGCCAATTCTCGAAAGTTGCTAGGAAAACAGACTCCAACGTCGATCTGGGTGGGACACATGACTGACACACCATCGCCTGACTCAGAGAGTGAGGTGAAACCCACTCACGGACTCCAAACAATGTCGATCATTAGGTCCTTACCAAGACTAACGACGATAGAACCGACAAGTCAACAACACCACTAAACTCGGCCAAAACGAGCAGGCTACCAAACAACACTCCCAAGGGATGAAATTCGTTCACGGAACCATCATTCAAGACAAATCGGTTCACCCTCAATTTCTAGGGTTCAACTGTGAAAATTTTAAATTGGGTGATAGGAAGGGAATTGAGGAAAGAAAAGGTGTATTTAAAGAGGATAAATGATGAAAAATGGGTGTAATTCAATGGGTAAGAAAAGAAAAGAGGGAATGGAGGTGAAATTTGGGTAAGGAAAAGGAAAGGAGGAGGGTGAAGGAAGGAAGAAGAAAGTTATGTCGGGGATTTGGTTTTCTTTTGTTTATTTGATTTATTTTTTTTTATTTTGTTTTTAGCAGAAAACATACCTGTGTGGGTGAAGAGAGGCGCGCACCTCGCGTGTGATTCCAGCGACTCGCGGGGATGACTGATTTTCAGTCATCGAGACGAATTTCTTCGTTTAACCCTTTTTTTAGTCGTCCCACACTCATGTTAGTCGCACGAAAATCTGAAAAATCTACCTTTCTCGTTCCTACAAATAATAAGAGTTAGAAAATACATAAAATTTAAACTATTTATATAAACGACTCATTATACAGAAGATACGAAAAACTATTACTAATCTAATATAATGAAATACGACCCAAAATAAAAATTGAAAAATAAAAACATACAAGACATGGGTTGCCTCCCGGAAGCGCTTTTGTTTAATGTCGTTCGCTTGACTTCTTGCAGAAAACTGACCCGAATTAAAATAGTATTATATTACTTACCTCAACCGACAATGGAGCAATCGAACGGAATAAATGTACAGAACAACTCAATGCCCTTAGTAATCGATCAAAAATACTCGCAAATAGATTAGAATAGTGACGGTATAAGATAAAAATCATTTGACACCACCTATAAATAAGAACATCATAATAATCCTGCAATGAACATCTTTTTGACCCTCTATGCTCAAAAAATGAATTAAAATCAATGTACTTCTCTTTATAAGATGGATTTCTCATAGGTATAGTCAAATAAGCTCGGGGGCAAACATAAAACTTTCCCGGAATTAACACCAATGAAAACTCGAAGGGTATCGGTGGTGGTCCTTCCTTGTGAATATTAAATTCAGTAAATATGTCTTCTGTTTCTCCAATCTTCTCATTGTCGTTCATGCTCACTAATTCACCTCTCTTAGGGAAATTGTCATTCGCCTCATCAAAAACAACTATCTCTTCTTCTCCTACTCCAACTTTCATTGTCTCCTCAGTGGTCACACTCATATCCTCTTGCTCTTTCTTAACAATCATAACTATAGAATCCACCAAGATTGAACTATCACTCATATCATTGTGACTTGAGGAATCTTTCACAATGTGTGTCTCGTTATCACAAGTTGAATAAATATGTGTAGAAATCGTAGTAGAGGGTGAGGAGTATATAAAATCATCATAGCCGTCCTCCTCGTCATCCAAAAAACCATCATCACTGTCAACATCACACTCTTTATAAGAGTGATATACCCCATCGGGTTCAAGGGGAAGAGTCTCATCAAAGTCCATGTTCTTATTAACTCCAGACTCCTTAAAATTTAGAGAAAACTCATCATGTGCCTCAAGTCTATCATCAGATTCTATTATTTGCACTAAAGGACTCTAAAGATTCTGGATACTAGCATTGTTCTCTTGCTCGTATTAAGCCATACTAGCTTGAAGGGTCGCTTGAGCGGTAATCACGTTTCTAATCATGTCTTCCGTGGATATACGATAATCATGTTGGGTGTTCAAATTTTTATTGAGACTCATTGAAGGTGTCCTAGAGCGTGAGTTTTCAAACTCCCATTCTTCAGTGTCGTGAGCCAAGTATATGAAAAGCTCCCACTTCTCCGCATAACTAAATCCATCAACGAATTTTCCCTCACTTAAAGAATCAACATGCATCAAGGTTTCATCATTTAACCCAATGTATACCACATGACAGAGTTCCCAAATTTGATATCGGTGACGACATCTACAGACACACTCACTCAATCTATCAAAATATTTGTAAAACAGTTCATGCTCATATTGAGGAAAATATTTAGTTGCCATTTATCGGATAAACTAAAACACAATAAATGACTCAACAAAAATTAAAACTAAACTGACTCTAAAAAAAAAACAACGACTAAAAAAAACTAACTAAAAATCTCTACACTAAGACGCAAAAATAATTAAGGCCAATTCCCCGGCAACGACGCCAAAATTTGACAGGCTAAAGTAGTATGCCTCAAATTACAATTTATAATCACTTATAACCAACAAACTAAAACAATAGTATAATGGAAATAGGGGTCGAACCCACAGGGAATTGGATTAACTTTAACTGCGTACTAATATAAAACGATAATTAACTAATTAATTACAGAATAAATATGGGGTTTTTTTGGATGATTGTCTAACTAAAAAAACAATAAAGCATGAAAACTTTAAGTAAATGAAATGATAAGAAGGTCTCGGGTCAAGTAAAAATCCACAACTTAATCACAATTGATCGTCAAAATCTGGTTCAAATTATTATTCTTGATTACTTTATCGTGAATCGAAGATTCTAATTCTACTTACGAATAACTAATTAAAACGTATCTCGTTCTTAATTAGATCTAGCTGTTAAACAACCTAAACAAACAAAGTTCTAGATTTAATTCAACAGCAGCATTAATAGATAGAGAATTCAAAAAAAAAAACACATATATCCAGTTGTGTTATAGATCTATGATAATTGCTCCTAACTCTTAATATCAACGAATCCCGTTTAATAATTAAGTCTTGATGTTACTCAGGTCAAGTTAATCAACAAATCCTTTTCAATTAACCAAATTAACAATAGAACGATGAAATAGAAAACTAGTTGATCACTCTAGAAATCAATAACAACATTCATGTAATTAAACTGAGCAATTAATCAATAATCAAGAATAAAGATAAGAACTTTCAAACTCACAACCGATAATAAAGTTCTTCAATATCTTGAACCGAGATGAGAAATTAGTTACACATGGTCTTAGAGAAAATAAGGATTTAACGTACATCTGAAGAATGAATTCATAATCCGATCTAATAAAATCTATACTAGTAGTAGTCTAATAATAATAGGAAAGTCTAAAAATTACCAAAAACTAATAATAATATAAAATAGTAAAATATAATAATCCTAATAAATACTATGCTGTCACGGAACCTAAAGAGACTTAAATTTCGTCTTCAATTACCGAGCTTGTTCTTCCGGTTCCTCGTTTGGGCTTGTTCTTCCAGATCTTTGTCTCGAGTCGAATCAACTAAATAATCATGTCGTACACCAAAATCCTCAAATTAGCTCATATGATAACAGCACGGAAATTACACAAATACGACAGTATAACACCAATTTAGTCAACCAAATTACACCTAAATCATCGTTATAACATGACTAAATATGGCCCATCAAATATCCTCACGCTTCTACCTTTACTCGTCCTCGAGTAAAACTCGAAGAAAACAATAAACACAACAGTCACCGGTCCAAAATGTGGAGGAAAAACATTACACTCACGGGGCCGTCGCTCGTCATCTTCTAACTCCCTCAAAATACATGAGAAACAATGCAAGAGCAATTCCACACAAAAATTTGGATATCAAACCAATTGCCCAAGTGTATCCACACAACACGACGTCAAACTATTATCATCGACTCAACTAATCAAAACAAAGGACATTAGCAAATAAAGATAAGCTAATACCAACTTCTAACACCCCTTATTTGTATATCACAATAATCCACAACCCGCACATGTGATCAATCCTAAACACCTCTAATAGTTCAACACACCAAATAAACATCACCAATCGCATAAAATATAGTGCTACAACTACACCGCACCGCGATACTTCTCACTGTATCCAGCTAATTTTACCCAACCCACCTTCTATGTCACCCTTCTTATGACGCCAACACTAAGAAATGGAGAAAGTAATTGTGATTTTTTTCTAATTCCCTTGATTTGACTAGAGTTCACTCCATCTTTTCATTTCTTTTTTCAACTGACACTACTCTCGTGGCACGCAACTTGATTTTTCTTTTTAGCCGGAGCGCCCTTTCGGGTTTTCACTCCGTCCTCGGCCACTTTCCCATTCTTGCCTAGGCGCCCTTTCGGGTTTTCACCTAGCCGGGTTTATTTATTTTTATTCTCTTTTTTTTTTCTTGATTTTTTTCCAAATTACATCACAAAAGACGGTTACAAAGTCAAGACAAATATAAAATTCCCTCCCCATGCTTATTCCGAGCATTATTCTCAATGTGAGATCAAGGAGATAAATAAAAATAATAAACGGGAAAAAAAGGGTCTTCAACACCGATAAAAGACACGTCCCAAAAATAGGATTGCACGACTTCGACCATAGAAAATTTCACTAGTAGCATTCGAGTCTCCGTCTCACAACTCGACACTAGCTCACTTCACCCTCACCAAACCGTCGATGGCACACAGGACATGGCAGACAAAAGGAGTAACACAGACACAGCTCAACAAATAGATGACATAGCTAGGAACGTAAACCAGAATCAGTGACACAATTGAAAACTAGCTACAAAATCACCGAACCAAGCTACACGTAACAAACATACTCATAAACCAACTTCCATATATCCAATTCCAAACAACACATTCCCAAAATCAGCCAAAAATGAACACCAACAGCTAAACAAAGCCAATTCTCGAAAGTTGCTAGGAAAACAGACTCCAACGTCGATCTGGGTGGGACACATGACTGACGCACCATCGCCTGACTCAGAGAGTCAGGTGAAACCCACTCACGGACTCCAAACAATGTCGATCATTAGGTCCTTACCAAGACTAACGACGATAGAACCGACAAGTCAACAACACCACTAAACTCGGCCAAAACGAGCAGGCTACCAAACAACACTCCCAAGGGATGAAATTCGTTCACGGAACCATCATTCAAGACAAATCGGTTCACCCTCAATTTCTAGGGTTCAACTGTGAAAATTTTAAATTGGGTGATAGGAAGGGAATTGAGGAAAGAAAAGGTGTATTTAAAGAGGATAAATGATGAAAAATGGGTGTAATTCAATGGGTAAGAAAAGAAAAGAGGGAATGGAGGTGAAATTTGTGTAAGGAAAAGGAAAGGAGGAGGGTGAAGGAAGGAAGAAGAAAGTTATGTCGGGGATTTGGTTTTCTTTTCTTTATTTGATTTATTTTTTTTTATTTTGTTTTTAGCAGAAAACATACCTGTGTGGGTGAAGAGAGGCGCGCACCTCGCGTGTGATTCCAGCGACTCGCGGGGATGACTGATTTTCAGTCATCAAGACGAATTTCTTCGTTTAACCCTTTTTTTAGTCGTCCCACACTCATGTTAGTCGCACGAAAATCTGAAAAATCTACCTTTCTCGTTCCTACAAATAATAAGAGTTAGAAAATACATAAAATTTAAACTATTTATATAAACGACTCATTATACAGAAGATACGAAAAACTATTACTAATCTAATATAATGAAATACGACCCAAAATAAAAATTGAAAAATAAAAACATACAAGACATGGGTTGCCTCCCGGAAGCGCTTTTGTTTAATGTCGTTCGCTTGACTTCTTGCAGAAAACTGACCCGAATTAAAATAGTATTATATTACTTACCTCAACCGACAATGGAGCAATCGAACGGAATAAATGTACAGAACAACTCAATGCCCTTAGTAATCGATCAAAAATACTCGCAAATAGATTAGAATAGTGACGGTATGAGATAAAAATCATTTGACACCACCTATAAATAAGAACATCATAATAATCCTGCAATGAACATCTTTTTGACCCTCTATGCTCAAAAAATGAATTAAAATCAATGTACTTCTCTTTATAAGATGGATTTCTCATAGGTATAGTCAAATAAGCTCGGGGGCAAACATAAAACTTTCCCGGAATTAACACCAATGAAAACTCGAAGGGTATCGGTGGTGGTCCTTCCTTGTGAATATTAAATTCAGTAAATATGTCTTCCGTTTCTCCAATCTTTTCATTGTCGTTCATGCTCACTAATTCACCTCTCTTAGGGAAATTGTCATTCGCCTCATCAAAAACAACTATCTCTTCTTCTCCTACTCCAACTTTCATTGTCTCCTCAGTGGTCACACTCATATCCTCTTGCTCTTTCTTAACAATCATAACTATAGAATCCACCAAGATTGAACTATCACTCATATCATTGTGACTTGAGGAATCTTTCACAATGTGTGTCTCGTTATCACAAGTTGAATAAATATGTGTAGAAATCGTAGTAGAGGGTGAGGAGTATATAAAATCATCATAGCCGTCCTCCTCGTCATCCAAAAAACCATCATCACTGTCAACATCACACTCTTTATAAGAGTGATATACCCCATCGGGTTCAAGGGGAAGAGTCTCATCAAAGTCCATGTTCTTATTAACTCCAGACTCCTTAAAATTTAGAGAAAACTCATCATGTGCCTCAAGTCTATCATCAGATTCTATTATTTGCACTAAAGGACTCTAAAGATTCTGGATACTAGCATTGTTCTCTTGCTCGTATTAAGCCATACTAGCTTGAAGGGTCGCTTGAGCGGTAATCACGTTTCTAATCATGTCTTCCGTGGATATACGATAATCATGTTGGGTGTTCAAATTTTTATTGAGACTCATAGAAGGTGTCCTAGAGCGTGAGTTTTCAAACTCCCATTCTTCAGTGTCGTGAGCCAAGTATATGAAAAGCTCCCACTTCTCCGCATAACTAAATCCATCAACGAATTTTCCCTCACTTAAAGAATCAACATGCATCAAGGTTTCATCATTTAACCCATTGTATACCACATGACAGAGTTCCCAAATTTGATATCGGTGACGACATCTACAGACACACTCACTCAATCTATCAAAATATTTGTAAAACAGTTCATGCTCATATTGAGGAAAATATTTAGTTGCCATTTATCGGATAAACTAAAACACAATAAATGACTCAACAAAAATTAAAACTAAACTGACTCTAAAAAAAAACAACGACTAAAAAAAACTAACTAAAAATCTCTACACTAAGACGCAAAAATAATTAAGGCCAATTCCCCGGCAACGACGCCAAAATTTGACAAGCTAAAGTAGTATGCCTCAAATTACAATTTATAATCACTTATAACCAACAAACTAAAACAATAGTATAATGGAAATAGGGGTCGAACCCACAGGGAATTGGATTAACTTTAACTGCGTACTAATATAAAACGATAATTAACTAATTAATTACAGAATAAATATGGGGTTTTTTTGGATGATTGTCTAACTAAAAAAACAATAAAGCATGAAAACTTTAAGTAAATGAAATGATAAGAAGGTCTCGGGTCAAGTAAAAATCCACAACTTAATCACAATTGATCGTCAAAATCTGGTTCAAATTATTATTCTTGATTACTTTATCGTGAATCGAAGATTCTAATTCTCCTTACGAATAACTAATTAAAACGTATCCCGTTCTTAATTAGATCTAGCTGTTAAACAACCTAAACAAACAAAGTTCTAGATTTAATTCAACAGCAGCATTAATAGATAGAGAATTCAAAAAAAAAAAACACATATAATCCAGTTGTGTTATAGATCTATGATAATTGCTCCTAACTCTTAATATCAACGAATCCCGTTTAATAATTAAGTCTTGATGTTACTCAGGTCAAGTTAATCAACAAATCCTTTTCAATTAACCAAATTAACAATAGAACGATGAAATAGAAAACTAGTTGATCACTCTAGAAATCAATAACAACATTCATGTAATTAAACTGAGCAATTAATCAATAATCAAGAATAAAGATAAGAACTTTCAAACTCACAACCGATAATAAAGTTCTTCAATATCTTGAACCGAGATGAGAAATTAGTTACACATGGTCTTAGAGAAAATAAGGATTTAACGTACATCTGAAGAATGAATTCATAATCCGATCTAATAAAATCTATACTAGTAGTAGTCTAATAATAATAGGAAAGTCTAAAAATTACCAAAAACTAATAATAATATAAAATAGTAAAATATAATAATCCTAATAAATACTATGCTGTCACGGAACCTAAAGAGACTTAAATTTCGTCTTCAATTACCGAGCTTGTTCTTCCGGTTCCTCGTTTGGGCTTGTTCTTCCAGATCTTTGTCTCGAGTCGAATCAACTAAATAATCATGTCGTACACCAAAATCCTCAAATTAGCTCATATGATAACAGCACGGAAATTACACAAATACGACAGTATAACACCAATTTAGTCAACCAAATTACACCTAAATCATCGTTATAACATGACTAAATATGGCCCATCAAATATCCTCACGCTTCTACCTTTACTCGTCCTCGAGTAAAACTCGAAGAAAACAATAAACACAACAGTCACCGGTCCAAAATGTGGAGGAAAAACATTACACTCACGGGGCCGTCGCTCGTCATCTTCTAACTCCCTCAAAATACATGAGAAACAATGCAAGAGCAATTCCACACAAAAATTTGGATATCAAACCAATTGCCCAAGTGTATCCACACAACACGACGTCAAACTATTATCATCGACTCAACTAATCAAAACAAAGGACATTAGCAAATAAAGATAAGCTAATACCAACTTCTAACACCCCTTATTTGTATATCACAATAATCCACAACCCGCACATGTGATCAATCCTAAACACCTCTAATAGTTCAACACACCAAATAAACATCACCAATCGCATAAAATATAGTGCTACAACTACACCGCACCGCGATACTTCTCACTGTATCCAGCTAATTTTACCCAACCCACCTTCTATGTCACCCTTCTTATGACGCCAACACTAAGAAATGGAGAAAGTAATTGTGATTTTTTTCTAATTCCCTTGATTTGACTAGAGTTCACTCCATCTTTTCATTTCTTTTTTCAACTGACACTACTCTCGTGGCACGCAACTTGATTTTTCTTTTTAGCCGGAGCGCCCTTTCGGGTTTTCACTCCGTCCTTGGCCACTTTCCCATTCTTGCCTAGGCGCCCTTTCGGGTTTTCACCTAGCCGGGTTTATTTATTTTTATTCTCTTTTTTTTTTCTTGATTTTTTTCCAAATTACATCACAAAAGACGGTTACAAAGTCAAGACAAATATAAAATTCCCTCCCCATGCTTATTCCGAGCATTATTCTCAATGTGAGATCAAGGAGATAAATAAAAATAATAAACGGGAAAAAAAGGGTTTTCAACACCGATAAAAGACACGTCCCAAAAATAGGATTGCACGACTTCGACCATAGAAAATTTCACTAGTAGCATTCGAGTCTCCGTCTCACAACTCGACACTAGCTCACTTCACCCTCACCAAACCGTCGATGGCACACATGACATGGCAGACAAAAGGAGTAACACAGACACAGCTCAACAAATAGATGACATAGCTAGGAACGTAAACCAGAATCAGTGACACAATTGAAAACTAGCTACAAAATCACCGAACCAAGCTACACGTAACAAACATACTCATAAACCAACTTCCATATATCCAATTCCAAACAACACATTCCCAAAATCAGCCAAAAATGAACACCAACAGCTAAACAAAGCCAATTCTCGAAAGTTGCTAGGAAAACAGACTCCAACGTCGATCTGGGTGGGACACATGACTGACGCACCATCGCCTGACTTAGAGAGTCAGGTGAAACCCACTCACGGACTCCAAACAATGTCGATCATTAGGTCCTTACCAAGACTAACGACGATAGAACCGACAAGTCAACAACACCACTAAACTCGGCCAAAACGAGCAGGCTACCAAAAAACACTCCCAAGGGATGAAATTCGTTCACGGAACCATCATTCAAGACAAATCGGTTCACCCTCAATTTCTAGGGTTCAACTGTGAAAATTTTAAATTGGGTGATAGGAAGGGAATTGAGGAAAGAAAAGGTGTATTTAAAGAGGATAAATGATGAAAAATGGGTGTAATTCAATGGGTAAGAAAAGAAAAGAGGGAATGGAGGTGAAATTTGGGTAAGGAAAAGGAAAGGAGGAGGGTGAAGGAAGGAAGAAGAAAGTTATGTCGGGGATTTGGTTTTCTTTTGTTTATTTGATTTATTTTTTTTTATTTTGTTTTTAGCAGAAAACATACCTGTGTGGGTGAAGAGAGGCGCGCACCTCGCGTGTGATTCCAGCGACTCGCGGGGATGACTGATTTTCAGTCATCGAGACGAATTTCTTCGTTTAACCCTTTTTTTAGTCGTCCCACACTCATGTTAGTCGCACGAAAATCTGAAAAATCTACCTTTCTCGTTCCTACAAATAATAAGAGTTAGAAAATACATAAAATTTAAACTATTTATATAAACGACTCATTATACAGAAGATACGAAAAACTATTACTAATCTAATATAATGAAATACGACCCAAAATAAAAATTGAAAAATAAAAACATACAAGACATGGGTTGCCTCCCGAAAGCGCTTTTGTTTAATGTCGTTCGCTTGACTTCTTGCAGAAAACTGACCCGAATTAAAATAGTATTATATTACTTACCTCAACCGACAATGGAGCAATCGAACGGAATAAATGTACAGAACAACTCAATGCCCTTAGTAATCGATCAAAAATACTCGCAAATAGATTAGAATAGTGACGGTATGAGATAAAAATCATTTGACACCACCTATAAATAAGAACATCATAATAATCCTGCAATGAACATCTTTTTGACCCTCTATGCTCAAAAAATGAATTAAAATCAATGTACTTCTCTTTATAAGATGGATTTCTCATAGGTATAGTCAAATAAGCTCGGGGGCAAACATAAAACTTTCCCGGAATTAACACCAATGAAAACTCGAAGGGTATCGGTGGTGGTCCTTCCTTGTGAATATTAAATTCAGTAAATATGTCTTCCGTTTCTCCAATCTTTTCATTGTCGTTCATGCTCACTAATTCACCTCTCTTAGGGAAATTGTCATTCGCCTCATCAAAAACAACTATCTCTTCTTCTCCTACTCCAACTTTCATTGTCTCCTCAGTGGTCACACTCATATCCTCTTGCTCTTTCTTAACAATCATAACTATAGAATCCACCAAGATTGAACTATCACTCATATCATTGTGACTTGAGGAATCTTTCACAATGTGTGTCTCGTTATCACAAGTTGAATAAATATGTGTAGAAATCGTAGTAGAGGGTGAGGAGTATATAAAATCATCATAGCCGTCCTCCTCGTCATCCAAAAAACCATCATCACTATCAACATCACACTCTTTATAAGAGTGATATACCCCATCGGGTTCAAGGGGAAGAGTCTCATCAAAGTCCATGTTCTTATTAACTCCAGACTCCTTAAAATTTAGAGAAAACTCATCATGTGCCTCAAGTCTATCATCAGATTCTATTATTTGCACTAAAGGACTCTAAAGATTCTGGATACTAGCATTGTACTCTTGCTCGTATTAAGCCATACTAGCTTGAAGGGTCGCTTGAGCGGTAATCACGTTTCTAATCATGTCTTCCGTGGATATACGATAATCATGTTGGGTGTTCAAATTTTTATTGAGACTCATAGAAGGTGTCCTAGAGCGTGAGTTTTCAAACTCCCATTCTTCAGTGTCGTGAGCCAAGTATATGAAAAGCTCCCACTTCTCCGCATAACTAAATCCATCAACGAATTTTCCCTCACTTAAAGAATCAACATGCATCAAGGTTTCATCATTTAACCCATTGTATACCACATGACAGAGTTCCCAAATTTGATATCGGTGACGACATCTACAGACACACTCACTCAATCTATCAAAATATTTGTAAAACAGTTCATGCTCATATTGAGGAAAATATTTAGTTGCCATTTATCGGATAAACTAAAACACAATAAATGACTCAACAAAAATTAAAACTAAACTGACTCTAAAAAAAAACAACGACTAAAAAAAACTAACTAAAAATCTCTACACTAAGACGCAAAAATAATTAAGGCCAATTCCCCGGCAACGACGCCAAAATTTGACAGGCTAAAGTAGTATGCCTCAAATTACAATTTATAATCACTTATAACCAACAAACTAAAACAATAGTATAATGGAAATAGGGGTCGAACCCACAGGGAATTGGATTAACTTTAACTGCGTACTAATATAAAACGATAATTAACTAATTAATTACAGAATAAATATGGGGTTTTTTTGGATGATTGTCTAACTAAAAAAACAATAAAGCATGAAAACTTTAAGTAAATGAAATGATAAGAAGGTCTCGGGTCAAGTAAAAATCCACAACTTAATCACAATTGATCGTCAAAATCTGGTTCAAATTATTATTCTTGATTACTTTATCGTGAATCGAAGATTCTAATTCTCCTTACGAATAACTAATTAAAACGTATCCCGTTCTTAATTAGATCTAGCTGTTAAACAACCTAAACAAACAAAGTTCTAGATTTAATTCAACAGCAGCATTAATAGATAGAGAATTCAAAAAAAAAACACATATAATCCAGTTGTGTTATAGATCTATGATAATTGCTCCTAACTCTTAATATCAACGAATCCCGTTTAATAATTAAGTCTTGATGTTACTCAGGTCAAGTTAATCAACAAATCCTTTTCAATTAACCAAATTAACAATAGAACGATGAAATAGAAAACTAGTTGATCACTCTAGAAATCAATAACAACATTCAAGTAATTAAACTGAGCAATTAATCAATAATCAAGAATAAAGATAAGAACTTTCAAACTCACAACCGATAATAAAGTTCTTCAATATCTTGAACCGAGATGAGAAATTAGTTACACATGGTCTTAGAGAAAATAAGGATTTAACGTACATCTGAAGAATGAATTCATAATCCGATCTAATAAAATCTATACTAGTAGTAGTCTAATAATAATAGGAAAGTCTAAAAATTACCAAAAACTAATAATAATATAAAATAGTAAAATATAATAATCCTAATAAATACTATGCTGTCACGGAACCTAAAGAGACTTAAATTTCGTCTTCAATTACCGAGCTTGTTCTTCCGGTTCCTCGTTTGGGCTTGTTCTTCCAGATCTTTGTCTCGAGTCGAATCAACTAAATAATCATGTCGTACACCAAAATCCTCAAATTAGCTCATATGATAACAGCACGGAAATTACACAAATACGACAGTATAACACCAATTTAGTCAACCAAATTACACCTAAATCATCGTTATAACATGACTAAATATGGCCCATCAAATATCCTCACGCTTCTACCTTTACTCGTCCTCGAGTAAAACTCGAAGAAAACAATAAACACAACAGTCACCGGTCCAAAATGTGCAGGAAAAACATTACACTCACGGGGCCGTCGCTCGTCATCTTCTAACTCCCTCAAAATACATGAGAAACAATGCAAGAGCAATTCCACACAAAAATTTGGATATCAAACCAATTGCCCAAGTGTATCCACACAACACGACGTCAAACTATTATCATCGTCTCAACTCATTAAAACAAAGGATATTAGCAAATAAAGTTAAGCTAATACCAACTTCTAACACACCTTATTTGTATACCACAATAATCCACAACCCGCACATGTGATCAATCCTAAACGCCTCTAATAGTTCAACACACCAAATAAAC
Source organism: Agrostemma githago (assembly GCA_958450325.1). Classification (NCBI taxonomy): domain Eukaryota; kingdom Viridiplantae; phylum Streptophyta; class Magnoliopsida; order Caryophyllales; family Caryophyllaceae; genus Agrostemma; species Agrostemma githago. The sequence continues at coordinate 42,539,359 of OY288250.1, forward strand.
ATCACCAATCGCATAAAATATAGTGCTACGACTACACCGCACCGCGATACTTCTCACCATATCCAGCTAATCCTACCCGACCGACCTTCTATGTCACCCTTCTTATGACGCCAACACCAAGAAATGGAGAAAGTAATTGTGATTTTTTTTTCTAATTCCCTCATTTTGCCTAGAGTTCACTCTATCTTTTCATTATTTTTTTCAACTCACACTACTCTCGTAGCACGGCACTCGATTTTTCTTTTTCCCCGGAGCGCTCTTTCGGGTTTTCACTCCGTCCTTGGCCACTTTCCCATTCTTGCCTAGGCGCCCTTTCGGGTTTTCACCTAGCAGGGTTTATTTATTTTTATTCTCTTTTTTTTTTCTGGAATTTTTTTCCAAATTACATCACAAAAGACGGTTACAAAGACAAGACAAATATAAAAATCCCTCCCCACGCTTATTCCGGGCTTTGTTCTCAATGTGAGATCAAGGAGATAAATAAAAATAATAAACGGGAAAAAGGGTCTTCAACACCGATAAAAGACACGTCCCAACAATCGGATTGCACCTCGTGTGTGATTCCTCGTGTGTGATTCCAGCGACACGCAGGGATGACTGATTTTCAGTCATCGAGACGAGTTTCTTCGTTTAATCCTTTTTTTAGTCGTCCTACACTCATGTTAGTCGCACGAAAATCTGAAAAATCTACCTTTCTCGTTCCTACAAATAATAAGAGTTAGAATATACTTAAAATTTAAACTATTTATATAAGCGACTCATTATACAGAAAATACGAAAAACTATTACTAATCTTATATAATGAAATACGACCCAAAATAAAAATTGAAAAATAAAAACATACAAGACATGGGTTGCATCCCCGAAGCGCTCTTGTTTAATGTCGTTAGCTCGACTTCTTGCAGAAAACTGGCCCGAATTAAAATAGTATTATATTACTTACCTCAACCGACAAAGGAGCAATCGAGCGGAATGAATGTACAGAACAACTCAATGCCCTTAGCAATCGATCGAAAATACTCGCAAATAGATTAGAATAGTGACGGTAAGAGATAAAAATCAATTGACACCACCTATAAATAAGAACATCATAATAATCTTGCAATGAACATCTTTTCGACCCTCTATGCTCAAAAAATGAATTAAAATCAATGTACTTCTCTTTATAAGATGGATTTCTCATAGGTATAGTCAAATAAACTCGGGGGCAAACATAAAACTTTCCCGGAATTAACACCAATGAAGACTCGAAGGGTATCGGTGGTGGTCCTTCCTTGTGAATATTAAATTCACTAAATATGTCTTCCGTTTCTCCAATCTTTTCATTGTCGTTCATGCTCACTAATTCACTTCTCTTAGGGAAATCGTCATTCGCCTCATAAAAAACAACTATCTCTTCTTCTCCTACTCCAACTTTCATAGTCTCCTCAGTGGTCACACTCTTATCCTCTTGCTCTTTCTTAACAATCATAACTATAGAATCCTCCAAGATTGAACAATCACTCATATCATTGTGACTTCAGGAATCTTTCACAATGTGTGTCTCGTTATCACAAGTTGAATCAATATGTTTAGAAATCGTAGTAGAGGGTGAGGATCGAGTAAATCAAATCATCATAGCCGTCCTCCTCGTCATCCCAAAAACCATCATCACTATCAACATCACACTCTTTATAAGAGTGATATACCCCATCGGGTTTAAGGGGAAGAGTCTCATCAAAGTCCATGTTCTTATTAACTCAAGACTCCTTAAAATTTAGAGAAAACTCATCATGTGCCTCTAGTCTATCATCAGATTCTGTTATTTGCACTAAAGGACTCTGAAGGTTCTGGATACTAGCATTGTTCTCTTGCTCGTATTGAGCCATACTAGCTTGAAGGGACGCTTGAGCAGTAATCAAGTCTCTAGTCATGTCTTATGTGGATATATGAGAATCATGTTGGGTGTTCAAATTTTTATTTAGACTCATTGAAGGTGTCCTAGAGCGTGAGTTTTCAAACTCCCATTCTTCAGTGTCGTGGGCCAAGTATATGAAAAGCTCCCACTTCTCCGCATAAATAAGTTCATCAACGAATCTCCCCTCACTTAAAGAATCAACATGCATCAAAGTTTCATCATTTAACCCATTGTATACCACATGACAGAGTTCCCAAATTTGATATCGGTGACGACATCTACAGACATACTCACTCAATCTATCAAAATATTTGTAAAACAGTTCATGCTCATATTGAGGAAAATATTTAGTCGCCATTTATCGGATAAACTAAAACACAATAAATGACTCAACAAAAATTAAAACTAAACTGACTCTAAAAAAAATAACGACTAAAAAAAAACTAACTAAAAATCTCTACACTAACACACAAAAATAATTAAGGCCAATTCCCCGGCAACGGCGCCAAAATTTGACAGGCTAAAGTCGTATGCCTCAAATTACAATTTATAATCACTTATAACCAACAAACTAAAACAATAGTATAATGGAAATAAGGGTCGAACCCACAGGGAATTGGATTAACTATAACTGCGTACTAATATAAAACGATAATTAACTAAATAATTACAGAATAAATATGGGGTTTTTTTTGGATGATTGTCTAACTACTAAAACAATAAAGATGAAAACTTTAAGTAAATCAAATGATAAGAAGGTCTCGGGTCAAGTAAAAATCCACAACTTAATCACAATTGATCGTCAAAATCCGGTTCAAATTATTATTCTTGACTACTTTATCGTGAATCGAAGATTCTAATTCTCCTTACGAATAACTAATTAAAACGTATCTCGTTCTTAATTAGATCTAATTGTTAAACGACCTAAACAATCCGGTTCTAGATTTAATTCAACAGCAACATTAATAGATAGAGAATTCAATAAAGAGATAAATAAACAAATATAATCCAGTTGTGGTACAGATCTATGATATTTGCTCCTAAGGGCCCGCTTGGTATGGGGGTAATTATTCCGGAGGTAATAGGGCAAAAATGAGCTTGAAAATGATGGAAAGTAGTGATGATGTTAAGCGGAAATGGATAAAATTAAGGAAATATAGCTTATTAGGTGGGAATTATTACTCCCCTCTCCCCACAAGTAATGCATTACCCCCCAATGGGGGTAATTATTCCTCCCTCATGTGCCTTTTACATAATAAAATGTCACAACCAAGCAACAAGCTCATTCATTTTTAGTTCATTTTTGCTCTATTACCCCCGGAATAATTACACCCATTCCAAGCGAGCCCTAAGTCTTAATATCAACGAATCCCGTTTAATAAATAAGTCTTGATGTTACTCAGGTCAAGTTAATCAACAAATCATGTTCAATTAACCAAATTAACAATAGAACGATGAAATAGAAAACTAGTTGATCACTCTAGAAATCAATAACAACATTCATGTAATTAAACTGAGCCATTAATCAATAATCAAGAATAAAGATAAGAACTTTCAAACTAGGAACCGAAAATTAAGTGCTTCAAAATCTTGAACCGAGAAGAGAAATTAGATACACATGGTCTTAGAGAAAATAAGGGTTTAACGTACAACTGAAGGATGAATTCATAATCTGATCTAATAAAATCTATACTAGTAGTAGTCTAATAATAATAGGTAAGTCTAAAAATTACAAAAAACTAATAATAATATAAAATAGTAAAATATAATAATCCTAATAAATACTAGGCTGTCACGGAACCTAAAGAGACTTAAATTCCGTCTTCAATTTACGAGCTTGTTCTTCCGGTTCCTCGTTTGGGCTTGTTCTTCCAGATCTTTGTCTCGAGCCGAATCAACTAAATAATCATGTCGTACACCAAAATCCTCAAATCAGGTCATATGATAACCGCATGGAAATTACACAAATACGACAGAATAACACCAATTTAGTCAACCAAATTACACCTAAATCATCGTTATAACATGACTAAATATGGCCCATCAAATATCCCAACGCTTGAACCTTTAATCATCCTCGAGTAAAACTCGAAGAACACAATAAATACAACCGTCACCGGTCCAAAATGTGCAGGAAAAACATTACACACACGGGGCCGTCGCTCGTCATTTTCTAAATCCCTCAAAATACATGAGAAACAATGCAAGAGCAATTCCACACAAAAATTTGGATATCAAACCAATTGCCCAAGTTTATCCACACAACACGACGTCAAACTATTATCATCAGCTCAAATCATCAAAACAAAGGACATTAGCAAATAAAGATAAGCTAATACCAACTTCTAACACCCCTTATTTGTATACCACAATAATCCACAACCCGCACATGTGATCAATCCTAAACGCCTCTAATAGTTCAACACACCAAATAAACATCACCAATCGCATAAAATATAGTGCCATGACTACACCGCATCGCGATACTTCTCACCGTATCCAGCTAATCCTACCCGACCGACCTTCTATGTCACCCTTCTTATGACGCCAACACCAAGAAATGGAGAAAGTAATTGTGATTTTTTCTCTCATTTTGACTAGAGTTCACTCCATCTTTTCATTTCTTTTTTCAACTGACACTACACTCGTGGCACGCAACACGATTTTTCTTTTTAGCCCGAGCGCCCTTTCGGGTTTTCACTCCGTCCTCGGCCACTTTCCCATTCTTGCCTAGGCGCCCTTTCGGGTTTTCACCTAGCCGGGTTTATTTATTTTTATTCTCTTTTTTTTTCTTGAATTTTTTTCCAATTTACATCACAAAAGACGGTTACAAAGACAAGACAAATATAAAAATCCCTCCCCACACTTATTCCGAGCATTGTTCTCAATGTGAAAAGTAATAAACGGGAAAAAGGGTCTTCAATATCGATAAAAGACAAGTCCCAACAATCGGATTGCACGACTTCGACCATAGAAAATTTCACTAGGAGCATTCGAGTCTCCGTCTCACAACTCGACACTAGCTCACTTCACCCTCACCAAACCGTCGATGGCACACAGGACATGGCAGATAAAAGAAGTCACACAGACACGGCTCAACAAATAGATGACATAGCTAGGACCGTAAACCAGAATCAGCGACACAATTGAAAACTAGCTACAAACTCACCGAACCAAGCTACACGTAACAAACATACTCATGAACCAACTTCCATATATCCAATTCCAAGCAACACATTCCCAAAATCAGCCAAAAATGAACACCAACAGCTAAACAAAGCCACTTCGCGAAAGTTGCTAGGAAAACAGACTCCAACGTCGATCTGTGTGGGACACATGACTGACGCACCATCGCCTGACTCGGAGAGTCAGGTGAAACCCACTCACGGACTCCAAACAATGTCGATCATCAGGTACTTACGAAGACTAACGACGATAGAACCGACAAGTCAACAACACCACTAAACTCGGCCAAAACGAGCAGGCTACCAAACAACACTCCCAAGGGACGAAACTCGTTCACGGAACCATCATTCAAGACAAATCGGTTCACCCTCAATTTCTAGGGTTCAACTGTGAAAATTTTGAATTGGGTGATAGGAAGGGAATTGAGGAGAGAAAAGGTGTAATTAAAGAGGATAAATGATGAAAAATGGGTGTAGATCAATGGTAAGAAAAGAAAAGAGGGAATGGAGGTGAAATTTGGGTAAGGAAAAGGAAAGCAGAAGGGTGAAGGAAGGAAGAAGAAAGGTATATCGGGGATTTGGTTTTTTTTTTTGTTTATTTGCTTGATTTTTTTTTATTTTTTTATTAGTAGAAAACATACCTGTGTGGGTGAAGAGAGTCGCGCGCCTCGTGTGTGATTCCAGCGACACGCGGGGATGACTGATTTTCAGTCATCGAGACGAGTTTCTTCGTTTAATCCTTTTTTTAGTCGTCCCACACTCATGTTAGTCGCACGAAAATCTGAAAAATCTACCTTTCTCCTCCTACAAATAATAAGAGTTAGAATATACTTAAAATTTAAACTATTTATATAAGTGACTCATTATACAGAAAATACGAAAAACTATTACTAATCTAATATAATGAAATACGATCCAAAATAAAAATTGAAAAATAAAAATATACAAGACATGGGTTGCCTCCCGGAAGCGCTTTTGTTTAATGTCGTTCGTTCGACTTCTTGCAGAAAACTGACCCGAATTAAAATAGTATTATATTACTTACCTCAACCGACAATGGAGCAATCGAGCGGAATGAATGTACAGAACAACTCAATGCCCTTAGCAATCGATCGAAAATACTCGCAAATAGTTTACAATAGTGACGGTAAGAGATAAAAATCAATTGACACCACCTATAAATAAGAACATCATAATAATCTTGCAATGAACATCTTTTCGACCCTCTATGCTCAAAAAATGAATTAAAATCAATGTACTTCTCTTTATAAGATGGATTTCTCATAGGTATAGTCAAATAAACTCGGGGGCAAACATAAAACTTTCCCGGAATTAACACCAATGAAGACTCGAAGGGTATCGGTGGTGGTCATTCCTTGTGAATATTAAATTCACTAAATATGTCTTCTGTTTCTCCAATCTTTTCATTGTCGTTCATGCTCACTAATTTACTTCTCTTAGGGAAATCGTCATTCGCCTCATCAATAACAACTATCAGTTCTTCTCCTACTCCAACTTTCATAGTCTCCTCAGTGGTCACACTCATATCCTTTTGCTCATTCTTAACAATCATAACTATAGAATCCTCCAAGATTGAACTATCATTCATATCATTGTGACTTGAGGAATCTTTCACAATGTGTATCTCGTTATCACAAGTTGAATCAATATGTGTAGAAATCGTAGTAGAGGGTGAGGATCGAGTAAATCAAATCATCATAGCCGTCCTCCTCGTCATCCCAAAAACCATCATCACTATCAACATCACACTCTTTATAAGAGTGATATACCCCATCGGGTTCAAGGGGAAGAGTCTCATCAAAGTCCATGTTCTTATTAACTCCAGACTCCTTAAAATTTAGAGAAAACTCATCATGTGCCTCTAGTCTATCATCAGATTCTGTTATTTGCACTAAAGGACTCTGAAGGTTCTGGATACTAGCATTGTTCTCTTGCTCGTATTGAGCCATACTAGCTTGAAGGGTCGCTTGAGTAGTAATCAAGTCTCTAGTCATGTCTTCCGTGGATATACGAGAATCATGTTGGGTGTTCAAATTTTTATTTAGACTCATTGAAGGTGTCCTAGAGCGTGAGTTTTCAAACTCCCATTCTTCAGTGTCGTGGGCCAAGTATATGAAAAGCTCCCACTTCTCCGCATAACTAAGTTCATCAACGAATCTCCCCTCACTTAAAGAATCAACATGCATCAAAGTTTCATCATTTAACCCATTGTATACCACATGACAGACTTACCAAATTTGATATCGGTGACGACATCTACAGACATACTCACTCAATCTATCAAATAATTTGTAAAATAGTTCATGCTCATATTGAGGAAAATATTTAATCGCCATTTATTGGATAAACTAAAACACAATAAATGACTCAACAAAAATTAAAAGTAAACTGACTCTAAAAAAAACAACGACTAAAAATAACTAACTAAAAATCTCTACACTAACACACAAAAATAATTAAGGCCAATTCCCCGGCAACGGCGCCAAAATTTGACAGGTTAAAGTCGTATGCCTCAAATTACAATTTATAATCACTTATAACCAACAAACTAAAACAATAGTATAATGGAAATAAAGGTCCAACCCACAGGAAATTGGATTAACTATAACTGCGTACTAATATAGAACGATAATTAACTAATTAATTACAGAATAAATATGGGGTTTTTTTGGATGATTGTCTAACTACAAAAACAATAAAGATGAAAACTTTAAGTAAATCAAATTATAAGAAGGTCTTGCGTCAAGTACAAATCCACAACTTAATCACAATTGACCATCAAAATCAGGTTCAAATTATTATTCCTGACTACTTTATCGTGAATCGAAGATTCTAATTCTCCTTACGAATAACTAATTAAAATGTATCCCGTTCTTAATTAGATCTAACTGTTCTTGATTTAATTCAACAGCAGCATTAATAGATAGACAATTCAATAAGGAGATAAATAAACACATATAATCCAGTTGTGTTATAGATCTATGATAATTGCTCCTAAGTCTTAATATCAACGAATCCCGTTTAATAATTAAGTCTCGATGTTACTCAGGTCAAGTTAATCAACAAATCCTGTTCAATTAACCAAATTAACAATAGAACGATGAAATAGAAAACTAGTTGATCACTCTATAAATCAATAACAACATTCATGTAATTAAACTGAGCAATTAATCAATAATCAAGAATAAAGATAAGAACTTTCAAACTCACAACCGATAATTAAGTGCTTCAATATCTTGAACCGAGATGAGAAATTAGTAACACATGGTCTTAGAGAAAATAAGGGTTTAACGTACAACTGAAGGATGAATTCATAATCTGATCTAATAAAATCTATACTAGTAGTAGTCTAATAATAATAGGAAAGTCTAAAAATTACCAAAAACTAATAATAATATAAAATAGTAAAATATACTAATCCTAATAAATACTAGGCTGTCACGGAACCTAAAGAGACTTAAATTCCGTCTTCAATTTCCGAGCTTGTTCTTCCGGTTCCTCGTTTGGGCTTGTTCTTCCAGATCTTTGTCTCGAGCCGAATCAACTAAATAATCATGTCGTACACAAAAATCCTCAAATTAGCTCATATGATAACCGCACGGATATTACACAAATACGACAGAATAACACCAATTAAGTCAACCAAATTAAACCTAAATCATCGTTATAACATGACTAAATATGGCCCATCAAATGTCCCCACGCTTGAACCTTTACTCGTCCTCGAGTAAAACTCGAAGAACACAATAAACACAACCGTCACTGGTCCAAAATGTGCAGGAAAAACATTACACTCACGGGGCCGTCGCTCGTCATCTTCTAACTCCCTTAAAATACATGAGAAACAATGCAAGAGCAATTCCACACAAAAATTTGGATATCAAACCAATTGCCCAAGTGTATCCACACAACACGACGTCAAACTATTATCATCGGCTCAACTCATCAAAACAAAGGACATTAGCAAATAAAGATAAGCTAATACAAACTTCTAACACCCCTTATTTGTATAACACAATTATCCACAACCCGCACATGTGATCAATCCTAAACGCCACTAATAATTCAACACATCAAATAAACATCACCAATCGCATAAAATATAGTGCTACGACTACACCGCACCGCGATACTTCTCACCGTATCCAGCTAATCCTACCCGACCGACCTTCTATGTCACCCTTCTTATGACGCCAACACCAAGAAATGGAGAAAGTAATTGTGATTTTTTTTCTAATTCCCTCATTTTGACTAGAGTTCACTCCATCTTTTCATTTCTTTTTTCAACTGACACTACTCTCGTGGCACGCAACTCGATTTTTAGCCGGAGCGCCCTTTCGGGTTTTCACTCTGTCCTCGGCCACTTTCCCATTCTTGCCTAGGCGCCCTTTCGGGTTATCACCTAGCCGGGTTTAATTATTTTATTCTCTTTTTCTTGAATTTTTTTCCAAATTACATCACAAAAGACGGTTACAAAGACAAGACAAATATAAAAATCCCTCCCCACGCTTATTCCGAGCATTGTTCTCAATGTGAGATCAAGGAGATAAATAAAAATAATAAACGGGAAAAAGGATCTTCAATACCGATAAAAGACACGTCCCAACAATCGGATTGCACGACTTCGACCATAGAAAATTTCACTAGTAGCATTCGAGTCTCCGTCTCACAACTCGACACTAGCTCACTTCACCCTCACCAAACCGTCGATGGCACATAGGACATGGCAGACAAAAGGAGTCACACAGACACAACTCAACAAATAGATGACATAGCTTGGACCGTAAACCGATATCAGCGACACAATTGAAAACTAGCTACAAACTCACCGAACCAAGCTACACGTAACAAACATACTCATAAACCAACTTCCATATATCCAATTCCAAGCAACACATTCCCAAAATCAGCCAAAAATGAACACCAACAGCTAAACAAAGCCACTTCGCGAAAGTTGATAGGAAAACAGACTCCAACGTCGATCTGGGTGGGACACATGACTGACGGACCATCGCCTGACTCAGAGAGTCAGGTGAAACCCACTCACGGACTCCAAACAATGTCGATCATCAGGTACTTACGAAGACTAACGATGATAGAATCGACAAGTCAACAACACCACTAAACTCGGCCAAAACAAGCAGGCTACCAAACAACACTCCCAAGGGACGAAACTCGTTCACGGAACCATCATTCAAGACAAATCGGTTCACCCTCAATTTCTAGGGTTCAACTGTGAAAATTTTGAATTGGGTGATAGGAAGGGAATTGAGGAGAGAAAAGGTGTAATTAAAGAGGATAAATGATGAAAAATGGGTGTAAATCAATGGGTAAGTGATGGGAGGGATTTGCCGTGGATCCCCACCGTCAAATAATAACCAACTAATTCTAGTGGGTAGCTAGGGTAAGTCGGGTCGAATCCACGGGGACGGTAAGAGGCGTCTAGACTAAGGTCACCCAAATACGAGACTAAATCAACGAGCTAAGCTAAACTAGAATGATAAGGAGCGAAGAAGGCTAAGACTATGACTAAGGTGACGGAGAAAACAAATAAGGAAAAGGGCTAGGATTAGGTCGGGTTCAAGGGGTGATGTAATGGTCAAGGAGGAGCTAAGGGGAAGGGGGTAGTCGGGTTATCTAGGTGTAGTACGAGCTCTCGCTACGTAGACCGACCTAGAGGTTCCTCCTAGAACCCATCTTGGCGAAACACGTGACAAATGAGGTTCCTAGCGTGCTATCGTGGCCTAGGTCGCATCCGGGCTCTCGCTACGTAGACCGACCTAGGGGTCGTCCTCACCGGGCTCTCGTTACGTAGTGAGGGAACCAAACCCGCAAGCAAACTATCACCCACAAGAGAAAAGGCAAGAAAAACAAGCATATGCATCTACATGTCATTCAAGCATTTCAACAAACATGTACCATGCATCAAACCAAGAGGAAACCCAAAACTTCCACCAACATCTCCAACAAACCCTTAATCACCCATTAAACACCCAAATAACCCTACTAACCCTAGCAAGAATCTACTAAAACATATCTAATGCTAAAACCAACAAGAACAAGATGAATCAACACCAACAACAAAACTTGCATAATGAAACTAGTGAAACAATGGGCCAAGAACAATATAATGAACAAAGATTAAAACTTGATTGATAAAACAAAGATAAAAAGAAGGGAAAAGAAGATTATACCATACTAGAGAAGATGAAAAGAAGAAATCTTGCATAAATGGAAGAAAACCTAAATACATCAACCAAGGTTGTCAATCTTGGTTGGATTCTTCAAGAATTCCCAAATTACAAGAGTTAAACTAGGATTAACGATAAACTAGAGACTAATCTATATTAATCTATGCTAATCTATGCTAAACTAGGCTAGGGTTTAATGGGTAATGAAGAACCTACCATAAGAATACAAGAGGAAGGGTATATATAGGGTTACAATGAGTAAGGAGAAGAAAAGAAGCAAAGGCGTGCTGCAGCTGCTTCGTCCCCCCCGGGACGGATTGGTCCCGCCCGGGACGAGTTCCTTCTCGGCCGGGACGGGCTCAAAACAGTGGCCTCTCCTTTTGTGCACTCCTTCCCAGTCGGAAAGGCATTATCCCGCCCGGGAAGTGCCTTGTAGGCCTCCATTATGATCTTTTAGGTCCCTCCTTGGTTCTCATGGGCTTCTCACCGATTCTCGGGTCTTGGGATCAACTCTAAGAGGCTCGGGATTGGGTCCCAAGGTCTCGGGGTCGAATCTAAGGCATCGAGTGATCGTTCCTTCTCTTCGTTGGCTCCAAAAGTGTATGCAACGAGTCGGAATCGTTCCAATTCTTCATGAATGGTCTCGGGAACCTAAAACGAACTAGAGGAAGCATGAGTAGCCCATAAACCGCTCCCAAGGAGCGATTCCACAAGGAAAATGGGACCAAAATACAACAAAATAGGCACTACAAACTACACTTATCAACTCCCCCACACTTAACCCTTACTCGCTCTCGAGTAAGCACATACTAACTACTAAACTAGCCGAGTGGGTATTAGTGCACCCTACGCCCTTTCAACTCATGCGAGTACGCTTAGAGGAAAAGTGTACTCCGCAAGGCAACTGGGGTCTTGCGACAAAACTGTGGATGCAACCGGACACAAAACACATAAACAAACAAACACACAAACAAACAAATAATCGGTTGCACCCAAAAGAAAACAAATACCGCTTCTCTCAAACAAGCGGTGAAAGAAGCACCGGTTTAGGATTCGAGGCAAGTGACAACGTTCCCAAGGTAATCGTACAAATCGAGATGAACTAAACCCAATAGTATGACCACAAAGCAATAAAAACGTTGATAACTTACCTAGGTCCTCCTAACCTTCTAAGAACGTACTACGGGACGATCGGCGGAGTGGAAAAGGGATGAACCACGGTGTTAGTCGTCCCATGCCCGAAACTGCCCAACTAGTACAAGTAAAAAGGTGGAAAATATTGCAAAGTGAGGGAAGACCGACCATTACCGCTATCATCCTTCCTAGGGACTCGGTCCTTTGATAGGCTCTTCACGGTAACAGTGGGTAAAAGGCTTATTTTTGAAAGGGGATTCTTTCTTTGTGAGGCGATTTTCTTTTTGGCATTTTTTCTTTCTTTTGCATTTTTGCTTTGTTTTGCTATGCCATTTCTTTTTCTTCTTTTCTATTTTCTTTTTGCCTTTTTGTGCCTTTTCTTTTTCTTCAATCTTTTCTTTCTTTCATTTTCTTTCTTTTCTTTGCCCTTTTGGCTTGATTTGAGTGATAGGCATTTCTTTGCAACTAAGAAAGAGACACTTCAACAAATTGCAATTTATTGTGTGGATATGTGTAGGAGGTAGGGTAATGGGTGACTCGGGACGGCGCCTTCCCTTCAAACCCACAAAAAGGTGGTCAACTTGGACTAATCAAACAACCCAAAACACGGTCACCTAAGGGACGGGACTCGGCAACCAAGGCCTTTTCACACCATGGGTGGTCATAATGGTCAAAATGCAAATCCCGTAGTAAATCCCTAGTAAGCTAGGTGGACTCAAGGTAAAGGACCAACGAAATCATTGATTTAGGGTCATTCTACTAGACTAAAGTCCAAGACTCGATTTACATCACTAGAAAGGGAAAGTAAACACTCGCACCCTAGCCTCTAAACCGGGTTTTTGAAAACCTTTTACACACACGACACAACTACACACACAAAACAAAGACTCGACAAGAACGAAAGAAAAAGAGACAAAAGGCAACAAAACAAAACAAGATAAAACAAACACATAAACAAAACAAACACCACCCCGAAATTTCCAATCAAGTCACCAAATCAACCCCAACTTTACAAAGCTCCACCCGAGCACACCTCATCACAAATCTCCTCCAAACATTACAAGAGATAAAGAGGAGGAAGGGATAAAAGGGTATTACCGGATGTCATGAAAGCTTTCCAAAGCTAACGGTAATTAAGCGACCTACAAGGAAAAAGGGAGCCAAACACACACAACACAACAAAAGCACAACATAACGACACAAAAAAAACAAAAAAAACATCTTTTTGATTTTTGTGAAAAAATTTCAAATTTTTAGGGTTTTTTAAAGATTTTTCGAAGAACTACAAACATAAAACTAACTATGATAGACTATCGCTCCCCCACATTTAAACCGAGCAATGTCCTCATGCTCGATCGTAGTGTGCGGAGACACAAAAGAAAAGAAAAGAAAATACGAAAATAAAGCTAAAAATCAAAGATAAAAGTGGAGAAAATGGTAGAATGTGTCCGGTCGGGGTGTAGTCAAGTCACCATGGGCCGAGACGAGAAAAGATTTGGATGGGGAGAAAATAAAAAGAAGGAAATAAAAGGAAATGGGAGGGGGGGACTAGGTGTAATCAAGTCACCTAGCCCGGATTCCGCCTAAATCCGACTAAATCCTACAAAAAGGGTGAAAATCTTGTAAAATTTGGATTTTGAAAAGGACTCTCGATGTAGTCACGTCATCGAGAGTCGGGAGCAATAAATACCAAGGCCTCGAAGGCCACCATGACACCATGACACAAAAGTGTACAAGGGGAAGGGGACAAACAAGGGAAAACAAGCAATAAAAGACGGAAAAGAAAGGATAGTTGTCGTACCCATCGGTTAGCAACTCACTCGCTCCATCGTCTCAATGATCACTATAAGCCCTTTGCTTGTCTTCATCATTGTTAACCCGCTTCAATCTTGATAATAACGCATGGTAGAGGTAGTAATGGTGTGAGGGGGGTGGGATTTGATGTGAATCTCGGCGTAAAGTGAAGAGAAAATGAGGTGATGGTATGTAAATGAGGTGTACGGGTCATATGGTATGAGCAAGGAAAGTTAGGGAGGTTGGGAGGGGGTATAAAATGGTAGGGTGGGCTCACATGATGAAGAAGATGCCAAAAGAGGAGAAGGGGACCATCCCGGTCGGGATGGATGGTCCCGGTCGGGATGCCTCACCCGTCCCGGTCGGGAAGGCACTCCAGGAAACTCGAAATTATGCACCTTCATCCCGATCGGGATGGCTCCTTCCCGGTCGGGATGCCTCATCCTTCCCGGTCGGGAAGCTCCCTTCCCGGTCGGGATGAGTCTTCATGACCTCCATAACCCCAAAAAGCTCATCCAAAGCTCCAAAAACCGATTCCCTTACTCTCAATCCATGCTCCGTCAATAGCCATTTCTCTCTAGGATTCACCTTCACTTCACACCTATGACAATGAGCTCAAATACAACATCAAATTCCCTCCCTCACATCGCTCATCAAAAATACCAAGTTACAAGAATTCACAAAACACACCAATCCTAGAAACAAAATCATACAAAACACAATTACAAACACAAAAACTAAAGAGAAGAGAGAAAGGGGAATATACAACATGACGGTTCTTTATGAACTCCGTCAAACCGAGGATGGTGGACTCTCATTCTTCAACCATAGCTCTCAAGGGCTTGGAGGAGCAAGTCGAACGCACGACCGACATCGTAATGAAGGCCCAAAGAGTGCTCGAGCCAAGCTATCCTCCACGGCCTCCAAGGTGGAGGCAAGAAGTAGTCACCAAAAGACCCAACGTCATCTTTCAAGTTGTCTCCGGGGTCTATCCATCCTACGAGCTTCACCGACCTCTTCCTCCCTAAGCATCTTCTCCAACCACAAGCAAGCTTCAAATCCTTGACAAGAGGCACAAAAAGTGGTTTCGGCCTCATTTCCTTGTTGCACACCCCCACACTTTCCTCAAGTTGTGGTTCCCCATCTTCATCACTTGTCCCCACATCATCTTGGAGGAGAGAATTGAAACTTCTACCGGCGGTTTCAATCTCTTCCAAACCATTGCTTGGTGTAATAGCAAGGGGTTCTTGATGCTTATCCAAATTCTCAGACATGGGCAACTTGGGCTTGTCAATTTCACCCAACAACTTCACAAATTCCACCAACCCATCCAACTCACTATCCTCCTCCAATTCTTCACCAACAATGCCTTCACCAAGGGTCATATCCTCACTCGTCTCTTTTTGGGTAGACGATTGACGTTCTTCAAAGCAAGTTTTGCTTTCAAAAGGAACTACATCGGCGGCTTCGTGATTAGGTTGCTCCCCTTTCTCAAGTGGGCACCCTTCATCTAGTTGTGACGTTCGGGATAAAAACATTAAGGTTTTAATCGTTAACGTATTTAATCGAGCATCCATCGCCTCGTTTTCCCTTTGATATTGGGCCTTGAATTCATCTTGATTCTTTTGCATTTGAATGGCCATTTCTTGGTTGCTCCTTTGCAATTGAAGAATCGATTGATACAACTCCAAGTTTGGCGATTGGTGGTCATTGTGGTCTTGTAATTCTCCTTGAAAATCTTGATGATACCCAAGGGGTGGGGTATCATATTGTTGGTAGTGAGGTTGAGGTGATTGGTAGTATTGTGGGTTATGGGGTTCATATTGTGGTTGGGGTGGAGGGTAATGTGGTGGGTTTTTGGGAAATTGGCTTCCATACGGTGAATCATGATTAAACATGGTGGGTTCACATTCATAGCTTGAGTAATAGTCACCATGAACATAGGACTGATAAGCGTTCACTTGTTGGTAGCCGTTTCCATATCCTTGAAGCTCATACCCACTGGTGTCTTGATTTTCCCAAGAAGCTTTATAGTAATTAGGAGTCATCATGTCATAGCTTTGATCCATAGAGGGAGAGGAGTAGCTCATGGTGGGTTCCAATGGTGCGGAGTTTAGATCAAACCTCATATATATTATGCTCGAAAATCGTGGCTCGTACCCGGTTGAGGACCTCTCAATCTAGCAACCGTCCGTTAAAGCGGCTCTAAGTTGCAAGAAGAAGATGGTCACCATCTCTAAGCACAAACTTTAGACTAAGAGCAAACGTGAGAAGCCTAGTGCTTTTTGGCACTAGACAAGAGAGAAATAAACCTCACACACACAAGAAGCAAAGGGACAAAAAAGAAAAACACAAAACAAAAGACAAAGTCAAGTAACAAGGAAAACAAAGTCTAAACTAGCACCGTCCCCGGCAACGGCGCCAAATTGATGGTAGGGACTTGCCGTGGATACCCACCGTCAAATAATAACCAACTAATTCTAGTGGATAGCTAGGGTAAGTCGGGTCGAATCCACGGGGACGGTAAGAGGCGTCTAGACTAAGGTCACCCAAATACGAGACTAAGTCAACGAGCTAAGCTAAACTAGAATGATAAGGAGCGAAGAAGGCTGAGACTATGACTAAGGTGACGGAGAAAACAAATAAGGAAAAGGGCTAGGATTAGGTCGGGTTCAAGGGGTGATGTAATGGTCAAGGAGGAGCTAAGGTGAAGGGGGTAGTCGGGTTATCTAGGTGTAGTCCGGGCTCTCGCTACGTAGACCGACCTAGAGGTTCCTCCTAGAACCCATCTTGGCGACACACGTGACAAACGGGGTTCCTAGCGTGCTATCGTGGCCTAGGTCGCATCCGGGCTTTCGCTACGTAGACCGACCTAGGGGTCGTCCTCACCGGGCTCTCGCTACGTAGTGAGG
Source organism: Agrostemma githago (assembly GCA_958450325.1). Classification (NCBI taxonomy): domain Eukaryota; kingdom Viridiplantae; phylum Streptophyta; class Magnoliopsida; order Caryophyllales; family Caryophyllaceae; genus Agrostemma; species Agrostemma githago. The sequence goes on from OY288250.1 coordinate 42,556,493, forward strand.
GAACCAAACCCGCAAGCAAACTATCATCCACAAGAGAAAAGGCAAGAAAAACAAGCATATGCATCTACATGTCATTCAAGCATTTCAACAAACATGTACCATGCATCAAACCAAGAGGAAACCCAAAACTTCCACCAACATCTCCATCAAACCCTTAATCACCCATTAAACACCCAAATCACCCTACTAACCCTAGCAAGAATCTACTCAAACATATCTAATGCTAAAACCAACAAGAACAAGATGAATCAACACCAACAACAAAACTTGCACAATTAAACTAGCGAAACAATGAGCAATGAACAATATAATGAACAAAGATTAAAACTTGATTGATAAAACAAAGATAAAAACAAGGGAAAAGAAGATTATACCATACTAGAGAAAATGAAAAGAAGAAATCTTGCATAAATGGAAGAAAACCCAAATACGTCAACCAAGGTTGTCAATCTTGGTTGGATTCTTCAAGAATTCCCAAATTACAAGAGTTAAACTAGGATTAACGATAAACTAGAGACTAATCTACACTCATCTATGCTAATCTATGCTAAACTAGGCTAGGGTTTAATGGGTAATGAAGAACCTCCCATAAGAATACAAGAGGAAGGGTATATATAGGGTTACAATGAGTAAGGAGAAGAAAAGAAGCAAAGACGTGCTGCAGCTGCTTCGTCCCGCCCGGGACTGAATTGTCCCGCCCGGGACGAGACGGGCCCGACCGGGACGAGTTCCTTCTCGGCCGGGACGGGCTCAAGACAGTGGCCTCTCCTTTTGTGCACTCCTTCCCGGTCGGGAAGGCATTATCCCGCCCGGGAAGAACCTTGTAGGCCTCCATTATGATCTTTTTGGTCCCTCCTTGGTTCTCATGGGCTTCTCACCGAGTCTCGGGTCTCGGGATCGAGTCTAAGAGGCTCGGGATTGGGTCCCAAGGTCTCGGTGTCGAATCCAAGGCATCGAGTGATCGTTCCTTCTCTTCTTTTGCTCTAAAAGTGTATGAAACGAGTCGGAATCGTTCCAATTCTTCATGAATGGTCTCGGGAACCTGAAACGAACTAGAGGAAGCATGAGTAGCCCATAAACCGCTCCCAAGGAGCGATTCCACAAGGAAAATGGGACCAAAATACAACAAAATAGGCACTACAAACTACACTTATCAGTAAGAAAAGAAAAGAGGCAATGGAGGTGAAATTTGGGTAAGGAAAAGGAAAGGAGGAGGGTGAAGGAAGGAAGAAGAAAGTTATGTCGGGGATTTGTTTTTTTTTTTTTTTTGTTTATTTGATTTACTTTTTTTTTTTTAGTAGAAAACATACCTGTGTGGGTGAAGAGAGGCGCGCGCCTCGCGTGTGATTCCAGCGACTCGCGGGGACGACTGATTTTCAGTCATCGAGACGAGTTTCTTCGTTTAATCCTTTTTTTAGTCGTCCCACACTCATGTTAGTCGCACGAAAATCTGAAAAATCTACCTTTCTCGTTCCTACAAATAATAAGAGTTAGAATATACTTAAAATTTAAACTATTTATATAAGCGACTCATTATACAGAAAATACGAAAAACTATTACTAAACTAATATAATGAAATACGACCCAAAATAAAAACATAGAAGACATGGGTTGCATCCCGGAAGCGCTTTTGTTTAATGTCGTTCGCTCGACTTCTTGCAGAAAACTGACCCGAATTAAAATAGTATTATATTACTTACCTCAACTGACAATGGAGCAATCGAGCGGAATGAATGTACATAACAACTCAATGCCCTTAGTGTAGACACCCACATTTTGACCGCCAGGTGTCTATAGCAGTTTCCGACAAACACTCGATGATGATCGGACGCAAACGTGCTTTAACTACTCAGAAACGGGCTCAAAATCATTGGCATTTGGCTTGGGCTCATTATGGAGTACATATCTCACAAAACCAACCTCAAAATCAGGCCCAGTGGGTCGTTTCGAGTCAAATTAGACTTATTTGGGTCGATTCCGACACCAGGGGTAAAACCGTCTTTTTACGACCGAGTCAAAACCCGGTCAAAGATTTTCCCGAGACACGTGAGTCAGCCGTGACACCTCACACGGCTGATTCCTACTCTAATCCTAAAAAGAATCAGCTTCTCAAAATATTAAACAAATCCGTTTGAGGATAGGATTCGATCTCAAGTAGGAATTCTATCCGGAAACCGAATCAGATATCGACCGAGCACCAAATACTCGGCCAAGACACCCAAGGTAGCCGAAATACTCCTCCATTCAGCCGAGATTTTGGCTTCTCCACCAAGAAACGGAATTTGCGTTCCTTTCGAACTCTTGCATTTCCTATCCAAAAACCGATTCAAACACCCGACCAAGTGAAAACAGTCGGCCGAGTAGGCTCCCACCAGCCGTGTTCCGTTTCTTCTCGGACAAGAAAGCGGAATTCTCATGCCTTACAACTTCTACGTTTCCTATCCTAAGCGGTAGTTCAAACTCTCCTAGCCAAGGTCGGGAATTTCCTATAAATAGCCCCTTGTACACGAGATTCACAAGCATTCAGAAACGATAAAAGCATTCAGAAACGATATTAATTACTATCGACTATCAATCAATTATCATCAAAATACACATCTATTATTAGCATCATACGTCCATACACATCACACACCTAAAAACTTAGCATCGATATTACAAACCCGAAGGAAAACCGGTCCCTTTATACCCGCACCCTTCACCGAAACCTCGTCCAAACCGAGCCACCACCTCACCGACATCTACTCGACGCTCCTGTGCCCAAGCCACGTCCCGACGAGCCCCGATCCGAGTAAACCCGATCTCTCCTTTTCCTTCTCTTCTCTCTCTCGTCCTTTTTCATATGGGTCGTGTCGTTTTTTTTGGTCATTCGTCGAGTCTTTTATTATTTCTAATATCGATATTATCAAAAATTATTTTCATATAACAGCATTCTTAAAAATATGATATCGATTTTCTATAATCGAATAATGTATCAAAAAGAATTATATTAAGATCTCGACGATATAAAAATCGTTACATCTTTTTTTTCATTCAAACTTCTTTTTACAAAACTTTTTTTTAGTTCATTCCGAATACTCGATATCGATTTCATAATCGAATATCGGGTACGACGAATATCGAAAACATAAATCGAGTATAAATTAATTCATATTTTGTACACGATTTATCAAAATTAGCAATTTCGAACAAAAAATAAAAACCGGACAGACCCGCACGCGAGTCGCGCCATGCCCAGGCGACTCGCGCACGGGCCTGAAATCCGAGACGTTTTTTAGCTTTTTTTCGTTCGCTTTATTTTATTTATTCTACGAAACGATTTCAAAATTTACATCTTTTCTAAAACTATTCCGAATATTTGATATTGATTTCGTAGTCAACTATTAAATATAACGAATATCGAAAATATTAGATCGAGTGCGAATTATACAATATTTGTACGCGGTTTAATCAAAACATCGAGTTTTCGAAAATCGTCTCCAAAAACAGACCGACACGCGACTCGCCGTCATCCCGGGCGAGCCGCGCGGCCGGCTGCCTCGACGCCCCCTCTTTCTCGTTTTTTTTTTTATTTTTCGAACTTCGTTTTTTATACAAAACATCGTTTTTAACAATATTTTCCAGATTTCGATTAATATTTATTTTTTCGATCTCGTTTATTATATTTGCTATATTATTTTCACAAATCGATACTAACTCGTTTGTTCATCTTGTAGCAAATTCATATCTTTTTCATCATCTGTTTTATTATACTAAAACGAATCTCACATGCTAAATTCAACTTTGACGTTAAATTTTTCATGCATTAAATCGACTTAGCAACCCATTCAATTCCTCGCATGTTTAGGAAAACAATGTTTGCATATCATTCATCGTATTACTAACGCGTGTATTTTAAAATCAAACGATATCCTACTAGAGGCCGCTAATGTGCGGGCGGGGTTGGGTGTTCTTAGTGAACTTCCCAACACGTACCCTCACCCCTTACTCAGAACCGTGGTTTCCGGATGTCCGAAACCATTGGCAACGAGAGTCATTCAATATACGATTAACCGCTCAAGTCGGCATCGGTATCGATATGCAAAGGGACGACCCCAATAAACTCTGACATCGGAACTGGGCCGTATTTTGTATACGGCCCACTACGACATAGAGTGGGCTCGAACGGTTCCGAATAACCATAAAATTCGGTGGCGACTCCAACTTCGATTTAAATTTCCATTTGACCATCTCATGGAGATTCATTCGCCTCCCCAAACCCGCGCGTGGCCGCGTCGTGGTGGACCTATGTCATGTCCACAATTTGGCGACTCCGATGGGGATTAGCTGATACGTTACTGACCTTCAGCATCCTCAGGGTGAGACTCGAATAGAAATCGTTTGACTAGTACAATACGCGTTTTAGTTTTACGGTTCATGCATAACCCCATATTTTCCCGGGCCGGTATTGGTGACCGACGTCCCACTATACTATCGATGTAGTCCAAATTGGATTTGTCGAAGGTGTCCGTTAGCTGATTCGTATGGGTTTTACGGCGTGTTCTAAGCTCTACTCGAGTTAGGAAGTCCGCCCCGATTCTCGATAGGCTGTGTACACTGGTATAGACCCTTACAGACTGACCGAGACTTAGAATTAGAGCATACATGGTGTCGTTATACTGTTTCCATGACTACGTGCTACCTGATTTACAAGTCTTTTTTTTTTAAAAACCATCTTTTTCAAAATAGCATCCTTTTCAAAATATCCAATTTTCAAAACCCGGGACATATACCGAATTTAGGATCCAAAATTTAACTCAAAATAGCCTATTTTTAGCCGGTATGATGCCAATTTCAAATCTCGAAAATATTTTCGAACTTTCAAAACCCTCCCCGGTCCGCCTTTCCGTTTTCTTTTTCGAAAAAAAAGGGCCGGGCTCCTCTCCCCGATTTTACTCGGGCTTTCAAAAATCAAATTTCAAAACCTTCATCTTCTTAGGACTTCCCGTATTTAGCAGTGTCGGGTCATGTCGTGAGTCGTCAAGTCTTCTAGCGTCAAAACTCCGTCGATCTTATATCACGAATTTCCTCCCTATCCCAGTCCGCCTTATTAGACTAAGGCAAGGCCCACCTACGTAGGACATACTCCGACAAAGGTTGGCCCGTTTACACAAATCGAGTCTAAAGTCTGGGGAACGACTCACGTGAACCTCTTTTCGAACAAGGCCCAACCCACACAGCTGGATCCTAAAGGAGGCCCACCTTTCACAAGTCACCCGTCTAGGAGTCTTTTCCGAGTCGACCTTTTACAAGGCATAGCCCTATAACAAAATGTCCGTGACCCTTACATCTAAGGGTCACTCGTCCGACACTCGAGTCTTAACAAATTTTCGATCCCACTTGGGGGCTACCCTTCATTAGAGCGGTCAATCACGGTTGCTCTAAGGGTCATGTCTTACACGTGTCTCACGTACCCCACTTTCGAGCCACTTAGATGCCACACCATCTGAGTCCTATCTGAGTCCTTAGCCTCACTTGGGGGCTATTTTCCGACGGAGCGATTAATCACGGTCACTCCGAGGATCATATCCTACACATTTGTCTTAGGAGAGTCTAACCCGAGCCAAACTGGAGTCGTCTCTCCCCCCGCGCTATTTCCTATGCCTTGGTGAATTTGAGTTCCGAAGCAACTTTCCTGATTACGCGGTATTCTTACAGACAGGCCGCCCTTCACCTGAACCATGACTAAGGACTTCATTGATCAACTGACCGCCTCGTTGGCCAAGATCCAAGATCAACTGAACCAGATAAGGGGAGACCAAACCGCCATTGCCACCCGTTTGAGTGCCTTGGAACAAAGGACTCCTAAGGTCGGGAATGAAACCACTGGGCCCATAGCTGAACTGGCCAACGCAGTCCGCAAGCTGGAGGAACAAGTCCACCTGTCGACCAACAATTCAATCCATACGGAAAATGCTCGTTCCTATTCACCTTTGACCAACGAGCTGCCCGCTAACCTCAACCTGACGGGCCTACCAATGTTCGACGGGACTGAAGACCCGGTATTACATATCCGAGCTTTCAAAGAATTCATGGCCATCAAAGGAGTAAAGTCAACCATGTTCAAGCACTTGTTTGCTTCCTCCCTCGAGAAGCACCCGAAAGCCATGTACTACATGCTTGACCCCAAGAAGTACAAGACTTGGGATGACGTGGCGACGGAATTCGCTCGGAATTATGCCGATAATACCGAGATCCAGACCACGATGCGTACTTTAGAAATCATGGCCCAAGAGCCCAAGGAAGGTTTCACCAAGTACCTTCAAAGGTGGAGGGCCGAGAGTGTGAAGTTGGTAGACAAGCCCAACGAGAAGACACTGGTGGAGGCATTCATCAACAACCTCCTAGCTTCTTACCGCGTCCATCTTAGGTATACCGGCATTTCCAACTTTGCAGTGCTTACCGAAATGGGCATTAGGATTGAAGACGATCTTCGACATAATGAAGATCTGGGTGAAGCTTCTACTAAAGGCTATACTGGGCATCAGCTTGAGTCCTTAGAAGCTGAATTGACAACATCATCCGAGAGTCCGGATTTGATTTAAATCCGAGTCTGAGTCCGAGTATTGGATGTGCTATTTCTTCCCAAGTCAAAGTCAAAGTCAGAGTCAGAGTCTTTTGCATTCTGTCCTCTTTTTCAAAATTCAATAAAATCAGCTTTTCTATTCCTCATATATACTTTCTTAATGTGTTTCCGAGAACATGATGAACACCGTCATACATTGTGAGCACATGCACGTGACTATAGGCACATCTATAATGACTGCAGGAAATCGAGATCCGTGCTTTCCTTTACCTGTTCCATGTCTGACATAGGAAGCCACAAAACTACCCGTAGCCGGAGCGGTATCGAATCCAATAACGAATCTAGGTAGTCTCCTAGTTTGGGTTCCAGACGGGAGGCAAGCCCATTTCCCACAATAAACACCCCTCCGACAAGATCAACCATACCTACCTACGGTGTTAGTCTGACCAACAGAAAAAAAAAAATTAAGAAACTGGAAAAAAAAAAATCAAAAAATCCTGAGGAAAAAAGCAATAGGCCAAAACAAACAAAGCAGGCCATCATAAAAAAAGAGCATCCACGACCAGAACGGTCAACACAAATGAAGATCCCATGACCGGGATAAGAGGTCAACCAACAAAAAATATTCAAATGCCCATGACCGTGGTCAACGGTCCACTCAAGATCAAAACCCATACCATCAAATAAGGAAGAGATAATCGAGCTGGTCAACTAACACCACATTTAGCCCTCCCACATTACAACCCTCAAGACCTTCCCGAGACCCAGGCTAGAGACAGCCCGGAATTTTGAGGATTCAAGCTCCATAGGATACCCGTAACCATTAGGGCCAGACATGGAAACCAGATCCCGCATCATCAAACATATCCCGATAAAAGTTCGAGCCATTTTACTCGACTTCCCCTTTACATAACAGAATTCACAATCACCATATGCAAACCCGAGATCAAAACTCGTCAAAGACCCGACATCAAAACTCGTCAAAGACCCGAGAGCAAAACTCGTCAAAACCCTTACCTAATCATACACAATCCCGAGAGCAAAACTCGTTAAAATCCCCGAGAGCAAAACTCCTTAAAATCCCCGAGAGCAAAACTCGTTAAAATCCCATCCCAATTCTTCTCATTCAAACTAGTTACCAACCCCAAACACGGGAATTCAACTTGCAGTCGGCATAGAACATGCCCAAAAAAGCTCACACCACCTCTGGGGGCTATCCCGGAGAATGCTCACTGTCACAGGATCAATATCCTAACCACTCTAGCCCTTTGATCAAGACATCATTGGGAATGCACCTAGCCTACACCATTGCTATGGCTAGTTACACACAAAGTCCTATTAGACTAGGCACCATAATATATCTTTCAACACTGAACTACGGCATGGTTTGATTTCACTACACGTGAATACGTAGGCAGCCTTTCAACAGAGGCACAACCACCCACATTGACACACATTCAAGAAGCACCATCATTCCGGTCACGACACCGTCATGTTCTCAACAGCTAGCTTTGTCGTCCAGGGGGCTTCTCTTAGGCAGAAAACCTCCATCCACTAAAAAAATCCAGATAAAATTCAAAAATCTAGCCTCCTTTCTATAGTGTGTCCTAGTGCTCGGCTCAGTCGAAGACAAGAATCTGTCAGGACTCGGGGCAATACCCACTTTGGAAATGTACCCAAAAATCAAAAATCCAGGAGAGTACTAGACTACAACAGTCTCATTACAGACTACAGCAACCCCGAATAGCATATCTATCCCACTTCGATGTTCGACCATGTTGCCACTCGTCTAGGCTACGGAATAGCGCAACTTAAGAGTCTTGTTAGGTGGCCCACCCCCCTACCGAGTCACGGTCCAACCCCTCGAGAGTCCAGTCGTGTCTGTCAACTCGTCCGGTCACGCCCAGCGTCGAGTCTGTCGATATGTCTCTCTCTTCAAATTCTCATTTTTTAAAATCCGCAAAACTTAGCCATTTGAGAAAACCCTTTTCGACAAGGTAAAATTTCGGTCTATTTAAATTGCAAATTTCTTTTCTACCCATTTCAGTTTTGAAAACCTATTTCCTAGCACGTGAGCTGCTTTCAGGACTTCGATTTCAAAACTAAGCAAAAATCATTTTTATTCCCCAGCACGAGTCATTTTTCCTAAAAATGTGTTACATGCAAACCTTGCATAAATCATTATACAGTAAGACTCAAGCAAAACCGTGCAATCAACTCCCCAGCGACGTAGACTTATACGACAAGTCTGATTCCCCACGGAGTTATCATCATCAACTCAGGTACATTTCTAGTCTTTGGCCGGCGGGCCCTTCACGCAGGTCTAACGGACCTTAAACGACCCGACCGGAAGTCTGCCAGGTTTTAATCTTTGATTGACCTGGTAGCTACTCTGACTTTCGCCTTGTCCAAGCCTCAGTCAGAATGGGGGCTCTGTAGACACCCACATTTTCACCGCCAGGTGTCTATAGCAGTTTCCAACAAACACCCGATGATGATCGGACGCAAACGTGCTTTAACTACTCAGAAACGGGATCAAAATCATTGGCATTTGGCTTGGGCTCATTATGGAGTACATATATCAGAAAACCAACCTCAAAATCAGGCCCAGTGGGTCGTTTCGAGTCAAATAAGACTAATTTGGGTCGATTCCGACACCAGGGGTAAAACCGTCTTTTTCCGACTGAGTCAAAACCCGGTCAAAGATTTTCCCGAGACACGTGAGTCAGCCGTGACACCTCACATGGCTGATTCCTACACTAATCCTACAAAAAATCAGCTTCTCAAAATATTAAACAAATCCGTTTGAGGATAGGACTCGATCTCAAGTAGGAATTCTATCCGGAAACCGAATCGGATATCGACCGAGCACCAAATACTCGGCCAAGACACCCAAGGTAGCCGAAATACTCCTCCATTCAGCCGAGATTTTGGCTTCTCCACCAAGAAACGGAATTTGCGTTCCTTTCGAACTCTTGCATTTCCTATCCAAAAACCGATTCAAACACCCGACCAAGTGAAAACAGTCGGCCGAGTAGGCTCCCACCAGCCGTGTTCCCTTTCTTCTCGGACAAGAAAGTGGAATTCTCATGCCTTACAACTTCTACGTTTCCTATCCTAAGCGGTAGTTCAAACTCTCCTAGCCAAGGTCGGGAATATCCTATAAATAACCCCTTGTACACGAGATTCACAAGCATTCAGAAACGATATTAATTACTATCGACTATCAATCAATTATCATCAAAATACACATCTATTATTAGCATCATACGTCCATACACATCACACACCTAAAAACTTAGCATCGATATTACAAACCCGAAGGAAAACCGGTCCCTTTATACCCGCACCCTTCACCGAAACCTCGTCCAAACCGAGCCACCACCTCACCGACATCTACTCGACGCTCCTGTGCCCAAGCCACGTCCCGACGAGCCCCGATCCGAGTAAACAGAAGCATGTAGGTTGAGGGTGCACAAAACCCTATCTCTCCTTTTCCTTCTCTTCTCTCTCTCTCGTCCTTTTTCATACGGGTCGTGTCGTTTTTTTTGGTCATTCGTCGAGTCTTTTATTATTTCTAATATCGATATTATCAAAAATTATTTTCATATAACAACATTCTAAAAAATATGATATCGATTTTCTATAATCGAATATTGTATCAAAAAGAATTATATTAAGATCTCGACGATATTAAAAATCGTTACATCTTTTTTTTCATTCAAACTTCTTTTTACAAAACTTTTTTTTAATTCATTCTGAATACTCGATATCGATTTCATAATCGAATATCGGGTACGACGAATATCGAAAACATAAATTGAGTATAAATTAATTCATATTTTGTACGCGATTTATCAAAATTAGCAATTTCGAACAAAAAATAAAAACCGGACAGACCTGCACGCGAGTCGCGCCATGCCCAGGCGACTCGCGCACGGGCCTGAAATCCGAGACGTTTTTTAGCTTTTTTTCATTCGTTTTATTTTATTTATTCTACGAAACGATTTCAAAATTTACATCTTTTCTAAAACTATTCCGAATATTTGATATTGATTTCGTAGTCAACTATTAAATATAACAAATATCGAAAATATTAGATCGAGTGCGAATTATGCAATATTTGTACGCGGTTTAATCAAAACATCAAGTTTTCGAAAACCGTCTCCAAAAACAGACCGACACGCAACTCGCCGGCATCCCGAGCGAGCCGCGCGGCCGGCTGCCTCGACGCCCCCTCTTTCTCGTTTTTTTTTTTTTTTTTCGAACTTTGTTTTTTATACAAAACATCGTTTTTAACAATATTTTCCAGATTTCGATTAATATTTATTTTTTCGATCTCGTTTATTATATTTGCTATATTAGTTTCACAAATCGATACTAACTCGTTTGTTCATCTTGTAGCAAATTCATATCTTTTTCATCATCCGTTTTATTATACTAAAACGAATCTCACATGCTAAATTCAACTTTGACGTTAAATTTTTCATGCATTAAATCGACTTAGCAACCCATTCAATTCCTCGCATGTTTAGGAAAACAATGTTTGCATATCATTCATCGTATTACTAACGCGCGTATTTTAAAATCAAACGATATCCTAGTAGAGGCCGCTAATGTGCGGGCGGGGTTGGGTGTTCTTAGTGAACTTCCCAACACGTACCCTCACCCCTTACTCAGAACCGTGGTTTCCGGATGTCCGAAACCATTGGCAACGAGAATCATTCAATATACGATTAACCGCTCAAGTCGGCATCAGTATCGATATGCAAAGCGACGAGCCCAATAAACTCTGACATCGGAACTGGGCCGTATTTTGTATACGGCACACTACGACATAGAGTGGGCTCGAACGGTTCCGAATAACCATAAAATTCGGTGGCGACTCCAACTTCGATTTAAATTTCCATTTGACCATCTCATGGAGATTCATTCGCCTCCCCAAACCCGCGCGTGGCTGCGTCGGGGTGGACCTATGTCATGTCCACACTTAGCAATCGATCAAAAATACTCGCAAATAGATTAGAATAGTGACGGTAAGAGATAAAAATCAATTGACACCACCTATAAATAAGAACATCATAATAATCTTGCAATGAACATCTTCTCGACCCTCTATGCTCAAAAAATGAATTAATATCAATCTACTTCTCTTTATAAGATGAATTTCTCATAGGTATAGTCAAATAAGCTCGGGGGCAAACATAAAACTTTCCCGGAATTAACACCAATGAAGACTCGAAGGGTATCGGTGGTGGTCCTTCCTTGTGAATATTAAATTCAGTAAATATGTCTTCCGTTTCTCCAATCTTTTCATTGTCGTTCATGCTCATTAATTCACTTCTCTTAGGGAAATCGTCATTCGCCTCATAAAAAACAACTATCTCTTCTTCTCCTACTTCAACTTTCACAGTCTCCTCAGTGGTCACACTCATATCCTCTTGCTCTTTCTTAACAATAAAAACTATTGAATCCTCCAAGATTGAAGTATCACTCATATCATTGTGACTTGAGGAATTTTTCACAATGTGTGTCTCGTTTTCACAAGTGGAATCAATATGTGTAGAAATCGTAGTAGAGGGTGAGGAGTATATCAAATCATCATAGCCGTCCTCCTCCTCATCCCAAAAACCACCATCACTATCAACATCACACTCTTTATAACAGTGATATACCCCATCGGGTTCAAGGGCAAGAGTCTTATCAAAGTCCATGTTCAAGGGGAAGAGTCTTATCAAACTCATCACGTGCCTCAAGTATATCATCACATTCTGTTATTTGCACTAAAGGACTCTCAAGGTTCTGGATACTAGCATTGTTCTCTTGCTCGTATTGAGCCATACTAGCTTGAAGGGTCGCTTGAGCAGTAATCAAGTCTCTAGTCATGTCTTCCGTGGTTATACGAGAATCATGTTGGGTGTTCAAATTTTTTTTAGACTCATTGAAGGTGTCCTAGAGCGTGAGTTTTAAAACTCCCATTCTTCAGTGTCGCGAGCCAAGTATATGAAAAGCTCCCACTTCTCCGCATAACTAAGTTCATCAACGAATCTTCCCTCACTTAAAGAATCAACATGCATCAAAGTTTAATCATTTAACCCATTGTATACCACATGACAGAGTTCCCAAATTTGATATCGGTGACGACATCTACAGACATACTCACTCAATCTATCAAAATATTTGTAAAACAGTTCATGCTCATATTGAGGAAAATATTTAGTTGCCATTTATCGGATAAACTAAATCACAATAAATGACTAAACAAAAATTAAAATTAAACTGACTCTAAAAAAAATAACGACTAAAAAAACTAACTAAAAATCTCTACACTAACACACAAAAATAATTAAGGCCAATTCCCCGGCAACGGCGCCAAAATTTGACAGGCTAAAGTCGTATGCCTCAAATTACAATTTATAATCACTTATAACCAACAAACTAAAATAATAGTATAATGGAAATAAGGGTCGAACCCACAGGGAATTGGATTAACTATAACTGCGTACTAATATAGAACGATAATTAACTAATTAATTACAGAATAAATATGGGGTTTTTTTGGATGATTGTCTAACTACAAAAACAATAAAGATGAAAACTTTAAGTAAATCAAATGATAAGAAGGTCTCGCGTCAAGTACAAATCCACAACTTAATCACAATTGACCACAAAATGCGGTTCAAATTATTATTATTGACTACTTTATCGTGAATCGAAGATTCTAATTCTCCTTACGAATAAATAATTAAAACGTATCCCGTTCTGAATTAGATCTAACTGTTAAACAACCTAAACAATCCAGTTCTAGATTTAATTCAACAGCAACATTAATAGATAGAGAATTCAATAAAGAGATAAATAAACACATACAATCCAGTTGTGTTATAGATCTATGATAATTGCTCCTAAGTCTTAATATCAACGAATCCCGTTTAATAATTAAGTCTCGATGTTACTCAGGTCAAGTTAATCAACAAATCCTGTTCAATTAACCAAACTAACAATAGAAAGATGAAATAGAAAACTAGTTGATCACTCTACAAATCAATAACAACATTCATGTAATTAAACTCAGCAATTAATCAATAATCAAGAATAAAGATAAGAACTTTCAAACTCACAACCGATAATTAAGTGCTTCAATGTCTTGAACCGAGATGAGAAATTAGTTACACATGGTCTTAGAGAAAATAAGGGTTTAACGTACAACTGAAGGATGAATTCATAATCTGATCTAATAAAATCTATACTAGTAGTAGTCTAATAATAATAGGAAAGTCTAAAAATTACCAAAAACTAATAATAATATAAAATAGTAAAATATAATAATCCTTATAAATACTAGGCTGTCACGGAACCTAAAGAGACTTAAATTCCGTCTTCAATTTCCAGCTTGTTCTTCTGGTTCCTCGTTTGTGCTTATTCTTCCAGATCTTTGTCTCGGGTCGAATCAACTAAATAATCATGTCGTACTCCAAAATCCTCAAATTAGCTCATATGATAACCGCACGGACATTACACAAATACGACAGAATAACACCAATTTAGTCAACCAAATTACACCTAAATCATCGTTATAACATGACTAAATATGGCGCATCAAATATCCCCACGCTTGAACCTTTACTCGTCCTCGAGTAAAACTCGAAGAACACAATAAACACAACCGTCAGCGGTCCAAAATGTGTAGGAAAAACATTACACTCACGGGGCCGTCGCTCGTCATCTTCTAACTCCCTCAAAATATATGAGAAACAATGCAAGAGCAATTCCATACAAAAATTTGGATATCAAACCAATTGCCCAAGTGTATCCACACAACACGACGTCAAACTACTATCATCGGCTCAACTCATCAAAACAAAGGACATTAGCAAATAAAGCTAAGCTAATACCAACTTCTAACACCCTTATTTGTATACCACAATAATCCACAACCCACCGGGTTTATTTATTTTTATTCTCTTTTTTTTTCTTGAATTTTTTTCCAAATTACATAAAAAAAGACGGTTACAAAGACAAGACAAATATAAAAATCCCTCCCCACGCTTATTCCGTGCATTTTTCTCAATGTGAGATCAAGGAGACAAAATAAAAATAATAAACGGGAAAAAGGGTCTTCAATACCGATAAAAGACACGTCCCAACAATCGGATTGCACGACTTCGACCATAGAAAATTTCACTAGTAGCATTCGAGTCTCCGTCTCACAACTCGACACTATCTCACTTCACCCTCACCAAACCGTCGATGGCACACAGGACATGGCAGACAAAAGAAGTCACACAGACACAGCTCAACAAATAGATGACATAGCTAGGACCGTAAACCAGAATCAGCGACACAATTGAAAACTAGCTACAAACTCACCGAACCAAGCTACACGTAACAAACATACTCATGAACCAACTTCCATATATCCAATTCCAAGCAACACATTCCCAAAATCAGCCAAAAATGAACACCAACAGCTAAACAAAGCCACTTCGCGAAAGTTGCTAGGAAAACAGACTCCAACGTCGATCTGTGTGGGACACATGACTGACGCACCATCGCCTGACTCGGAGAGTCAGGTGAAACCCACTCACGGACTCCAAACAATGTCGATCATCAGGTACTTACGAAGACTAACGACGATAGAACCGACAAGTCAACAACACCACTAAACTCGGCCAAAACGAGCAGGCTACCAAACAACACTCCGAAGGGACGAAACTCGTTCACGGAACCATCATTCAAGACAAATCGGTTCACCCTCAATTTCTAGGGTTCAACTGTGAAAATTTTGAATTGGGTGATAGGAAGGGAATTGAGGAGAGAAAAGGTGTAATTAAAGAGAATAAATGATAAAAAAATTGGGTGTAAATCAATGGTAAGAAAATAAAAGAGGGAATGGAGGTGAAATTTGGATAAGGAAAAGGAAAGGAAGGGTGAAGGAAGGAAGAAGAAAGGTATGTCGGGGATTTGATTATTTTTTTATTTACTTCATTTTTTATTTTATTTTTTTTAGTAGAAAACATACCTGTGTGGGTGAAGAGAGGCGCGCGCCTCGGGTGTGATTCCAGCGACTCGCGGGGATGACTGATTTTCAGTCATCGAGACGAGTTTCTTCGTTTAATCCTTTTTTTAGTCCGTCCCACACTCATGTTAGTCGCACGAAAATCTGAAAAATCTACCTTTCTCGTTCCTACAAATAATAAGAGTTAGAAAATACTTAAAATTTAAACTATTTATATAAGCGACTCATTATACAGAAAAAACGAAAAATAATTACTAAACTAATCTAATGAAATACGACCCAAAATAAAAATTGAAAAATAAAAACATACAAGACATAGGTTGCATCCCGGAAGCGCTTTTGTTTAATGTCGTTCGCTCGACTTCTTGCAGAAAACTGACCCGAATTAAAATAGTATTATATTACTTACCTCAACCGACAATGGAGCAATCGAGCGGAATGAATGTACAGAACAACTCAATGCCCTTAGCAATCGATCAAAAATACTCGCAAATAGATTAGAATAGTGACGGTAAGAGATAAAAATCAATTGACACCACCTATAAATAAGAACATCATAATAATCTTGCAATGAACATCTTCTCGACCCTGTATGCTCAAAAAAAAATTAAAATCAATGTACTTCTCTTTATAAGATGGATTTCTCATAGGTATAGTCAAATAAGCTCGGGGGCAAACATAAAACTTTCCCGGAATTAACACAAATAAAGACTCGAAGGGTATCGGTGGTGGTCCTTCCTTGTGAATATTAAATTCAGTAAATATGTCTTCCATTTCTCCAATCTTTTCATTGTCGTTCATGCTCACTAATTCACTTCTCTTAGGGAAATCGTCATTCGCCTCATCAAAAACAACTATCTCTTCTTCTCCTACTACAACTTTCACAGTCTCCTCAGTGGTCACACTCATATCCTCTTGCTCTTTCTTAACAATCATAACTATAGAATCCTCCAAGACTGAAGTATCACTCATATCATTGTGACTTGAGGAATCTTTCACAATGTGTGTCTCGTTATCACAAGTGGAATCAATATGTGTAGAAATCGTAGTAGAGGGTGAGGAGTATATCAAATCATCATAGCTGTCCTCCTCGTCATCCCAAAAACCATCATCACTATCAACATCACTCTTTATAAGAGTGATATACCCCATCGGGTTCAAGGGGAAGAGTCTCATCAAAGTCCATGTTCTTATTAACTCCAGACTCTTTAAAATTTAGAGAAAACTCATCACGTGCCTCAAGTCTATCATCACATTCTGTTATTTGCACTAAAGGACTATAAAGGTTCTGGATACTAGCATTGTTCTCTTGCTCGTATTGAGCCATACTAGCTTGAAGGGTCGCTTGAGCAGTAATCAAGTCTCTAGTCATGTCTTCCGTGGTTATACGAGAATCATGTTGGGTGTTCAAATTTTTATTTAGACTCATTGAAGGTGTCCTAGAGCGTGAGTTTTAAAACTCCCATTCTTCAGTGTCGCGAGCCAAGTATATGAAAAGCTCCCACTTCTCCGCATAACTAAGTTCATCAACGAATCTCCCCTCACTTAAAGAATCAACATGCAACAAAGTTTCATCATTTAACCCATTGTATACCACATGACAGAGTTCCCAAATTTGATATAGATGACGACATCTACAGACATACTCACTCAATCTATCAAAATATTTGTAAAACAGTTCATGCTCATATTGTGGAAAATATTTAGTCGCCATTTATTGGATAAACTAAAACACAATAAATGAGTCAACAAAAATTAAAACTAAACTGACTCTAAAAAAAATAACGATTAAAAAAAATTAACTAAAAATATCTACAATAACACACAAAAATATTTAAGGCCAATTCCCCGGCAACGGCGCAAAAATTTGACAGGCTAAAGTCGTATGCCTCAAATTACAATTTATAATCACTTATAACCAACAAACTAAAACAATAGTATAAAGGAAATAAGGATCGAACCCACAGGGAATTGGATTAACTATAACTGCGTACTAATATAGAACGATAATTAACTAATTAATTACAGAATAAATATGAGGTTTTTTTGGATGATTGTCTAACTACAAAAACAATAAAGATGAAAACTTTAAGTAAATCAAATGATAAGAAGGTCTCGCGTCAAGTACAAATCCACAACTTAATCACAATTGACCATCAAAATCCGGTTCAAATTATTATTCTTGACTACTTTATCGTGAACCGACGATTCTAATTCTCCTTACGAATAAATAATTAAAACGTATCCCATTCTTAATTAGATCTAACTGTTAAACAACCTAAACAATCCAGTTCTAGATTTAATTCAACAGCAACTTTAATAGATAGAGAATTCAATAAAGAGATAAATAAACACATACAATCCAGTTGTGTTATAGATCTATGATAATTGCTCCTAAGTCTTAATATCAACGAATCCCGTTTAATAATTAAGTCTTAGATTTTACTCAGGTCAAGTTAATCAAAAAATCCTATTCAATTAACCAAACTAACAATAGAAAGATGAAATAGAAAACTAGTTGATCGCTCTAGAAATCAATAACAACATTCATGTAATTAAACTGAGCAATTAATCAATAATCAAGAATAAAGATAAGAACTTTCAAACTCACAACCAATAATTAAGTGCTTCAATGTCTTGAACCGAGATGAGAAATTAGTTACACATGGTCTTAGAGAAAATAAGGGTTTAACGTACAACTGAAGGATGAATTCATAATCTGATCTAATAAAATCTATACTAGTAGTAGTAGTCTAATAATAATAGGAAAGTCTAAAAATTACCAAAAACTAATAATAATATAAAATAGTAAAATATAATAATCCTAATAAATTCTAGGCTGTTACGGAACCTAAAGAGACTTAAATTCCGTCTTCAATTTCCGACTTGTTCTTCCGGTTCCTCGTTTGTGCTTATTCTTCCAGATCTTTGTCTCGGGCCGAATCAAGTAAATAATCATGTCGTACTCCAAAATCCTCAAATTAGCTCATATGATAACCGCACGGACATTACACAAATACGACAGAATAACACCAATTTAGTCAACCAAATTACACCTAAATCATCGTTATAACCATGACTAAATATGGCCCATCAACGCAGTCCTATTATGGTTGAGTTGCCTAGTTAGAGACTGTATTATATTAGGAGTTAAGTCTACAGTTCTCGAAACTAGTTTCCAGTTTTATCCTAGTGAAAGTCTAGCCTTGTGCACACTAATCCTATCCATAATGCCATTTTGAATATTTTTATTATTATAGATATAATTTGGTTTGCAGGTTGGCAAATGTCTTATGTTTTCTTCGGAAAAATCATTTTTATTATATTATTTCGTTACGTGAAGTTTTTCACTGAAAGCTTATTTTCCTTATAATGTTTTACTGATTTTCATCTTTACTATTTTTTCTATAGTAGTAATTACAGTTTTAAAATCCCGCTATACGACTAGGAGAACGTTGACATTGCTCCCCACTGATTATGGCTGTTATGTGTTAACATAACAGGTATACGTGTTTCCGGGTGTGGGCTAGCGTGCAGTGTGGATCCTGCTTGTTTATTTTAATAATTATGTCTTATGGATTGTTCAAAACCCTTTTATGGATTGTTTTAAATTTTGGCCTTTTTTATTCATGGCCAATTGTTTGACTTTCCCATTTAATTTATTAAAACACTCTAAATAGAACCAAGTAGTCCCGAGATCCGTTCTCAACTATCTATGCATCGAGTCCCGTTTAGCGTATACTCCGAGGGTGCAACTCCTCACTATGTGATTTACTTACATTCGCATATACAGCTTTTCGTATGATTAATTGCATTTATGACTTTATAATCGCATGCTAAATCACCTAATTAACACGGAAATCAAAACGTAAATAAGCTAAAACTGAATAAAGCGATGGTCGGGTTCCGTATTAGTCCCGGTGTTCACCTTATAAGGTTCGATGCATCCCTATTAATACCGGACTGGCGCATCTTAAGCAGAATACCAGATAAGGTATACCACGAAAATGACTAATATCTGTATTATCACGTTAAAACTGACTTGCTAATACCTATAATATTCGTACTCTCTACTCTCCTACTTGCATCTTTTCATGGTCTTCCTGTCACATGAAATCGCGTGCAAAGAATGTAAATACAACTACTTCGACAACAAAGCTTACTTGTCCTTAAACAACCGACATAGTTAAATATAGGGTTAAAACAATGGATGTTACAGTACTTCCACCACAACTAGGAAACAAAGTTATCAGCCCACCGATTGATTAGTAGAGGCCGCTATTGTGCGGGCGGGATTGGGTGTCCATGTCTAGCGGGCGTTGGCTTCCCAATATGTACCCTCACCCCTTACTCAGAATCGATGGTTTCCGGATGTCCGAAACCATTGGCAATGAGAGTCATTCCAGGCAAGGAGTGCTTAAGGGTACAAGTCTTTATCTTTAGGTCTCGTGGCACTCAGCTTGGAGCCGGCTAAGTATCAAAGTTGACTTGAACGGTTTCCAAGTCCCCATAATTGACTCGGTGACGACTCCACAAATCGGCAACAAATTTAGTTCACTAAAAAGGTCGCCTTACCAAACATATCGGCCTTTGAACATTTACAACCACGACTCGATCGATTCCAACGAAAACAAGGGTGCTCGCGCCCGTCTAGTACAAGTCCGAATCACCATCCAAATCGAGGTCTGACACATCGCTCTAAACGCGAGATTGGACCGCCCGCGACCGAAAGGGAGCCATGTGGGTGGCCGCCGCGATCGAAAATCGGGTCGGTCCCGAGCGGGCACGCGCGGGGCGCTGGGCGGTGCGAATGGACGTCCATAATTACGGGCACGTTTCTGATTTCTGGTGTTAGTGCTTATATATTATTTGATACTGGCGCTTTCACATCTGTCGTATCTTCTATTATGGCATCAAAATTAGCCTTAACCCCCCTGTCTAGCTGAACCAATAGGTATTTCCCTTCCTTCTGGCGAAGTTGTTGACTGTTCCAAGGCATATTAGAATGTACGTATTCTCTTCGCTGGTAATATTCTTCCTTTGACTCTCCTTGAGTTCTTTCTCGCCGAGTTCGATGTTATTTTGTGAATGGACTGGTTAGCTCAGTACGATGCAAGGTTTCAATGTCGAGAATAGAAGCTTCTTCTGAAGACCTCCGAAGGTGTTCGAGTGTCATATCGTGGAGGTCGACGCCAAAAGGGTATCAAGATTATTTCAGCCATGAAGGCTATCAAATTGCAGAGAAAAGGTTACCAAGCATATTTCTTTACGGTAACTGTAACTGCTGAACTCCCTAAACTCAAGGAAGTACGTATAGTGTGTGATTATCCAAATATATTCCCCGAGGAGTTGCCAGGTATTCCTCCTGAACGAGATGTGGAATTTACTATTGAATTCGTGCTTGGTACTGGCCCGATCGCCAAGGCACCTTACAGAATGGCTCCTGCTGAGCTGCAAGAGTTACGCAAGCAGTTGGATGAAATGATTGAGAAAGATTTCATTCGTCCAAGTTCTTCCCCTTGGGGCGCTTCTGTACTTTTTGTCAAGAAGAAAGATGGTTCGATGCCCATGTGTATTGATTATCGTGATCTCAACAAGGTTACGATTATGAACAAATATCCTTTACCCAGAATTGATGATCTCTTTGATCAACTTAAGGGTGCTTCTGTATTTTCCAAGATCGATCTAAGGTCTGGATATCATCAAATGCCCGTCCGAGACGGCTTTCAGTTCAAGGTATGGACATTATGAATTCAAAGTCATGCCTTTTGGACTAACCAATGCTCCTGCTGTTTTTATGGACAGAACTTTCAGGGAGTATTTGGATCAGTGTGTTGTTGTCTTTATTGATGACATCCTAATTTATTCCAAGTCGGAAGCTAAGCATGCAGAACACCTTAAGATTATTCTTGGCATTCTATGAGATCAAAAGTGGTATGCTAAGTTTTCCAAGTGTGAGTTCTGGCTTTCCGAGGTAGCTTTTCTGGGTCATGTTATTGCAAAGGAAGGTATTAAAGTTGACCCTGCTAAGATTTCAGTTATCGAGAACTGGGCAAGTCCCAAAGATGTTGGTGAAATCCGAAGTTTCTTGGGTCTTGCTGGCTATTATCAAAGGTTTGTGCACGACTTTTCTAAGTTGGCACGCCCTATGACTCAATTACTCAAGAAAGAGAATAAATTTCTGTGGAGTCAAGCCTATGAAGATGCTTTTCTTGAGCTCAAGAGAAAGCTCACTTCTGCTCCTATCCTGACCCTACCTGAA
Source organism: Agrostemma githago (assembly GCA_958450325.1). Lineage (NCBI taxonomy): Eukaryota > Viridiplantae > Streptophyta > Magnoliopsida > Caryophyllales > Caryophyllaceae > Agrostemma > Agrostemma githago. The sequence continues at coordinate 42,578,340 of OY288250.1, forward strand.
GTAGGCGTTGGTTTCGATGTATATTGTAACGCTTCTAAGAATGGTTTGGGTTGTGTCCTTATGCAAAGTGGTAAGGTGATCGCTTATGCCTCGAGACAGTTGATAGTTAATGAGGTGAATTACCCTACCCACGACTTGGAGTTAGCAGCTGTAGTACATGCCTTGAAAGTTTGGAGGCATTATTTGTATTGAGTAAGATGCAAGGTTCACACTGACCATAAGAACCTGCGGTATCTCTTCACGCAGAAAGATCTGAATGCAAATCAGAGACGTTGGATCGAGTTAGTGAACGACTACGACCTTGTATTGGTGAATTGTGAGGGAAAGGCTAACGTGGTTACTGACGCCCTTAGCAGAAAAACCTTCCATTCCTTAACTCCGTGTTCTGGCTTATTTGAGGACTTGGCCCGGGAATTTTCCAAGATGACTATTGCTGTTGTTGATGAAGGTTATGATGGTCACCTCAATGCTCTGGTTGGTGAACCAACTCTTTTCCGTGAGATTCGTGAGAAGCAGTTGGGAGATCCTTTTGTGGCTAGTATCCGAGAAAAGATGAATCTTGGTGAAGATCTAGATTTTGCTGTAGATTCCAGTGGAACACTGAAGTTTAAGAACTGCTGGGTTGTCCCTAGTGATGCTGAGGTGATAAAGCAAGTTCTAACCGAGGCACATAAGACTAGGTACTCTATTCATCCTGGTGGTGACAAGATGTATCGGGATTTGAAACTCCATTTCTGGTGGCCTCATATGAGAGAGGACATCGCGGAGTTTGTAAGTAAGTGCTTAACATGCCAGCAAGTGAAGTTCGAGCACAAGAAGCCTGGAGGTTTGCTTCAACTACTCCTTGTCCCAGAATAGAAGTGGCAGTGCATATCGATGGATTTCATGATGGCATTACCGAGAACCGTGAATGGAAGAAATAGTATTTAGGTTGTGGTGGATTGCTTGACCAAGAGTGCATGATTCGTCCCTATTCGCGACACATGAAGTCTGTAGAAGCTCGCAGAGGTATATGTTGCCGAGATCCTCCGTCATCACAGCGTACCGCTCGAGATTGTTTCGGATTGGGATCTGAGATTCGACCCTAAATTCTGGAAGGCATTGCAAGATGCTTTAGAAGCAAATTATTGATGAGTACCACTTTCCATGCTGGTACTGATGGACAGTCCGAGAGGACGATCCAAACTTTGGAGGATATGTTACGAGCTTGTGCTTTGGATTTCCAAGAGAATTGGATTCGACATCGTCCGCTGGTAGAGTTTTCCTATAACAACAGCTACCATGCTTCCATTAAGATGTCCCCGTTTGAGGCACTATATGGTCGTAAATCTCGTAGTCCCGTCTGTTGGGATGTTCCCGGTGAAGTGAATATTTTGGGTCCGGATCTGATAGCTCAGACTATCGATGTTTTGAATGTGGTCCGAACTAGGATGAAGTCCGCCCAGGATCGATAGAAGTCGTATGCGGATGTTCGTCGCCGACCTTAGGAGTTTTCGGTTAGTGATCTTGTGTTCTTGAAGGAATCACCCATGAAAGGGGTTAAAAGGTTTGGGATTAAGGGCAAGCTCAGTCCTAAGTTCGTTGGTCCGTACCCTGTTGTTGAGAGAGTGGGCGAAGTCGCTTATAATCTGGAATTGCCTGCCTTCATGGGTAAGGTTCACGATGTCTTTCATGTTTCTCAGTTGAGGAAATATGTTAGTGACCCCGAGCACGTGTTGGAACCCGAGGTTGTTGATCTCGAACCAGATCTGACTTATGAAGAAAGGCCGGTGAAGATTAGTGACTACCATGAGAAGCGTTTAAGGAACAAGGTTGTACATCTGGTAAAAGTTTTGTGGCGCTGTAATCGGTTTGAGGAAGAAACATGGGAAACTGAGTCTTCGATGCGAGCTAAGCATCCACATCTCTTCGAGTAAGGTAAACCTCAATTTTCCTTTCTGCTTATTCTCAGTTTCGAGGACGAAACATTCTTTTAGTGGGGAGGATTGTAACACCCGCTATTTTTCCTAGCGTTTTTATCCTTTCCGTTATGACTTTGTCATAACTCTGTCATATTTTGGCCTTATGTTTCTTCATTTTTCCAAGCTTTATTTTCATTTTTGAGTTTAATGATATATATTTATATTTTAAAGGATTTTAATTCTTTTAAATCTATTTATTTGATTTTTTGCGTAAACCATTTATTTTTCCGCGAGGAATTCTATTTCTCTACGAGTTAACGTTTTTAAGCTCGGATTTAAGTTATTACTTTTCTTACAAATGTCTAAAGATATTTAAATAATATTTTCAACTTAGAAATATTTATTTTACAAAAATTTAGCCACTAATGATTTTATTACGAAATTTCGTAAATAATTATTTTTTATCGTGAGATTTACACGAATTGCTTTGAAATATCTTTAACTATTTTACGATCCTTCTTTTTATCAACTTAAAATCATTTGAGACTTTTTCCCCATGTTTTGGACCGACACCACCTTATGACACACCCACTACATTTTTTTTGTAACCTTTCATTTTCTAAAAACGATTTTAAGGAATTTGATAATTCTTTACATCCATTTAATTGGATGACTCATGCAAAAACTCTTCATACTCCATGCTCTTTATTTGGCCGGTGCATTTGGACTAAGTTCCACCTTGTTTTTATCAAAAAATTTATTATCTTTCATTCTTAAGAAAACCATCCATTTCTTACATTCATTTTTTTTACACAACAAAAAAATACTCCTTCCTTTTGGAAATAGGGGCTTGATTTTTGGTCAAGTGATTATTTCACAATCCCACATAGGAGAATATGTAAAATATATTGATGTTTATATACATTACTAATCTTTCCTTCTCCAACTAGTGGGTGAAAGGGGCCTTTTATGTGGGCTTGCAAGGTGCTTAATTCAGCTCGCACGCGCGCGCGCCCGACCCGACCCGATCTGACCAGACTCGGCTCGGTCTCGAGATTTAGGATTTGGGAAATTGACTGCGACAGGCCATGCCAGGCTTTTACGCCCACATGGGTTGGTCTATGTTGTGAGTGTGTCCAAGTTTAGTCAGACGAATTAAACCTGTTTTTGGTTCGTATTTTTGTCTCCTGAGTACTGTCCAGATACGAGTCTGTGTTCCGTCCAGATTCGTACTGTCCAGGTGCAACTCTGTGATCGTCCACATTCCTCCTCTGCATACTCATCAGCGGGCTATATAAGGACATGATGTCTTTGCTCAAACACACAACTTCATTCTTCATCCTCTCTTCTTCTTCCATACAATTCTGAGTAAAGTTTCGTTTCTGTTGTTCCAAGTGTCCGATCTCAAGTGGGCGATTTTGGATACTGTAGTGTTAACCTTGGGGAACTACCGGCAGCAGCTGATCGCCACCACGGTTGTGCGAAAATAGTTTTCAAGGCAGTGGCTTCCATAGCACGGCGCTACGATAACTCGGTTACATTTCTTTTCCTTCTTTCGTTGTTACGGTTATACCTATCCAACAATTTGAAAACTATTTGTTTACTGTAACAATGTTGACTGTATCTAAACTTGTTCCTGATCTGTCTAAACTCGAACCACTCGACGTTAATAATTACTAACGTTGGTCTCCAAAATTGTTGATGTTTTTTGAACAACTTGAAATTGATTATGTACTGTCTGAGGAGCCTTTGGTCCCGGTTTCTGCGTCATCCGATTTTGACGCTACTCCTCCTATCGCTTCTATTATCAAATCGAATGCTGAGTCGATTAAGAAATTCAAAAAGGATAATAAAACTGCTCGCTTCTATATCCTAAACCATATGACTAATACCCTGTTTGATTTATTTATGGTTCATAAATCTGCTAAAGTTATCTGGGAGTCTTTAGAGTCGAAATATGGGTCTGATGATCCTGGAAAGAAAAAAAATATGTTGTTGCGAAATGGCTTGGGTTTCATATGGAGGATGGGAAGTCTATCATGGAACAAGTGCATGAATATGAAAATCTGTGTGCTGATGTCGTAAATGAAGGAATGAAATTGGATGATGTCTTCTTAGCTAATGTCTTCTTAGAACGTTTTCCACCTTCTTGGTCTGAATATCGTAACCATCTTATGCATAAGAAAAAAGACATGTCCTTAAAAGAACTTGTAGGGCATATGAGAACCGAGGAGGCTAATCACCTCAAAGATAGACCTGTCAGTCATCTTGTTAGCAATTATGTTGGTGTTTCTAAGGTTAATCCGGTTGAGTCTGGGGTCCCTCTAAATCTGAAAAATTTAAGGGCAAAAATAAGAATAATAAGGGGAAAAACAAGAATGGTCAGAATCAAGCTAAGAAGAACGGTCCTGGCAAACCTGCTCCCAAGATCCAGAAGCCTCTGGTCTGCTATGTTTGTGGAAAGGGCGGACATAAAGCTTACCACTGCACTGAAAAGAAGACAACCGAAGCAAACGTGGCTGTGACTGACGACATTATTGCTCCTGTGGTCGTGGAGGCTAATCTGGTAGGAAATGCTGATAAATGAGTCTTGGATACTGGAGCTTCAAGACAGCTCTGTGCCAACAAGGGGTTATTTGCTGAGTTCGAGGAGCTTGATGATGGAGAATGCGTTTTCATGGGTAACTCTTCATCTGCTGTGATTACAGGAAAAGGCAAGATCTTTCTCAAACTCACCTCAGGAAAAACCTTCGCCCTTAATAATGTTTTGTATGTACCCTCATTACATCGAAACCTCGTATCTGGTGCTTTATTGAAGAAAGCTGGTGTAAAGCTTGTCTTTGAAGCTGACAAGGTTGTAATGTCGCGTAATGGGGAATTAGTGGGCAAGGGTTATCTCTCTGGAGGCCTAGTTATTTTGAACTCTGTTTCTGAAATTAATAATAATCTACTTCCACTTATATTGCTGAGTCTATTGATGTGTGGCATGGTAGACTAGGTCATGTGAATGTTGAATCCATTAAAAAAAAACGTAGAACGATGTCACTAATTCCATGTTTGACCAATAAAGAATTCTCTAAATGTGCTAGCTGTGTTGAGGCTAAGTTTACAAGAAAACCTAGTAAACAAGTTAAAAACAGTGAAACGAGTCTTCTTGAATTAATTTACACCGACCTAGCTGATTTCAAAACTACTATGAGTCGAGGTGGTAAACATTATTATGTATCTTTTATTGACGACTGTTCTAGATATACTAAAGTATACCTACTTAGGACTAAGGATGAAGCAGAACAATCGTTCATAAAATTTAAGGATGAGGTCAAAAATCAACTCGATAGGAAGATTAAAAGGGTTAGGTCCGATAGGGGAGGTGAATATGGCTCTAACTATTTAATCGACTTCTGTGAGAAGAACGGACTAATCCATGAGACTAGTCCACCCTATCAACCACAGTCAAATGGAGTAGCTGAACGAAAAAATAGAACATTAAAAGAAATGATGAATGCTATGCTTTTAAGTTCTGGCCTATCTGACGATATGTGGGGGGAAGTAGTGCTTTCGGCTTGTTATATTCTTAACCGTGTACCCCATAAGAAAACTGACAAGACACCGTACAAAATCTATAAGGGCTATCCTTCTAATCTATGTTTCCTTAGAGTATGGGGTTGTTTGGCTAAGGTGGGTTTACCCAACTTTAGGAGACCTACAGTTAGACCAAAAACTTATGATTATGTGTTTATTGGGTATGCTCAAAGTTGTTCTGCTTATAGATTTATGTCATTGAATGATCATTCCATATTTGAAGCTAGAGACGCTGAATTTTTTGGGAATGTTTTTCCTCTCAAGAAGAATGTTGTGGCATTACCTGATTTGTCTGATTTACCTGTTGCTTATGTTCAAAATTCTATGCATGCTAGTACTAGTACTTCTGTTGATCATAGTATTGAACCTAGAAGGAGTAAAAGACCTAGAGCTGAAAAATCTTTTGGTGATGATTTTGTTACAACATTCTTGTCTGAGTATGGTTATGATGTTTGTGTAAGTGAAGAATTTGTTTCAGCCTTTTTAATAGAAGAAGATCCAAAAACTTATAGTGAAGCAATGAGATCAATTAATGCTAATTTTTGAAAAGATGCTATTAAAAGTGAACATAACTCTATTGTAGCTAACCAGACCTGGGAGCTGACCGATTTACCTAAAGGGAGTAAACCTATTAGTAGTAAATGGGTCTTCAAAAGGAAAATGAGACCTTATGGCAGAATAGAAAGGTTCAAGGCCAGACTTGTTGTCAGAGCTCTTACACAAAAGAAAGATATCGATTATTTTGATACTTATTCTCCTGTGACTAAAATATCGACTATTAGAACTCTTATCGCTTTAGCTGCCATTCATAACCTAGTTGTACATCAGATGAATGTTAAAACTGCCTTCTTGAATGGAGAACTAAGTGAAGAAATTTATATGTCGCAAGCAGAGGGGTTAGTGGTTAAAGGCCAAGAGGATAAGGTGTGTAAGCTTAACATGTCATTATATGGTTTGAAACAAGCGCCTAAACAATGGTATGAAAAATTCAATAACACTTTGGTACAAAATGGCTATCTGGTTAATAATTCTGATTCTTGTGTGTATTCAAAAGTATTAGAATTTGGTTGTGTGATCATTTGCCTCTATGTTGATGACATGTTGATACTTGGTAATAATTTGGATGTCGTAATTAAAACCAAAGAATTTCTGTCATCCCAATTTGAGATGAAAGACTTAGGAGAAGCTGATGTCATCCTAGGAGTTAAGGTTATCTGAAACTCTAGTGGAATTTCCCTAGGTCAATCTCATTATGTACACAAAGTGTTAGAAATGTTTCACTACACAGATGTTGAACCTGCTGGAACTCCCTATGATGCTAGTATACCTTTAAGAACTTGGGTGAGAGTGTACCCCAAGAAGAGTATGTTAAAATTATAGGAAGTATCATGTTTTTAATGAACTATACCCGACCTGATATTGCATATGCTGTTAGCAGATTAAGTAGATACACTCATAACCCAAGTAATGAACATTGGAATATTGTTAATCGTTTACTAAGGTATCTGAAAGGAACTACAGATATATGTTTGCATTACAGAAAGTGACCGTGTTGGAAGGGTACTGTGATGCGAACTGGATCGCTGGTAACGATGAAATTAAGTCTACAACTGGTTATGTGTTTACCATGGGTGGAGGAGCTATATCGTGGAAGTCTTCAAAGCAGACTTGTATGGCTCGCTCTACCATGGAATCTGAGTTCATTGCTCTTGAGTTAGCAGGACAGGAGGCAGATTGGTTGAGAAACCTACTAGCAGATATACCAATTTGGGAAGGACGGTCAGCCTCAATCTCCCTACATTGTGATTCGCAACCTGCCATAGGCGTGGCTAAGAACAGTGTCTATAACGCAAAGAAACGACACATGAGAATTAGACACGCCGCAGTGAGACAACTCCTGAAAAAAAGAGTAATTGCTATAGACTTTGTGACGTCCGAAAGCAACATCGCTGATTCCTTGACAAAAGGGTTGAGTAGGAGACTTGTCATTGAGACTTCAAGGGAAATGGGACTTAAGACTATAAAGTCAAGTTAAGAGTGTAATACTTGATCGAGTCTAAAGTCCTTATTTCTGAGATGTCTACTGATTCATAGCCTTTGTGGTGGTGCTCTGAGACGCACTTGATGAATCATAGGTTGGATTTATATCCTTAATGGCTTGTGAAAGAAGTACTATCGAGAAGTACTTAAGCCACCTACGTAAGTGTGGAGGCCAGAAGACTAAGAGAAGTCTTATTCCCACTTATTAGAACAAAGGAAACGCATGGCTCTAAAAGAGCGCGTTGCACTTAGATCGCGGAACGACCATTAACTTGAGGGCATGACTTGTGTTGTGGGGGGTATTCGCCGAAGCTTAGTATGAAAATTCAAATCGAAAGATATTTATCTTGCTGTAAGTAAGCTGTTACCTCAGTTCACTAATGTGTCAATTCAAATCGAAAGATATTGATACCTAAGTGTCAAATCCTCCTTTACTCGGAATTTTTTCCTCTTCTTTCTTCTCTGTCGCCCCTAGTGGGGGATTGTTGGGGCTTGATTTTTGGTCAAGTGATTATTTCACTATCCCACGTAGGAGAATATGTAATGTATATTGATGTTTATATACCTTACAAATCTTTCCTTCTCCAACTAGTGGGTTAAAGGGCCGGGGCCTTTTATGTGGGCTTGCGACGTGCTTAATTCAGCTCGCACACGCGCGCCCGACCCGACCCGACTCTGCTCGGGCTCGGGATTGGCGATTTAGGAAATTGCCCGCGGCGGGCCCTGCCAAGCTTTTAGGCCCACATGTGTTGGTTTGTGTTGTGAGTGTGTCCAAGTTCAGTCAGACGAATTAAGCCTGTTTTTGGTTCGTCTTTTTGTCTCCTAAGTACTGTCCAGATATGAGGCTGTGTTCCGTCCAGATTCGCACTGTCCAGGTGCAACTCTGTGATCGTCCACATTCTTCCTCTGCGTACTCATCAGCGGGCTATATAAGGACATGATGTTTTTGCTCAAACACACAACTTCATTCTTCATCCTCTCTTCTTCTTCCATACAATTCTGAGTAAAGTTTCGTTTCTGTCGTTCCGAGTGTCCGATCTCGAGTGGGCAATTTCGGATACTATAGTGTTAACCTTGGGGAACTACTGGCAGCAGCTGATCGCCACCACTGTCATGCCGAAATAGTTTTCAAGGCAGTGGCCTCCATACCACGGCACTACGATAACTCGGTTACATTTATGTTCTTTCTTTCATTGTTACAGTTATACCTATCCAACACTTCCTTCTCTCCCACTTTGGTCGTGGCATTCATCCATTTCCCTAGGCTGATTCTTTCTCAAATTCGAGTCATAATCGTCTCATTTTCATCGTTAAATTAATCCTTATTCCGATCCTATCTTTAAGGTAATAATCGACGTTGTTTTCGATCGTTATTCACCTTAATTTTACTAGTTTTTCTCATGGTAGTTTTTTGCCATAATTTTCGTGTGTTGTAGGATTTGTGGACGATCCCGAGGCCGACGAGTATATTATCGATTCTGATTTGGATTAGAGGCAACGTCGATGTTATTCGGTATTTCATGATTTTATTTGTGTAATTGCATGTATATTTTTAAATTTCATTTTTGACAATATATGTATGTCTTACAATATGGAAAAAATTTAAAAGTCAAAAATTTGCATGTTTCGATATTTTTATCGCTTTTACGAGATTAAAGATTAAATCGTCATAATAATTTGTAAAATCGTAATATTCGGCCTAAACTTGTAATATATGATTATATTCTGTAAAATGATGTTTTTTATGATTTTTGATAATTTAGTATTTTTCTAATATTTTAGATATCGTTTATTGAATTATTACCGTTTACGGACATAAACTATTAAAAGCCGATTTTTAGTTCTAGCACTTAAACATTTTATTTTAATCTGAAATTTTGTGTGGATAATCTTTCCGATGTAAAAGAGTTTTCTGAATTATTTCATAATTTTTCGGAATTGTTAAGTGGATGAATTAATTAATCACTTTAGATCATCGTTTATCGTTAAAACCGTGGTTGTCGTTTTAATTTCCGATTCCTTATTTTTGTTTTAAATCTGGAGAAAATAAGTCCCTGACGTTTCTTTCAAAATAATGTATTTTTATGATTTTAGTGTTTTAATAAAATGTTAGGATCGACGAGTTTCATTAATGGAATCGTTAATTGTGAAAACGGGTTTTAAAAGATGGTTTTAACGGAATTTGCTAAATCTGGAATTTTGGAAATCTGGAAAAATTGGTAGATTCAAGAAAATCATGATTTTTAAGTTTAATAATAAATTTTGGATATTAATACGTAAATCATTTTCTAATACCCATTTGTATTTATCGTTATTGTCGAGATTAGACGATTATCGAGAAAACCCTTTAAAAACCAAGTTTAAGGATTCTGGAAAAATTTCTTTCCTGGACAGAATGTCCAGAAATATGTTTTAACTATTTTACGTAATTTTTGTACTATTTATCAAAGTCTTTAATTAATAGTAATGATTTTTGGGCAAAATTACGATTTATCGTTAAAATGCTTCGTTTCACCTAAATGAATTATTTTTCCAGCAATTTTGAAAATATTTAAATCTGAAACTTTAAGAGTTAAATCATCCCTTAACATACTCTAAATATACTCAATGGTTTAATTAAATAAAAGACGTTAAAAGATTTAATTTTATATTTGCCGCAAAATCTTATTTATAATCATATTGTCGAAACTAATAATAATTAGGGAATTTTAGTTCTGTAAATTTTGAACATACCCTGATTACTAGTATTAAAATGTTTGTTAGAAATGCAAGACTAATATAAAAAGAGAAAAGAAGATGATTAATATTAATTGATTGTGATTATTATTATTATTATTTGATTGATAATATATTTGTAATACATATGCGTGCTTTATATAAGTAATTATACACCTTAAACGCATGCACATATTAATGCTTGTAATATGAGTTTCTAAAGTAAATTTCATAACTTATTATCCTAACGCATGAATTCAATAGAAGGAGTTTCATCATGCATTAAGTGGGAGAAGTTTTATATTCTAACACTCCTCCTTGAGACTTCATTCAATTACTCCGAGTTGGAATCTTAGATATTCAAATCGTGGTCTTGGCAACGCCTTTGTGAAAATATCTGCCAGTTGTTCTTCTGTCGGACAATAAATGAGTTTCACTTCTTTTTCTTGTTGTGCATCACGAACAGCATAAAATTTGATCTTCATGGGTTTTGTCTTGGTGAAACAAACTGGATTCTTTGAAATGGCTTTTGAAGACTTGTTATCGACCAAAATATCAGTGGCTTCATTTTGGTTATAACCTAGGTCCGCGAATATCTTTCGCATCCATTTGGCTTGATTAACAGTGGCTGAGGCAGCACCATATTCAGCCTCTGCAGTAGATTGTGCTACAACATCCTGCTTTTTTGAAATCCAGGAAAATACTCCTGATCCAAGGGTGAACGCATATCCCGTAGTACTCTTCATATCATCAACTGAACCGCCGCAATCACTATCTGAGTAGGCAATCATCTTTGGGCTTGAGCATGGTTGGTACAAAATACCAAAGTCACTAGTGCCTTTTAGGTATCGTAGAATCCTTTTTGCAGCACCCATGTGAGTTTCACTGGGTTCATTCATAAATCTTGATAAGAGGCTTGCAGCATACATCAAGTCTGGTCGAGTAGCTGTCAAGTACAATAAACTACCAACCAAACTTCTGAACTGCTTTGGGTCAACCTTATTTTGACCATCATTTTTCGAGAACTTCTCATTTAGAACGAGAGGAGTTCCCACTGCTTTCCACTGCTGCATTTTAAACTTTTTCAAGATGTCTTCGGTAAACTTTTTTTTAGAGATGAAAATCCCTTTCTCCGATTGATCAACTTCCATGCCAAGAAAATAATGCATTAAATCTAAGTCGGTCATCTCGAATTGTTTCTTAATCTCCTCCTTAAACTCAGTCACCATTTCTGAATTATTACATGTGACTAAAAGATCATCAACATAGAGTGAAACAATGAGCAAATCATTTTCACCTTTTCTTTTTATATAGAGGGTGTGCTCATTTTTACTCCTTTCAAATCCTTGATCAATAAGTGAGAGTCAATCTTACTATACCAAGCTCGGGGTGCTTGTTTTAGCCCGTACAAGGCCTTCTTTTGCATACCTTGTCTTCATCTTCTTTGACAAAGAAACCTGGAGGTTGCTCTATGTATATCTCCTCTTCAAGTTCGCCATTGAGGAATGCGGACTTGACATCCAACTGATAAATTTTCCATTTCTCTTGTGCGGCCAAAGCAATAAGGGTGCGCACAGTATCATGTCTAGCCACCGGAGCAAAAGGATCTCAGTAGTCTATTACAGCTTGCTATGAATATCCTTTAACAACCAATCTGGCTTTATGTTTGTTAATTGAGCCATCGAGATTCAACTTCAGCTTGAAAACCCATTTTACTCCAATTACTTTTCGATCTTTTGGCCTATCAACCAACTCCCAAGTCTCATTCTTCTTGATCATCTTTATTTCATTTTGCATAGCATCTTGCCACTCTTCATGCCTAGATGCTTCATCGTAATCTTTTGGTTCTTCGACGACAAATGACATCTCTCACACTCTTCTTGATCTAAGTGAATAATTGGACAATGATCATATATATCTGATAATGCTTTTTTACCTCGAGGGCCTATGACGATGTCTGAATCATCTGCACCTGGGTGAGATGATTTTGTTTGTATTATAGAATTAGGAGGTGTGTTCACATCATCTTCAGGTTCATTATGTTCATGTTGCTCATGGTGTGATTCATGAAGCAACATCACACTTTTTTCAACCTTTTTTTCCTCCCAATTCCAGATCGCATCTTCATCAAATGCAACATCTCTACTAATCATGATCTTCTCGGTTTCTTAATTCTATAACCTTTGGACTTTGAATCATATCCAATGAAAATTCCTTTTTCAGCCTTTTCATCAAGTTTACCTCTTTTTTGAAGTGGAATGTGGGCATAGCAAACTGAACCAAACACCTTCAAATGTTTTTCCGTTGGTTTCTTTCCACTCCAAGCTTCAATTGGGGTTGTTCCTCAAACTACCTTTGTAATGAGTCTATTTAATAAATACACAGTTGTATACACTGCTTCAGCCCAGAATTTCTTCGGCAGTTTCTTTTCAGCGAGCATTCATCTCGCCATTTCCATAACAATTCCGTTTTTTCTTTCCGAAACTCCGTTCTGTTGAGCTGTATACCCAACAGTGAGTTGACGTTCCACGCCTTCATCTTCACGGAATCTATCAAACTCCAATGTAGTGTATTCGTTTCCTCTATCCGATCTTAACTTTTTTATTGTACACCCACTTTGATTTTCTGCAAGTGCTTTAAACTTCTTGAAGACATGAAATACTTCTGATTTTTCCTTCATGAAATATACCCATGTCATTCGTGTGAAGTCATCAATAAATAAGATGAAATACCTATTTCCATTTAGCGACAACGTTCTTTGAGGACCGCACACATCAGTATGCACAAGCTCCAATTTCTCTTTAGCTCTCCACGCTTGTCCCTTTGGAAATGGTAGTCTGTGTTGCTTCCCTAGCTGACAAGGCTCGCATAAATCATTAGTAACAAATATTGTGGGGAAGTCACGCACAATATTTTATTTGTGGAGATCACTTAGTGCACTAAATTAAAATGTCCATATCTTCGGTGCCATAACCAAGTGTCTTCCATTGCCCTATTCACATTTTCTTGTGGGTAGTCTCATTTTAATGAGAAACTTTTATTCTCCAAAATAACACTAGCAATTTCTCTCTTGTCAGGTCCATAAATATTGCAATGGTCATTTTCAAAAATAAGTGAATACCCATTTTTAACCATTTGAGCAACACTTAATAAGTTCTCAGTAAGATCAGGAACAAGAAGAACGTCGTCAATGTATTTTGCTCCACTTTTTGTTGTAACAGCGATAGTGCCTTTACCTTTGGATTTTACAACACCGCCATTTCCCATCCGAACTGGAATATTAATTGACGTATCCAATCTGCAAAAAATGCTAGAATTATTAGTCATGTGGTTTGTGCAACCACTATCAATTAGCCATTTCTGATTTGGGCTAATGATCGATGCTTGACAAGCATAAAACAACCGATCTTCTTGATTGGTGCTTGAGAAATTTGTTTTGTTTTCGTTCTACAATCTTTCTCCATGTGGCCAAATCTTTTGCAGTGACGACATTGAGGTTTGCCTTTGAAGTAACAATCCTTTTCAGCATGGTTAGTCTTCCCACAGGTTTGACAAGGAGGATATTTTTTTTCTTGATTGTGAACTTTGTTTCCCAGACGAAGCACTTTAATTTTCAGTATTCGACTTCGAGTTACTGCCTTTTGAATTGAAGGTCTTTGATTTATGGTTTGATGGGAAAGCATCTTCCGATGGATGATTCTCCAACTTCTTAAATTTCTGGTCATGGGCAAGCAAACAGCATGTTAATTCAGTCACACTGAGTTTTGATATATCTTTGGACTCTTCGATTACCGTGATAATTGTGTCATACCTTTTAGTTAAGGTTCCCATGATTTTTTGCACAATTCTTTCATCGGAAATTTTTTCATCGTACATTTTCATTTGATTAACCACTTCCATGAGTCTCGAAGTGTAATATTTGATATTTTCACTGTCTTTCATCTTCATATTCTCAAAATCCTTTCGTAAAGAATTTAGTAGAATGGTTCTTATTTTAATGTCTCCTTGGAATTCTTGTTGAAGTAAATCCCAAGCTTCTTTTGCGGTTTTTTCACGCATGATCCTTAGAAATATTAACTCATTGACCGCATTTAAAATATATGAGAGAGCTTTGGCATCTTTTAGCTCATCGTCATTATATTTTTTTTAATTGTGTTTCAGTGTACTCAACACCTTATTTTCGCTGTTGAGAACCGTTGTCCCAATTTCCCATAGTGGATTCGCTCTTAAAAAAAGCTTCATTTTTATGCACCAATAATCATAATTTTCTCCTCCGAAAATAGGAGGTACGGGCGTTGAAAAAGTATTTGTTGCGGAAGCCATGTTTTTCCTACGACCCTTAAGATCTTTAAAGCTCTGATACCACTTGTTAGAAATGCAAGACTAATATAAAAAGAGAAAAGAAGATGATTAATATTAATTGATTGTGATTATTATTATTTGATTGATAATATATTTGTAATACATATGCGTGCTTTATATAGGTGATTATACACCTTAAACGCATGCACATATTAATGATTGTAATATGAGTTTCTAAAGTAAATTGCATAACTTATTATCCTAACGCATGAATTCAATAGAAGAAGTTTCATCATGCATTAAGTGGGAGAAGTTTCATATTCTAACAATGTTTAAGACATTTTTAATCATTTTATAAACACTTGTATGATATTTTAATAATTTCATAAACCTAATTGTTCTCGTTTTAGAAATTAATATCGTTAAGGCTGAAAGTATTAGTTGATTATTTCGGATGTTATGATATTAAGGGGTCGTTTGGTTGCCCTCTTAAATCATGGGGAAGTACAACTTTCGATGAATTGATAAATTAGGATGTTGTTTGGTTGCCCACTTCCCGGAAATTGCCACTCCATGAGAATTGCCACTTCCTCCAATGGAGGAAGTTACTCACCAAGCCCCCTTTGGTGTGTACAACTTCCCGCATGAAGTTAATTGACACGTGGCAACCAAACAATATTTTTGTAATTTCCATGAAATACAAATTCACGTGAATTTAAGTTCCCGGTAACTCCATCTTCCCATGGTGAACCGAACAAGCCCTAAGTGTAATATTCAATATAAAGTTGTGGATCTTGCAAAATCGTTTCTATATGACTGTATATTAGAGCCGACCTACCGTGAATTTCACCGACTTAAACCTAGTAATAATAAAAACATCTCAAGGATATTTATTGAGTAAGACCATATTTTTTCTTGCCGATTTGAATTATGGTTGGGTTGGACATTCTTATGAGGGCCAAAATAGTCATAAAAATTGCTATTCTTGCAAAAAGTCAACAAGTGACTTCAGATTATTTTTTATTTCTATCCTGGAAGTATTCAAATTATTTAAAGTTTCCTTAGAGTACTATATATGGTCAAAATAATATGGACGTGAAGCAAGCAATTCGCAACAAAAATTTACCACATTCCGGTGAAGTTCCTGGTCCGTTCTGGAAGAGAATCATGGTCAAACTTTAGTACTAGTTGTTTACTTTTTTTTTTGTATGTCTTTGGTAAAATAATAAAATAAGCATTGTGGATTCATTGAGTCAAAAAGTTATACCATGTTCTTTTGAGCTTATTTTCAGTCCATTTCAGATCAGCTCAGCTTTTATCAGCTCAGCCCAGCTCCTATAAGCTCAGCTCAGCTCTAATATTTTGAGCCCAGCTCCAATATTTTCAGCTCCTAAAATAGTACTTCAATAATAATAATAATAATAATAATAATAATAATAATAATAAAGAAAAAATATTATAATAATAATAATAATAATAATAATAATAATAATATCAAGCAATTGAATGCTTGGAATAAAGCTCTCCTCTCAAGATGACTGTGGTATCTTACTACTAATTCAGGTAGCATTTGGGTTAAATGGTGCAAGGAGTACATTCTACCAGGTAGTAATATTTGGACTCTACAGTCTAAGGAATACTACTCTTCAGGCTTGAAGCAAATTCTTCTGGTGAGGGATGAATATATTATTAAGTGTGGATCCATTCAAGCAGCTGAAACCTCCTCCTTAACTGTGCAGCAGGACAGAAATTTCGCATATCAGATGCTTATGATTTTTTCAGAAATAAAACGCCAGTTTTGGCTTGGTTCAGAGTACTTTCTTCTCCCATTTTGTTCCCAAGGCATAAGGTAATCCTTACCCTAGCAGGCCAGAATAAGCTCTCGACAGTCGACAATATTAAGCTTAGACGAATGCAGATGGCAAATAGATGTTGTTTGTGTTAAGAAGACGAAGAAACAGTCAAGCACCTATTCTTCTCCTGTTCGTTTTCTGCAGCTATCTGGCAGAACATACAGCAATGGATGACAGTGTCCTGTCCTCGATCAGACCAAGTGTATGCACTAAAATGGATTTCTAGCCCCAATAAAAGAAAGCATTAGAAAACTTCTTGGTTTACTGCTTGTTTGGCGGCCTCAGTATATTCGATTTGGCAAGAGAGGAATGCTCGCCTATTCTCTTCATCAATAGCTAATGAGTCTATAATAGTAAAGAAAATTAAGTTCATAATCTCAATTCGATTTTATACATGTAAGAACAATCCTAAGTATGCTAGGATTATAGAAAAGCTCTGAAATCTAGTGTGTTAGATCTTTTGCAACCTTGTAATTTCATTTGATTTAATGAAATGATATCATTTTTGGAAAAAAAAAATTATTATTATTATTATTATTATTATTATTATTATTATTATTTGTTTTTTTTTTGCAAGAAAATGATATCATTTCATTCAAGAAGAGTGAAATTACAAGGTTTTTGTTGCAAAAAAGAACTATCATGCTAAAATGCCAAAGCATTTAA
The DNA here is from genome assembly GCA_958450325.1 of Agrostemma githago. Lineage (NCBI taxonomy): Eukaryota > Viridiplantae > Streptophyta > Magnoliopsida > Caryophyllales > Caryophyllaceae > Agrostemma > Agrostemma githago. The sequence goes on from OY288250.1 coordinate 42,595,399, forward strand.
AGAACCAATACTCTCCAAAATTCTACTATACATAGGGTGAGAAGCCTTTTGAAAACCAATAGTTACATGAAATTTTATCCGGACTATCAAGCTATCAATAGGAGACTCTGATCTTTTCCCACAAAAACTCTTTCGTTTCTTTCCTTCCATATAGTATTCACAGCAACTGCGATAGTAGCTTGGACCCAAGCAATCTTCCAATGCTTCCACTTTCGGGCTAGATTCATCCACCTCACAATGGTCTTTAATGAATAAACTCGAAGATTAATCTTCAACCAATCCACCATAGCATCCCAGATTTGCCTAGAAATAGGGCAAGCAAAGAATAGATGCGAATGATTTTCCTGATCAAGGAGGCACATATTACATCTGTTAGCCAACTGAAATCCACGCTTGCAGAACTAATCAACTGTAGCTAATTGACCCTGAACTGCCATAGATAATGTCACCCTATGACTAGGGATAATGCTATTAGACTCCAGACATCTTGTCCATCTTAGTTTACCAGGATTGTAGAATAACTGATAAGCTTTGGATACATGAAACTTCATTCCACTTGAGCAGTTAGAGATCATTATCTGAGCTGACTGAATGGAACCAGTTAATTGCACTAGCCTATCTTTGACTGCCAAAATACCTTTGAACCCTGCAGAATGATACTCTTTAGGAGTAATTGTCCAAATACTGTCACCATTCAAAACATAGGCTTGACACCATCTCACCCAAATGCTGCTGCAAGGGAGAGAAAATTGCCAAAGCCATTTAGATAACAAAGCTGCATTCCAGTCTGCAACATCTTTAATGTTGAAGCCACCAGCAGACCAAGGGGAGAAGATATCTCTCCATTTTTTTAAGACCAGACGACGAGCACCATCAGCAATCCCCCAGAAGAAATCTTTACTCAACTTATTTATAGCCTTAACTACAGTCTTTGGTAACAAGACACTAGAACACCAAAAGTTCTCAATACCAAAGATAACAGAATTTAATAGCTGAGCTTTACAAGCAGCAGATAGGAGATTAGAAGACCAATGATACATATGGTGTTGAATTTTCAGAATAAGGGAGTCAAACATACTCACTTTAATCCTAGCTTCAGTCAAAAATATCCCCAGATACCTGAAAGGGAAAGAACTTGCAGAGAATCCAGTAACAGAAGAGATAGCATCCTGTATACTAGATGTAACTCCTCCATAGTAAATGCATGTCTTATCAGTATTAGCATTCAACCCTGATAATAGAGCAAAAGAATTGAGAACCATCTTCACTGCAGACACAGAAGGAACATCCCCTCTAGTAAAGATCATTAAATCGTCAGCAAAAGAAAGGTGAGTAAGTTTAATTTTGCAACATTTAGGATGAAAAGACACTTGTTCCTTTGCATTGATAGACCTAAGAGACTTAGAAAGGATTTCCATACTCATCACAAATAAGTAGGGTGATAAAGGGTCACCCTGCCTTATACCACTTTTCCCTTGCAAAAATCCAGTAACCTCCCCATTAATCTTGAAAGAATACCAAGGGGAGGAGATGCAACCCATGATCCAATTGATAAAGACTGTAGGAAAATCAAAACTTACCAACATCTTTTCAATGAAAGCCCATTGCAATGAGTCAAAAGCTTTCCTAATATCCACCTTGATCATACATCTAGGAGTAAGATATTTCCTTCCATAGCCCTTAACAAGAGCCTGAGAAAGAAGAGTATTATCAAAAATATTTCTCCCTACCACAAAAGCTACATGCTCCTCTCCTATCAAAGAAGGAAGAACCAATTTCAATCTGTTGGACAAATTTTTTGACACAGACTTATAAAAAACTATACAGCATGATATGGGGCGAAAATCCAACACAGAACAAGCATTCTTCTTCTTTGGGATGAGAGAAAAAACTGTTGAGTTGGCCTGTTTAGGCATTTTATTAGATTTGAAGAAACTATGAATAGCTTTGCAAAAATCATGCTCAATAATGCTCTAAGAGGACTTATAGAACCCGGCAGAGAAACCATCCATGCAAGGGCTAATGTTGGAGTCCATAGAGAAAATGGCAGATTTAATTTCATCAACCAGGATAGGACTAATGAGCATCTGAATAACATCCACAGGAAGGCTACCCTGACTTGGAAAAGAGCCAGAAACATCACAAGACTTTCCCAACAAGGTTTCATAGTATTTGATAAGTGTAGTTTGTAGTGCCTTTTTCACAATGTTTTGGTCTCATTTCCTTGTGGAATCGTTCCTTGGGAGCGATTTATGGGCTTCTTATGCTTCCTTTAGTTCGTTTCAGGTTCCCGAGACCGATTTGGAAGAGTTGGAGCGATTACGACTCGATACATACACATTTTGGAGCCAACGGAGTAAAGGAACGATGACTCGATGCCTTGGAATCGACCCCGAGACTTTGGGACCCATTCCCGGGCCTCCGAGACCCGATCCCGAGTCCCGAGAATCGACGAGAAACTCATGAGAAGCAAGGAAGGACCAAAAAGCTCTTAGAGGAGGCCTACAAGACCCATCCCGGTCGAGAAGGCCTCATCCCGTCTGGGATGGGGTGCACATTTAGAGGTGCTACTGTGAGGGGCCCGTCCCGGCCGAGAAGGACTCGTCCCGGTCGAGACCATATCGTCCCGGGCGAGACCATCTCGTCCCGGGCGGGAAGGAGCAGAGGCAGCCGCGCATCACTTTCTTTCTTCTCCTTCATTCTTGTATCCATATATATACTTCCCTCTTGTATTGTTAACACATCTTATCATACATTAGACTCTTTTAAGCCTCCAAAACCCTAGATTAGTTCTACACACATTAATCTTAATATTCCTTTAATCTTTAGTTAACCTAGTTTAATTAGTTCTTGTATTAAGAAGTTCTTGAAGATTTCTCCAAGCTTGACATCCTTGGGTTTGATTTGGGTTCTTATTTATACAAGATTGCATCTTTTTCTTTCTCTTATTGTTGGTATAACTTTCTTTACTCTTGTTCTTGTTTATTTATTCAAGTTTCATTCTTTACACATAGTTATTGTTATTGTTTGTTCATAATGAATGTTCGGATGTTTAGTTTGTTCTCTTTTGTTATTGTTTGTTTGTTCTTGATAATTAGTGAGTAGTAATCTTGTGGGGTTAGTAGGGGAATTAAGGGTAGATTATGGGTGATTAGGGTTTGTTTATGGGAAAAGGGTGAATCTTTGTTGTTAGTCACATTGTGGGCACTCCATGTGTTTGTTGATATGCTTGTGTGAGTAGTAGTGGCCATGCTCCCCATACTTGTGTTCATCTCCTCATTGTTTGTCTATCTTGTGGTCATGTTGAGAATAGTCGTAGTCACGAGAGTGCGGACTAGGGTCTACGTAGCGAGAGCCCGGACCCACCTTGACATCGGTCTAAGTAGCGAGAGCCCGGACCGACTCTAGCAACTAGGAGACACCTATACCCTTGACTACCCAATTACCCATCTACACTTATGAACCCGACCTACCCCACTTCCTTTCATATTTGAGTTCATCCTCTTATTTAGTCATCTTTCCATTAGTTTCATTGTTTAGTTTGTCTCTAGTTACTTCTCTTAATCTTGTTTTAGCTAGTTCATCATTAGTCTAGTTCTTGCTTCTCCTCCACCATAGTTTTCCAATTATCGCTTCCTTTGTGTTTGTTTGGTGATTTAGTCTTGTTCTTAGGCCGACATAGTCTAGACCTTACTTTACCGTCCCCGTGGATATCGACCGTACTTGCCCTAGCTACCCACTAGGAATAGTCGGTTTATTATTGACGGTTAGGACCCACGGCAAATCCAACCATCAATTTGGCGCCGTTGCCGGGGACGGTGCATTGTTTAGACTTAGTTTGCTTATTTCTAGACTTAGTTACCCTTCTTTGTGCTCTTCTATCATCTCTTGTGCATATTCTCTAAATTTTTCTTGTTTCTTTAGTTTATTTCTTTCTTTTTCTCTTTGTCTCTAGTTGTGCTTGTTTATTGTCGTTGCCTAGTGCCCATAAAGCACTAGGTATTCTCACGTTTGTTCTAGTGTGTAGTGTATGCCTAGGAGGTGAGGCGACTTCTATCTCTTTAATCCAGAGCCGGAGAGACTCTTTCGAGCCTTTTGCCAATGGACGATTAACCGGGTTAGGATCTCTCAACCAAGTGCAAGCAACACTCATCAAGGGCAAGCTCAAGGAGCCGACTTTAGCGAGTCACCTCGAGAGACGGCCAAAGGGATCTTCATAAATCCCTTTGGTTCATCTATCCACTCCTCTAGTCCTAGTTCCCCCTCTTCATCTACGTCAACACCGTCCACACCACCGTCTTCTCCCTTATATCCAATCATGCCTAAGTTTTCTTCTCACTCGACCTTCACGGAAGATGTTTTGCCGGGTCCATCCACTTTACCGGAGGCATATACCGGGAATTTTGTGGCGAAAACGCAATTTATTCAATTGGTCGAGAGAAGTCAATTTAGTGGTTTGCCCACCGAAGACCCGCACCAACATATGGAGACCTTCTCCGATTATTGCGATGCTATTTCCCAAACCGGGGTTTCACAAGACCAAATCCGTTGGGTATTATTTCCATTCTCATTAATCGGAAAGGCAAAGCAATGGATCAAGAGTCTTGATCAGGCAACCATGGGGATCGATACTTGGAAAAAGCTTGCCTTGGCGTTCTACCAAAAGTTTTACCCTCCGGAAAAGACCAATTTGCTTAGGGCCTCCATCACCGGGTTCCAACAAAGGGATAAAGAGAGCCTATATGAAGCTTGGGAGCGGTTTAAATCTTTGGTTAGGTCGTTCCCCCACCATGGACCCTCAAAATGGTTCTTGGTTCAACAATTTTGGAATGGCCTTTATGAGGACTCAAGAGCTATACTTAATATGGGCTCCAATGGTAGGTTTACCGAGGTCGATGACGATCAAACTTGGGCGAGAATCGAAGAGATGGCGGTGCATAATTCGCAATACTCTAGGCCTAGGAAGGCACATCGAGGAGGTATGCATGAGGTCGACGCTATCACCAAATTGAGCATTGACCTTGGAGCTCAATTGAAAACACACATGGAGACTATTGACAAGAAGCTCCAAAGCCACCTCAACCAAGTCCAAGGCACTAGTTCCTCCCACCATCAACCGATTCAAGAGGTGAATGCTTTGGGATTTGCACCTCCTATGCCTTATTTTGGGATGTGTGATACTTGTGGAATCGTTGGTCATGATCATATGCATTGTAGAGGAAGTATTGAGCAAGTGAACCCCTTTTAAGCGTTCAAGCAAGGTGCCTCCTATTCTAATCAATACCAAGCTTCCAGTCAAGTCCCTCAACAACAAGCTTTTCAACATCAACAACAACATCGTCCCTATGTCCCACCTCCCTTAAGGGACAACAATCAAGGTTATCAAGGTTATGTGGGTAATCCAAGACCCTTCAACAACTTCAAGCAAAATAACCAAGGTACCTTTCACAACAACAATCAAGGGTTCCAACAAGGGAACTTCAATCAAGGTAGTTTCCAAGGAAACCAAAACTTTCAAAGACAACAAAACCACAACCATGGCAACAACCAAGGCCTTAATCAAGGCAATTCTCATGGGTTCCAAGTGAACCATCAACAACAACAAGAAATTCAAGACTATGGCACTCCATTAGCCCTTACCGATACTCCGCATAATCCGTCATCTCCTCCTCGAGATTTCGACATTCAAAAGACTATGACGGATGTGCAAAGGAGTACTCAAGAGATGCAAAAGAGTCAAATGGACATGTCAAGAACCCAACAAGAGCCCTTTGCTTATGTTCAAGGGGAAAACGCGGTAAGAGATGCTCGTATGAAGATGCTTGAAACTCAAGTATCTCAACTTGCTTCGAGGAGCTCCTCAAGACAAAAGGGGCAACTACCTTCTCAAGGTGAAACACCGACATTTGAGCATGTAAATGCTATCACCACAAGGAGAGGTACATCTTATGACTCCCCTTCATTCCCTAGTAAGAAAGAGCCAATGCAAGAACCGATAAAGGAAATGGCATCTCCAAATCAAGAAAGCTCAAGCTTTAATAATCCAATGGAGGAGCAAGTCCTTTGGGAGGTCGAAAAACCCCAAGAAGACAACCCTCCCCCACTTCAAGCACAAGAAAAGGGTAAAGGGAAAGCGTCAAGCGAGGAGTCCACCCATAGTGAGCAAAACAAGGTTCAAATCAAGTTGCCTTTCCCATCAAGGCAAATGAAGACTAAGGTGGATGTCCAATTTGAAAAGTTCCTTAACATTGTGAAGAAATTGGATGTTAATGTCCCATTCACCGAGTTACTTACCCAAGTCCCGGCATATGGGAAATTCATGCGGGATATCCTAGCTAGGAAGAGATCTATCGACAAAGAAGAGACGATAGCGTTCACGAGGGTGGTGAGCGAGCTTATTCAAGGTTCCACGCTTCCAAAGTTGAAGGATCCGGGTAGTTTCTCTATCCCATGCACCATAGGCAATTAGAAGATCGAAAGAGCTATGTGTGATTTGGGCGCGAGTGTGAGCATCATTCCCTATACCATTTGTTGCCGACTCGGGATGAAGAAGTTGAAATGTACATCCATTACACTCCAAATGGCCGATAAATCATTCAATCGACCATTAGGGATGCTAGAGGATGTGCCGGTAAGAATTGGGAAGTTCTTCATTCCGGTCGACTTCATCGTGCTCGATATGCCGGAAGATGCCAACACTCCCATCATCCTTGGGCGCCCAGTTTCTACACACCGCCGGTGCTATGATCGACGTGAAGAACGGTAGGATCACTTTCGAGTTGGGGGAAGATAGGTTAGTGTTTGACCTCCAAGGCAACACTTCGCCCACCAACGACGAGTCTTGCAATATGATCCAAGCCACGAAAGACATCGATCTTGGGAGCGAGCCGGGACAAAGCTTGAAGAAGTAATCTTATGTACTTGAGGATGATGACTCCGATTTGGAGGAAGATGAGAGCCCATATCGTGGGCTTGATGACAAGTTGAAAAGCAAGGAGAAGGATGAGCCGCCCTTGGGGCCGCATGAGGACAAGTGGACGTTTGGGTATTTCCCAAAAGATCAAAAGTACAAGTTCAAGCCGTTGAACTTGGAAGATCGGGATGCCCCGGGAACATCAAGGCAAGGTCCTGAAGAGCCTTGGTTTGTGGACGGTTATATCTCGAGCTTGATTGAAGACTTTGCTAGGGCCTTCGACTTTTTCCTTCGTGCCCTTGATGGAGATGGAATTGGTTTCAAGGTTGTTGAAAAAGAATAGAGGAATGCACCATCCATGGTTTGACGGAGTTCCAAAAGAACCGTCTCATTGTATATATCTCTTTAATGTTATTCCTTTGTATTTTTGTGAACTCTTGTGATATTAGATTATTGAAGAGCGATGCGAGGGAGAGAGTTTGATGTTGAGTTTGAGTTTGTTTGATAGGTATGAAGTGAAGACGATTCCTAGAGAGGAATGGTTATGTTAGAGCTTGGATAGTAAGCATGAGGATCGGGTTTTTGAAGCTTGGAGTAAGCTTTTGGGATTGTGGATGGTCAAGAAGACCCATCCCGACCGGGAAGAGGCTTCCCGACCGGGAAGGGTGCGGCATCCCGACCGGGAGGGGAGTCATCCCGATCGGGATAGAAGTGCACAATTTCGAGCTTCCTGGAGTGCCATCCCGATCGGGATGAAGGCGTCCCGACCGGGACGAGTGAGACATCCCGACCAGAACCATCCATCCCGACCGGGATGGTCCCCTGCTCCCTTTTGTGCCTTTTCTTCGATGTTTGAGTCCACCCAACCGTTGTATACCCCCTCCCAACCTCCCTAACTATCCTTGCCTTACCATATGCCCCATATACTTCATTTTCATACCCTTACATCATTTCCTATCCATTTTACACCGACTCTCACATCAAATCTCACCCCCCCTCACACCATTACTACCCCAACCATGCGATTTTATCAAGCTTGAAGAAGGATGACAACGAAGACAACAAGCAAGAGCCTTTATTGATCATTGCGACGATGAAGCAAGTGAGTTGCTAACCGGTCGGTACGGCAACTATCCTTTCTTTTCCGTCTTTTATTGCTTGTTTTCCCCTTGTCTATACCCTTACCCTTGTACACTTATGTGTCTTGATGTCATGGTGGCCCTCGAGGCCTTTGTATGGTTGCTCCCGACTCTCGATGACGTGAATACGTCGAGAGTCAATCGATTAATCCAATTGTACAAGATTTTCACCCTTTTTAGGAGTTAGTCGGATTTGGACGGAATCCGGGCTAGGTGACTTGATTACACCTAGCCCTCCCCTCCCATTTTCTTTTATTTCTTTCTTTTTATTTCTCCCCCCATCCATATCTTTTCTTGTCTCGGCCCATGGTGACTTGACTACACCCCGGCCGGACACCTCCTACCCTTTTCTTCACTTTTCTTTTTGATTTTTAGCATCATTTTCGTAGTTTCATTTCTTTTCTTTTGTCTCTCCGCACACTACGATCGAGCATGAGGACATTGCTCGGTTTAAGTGTGGGGGAGCGATATTCTATCATAGTTAGTTTTATTTTCTTAAGTTTTTCGAAAAATCCTGAAAAATCCCTAAAAATTTGAAAAAAAATTCATAAAAATCAAAAAGATTTTCTTTTGTGTGTTTCCCTTTTTTGTCTTTGTGTCGTGTATTTGTTGTATTGTGTTTTTTTTTGCCTCCTCTTTTCTTATAGGTTGCTTAAATCACCAATAGCTTTGGAGAGCTTTCGAGACTTCCGGTAACACCTTATCCCTTTTTCTTCTTTATCTCTCGCGGAGTTTGGAGGAGATTTTGATGTGATGGTAGGGATTCGTCACGTCCCTAGCCAACAATAAAACACCGACTAACCTAGTAGGTAGCTAGGGTAAGTCGGGATCGTATCCACGAGGACGGTATATCAAGGTTTAGACTAAGTTGGCCCACAACGAGACTAGATTACCGAACAAACACACAGAAGCGATAAATGGAAAACTATGATGGAGGAGAAGTAGGAACTAAACTAACACTAGAGACTAACTAAACGATAAAACTAACGTAAATGATGGCTAACTAAGAGGATTAACACAAATATGGAAAGAAGTGGGATAGGTCGGGTTCATAGGAGTAGAAGGATAATTGGGGTTATAAAGGGTATAGGTGTCTCCTAATCGCTAGAGTCGCTCCGGGCTCTCGCAACTTAGACCGATGCCAAGGTGGGTCCGGGCTCTCGCAACTTAGACCCTAGTCCGCGCTCTCGCGACTAAACTATTCTCGACATTTCCACAAAATAAACAATAAATGAGAAGATGAACACAAGTATGGGAAGCATGGCCATTACAACTCACACAAGCATATCAACAAACACATAGAGTGCCTACAATGTGACTAACAACAAAGATGAAACCTTTTTCCCTTAAACAACCCTAATCATCCATAATCTACCCCTACTCCCCCTACTAACCCCACAAGAAGACTACTCACTCATTAAAAAGAGGAAACCAACATTCACAAGAGAAATCAATACTACAAAACCAACATCCATAATGAATAACAAGAACAATATTAATAGCTATATAACAAGATGCAAACAAGATTAAATAAACAAGATTAAGAGTAAGAAAGGTTATACCAACACTAAGAAGATGAAAAGATGCAATCTTGTATAAATAAGGACCCAAATAAAACCCAAGGTTGTCAATCTTGGAGAATTCTTCAAGTATCCTCTTAATACAAGAACTAGTTACAATGATTAACTAAGGATTAACTAAGATTAAGGGAAGATTAAAACTAATGAGTGAGAGTAAATCTAGGGTTTTGGAGGCTTAAGAGAGTCTAAACTAACATAAGGTGTCTTAATATTACAAGAAGGGAGTATATATATGGGTACAAGAATGAAGGAGAAGAAAAGAAGAAGTACGGGTGAGCTGTAGCCCATCCCGACCGGGACGGATCATCCCGATCGGGAAGGGTTCTGCCATCCTGATCGGGAAGGACTCAACCCGACCGGGAAGGACCACAGTGGCGCCCCTAAACGTGCATCCCTTCCCGATCGGGAAGGCCGCTATCCCGACCGGGAAGGGTCTTGTATGCCTCCAATGAGAGCTCTAGGGTCCCTCCTTGTATCTCATGGGCTTCCCGTCGATTCTCGGGACTTGGGATCGGGTCTCGGAGGCTCGGGAATGGGTCCCAAGGTCTCGGGGTCGGTTCCAAGGCCTCGAGTCATCGTTCCTTTATCTCGTTGGCTCCAAAAGGTGTATGTATCGAGTCGGAATCACTCCAACTCTTCCAAATCTGGCTCGGGAACCTGAAACGAACTAAAGGGAGCATAAGAAGCCCATGAATCGCTCCCAAGGAGCGATATCGCAAGGAAATGGGACCAAAACATAGTGAAAAAGGCACTACAAAACACACTAATCAACTCCCCCACACTTAACCCTTACTCGCCCTCGAGTAAGAACATACTAATACTAAACTAATCGAGTGGGTATTAGCGCACCCTACGCCCCTTCAACTCACGCGAGTGCACTTAGAGGACGAGTGCACTCCGCAAGGCAAGTTGGGTCTTGCGACAAAACTGTGGATGCAACCGGACACAAAACACGTAAACCAACAAACACACAAACAAACACATAGACGGTTGCACCCAAAACAAAAGAAATACCGCTTCCCTCTAAAAGCGGTGAATAAAACACCGGTTTAGGACTCGAGGTAAGCGACAACGTTCCCAAGCTAGCAATACAAACCAAGGTGGGCTAAACCCTAATAGTATGACGAAAAAGCAACAAAAACGTTGGTAACTTACCTAGGTCCTCCTAACTTCCTAGAAACGTACTACGGGACGATCGGCGGAGTGGAAAAGTGAGGAACCACGGTGTTAGTAGACACTGTAGGTAAGTGAGACCCCGCCCCCTTTAGCGTGAGCCAAGAGGGTCGTCCCGTGTCAAAGACCGCCTAACTAGTCCAAGTAAAAAGATGGGAATATGCAAGATGAGGGAAGACCGACTAATGCCGCTATCATCCTTCCTCGGGACTCGGTCCTTTGGTAGGCTATTCACGGCAAAAGTCGGAAAAAGGCTTATTTTTGTGAGGATTTCTTTTTGTGAGACGGGTTTTCTTTTGGCATTTTCTTTCTTTTCGACGTTTTGATTTGTTTGTTGCCATGCCATTTCTTTTTCTTCTTTTCTATTTTCTTTTTGGCTTTTGTGCCTTTTCTTTTTCTTCATTTCTTTTCTTTCTTTCTTTCATTTTCTTTCTTTTTTTTTCTTTTCTTTGCCCTTTTGGCTTGATTTGGCTTTTTGGCACTTCTTTCGGTGATGAGAAAGAGAGAAATCACAAATTGCAATTTATTTTGTGGATATATGTAGGGGGTAGGTAAATGGGTAAGTCGGGGTTGCGCATTCCCTTTCAAACCCACAAAAAGGGGAGAACTTGGACTAATCAAACAATCGTAGACACGGTCACCTAAGGGACGAGACTCGGTAAACAAGGCCTTTTCACACCGTGGGTGGTCATAATGGTCAAAGGTGCAAATCCCGTAGTAAATCCCTAGTAAGCTAGGTGGACTCAAGGTAAAGGACCAACGAAATCATTGATTTAGGGTCATTCTACTAGATTAAAGTCCAAGACTCGATTTACACTACTAGAAAGGGAAAGTAAACTCTCGCACTCTAGCCTCTAAACCGGGTTTTCGAAAACGGTTTACACACACAAGACACAACTAACACAGCATAAGACGAAGACATGACGAAAATGAATGAAAAAGAGACAAAACAAAACAAAACAAGGAGAAACAACACATAAACAAAACAAACACCACCCCGATCTTCAAACAAGTCACCAAAACAACCACAAACTTTACAAAGCTCCACCCGAGCACACCACAACACACATCTCCTCCAAACTCCACAAGGAACAAAGAGGAAAAAAAGGGGTGAAGAGATGTTACCGGAGGTCTTGAAAGCTCTCCAAAGCTAGCGGTGATTAAGCAACCTATAAGGAAAAAAGGGGGGCAAAACACGCACAACAAAAAAAAAATACGACATAACGACACAAAAAGGAAAAGACACTAAAGAAAATCTTTTTTATTTTTGTGAAGTTTTTCAAATTTTTAGGATTTTTGAAGATTTTTTTCGAAAAAACTAAGAAAATAAACTAAACTATACTAGAATATCGCTCCCCCATACTTAAACCGTGCCATGTCCTCATGCTCGATCGTAGTGTGCGGAGAGACAAAAGAAAAAGAAAAGAAACTACTAAAATAAAGCTAAAAAACAAAAATAAGGTGAAGAAAATGGTAGAAGGCGTCCGGCCGGGGTGTAGTCAAGTCACCATGGGCCGAGACAAGAAAAGATATGGATGGGGGAAGAAATAAAAAGAAGGAAATAAAAGGAAATGGGAGGGGAGGGCTAGGTGTAATCAAGTCACCTAGCCCGGATTCCGCCTAAATCCGACTAAATCCAACAAAAAGGGGTGAAAAACTTGAAAAATTTGGATTATAAAAATGACTCTCGATGCAGTCACATCATCGAGAGTCGGGAGCAACCATATACCAAGGCCTCGAAGGCCACCATGACACAAATGATAAGGGAAGGGAATAAACAAAGGAAAACAAGCAACAACAAAAACGGAAAAGAAAGGATAGTCGCCGTACCATAGGTTAGCAACTCACTCTCTCCATCGTCTCATAGATCAATATACGCACTTGCTTGTCTTCGTCATTGCTATCTCGCTTCAAGCTTGACAGAACCACATGGTAGAGGTGGTAAAGGTGTGAGGGGGGTGGGATTTGATGTGGATCTCGGTGTGTAAAGTGAGGTGTATGGGTCATATGATAGGAACAAGGAGGAGAAGGGAGGTTGGGAGGGGGCATAAAACGGTTGGGTGTGCTTGATTTGCGAAGAAGAATCACAAAGGGGGAGCAGAGGACCTTTCCGGTCGGGAAGATTGATCCCGATCGGGTTACCTCACCCGTCCCGATCGGGACGCCCTTATCCCGGTCGGGAAGAACTCACAGGAAGCTCGAAATATGGTGCACCTTTCCCGATCGGGAAGGCACCCTTCCCGGTCGGGAAGCCTTACCCTTCCCGGTCGGAACGCCTCATCCCGATCGGGATGGGCCTTCTTCAACTTCCACAATCCCAAAAGCTCGCTCCAAAATTCAAAAACCCGATCCTCGTGCTTACAACCCAAGGTATATCATAGCCAATCCTCTCTAGGAGCGTTCTTACTTCACCTATCAAACAATACTCAAACACACATCAAACTCTCTCCCTCACAACGCTCATCAATCAATCCAAATAACAAGAATTCACAAAAATCCAACTAACTACAAGAAAGAGATATATACAATGAGACGGTTCTTGTGGAACTCCGTCAAACCAAGGTGGTGCTTTCTTCAATCTTTTTCAACAACCAAAACTAGTTCCATCTCCATCAAGGGCACGTAAGAACAAGTCGAAGGCCCTAGAGAAGTCTTCAATCAAGCATGTCATATAACCGACCACAAACCAAGGCTCTTCATGTCCTTGCATCGACGTTCCCGGGGCATCCCGATCTACTAAGTTCAATGGCTTGAACTTGTACTTGCGATCCTTCGGGATATACCCAAACGTCCAACGATCCTCATGTGGCCCCAAGGAAGGCTCATCTTCTTCCTTGTCATTGCACTTCAACTTGTCATCAAGCCCATGAGATGAGCGCTCATCCTCCTCACTCTCGGAATCATCATCATCAAGTACATAAGAGTACTTCTTCAAGCTTTGTCCCGGTTCACCCCCTAGATCGATGTCTTTCTTGGCTTGGATCATATTACATGATTCATCCTTAGTAGGCGTAGTGTTGCCTTGGAGGTCGAACACTATCTTTTCCTCGCCTAACTCAAATGTGATCCTACCGTTCTTCACATCGATCATGGCACCCGCGGTGTGTAGAAATGGGCGCCCAAGAATAATGGGAGTGTTGGCATCCTCCGGCATGTCAAGCACAATGAATTCGACCGGAATGAAGTATTTCCCCAGTCATACCGGTATGTCCTCTAACATTCCTAATGGTCGATTGAATGATTTATCGGCCATTTGGAGGGTGAGGGACGTACATTTCAACTCTTTCGTTCCGAGTCGGCAACAAATAGAATAGGGAATGATGCTCACACTCGCGCTCAAGTCGCATAACGCATTCTTGATCAAGAAGTTGCCTATGGTGCAAGGGATCGAAAAACTACCCGGATCCTTCAACTTCGGAAGCGTGGAACCTTGGATAAGCTCGCTCACCACCCTCGTGAACACTACGGTCTCTTCCTTGTCGACGGATCTCTTCCTAGCTAAGATTTCTCTCATAAATCTTCCATATGCCGGGATTTGGGTAAGTAATTCGGTGAACGGGACACTAACATCCAATTTCTTCACAATACTAAGGAACTTATCGTAATGAGTGTCCACGTTAGTCTTCATTTGCCTCGATGGGTAAGGCAACTTGATTTGGTACTTGTTTTGATCATTAAGGGTGGACTCTTCGAAGGACACTTTCCTTTTTCCCTTGTCTTTCTCTTGAAGAGGGGGAGGGTTGTCTTCCTGGGATTTCTCGGCCTCCCATAAGACTTGCTCCTCAATTGGATTATCAAAGCTTGTTTCTTCTTGATTTGGAGATGCCAATTCCATGTTCGGTTCTGGCGTTGGCTCTTGCTCATTAGGATAAGGAGGGGAGTTGTAGGATGTACCTCTCCTTGTGGTGATAGCATTTACATGCTCAAATATCGGTGTTTCACCTTGAGAATGTAGTTGCCCCTTTTGTCTTGAGGAGCTCCCCGAAGCAAGTTGAGATACTTGAGTTTCAAGCATCTTCATACGAGCATCTCTTACCGCATTTTCCCCTTGAACATAAGCAAAGAGCTCTTGTTGGGTTTTCGACATATCCATTTGACATTTTTGCACATCTTGAGTATTCTTTTGCATATCTTGATTACTCCTTTGAATTTCCATCAAAGTCTTTTGAATGTCAAAATCTCGAGGTGGGGATGATGGATTATGTGGAGTGTCGGTGATGGCGAGAGGAATGCCATAATCATGAGTAGGAGACCGGCTCCTAGGCTTGCTTTGTTGTTGTTGATTTTGAGTTGCTTGTTGACGGTTCCCTTGGAACCCATGAGAATTTCCTTGATTAAGGCCTTGATTGTGGTTTTGTTGTTGTTGGAAGCCTTGGTTTCCTTTGAAACCGCCTTGATTGAAGATCCCTTGTTGGAACCCTTGATTATTGTTGTGAAAGGTACATTTGTTATTTTGCTTGAAGTTGTTGAAGGGTCTTGGACTATCCATGTAACCTTGGTAACCTTGGTTGTTGTCCCTTAAGGGAGGTGGAACATAGGGACGATGTTGTTGTTGATGTTGAATGGCTTGTTGTTGGGGGACTTGTTGGGAAGCTTGGAATTGATTAGAGTAAGAGGTACCTTGCTTGAACGCTTGAAAGGCGTTCACTTGCTCGATACTTCCACGGCAATACATAGGATCATGTCCAACTATTCCACAAGTATCGCACATCCCATAGTAAGGTAAAGGAGGTGTGAACCCCAAAGCATTCACTTCTTGAATCGGTTGATGGTGTGAGGAACTAGTGCCTTGGACTTGGTCGAGGTGACTTTGGAGCTTCTTGTCAATAGTCTCCATGTGTGTTTTCAATTGAGCTCCAAGGTCAATGCTTAATTTGGTGATAGCATCGACCTCATGTATGCCTCCTCGATCTGCCTTCCTAGGCCTAGAATATTGCGAATTATGCACCGCCATCTCTTCGATTCTCGCCCATGTTTGGTCGTCATCGACCTCGGTGAACCTACCATTGGAGCCCATGTTAAGAATAGCTCTCGAGTCCTCATAAAGTCCATTCCAAAATTGTTGCACCAAGAACCATTGTGAGAGTCCATGATGAGGGCACGATCTTACCAAAGACTTAAACCGCTCCCAAGCTTCATATAGGCTCTCTTCATCCCTTTGTTGGAACCCGGTGATGGAGGCCCTAAGCAAGTTCGTCTTTTCCGGAGGGTAAAACTTTTGGTAGAACGCCAAGGCAAGCTTTTTCCAAGTGTCGATACCCATGGTTGCCCTATCGAGACTCTTGATCCATTGCTTCGCTTTTCCAATAAGAGAAAACGGGAAGAGTACCCAACGAATTTGGTCTTGAGTAACCCCAGTTTGAGATATAGCGTCACAATAATTGGAGAAGGTCTCCATGTGTTGGTGCGGGTCTTCGGTGCGCAAACCACTAAATGGACTCCTCTCCACAAGTTGGATAAATTGAGTATTTGCCACAAAATTTCTGGTATAGGCTTCCGGTAATGCACTCGGTCCCGGCAAGACATCTTCCGTGAAGGTGGAGTGAGAGGAAAACTTAGGCATTCTTGGATGTAAGGGAGAAGATGGTGGTGTAGAGAGTGTTGATGTAGATGAAGAGGGGGAACTAGGAGAAGAATCACCAAAAGGGTTAATGAATCCCTCTTCGGCCGTCTCTCGATGTGGATTGTTCAAGCCGGCTCCTTGGGCTTGCTCTTGATGAGTATTGCTTGCACTCGGTTGAGAGATCCTAACCCGATTAATCGTCCGTTGGCGAAAGGCTCGAAAGAGTCTCTCCGGTTCTGGATTAAAGAGATAGAAGTCGCCTCCCCTCCTAGGCATACACTACACACTAGAACAAACGTGAGAACACCTAGTGCTTTGTGGGCACTAGGCAACGACAATAAACAAACACAACTACAGACAAAGAGAAAAAAGAAATCTAAGGAAAGAAGATAAACTAGAAAATATTCACAAGAGAAGATGGAGAGCACAAAGAAGGGTAACTAAGTCTAGAAATAAGCAAACTATGTCTAAACAATTCACCGTCCCCGGCAACGGCGCCAAATTGATGGTAGGGATTCATCACGTCCCTAGCCAACAATAAAACACCGACTAACCTAGTAGGTAGCTAGGGTAAGTCGGGATCGTATCCACGAGGACGGTATATCAAGGTTTAGAATAAGTTGGCCCACAACGAGACTAGATTACCGAACAAACACAAAGAAGCGATAAATGGAAAACTATGATGGAGGAGAAGTAGGAACTAAACTAACACTAGAGACCAACTAAACGATAAAACTAACGGAAATGATGGCTAACTAAGAGGATTAACAAAAATATGGAAAGAAATGGGAGAGGTCGGGTTCATAGGAGTAGAAGGATAATCGGGGTGATCAAGGGTATAGGTGTCTCCTAATCGCTAGAGTCGGTCCGGGCTCTCGCAACTTAGACCGATGCCAAGGTGGGTCCGGGCTCTCGCAACTTAGACCCTAGTCCGCGCTCTCGCGACTAAACTATTCTCGACATTTCCACAAAATAAACAATCAATGAGATGATGAACACAAGTATGGGAAGCATGGCCACTACAACTCACACAAGCATATCAACAAACACATAGAGTGCCTACAATGTGACTAACAACAAAGATGAAACCTTTTCCCCTTAAACAACCCTAATCATCCATAATCTACCCCTAATCCCCCTACTAACCCCACAAGAAGACTACTCACTCATTAAAAAGAGGAAACCAACATTCACAAGAGAAATCAATACTACAAAACCAACATCCATAATGAATAACAAGAACAATATTAACAGCTATATAACAAGATGCAAACAAGATTAAATAAACAAGATTAAGAGTAAGAAAGGTTATACCAACACTAAGAAGATGAAAAGATGCAATCTTGTATAAATAAAGACCCAAATAAAACCCAAGGTTGTCAATCTTGGAGAATTCTTCAAGTATCCTCTTAATACAAGAACTAGTTACAATGATTAACTAAGGATTAACTAAGATTAAGGGAAGATTAAAACTAATGAGTGAGAGTAAATCTAGGGTTTTGGAGGCTTAAGAGAGTCTAAACTTACATAAGGTGTCTTAATATTACAAGAAGGGAGTATATATATGGGTACAAGAATGAAGGAGAAGAAAAGAAGAAGTACGGGTGAGCTGTAGCCCATCCCGACCGGGACGGATCATCCCGATTGGGAAGGGTTCTGCCATCCCGATCGGGATGGACTCAACCCGACCGGGAAGGACCACAGTGGCGCCCCTAAACGTGCATCCCTTCCCGATCGGGAAGGCCGCAATCCCGACCGGGAAGGGTCTTGTATGCCTCCAATGAGAGCTCTAGGGTCCCTCCTTGTATCTCATGGGCTTCCCGTCGATTCTCGGGACTTGGGATCGGGTCTCGGAGGCTCGGGAATGGGTCCCAAGGTCTCGGGGTCGGTTCCAAGGCCTCGAGTCATCGTTCCTTTATCTCGTTGGCTCCAAAAGGTGTATGTATCGAGTCGGAATCACTCCAACTCTTCCAAATCTGGCTCGGGAACCTGAAACGAACTAAAGGGAGCATAAGAAGCCCATGAATCGCTCCCAAGGAGCGATTTCGCAAGGAAATGGGACCAAAACATAGTGAAAAAGGCACTACAAAACACACTTATCATGATGTTGTGTACTCGGGTGGAGCTTTGTAAAGTTTGTGGGTGATTTGGTGATTTGTTTGGAGGCTAGGGGTGGTGTTTGTTATATGTTTGTTTTGTTTTGTTTTTGTTTTCTTGCCTTTTGTTTCTTTTCCTCTCGTTTTCGTCATGTCTTTGTTTTGTGTTGTGTTGTGTGTCATGTGTGTAAACCGTTTTCGAAAACCCGGTTTAGAGGCTTGTGTGCGAGTGTTTACTTTCCCTTCCTAGTAGTATAAATCGAGTCTTGGACTTTACTCTAGTAGAATGACCCTAAATCAATGATTTCGTTGGTCCTTTACCTTGAGTCCACCTAGCTTACTAGGGATTTACTGCGGGATTTGCACCTTTGACCATTATAACCACCCACGGTGTGAAAAGGTCTTTGTTACCGAGTCTCGTCCCTTAGGTGACCGTGTTTAGGATCGTTTGATTAGTCCAAGTTTTTTCCCTTTTTGTGGGGTAGAAGGGAAGGGCCCGTCCCGACTTACCCATTTCCCTACCTCCTACATATTTCCACACAATAAAGTTTGCAAACTGTTGAAATCTTCCTTTCTTGTCGCAAAGAAATGCCAAAAAGCCAAATCAAGCCAAAAGGGCAAAGAAAAGAAAATGAAAGAAAATGAAAGAAAGAAAAGAATGAAGAAAAAGAAAAGGCACAAAAGCCAAAAAGAAAATAGAAAAGAAGAAAAAGAAATGGCATGGCAACAAACAAAGCAAAAAATGCAAAGAAAAGAGAAAATGCCAAAAAGAAAACCCGTATCACAAAAAGAAATCCCCATAAAAATAAGCTTTTTTCCGACTTTTGCCGTGAAGAGCCTACCAAAGGACCGAGTCCCTAGGAAGGATGATAGCGGCAAGGTCGGTCTTCCCTCACTTTGCATATATTTCCACCTTTTTACTTGGACTAGTTAGGCGGTTTTTTAGAAATGGGATGACCCTCATGGCTCATCGCTAAAGGGGGCGGGGTCTCACTTACTTACAGTGTCGACTAACACCGTGGTTCATCACTTTTCACTCCGCCGATCGTCCCGTAGTACGTTCTTAGAAAGTTAGGAGGACCTAGGTAAGTTACCAACGTTTTTGTTGCTTTATCATCATACTATTAGGGTTTAATTCACCTAGATTTGTATTGCTAGCTCGGGAACGTTGTCACTTGCCTCGAGTCCTAAACCGGTGTTTCATTCACCGCTTTTAGAG
Organism: Agrostemma githago; assembly: GCA_958450325.1. Classification (NCBI taxonomy): domain Eukaryota; kingdom Viridiplantae; phylum Streptophyta; class Magnoliopsida; order Caryophyllales; family Caryophyllaceae; genus Agrostemma; species Agrostemma githago. The sequence continues at coordinate 42,615,082 of OY288250.1, forward strand.
GGAAGCGGTTTTTGTTTTCTTTTGGGTGCAACCGATTATTTGTTTGTTTGTGTGTTTATTTGTTTATGTGTTGTTGTGTCCGGTTGCATCCACGGTTTTGTTGCAAGACCTTACTTGCCTTGAGGAGTGCACTTTTCCTCTAAGTGTACTCGCGTGAGTTGAAAGGGCGTAGGGTGCGCTAATACCCACTCGGATAGTTTAGTATTTAGTTTGTGCTTACTCGAGGGTGAGTAAGGGTTAAGTGTGGGGGAGTTGATAAGTGTAGTTTGTAGTGCCTTTTTCACTATGTTTTGGTCCCATTTCCTTGTGGAATCGCTCCTCCGGAGCGATTTATGGGCTTCTTATGCTTCCTTTAGTTCGTTTCAGGTTCCCGATACCGATTTGGAAGAGTTGGAGCGATTCCGACTCGATACATACACATTTTGGAGCCAACGGAGTAAAGGAACGATGACTCGATGCTTTGGAATCGACCCCGAGACTTTGGGACCCATTCCCGGGCCTCCGAGACCCGATCCCGAGTCCCGAGAATCGACGAGAAACTCATGAGAAGCAAGGACGGACCAAAAAGCTCTTAAGGGAGGCCTACAAGACTTATCCCGGTCGGGAAGGCCTCATCCTGTCCGGGATGGGGTGCACATTTAGAGGTGCTACTGTGAGGAGCCCGTCCCGGCCGAGAAGGACTCGTCCCGTTCGGGACCATCTCGTCCCGGGCAAGACCATCTCGTCCCGGGCGGGAAGGAGCAGAGGCAGCCGCGCATCACTTTCTTTCTTCTCTTTCATTCTTGTATCCATATATATACTTCCCTCTTGTATTGTTAACACATCTTATCATACATTAGACTCTTTTAAGCCTCCAAAATTCTAGATTAGTTCTACACACATTAATCTTAATCTTCCTTTAATCTTTAGTTAACCTAGTTTAATTAGTTCTTGTATTAAGAAGTTCTTGAAGATTTCTCCAAGCTTGACATCCTTCGGTTTGATTTGGGTTCTTATTTATACAAGATTGCATCTTTTTCTTTCTCTTATTGTTGGTATAACTTTCTTTACTCTTGTTCTTGTTTATTTATTCAAGTTTCATTCTTTACACATAGTTATTGTTATTGTTTGTTCATAATGAATGTTCGGAAGTTTAGTTTGTTCTCTTTTGTTATTGTTTGTTTGTTCTTGATAATGAGTGAGTAGTAATCTTGTGGGGTTAGTAGGGGGATTAAGGGTAGATTATGGGTGATTAGGGTTTGTTTATGGGAAAAGGGTGAATCTTTGTTGTTAGTCACATTGTGGGCACTCCATGTGTTTGTTAATATGCTTGTGTGAGTAGTAGTGGCCATGCTCCCCATACTTGTGTTCATCTCCTCATTGTTTGTCTATATTGTGGTCATGTTGAGAATAGTCGTAGTCACGAGAGTGCGGACTAGGGTCTACGTAGCGAGAACCCGGACCCACCTTGACATCGGTCTAAGTAGCGAGAGCCCGGACCGACTCTAGCAACTAGGAGACACCTATACCCTTGACTACCCAATTACCCATCTACACTTGTGAACCCGACCTACCCCACTTCCTTTCATATTTGAGTTCATCCTCTTAGTTAGTCATCTTTCCATTAGTTTCATTGTTTAGTTTGTCTCTAGTTACTTCTCTTAATCATATTTTAGCTAGTTCATCATTAGTCTAGTTCTTGCTTCTCCTCCACCATAGTTTTCCAATTATCGCTTCCTTTGTGTTTGTTTGGTGATTTAATCTCGTTCTTAGGCCGACATAGTCTAGACCTTACTTTACCGTCCCCGTGGATATCGACCGTACTTGCCCTAGCTACCCACTAGGAATAGTCGGTTTATTATTGACGGTTAGGACCCACGGCAAATCCAACCATCAATTTGGCGCCGTTGCCGGGGACGGTGCATTGTTTAGATTTAGTTTGCTTATTTCTAGACTTAGTTACCCTTCTTTGTGCTCTTCTATCATCTCTTGTGCATATTCTCTAAATTTTTCTTGTTTCTTTAGTTTATTTCTTTCTTTTTCTCTTTGTCTCTAGTTGTGCTTGTTTATTGTCGTTGCCTAGTGCCCATAAAGCACTAGGTATTCTCACGTTTGTTCTAGTGTGTAGTGTATGCCTAGGAGGGGAGGCGACTTCTATCTCTTTAATCCAGAGACGGAGAGACTCTTTTGAGCCTTTCGCCAACGGACGATTAATCGGGTTAGGATCTCTCAACCGAGTGCAAGCAACACTCATCAAGGACAAGCTCAAGGAGCCGACTTTAGCGAGTCACCTCGAGAGACGGCCGAAGGGATCTTCATAAATCCCTTTGGTTCATCTATCCACTCCTCTAGTCCTAGTTCCCCCTCTTCATCTACGTCAACACCGTCTACACCACCGTCTTCTCCCTTATATCCAATCATGCCTAAGTTTTCTTCTCACTCGACCTTCACGGAAGACGTTTTGCCGGGTCCATCCACTTTACCGGAGGCATATACCGGGAATTTTGTGGCGAAAACGCAATTTATTCAATTGGTCGAGGGAAGTCAATTTAGTGGTTTGCCCACCGAAGACCCGCACCAACATATGGAGACCTTCTCCGATTATTGCGATGCTATTTCCCAAACCGGGGTTTCACAAGACCAAATCCGTTGGGTATTATTTCCATTCTCATTAATCGGAAAGGCAAAGCAATGGATCAAGAGTCTTGATCGGGCAACCATGGGGATCGATACTTGGAAAAAGATTGCCTTGGCGTTCTACCAAAAGTTTTACCCTCCGAAAAAGACCAATTTGCTTAGGGCCTCCATCACCGGGTTCCAACAAAGGGATGAAGAGAGCCTATATGAAGCTTGGGAGCGGTTTAAATCTTTGGTTAGGTCGTTCCCCCACCATGGACCCTCACAATGGTTCTTGGTTCAACAATTTTGGAATGGCCTTTATGAGGACTCAAGAGCTATACTTAATATGGGCTCCAATGGTAGGTTTACCGAGGTCGATGACGATCAAACTTGGGCGAGAATCGAAGAGATGGCGGTGCATAATTCGCAATACTCTAGGCCTAGGAAGGCACATCGAGGAGGTATGCATGAGGTCGACGCTATCACCAAATTAAGCATTGACATTGGAGCTCAATTGAAAACACACATGGAGACTATTGACAAGAAGCTCCAAAGCCACCTCAACCAAGTCCAAGGCACTAGTTCCTCCCACCATCAACCGATTCAAGAGGTGAATGCTTTGGGATTTGCACCTCCTATGCCTTATTTTGGGATGTGTGATACTTGTGGAATCGTTGGTCATGATCCTATCCATTGTAGAGGAAGTATTGAGCAAGTGAACCCCTTTCAAGCGTTCAAGCAAGGTGCCTCCTATTCTAATCAATACCAAGCTTCCAATCAAGTCCCTCAACAACAAGCTTTTCAACATCAACAACAACATCGTCCCTATGTCCCACCTCCCTTAAGGGACAACAATCAAGGTTATGAAGGTTATGTGGGTAATCCAAGACCCTTCAACAACTTCAAGCAAAATAACCAAGGTACCTTTCACAACAACAATCAAGGGTTCCAACAAGGGAACTTCAATCAAGGTGGTTTCCAAGGAAACCAAAACTTTCAAAGACAACAAAACCACAACCATGGCAACAACCAAGGCCTTAATCAAGGCAATTCTCATGGGTTCCAAGTGAACCATCAACAACAACAAGCAATTCAAGACTATGGCACTCCATTAGCCCTTACCGATACTCCGCATAATCCGTCATCTCCTCCTCGAGATTTCGACATTCAAAAGACTATGACGGATGTGCAAAGGAGTACTCAAGAGATGCAAAAGAGTCAAATGGACATGTCAAGAACCCAACAAGAGCCCTTTGCTTATGTTCAAGGGGAAAACGCGGTAAGAGATGCTCGTATGAAGATGCTTGAAACTCAAGTATCTCAACTTGCTTCGAGGAGCTCCTCAAGACAAAAGGGGCAACTACCTTCTCAAGGTGAAACACCGACATTTGAGCATGTAAATGCTATCACCACAAGGAGAGGTACATCTTATGACTCCCCTTCATTCCCTAGTAAGAAAGAGCCAATGCAAGAACCGATAAAGGAAATGGCATCTCCAAATCAAGAAAGCTCAAGCTTTGATAATCCAATGGAGGAGCAAGTCCTTTGGGAGGTCGAAAAACCCCAAGAAGACAACCCTCCCCCACTTCAAGCACAAGAAAAGGGTAAAGGGAAAGCGTCAAGCGAGGAGTCCACCCATAGTGAGCAAAACAAGGTTCAAATCAAGTTGCCTTTCCCATCAAGGCAAATGAAGACTAAGGTGGATGTCCAATTTGAAAAGTTCCTTAACATTGTGAAGAAATTGGATGTTAATGTCCCATTCACCGAGTTACTTACCCAAGTCCCGGCATATGGGAAATTCATGCGGGATATCCTAGCTAGGAAGAGATCTATCGACAAAGAAGAGACGATAGCGTTCACGAGGGTGGTGAGCGAGCTTATTCAAGGTTCCACGCTTCCAAAGTTGAAGGATCCGGGTAGTTTCTCTATCCCATGCACCATAGGCAATTAGAAGATCGAAAGAGCTATGTGTGATTTGGGCGCGAGTGTGAGCATCATTCCCTATACCATTTGTTGCCGACTCGGGATGAAGAAGTTGAAATGTACATCCATTACACTCCAAATGGCCGATAAATCATTCAATCGACCATTAGGGATGCTAGAGGATGTGCCGGTAAGAATTGGGAAGTTCTTCATTCCGGTCGACTTCATCGTGCTCGATATGCCGGAAGATGCCAACACTCCCATCATCCTTGGGCGCCCATTTCTACACACCGCCGGTGCTATGATCGACGTGAAGAACGGTAGGATCACTTTCGAGTTGGGGGAAGAAAGGTTAGTGTTTGACCTCCAAGGCAACACTTCGCCCACCAACGACGAGTCTTGCAATATGATCCAAGCCACGAAAGACATCGATCTTGGGAGCGAGCCGGGACAAAGCTTGAAGAAGTACTCTTATGTACCACAGATAGAAGAAAGATTATATTGGTTTGAAAATGGTGAATAAAACCAGTAATATGTTGGTCTGATTTCTTAGTGACTTGAAAAGAAACAGTAGAGGGGTTAAAAAGAACCCAAATTCTACCATTATAATGGAATTCATAATTTTTAACCACCCCCCAGGATTTAAATGATCTCTGGAGAATTTTATTAGCTTTATTCTTCTTCACTCTAGTTTCTAGAACTGCCAACAAAACAAGACTATGAGTATATAGAAAATCTTTGACCTCAGTATGCTTAAGGGGATCATTGAAACCCCTAACATTCCAAGAAGCTACTTTCATGGGAAGGAATATCAGGTGGAACTTTCTCCCTAATCTCACCCAATCCAGTAGCCTCACCCTTTGGATATCCTGAGTGCTTTACAGCATCCTCCTTAGGGGAACTTCCATATGAAGGAATCACTTCAGTGTACTTGTCCAAACGTAAGGGGTCTGAGGTACCACCTAGTCCAACTTCAATCTGAGATGCATCTGGATCATCCCCATAGAACAAATGGAACTTGTTACTCAAAATCATAGGTTCCACCATAAGGCCAGACTGTTGCTTCTTAGTAGAAGAGTTCTTCTTAGGCACAGGATGAAAGGTGTCATCCTGATAGAAGTCTTTTGAGCATTCTGAGTGCTTTACAGCAACCACATTATTAAGGAGCTTTCCAACAGGCATAGGGGACTCATTCCCCACCTCTGAGTACTCACCTACCCCTAAGGGTTCTGAGGTACCACCTAGCTCATTAGGAGAAACAATCACTGCCCTACTTGAGGTTTTGGGAGCCTCAACTGGATCTGGAAGCCTCAAGATAACCTCTTCCAGTTTTTTGGCAGCCTCTACTTTCTTCTTCTCCCATTTACAGTTAGAGACTGTATGTCCTAACTTTCCACATCCCTTACAATTGTAAGGGATCCATTCGTATTGTATCTTCTGAACAGAATAGTCATTAAATGGGGTACTAATGACTACCTAATCAGGGGGCTCCTGAGATATATCAGCTTCAACAAGAACCCTAGCAAATGACAGTTTGTATTTGGCTGTAGTAGCCAAGTCTGCACATAAGGGTTTACCAATTTTACTTGGTATTATTATTATTATTATTATTATTATTATTATTATTATTATTATTATTATTATTATTTATTTATTTATTTATTTATTTATTTATATGAAACGGAAGTTACATTAAGATTGAAACAAACTACAATAAGTTATTGATATTATTATTATTGTTGTTGTTGTTGTTGTTGTTGACGTTGTTATTATTGCATTCCGATATTAATGCAAGTTTCTTTTCATAAAAAAATAATAATAATGATAATATTATTATTGTTGTTGTTGTTATTTTTATTACTCATATCTCTTAATGTTAGTCATTGTTATTATTATCATTATTATTATTATTTTCTATTTTTTTATCATCATTATTAATATAGTGATTATTAATATTATTATGCACTCCATAATATTTTGAGGTCTTGAAATAGATATAACATACAAATATTTACATCTTTGTCTTAATGCCATTACAATTAATTTACATTTTTTTACACTATTTTTGAGTGAATATATATATATATATATATATATATATATATATATATATATATATATATATATATATATATATATATATATATATATATATATATATATATATATATATATATATATATATATATATATATATATATATATATAGATCTAGGATCCTTTGAGGCAGCTCAACTCGCCGCACCCATTGAGGCACAATCTCAACCATGAGATTAAAATCAAATTAAAGGCTAAGATTAAAACAAAAACTCATACATAAAAAAAAATTCTCCAAATTTTTTTTTCCTGGGGAAAAAAACAATATTTTTCGGAATTTTTTTTTGTTTTCCGGGAAAAAAATTAATTTTCGAAATATTTTGTTCCAAAAAATAATTTTTTTTTTCGAAAAAAAAAATTCCGAAAAAATTTTTCCAAAAAAAAAAATCGGAATTTAAAAACAAATTGGTGTATACAAAAACAATTTCAGTGTACATAATAACTGTTTTAAGGTATATAACAATTCTATTATATCAAATAATTAAGTACATATGCCAATTATTTCAGTATATATATGTTGATTAATTGGTATACATAGTAACCATTTGAGTGTATATAACAATAACTATTTTACTATATATATATTTAGTTCTTAAGTGTATATATATATATATATGTAGTGAGTTTAATAGCGTATATAATGAGTTTTTTAGTGTATATAACAGTTATTTTGATGTATGTTACATTGTTGATTAACTGATGTACATATTAATTATTTGGGTGTATATAACAATTATTTTACTGTATATATTGAGTTCTTAAGTGTATATATGCAGTGAGTTTACTAGCGTATATAATGAGTTTTTTTAGTGTATATAACAGTTATTTTGATGTATGTTCCATTGTTGATTAATTGGTGTACATAATAACTATTTGAGTGTATATAACATTTTTTTTATTTAAGTGTATATAACATTTTTTTTACTGTATATATTGAGTTCTTAAGTGTGTGTATATAGTGAGTTTAATAACGTATATAATGAATCTTTTTAGTGTATATCCCATCTTAATCTAATGGTTTAGATTGTGCATCAATGGGTGTAAGGAGTTACCCTGCCTCACCGGAACCCACCTCTCTCTCTCTCTCTATATATATATATATAGAGAGGGGAGTTCTAATAAGGTCTAGGGTAAAATTAAGTTCCTAAGTCCTATTGTTAGTCATTGGATTAACTTTAGATGAAGGGCTGAGATTAGCTTTGCAATTAAGTAAGTAAGAGAGTAGTTGATTTGGCATTAAATGAAAAACACACCTAACCTATCACTAACAACTCCTCTTTCCAAAATAAACACTATAAATTTTTTTCTCCACCACATCAATTAATCAACCAAGCCAAATCCTAATACTGAAAACCTTCATCATATTATTTTTCTTATTAACCCATTGTTGCTTCAAATTTATTATTTTCTTCTACATGTCACTATTTATTTGTTAATTTTAATTTATTCAAATTTTTCCGTAAATTCTATTTCAAATATTGAATACAAAATTTAAATCATTCTTTAAATAAAAGCGTCTTCAACAATAGTTCCGTAAAACTTAATTACGAATGATAGCGTCTTCTTCAAATATTGAATACGAAGTTCTGACAAAATATCCATCTGTACGCTTGAAACTTTAATTCAATTACTACATAACTTCAACTCTCACTTTTTGAAATTTTAGAACTCGTCTCCCACATACTTTCATCTTTAGTTCATAACGTCGAATACTACAGTATTTATAATTTCAACAAACTCACAACTTCAACTCATTCACTTTAGAACTTCAAAGCACAACAATTACAACTTTATATATATAACTGCTAGAAAGTTGAACTTTATTTCTCTGTAAAAACATACAACGACATGCTTGGAACTTTAATTCAAATTCTTTACAACTGCAACTCTCAATTCATGAAACTTCAACTCTAAACTTCTAAAACTTCAAAACACGTATACTTACATATTCAGTGCATGACTTTCAATATTTAAATAACAGTTTGTTTGGAACTTTAATTCAGCTGCAATGCAACTTCAGTACATTATATTTACAACATCATAGTTAACTGGTGTACATTCAAAACAATCTACCACACGCTTGCAATTTCAGTTCAAAAACATTACAACTTCAACTCTCAGTTTCTGAAACTTCGACATCATGCCCTTTTGATTTGTAGAACATAACTTTGAAACTTTAAGCCCTTCTCTGTACAACTTCAGTGCACAACGTCTACAACTTCATAATTAAATGGTGGAATGTTCATTTTTCTTCTGCTCATATATTCAACTGTATGCTTGAAACTTCAATTCCAAGACCGCAGAACTTCAAATCTCATCTTCTGAAACTTCATAATACGTGTCCCATATATTCTCCTCAATTTCAATTATAACACTATCAACAACACAAACCCAATTCTTAGACTCATACGAAGTTAGTTCCTACGGAGTATCTAATAACCAATCAAGATAACAAACTAACCCTCTCAAAGTAGGGTTAATCCCTAATTAGTCGAACTGGATTTAGGAAAAATGGATTACTCGTGTTAGGATGAATCCCTAATTGAATAAAAAAGAAGCCTGACAAAATCACTCGTAAACAAAATCAGCACGAATGCAATGAAGAAAATCAGTACAAGATCAGAACAAAAACATGAGTTGAAGAAAATATATGGAACAAACCCAGTAGTCAAGTCAGACGCAGTATTACGCAAAAAAAATACACAGAAGAACTTTCACTATGAAGGTGCAGAATAAAATTCCAGTAAAACCAATCTTGAGTCAAAACTGATACATAATTCAACCAAAGAAGTCATTCACTATCTTAACCAAAATGATTTCAAATTAGGTATATTGGACTCAAACTCAAAGAAAAAGCATTTAAACAAGGAAGAAGCAGTTGACATTGGACCGTATTTCAACCAAGTAAAATTCTTCTAACCATTCAACAAAATGCAATGATTAGGTTTTCTTAATTCAACCAAAGCATTACAAAATCAGTGAAGAAAAAGAGCATGAAAATAATCAGTATAAAAAATTAGGGATTACTCAAATGTCAAATTAATTATCAGTATGAATATAATGGAAAATTCGTTACACTAAACCCTAATTTATTGCACAAATTTGAAGAAAAACGATTTCCATTGTTACCTGAATCGGAGAGGTATTGATGATGAAGATTTCGAACACAATGAATTGAATCGTGAAGAGGGGAAATCAATGGAGGTGTTGATGATTTTGGAGCAATTTTGCCAGTAAACATGAAGAGGGGAAATCAATGGATGTGCTGACATTTTTGGACCAATTTCAACAGTAGATGTAACAATGGAGCTTTTAGGGTTTTGGGTTGTGTCGAAATATCCAGAATCGGAGCTTGCAAGTAAATGGAATGTGATGGGAGGTAGAATGTTTTGGAGCAATTGGACTGAGGATTGGAATGTGATGGAGTAATGTGATGGAGTAATGAATGTGGTGGGAAAAAGAGAGGGGGAAAAAGAGGAGGTGCATGGAAAATGTAAACATAATTTTTCTTTTTTTAAAAATAAATATATATCTTCACATCCCAGCCATCCATCTATGATTGATCTGACGGTTGATAAAAGGACTTACAAACTTATATACATAAGTGGCCCTTATATGATCTCTCCTATATATATATATATATATATATATATATATACACACACACACACACACACACACACACACACACACACCATACAATGTAGCATATGAGTATTATTTGTATTGTATTAAGATTTAAGAATATCAAAATTTAAAATGTTGTACATTTTCTATTGCCAAGTATAAAAAAAAACAAAAGTAGAAATCAAATGAATTGGAGGGAGTACTATGTTCTTATTATTATTATTATTATTATTACTATTATCTCCTCCTTCTCCTCTAAAAAAACCTGTATTTCCTCCTCCATCCGAGGCCTCCATCGATAATTAATTGTGGTAAGTCCCAAAAATTGTTTAATTCTCAACTTATAATCAAATTCTTCCTCAATAAAAGTCTCTCTTTTATGAGAGTTTGGGTCTTTTATTCCGTCCTTTATTTCGAGGTTTCTGTCCTTTATTTCGAGGTTTCAGTCCTTTACATAAGTATAAGGACTTGTATTTATTCAGAACTATGTGCAAAATCATGAGAGTAATGGAAGTTCTTCGAACGGTGATACAATTGAGGTCAGATCTTGGTCTACTATTTGTCAAAATAGAGAAAGTTCATCTTTTTGGAGACTATTTCATCAGATCTATAGATTCCTTCGCGAAAGGCTGTGTCAATAAACAGCGATATATAGAAAGCTATGCAGAAGCACTTTATTCTAATAGCAATCTTTGTCTCAAAGGTGTTCTTTATTTATTTTTTACAAATTTGTATTCAGTTCAATTTGACATCGATTGTTGATGCCGGATGGCTTATTATTAATGATACTAGATTAAAGCACGTGCGTTGCAGGGGTTAGTTGGCTTCGGGGTAATTGGCTTAATTACATTGATTATGTATATTCGTTAAATAAGAAACTTGATCAATCTATATATCATTATAATAAATAAGATGATCACATGATATTAGTAATCAAACTTAATTTCAACTAAGTTTATAGTCTTAAGAGCTTATTCTAAAACTCAAAAGAATACATGCGAATAATTTTTTTGATTGATAATATAAGATTCTATCGCCTCATCATAATTTTTCGATATAGGATAATTTACTCAAGGTTTATAGTTTTAAGATATGCTTTAAAGACCCAGAAAAAATGCACGATTACTCTTATTTATAATATAGAATCATCACCTTATTTTAATTTTTTCGATGTGGGATAATTTTAGGTTTCTAGTCCTTTTAAAAGCTTTTTAAGATCTTAAGATTTGTTGGTTGATATTTAAAACCATAAGATTACTCACTTATGATGATATATAATTTCATCACCTTATCATACTTTTTCGATGTGGTATAATTTAATTAGTTAATTAAGTTTATAATTTTAAGAGCTATTTTGAAGACTTAAAAGAGTTTCTTTTTATATCTATGTTAGATGATAGACGATTACTCTTTATTTATATAATCGAATTTGATCATCTTTTATTATAATTTTTCGATATGGAATAATTTTAATTAAGTTTATTTAAGTTTAGATATAGTCTAATTAAGAACTTTTATTTATAGACGGATGCATGATTACTCTTATTTATAATAAAGATTACGTAGAACTATATCACCTCATTATAATTTTTCGATCTTATTATGTGTAGACACCCGCATTTTGACTGCCAGGTGTCTATGGTAGTTTCCAAAAAACACCCGATGATGATCAGACGCTAACGTGCTCTAACGCGCTCGGATACGGGCTCGAAATTAATAATGTCTGGCATGGGCTTTTAACGGGATACAAACCTCACAAAACCAACCTCAAATTCAGGCCCAGTGGGTCGTTCCGAGCAAAATAAGACTAATTTGGGTCAAAACCGACACCAAAAATAATTCCCGTCTTTTAGCGACCGGGTCAAAACCCGGTCAAGAAAAACCCGACACAAAAACGACCTGATACATTCTCGAAATTTGCGCCAAATTCAAAATCAGCCAAATCAATCCAAAATCAACCCAAAATCAATTCAAAATCAATCACAAGCAATTAAGGCCAATCACGCCTAAAATGTTGCGGCATGATTGATCCACTCGGTCGAGTGGATTGATCCACTCGGTCGAGTGGATTGACCCACTCGATCGAGTGGAGCCTCAAAAAACCGGTCCAGGTTCATTCACGAGGCACTCGACCGAGTGCACTTGTGCCACTCGGTCGAGTGACCCTATGTCGTGGGTTCCCTATAAATACCCGTCAATCCTAAGCATTTCACAACTACACTAAACAACTTGGAGTCACATTTTTCAGCCAACTTTGCACTCATCTTACACCACATTCCAGCCATACTTCAACTCTTAGGCATCACCACACTTACACATATTTTCCGAGAGCACAAACTTGTAAAAATCCCACACAAACCGAGCCATACACAAACACACCATCAACTCCTCCTACGTATCTCGACGTTCCCGTGCCATTGCCGCCATTTGACGAATCGTATCCTGAGAAGCAAGAACATGTAGGTTGAGGGTGTGACGATTCAACACCGACTTCTCCTTCTTCATCTTTTTTTCTCGTTCCTTTTTATGTACATTTTTATTTATGCTTATAAGTATTATATTTAGTCGATAGTAACGACATGATTACTAACACTAACATTTTTACTTCTCGCATTTAGTTATCGTTATGTACATTTTATTATAATATTATGTATCGTGTATGTATATATATATTTCTATATAATAATTTCAAAACTCGGATCCAAGCACGTTTGACTACGATGGTCATTTTTAAGATCCGTTTAATAATACGGTTATGATCATTCGTAGTTGAATGCGCATACATCCATTTTTAAGATTGGTGTGGAACCCGTTGACACGAAAATCGACATCACGCAATTCGTAAGGATTAATATTGATGTCATGATGTAGAGGGACAAAATTTCGTCACCAATCAAATTTTCGGTCTAACAACAACGTTTTTTTTATAAAAATTCCGATAACGGTATTATAATCGTATGCATACACGATTATAGTACCGGAAACCAAGTTAAATACAAATCATGCGATATTTGTATTTGATTTGGCAAATCATCGATGTAAAACCCAAAAAACAAACGAGTCACAACTCGTACAGGGGCTACTCGACCGAGTACATAGGCTACTCGATCGAGTAGCACCCAAAAAACTGGGCAGAAACCACGTTTAAAGACGCACTCGACCGAGTCAGCCCACGACTCGGTCGAGTGGGTCCTGTAACCCAGAAAACCGAGAGCCTCAACACACATTTCGAGCCTCGTCTTTTTATGACTCTAGTCATCACGTGTAAAGACAATCACGTGACCCTCCTTTCTTCAAAACTCACACATATCACGACACATAAGCAACTTTGATCGACGGTCTCACCATTAATCTTGCGTTGACGACTCCGTAGTCGTATCCGACGCATAATTAATTTAGGCTCCAATTTATCGATATGATAAGTTGGGACAAGGCATCGGGATTTGGGATCGGGCTAGCACCACCCCTAGGTCCTATATCCCCGTCCTTTGATTAATACATAAAACAATATATATTTAATTGAAGTTAGTCCACCTACACAATTCGCGGTCTAGTTTATACACGGGTCCGTTTATAATTATTGCTTGCCATTTCAATTATATATATATTTCGATTATTCTATATTATTGTTCGTTGTATTGTGAATTCCGGGTTGTATTCCGCCCGTGTAACTTGTAATCGATTTATTATTGCTTTTGCTTTATTTATTTACGTTTTACCGTTTATAAATGAACCCTCGCATGCTAAATCACTTCGACAATAAATTAGATGCATTAAATTGACGTAGCTCACCTTTAATTCGCATGCTTAGCTAAAACGCTGTTTGCATATCATTTCAACGAATCACTAACGCGCATATTAGAAAGTCAAACGATGTCTTAGTAGCGGCCGCTATGTGCGGGCGGGGTTGGGTGTCCTTAGTGGGATTCCCAACACGTACCCTCACCCCTTACTCAGAACCTCGGTTTCCAGATGCCCGAAACCGTTGGCGCACGAGAGTCATTCAATACACGATAACCGGTAGTGACGGTATCGGTATCGCAATGCAAAGGGACGAGCCCAATAAACTCTAAAACCGAAATGTGCCATACTTTGTTTATGGTCCATAGCGATATAGAGTGAGCTCGAACGGTTCCGAATAACCACAAAATTCGGTGGCGACTCCATTTCGACTTAAATTTCAATTCGATCCATTCTCATATGGAGGTGCATTCGCCTACCCGAACCCGCGCGTGGCCGCGTCGGGGTGGACCTACGTCATGTCCACAATTTGGCGACTCCGCTGGGGATTAACCGATGAGTGCCTAACCATCGGCATCCTCAGGGTGAGACTCGAATAGAAATCGTTTGACGAATACAATATGCGTTTTAGTTTTACGGTTCATGCATAACCCCTATTTTCCCGGGCCGGTACTGGTGACCGACGTCCCACTATACCACGACGTATTCCGCCTTGGATACGCTAAAGATGTTCATAGTCTATTCGTATGGACTTTGCGGCATGTTCTAAGCTCAACTCGACTTAGGAAGTCCGTCCCGTTTCTCGTCTAGACTATGAGCACTGGTATAGACTCTCTATAGACAGATCGAGACTTAGTGTAAAGCATACATGTCGTCGTTATAATGCTTGTGTGACTATGTGCTACTTGGTTTCCGTGTCGTTTTTCAAAAACCATCATTTTCAAAAGTGCATCTTTTCAAAATATATTCAAATTTCAAAACCCGGGATACATATCGATTTTAGGACTTATGATTTTACTCAAAATAGCCCACTTTCTAGTCGGTATGCTGCCCAATTCAAAACTCGGAAATATTTTCGAATTTTCAAAACCAAGGCCCGATGCACTTTCCGATTTTCTTGAAAAAAATCGGGCCTTTCCCCGAGCTTTCTCGGACTTTCCAAAAATAATCCTTTTCAAACCTTCCTCTCCTTAGGACTTCCCGTATTTAGCAGTGTCGGGTCATGTCATAAGTCGTCAAGGTCTTTAGCGTCGAAACTCGGTCGATCTTACATCACGAGTTTCCTCCCTACCCCAGTCCGCCTTATTAGACTAAGGCAAGGCCCACCTACGTAGGACATACTCCTACAAAGGAGGGCCCGTCTACACATTTGAGTCCAAAGTCTGGGGACGTCTCACATTGACCTTCCTTCAAACAGGATTCGGCCCACCCGTCGAATCCTAAGGAAAGCCCGTCATCCGCGAGTCACCCGTCTAAAAGTCTCTTTCAAGTCGTTTTAGTCTTTTCCTTGCTCGGGATGTACTATTTTGGATCCAAGGTCTGGGTTCAGTTTCTGATTACACGGTGTTCTTACACACAGGCCACCGGCCACCAGACACACCCGCAGAATGGAAGCTACTCTGAACAGTTTGAAGACCTCCGTGGACACCATGGTCGACAAACAGGCCGATATTGAGACCCAATTGACAGAAATGAGGGCCGGTCAAGTGGCTATCGTTGCTCGTTTAGCTGCAGTGGAGCACATGACTCCAAATACCGGGGTCACGGAACCCCTAGCTGAACTAGTTAGCTCAGTTCGCCGATTGGAAGAACAAGTTCACCTAACTGGAAGTAACAATATCCATCGGGAGAATAGCCGGGAGTACTCTCCGGTAAGTGACAAGCTGTCCGCGAACCTGAATCTCACGGGCTTACCCATGTTCGAGGGGGCTGAAGACCCGTTACTACATGTATGGGCCTTCAAGGAGTTCATGGCTATTAAAGGAGTGGACTCTTCTATGTTCAAAAACCTCTTTGTTGCATCTCTGGAGAAACAACCAAAGGCCTGGTACTACAGGCTAGATCCCAAGAAGTTCTCGACATGGGATGATGTGGTTACGGAATTTGCTCGGAACTATGCTGACAATACCGAGATCCAGACCACAATGCGATCTCTAGAGGTTATGTCCCAAGAACCTAAGGAGGGCTTTACCAAATACCTCCAACGTTGGAGGGCCAAAAGTGTGAAACTGGTCGATATGCCCAGTGAAAAGTCTTTAGTGGAGGCTTTTGTCATGAACCTCCTCCCTTCCTACCGGGTCCACCTCCGGTATGCATTCATCCCCAATTTCACCACTCTTACTGAAATGGGCATGAGAATTGAGGACGATATAAGACTAGAGAGCCTGACTAAGGCCCCTAGCAAGGGATATCAAGGGGCCTCCTCATCCACTACCAAGCCTCCGGCCGCAACCCGAAGCATCTTCGACACAGTTAATCTCTTGGATGCCTCATCCAAAAGAACTACTCCTCCTAGGGTATTCACTGATATAGGGACTACCTATACATATGCCTTACAAAGGCTATCTTCCAAGGACCTGGTCCAACCGATAGGCCCAACTCCTGAAGTCCCAGTTGAAAAACGCTCCAAAGGCTACAATGCCCACGCCTATTGCCAATATCATCGGGGCAATGGGCATGATACCAAGAAATGTTGGAAGCTGAAGCATCTGATTCAGGATTTAATTGAGAGCGGGAAAATACCGTTACCCGGGGACAAGCCAAGCAACAAGGACAACCCCTTTAGCTCTCATGCTATCTTCACCGGTGAAGTGATCGACTGTTCTCACCTTATCTCTCCTTTCATCCGACAAATCAATGGAATCTGGTTTGATGATGAGGAAGATGTGTACCTAACCAAAGGGGAAACTGTCCCTATCACTCCCGAAGAAATTCGGAGGGCTAAGTCCAAGGCCTTAGCCAGTAACCACCTCACCACCGCCGGTCGTCTTTATTCAGCCACTAGCTCCAAGGACATCTCAGTCCCGGCAACCGTCACTGAACTTGCCAGGACGGAAGAGGCCATTGAAGAGCCAAACACCGATACGGCTCTTGTCAAACAATTGAAGAGAACCCGAGTTGACCTCACTATATGGCAACTCTTGGTTAGCTCACAAGAACACCGAGAGGCACTTACTAAGGCTCTCGATCAGATCAAGGTCGACTCCCAGGTTACCCCTACTGAAATGGTAGCCACCATTATGCCCTACCTCAAGGGCAAGTCCAAAGAAGAAGGCCCAGTAGTCACCTTCTCAGATGCCGACTTACCACCATTTGGGGCCTCCCACAGTCTGACCCTATATATCACGGTAATTTGCCGGGGTAAGTACCTACCAATGACCCTAGTCGACGACGGGTCTGCTGTGAATGTCCTCCCTTTAAGGACTGCCCAAGCCCTCGGCATCACCGAGGCGGACTACATACCAACCGCCCACACTATCCAAGCTTTCGATGGAAGCCCAAAGGCGGTTTCTGGGGCCGTTAAATTAGCAATTACAACGGCTCCAATTGAAAAAGTGCTAGAATTCCAGGTGATCGATGTCACCTCCTCTTTCAATCTACTCCTAGGAAGGCCTTGGATTCATGCTGTAAAGGCGGTGTCTTCTACTCTTCACCGGAAGATCAAAATGCCCTTGCAAGACGGCATTATCACCCTAGAAGCAACCCCTATGACTGTGGCTAGCTGTAACGCCACGGACCGCACCGACCTATGGGGATTCGATTTTGTAGGGATGATTGAAGAAGAATACCTTTTCAGGCCCTATTTCACCACAAGCATCGACGCAATGCTGCAGAATTTGGGGTATTTACCGGGGGCTACCTCGAGGCCATATCTTCCAGCTGGGAAGATTATTGAAGTCCTAAATGACGGGGAATCTCACTTCGGTTTAGGGTATGCTATAACCCCGAGAAATGTGGTCCGAGCAGGCATTGAGAAAGCTTGCAACATCATCAAGGGTACCTACTTGGGCCCTTATAGCCCAAGGTTGGCTGACTATTTCGTCACACCGGTATTCGGGGCTATTCAGGTTGGCCTCTATCAACCAACTATCACATATCCCGAGACTGAACTAGCTCCGGAATGCAACTACATTCCGGATGACATATTCGCCCTCATCCAATCAGAATCCAAGGAGGGTAATGACAATGTCGAGCCCATGCTGGGGCTCTTATGTGGGGAAGACAAAGCTATTCCGAACCCCAAGGAAGATCTGGTGAACCTGATCCTTCGAAGCAACAGGTTCGATCCTTCAAAGCTGATCTCGGAGGTCGGTGCTGATACTGGGAAAAGAGCCTGGAGGAAGACCATCAAGTGGACCGACAGCCAGGGTCGAGTCTACAAGCTGACCACTGGGGAAGGAAACATGCCGGACACTGATTCCGGGTCTGAGTCTGAGTCTGAGTCAGAGTCTGAGTCTGGGTCTGTATTCGAGTCTAAGGGGTCTGGTGCTAGAGTCCAAACTGTAACCCCCCTCCCTATAGTCACTACCACTGGAGCCTCGGGTTCTGTCCCGAAAGCGCTCCCAATCCCGCCTCCGACCAATGATCAGATGGCCGCTCTCTTTGAGCTATTTTCCAAATTTACCATCAATAATAACGAAAACCGTTCCGCTTATGACTTGTCTTATTTTCAAAATACTCCCAATTTCAAAAATATTTTCTGCAATGACATTGAGAAACCCGACGAACAGGTATCCTTGCCTCCGCATCTGATCGAGCAGCTAGAACAGAGGGAATCCCGAGACCCGGTAATCGAAGAAACCGAGTCTATCAATGTGGGAACAACCTTAGAGCCCCAAATGCTTAAGATAGGGTTATCTTTAGGTCCTGAGGAGAGACAACAACTCACAAACCTCCTCCAAGAGTTCAAAGATGTCTTCGCATGGTCCTACAAGGACATGCCGGCGATAGATCGGGAAATAGCTGAACACCGCATACCCATCAAAGATGGGTGTAAGCCGGTAAAACAGAAGCTTCGAAGAATGAAGCCCGAATGGTCTCTCAAAGTCAAAGAAGAAGTAGACAAACAATTCAAAGCAGGCTTTATACAAGTGTCTGAATATCCAGACTGGGTTGCAAACATCGTGCCGGTACCCAAGAAGGACGGCAAGGTGCGGGTATGTGTAGACTTTCGAGACCTTAACAAGGCCAGCCCAAAAGACGATTTTCCGTTACCACACATCGACATACTGGTAGACAACACGGCTGATCATGCCCTTCTATCATTTATGGACGGGTATGCCGGGTATAACCAAATCAAGATGGCAGAAGAAGACATGGGTAAAACCACCTTCACCACGCCGTGGGGGACTTATTGTTATACCGTTATGCCGTTTGGGCTCATTAATATCGAAGCCACATATCAACGAACAGCCACGACCTTGTTACATGACATGATGCATAAGGAAGTGGAGGTTTATGTCGATGACATGATTGTTAAGTCTAAAAGCCGAGATGGACATGTTGATGCCCTAAGAAAATTCTTCACCCGATTGCGTAAGTACAACATGAGGTTAAACCCTCAAAAGTGCAGTTTCGGGGTAACATCAGGTAAATTACTGGGCCATATCGTTAGCCATCGTGGCATCGAGGTCGACGCATCTAAAATCAAAGCCATCACCGAGATGCAACCACCCAAGACCGAAAAAGAAATAAGGGGGTTTCTCGGAAAAGTCCAATACATCAGCCGATTTATTTCAAAGCTAACCATGGTATGTGAGCCCATTTTCAAGAAGCTGAAGATAGGGGAATGGGTACTATGGGATGATAAATGTCAGACGGCTTTTGACAGAATCAAGGAGATCCTGTCCGCTCCGCCGGTATTAATGCCACCTCAACCCGGTTTGCCTCTGTCATTATACCTAACGACGACAGAGACAGCCATGGGGGCTATGCTGGCCCAGACAGTCGATTCAGAAGAACGGGCTATTTACTACATCGGTAAAAAATTCCTGGAATACGAATGCAAATATACAACGCTCGAGAAAACGTGCCTAGCTCTGGTTTGGGCCACTAAAAAGCTCAGACACTACATGCTCAGTCACGAGGTACATGTCCTGTCCAAAATGGATCCAATCAAATATTTGTTCGAGAAGCCCATTCTTAATGGAAGAATGTCCAGATGGACTTTAATGCTAGCTGAGTTTGACCTCAAGTTTGTACCGTTAAAAGCCATTAAAGGTCGGGTGGTAGCCGAGTTCCTCGCCGACAGCCCGATATCTGAAGAGGGCTATACCGATACTTGGGCTTTTCCAGATGAAGACATATTCCACACTGATACCGAAACATGGGACTTGTATTTTTGATGGAGCATCCAATTTCATGGGTTCGGAGTCAGTATTCTCCTAATATCACCAAAAGGGGAGCACACACAGTTATCCATCAAATTAGACTTTGATGTGACAAACAACGCGGCCGAGTATGAAGCATGCATCCACGGGTTGCAAGCGGCTGTTGATTTGGGAATTACAAATCTCCGGGTTCACGGGGACTCGTCCCTGGTCATCAATCAAGCCCTTCAAAAATGGAAGACTCGGAACGCCAATATCGTGGCTTACCAAGCACGAGTAAGGGTTCTAGAGAAACAATTCCAGAAGGTAGAATATATCTATCTCCCACGTGAAGAAAATCAGTTCGCGGACGCACTTTCCAAATTGGCATCCTTACTAAATATCCCGGAACATATGCCCAGTATGCCAATCTGCGTCGAAAGACGGTCTGAGCCGGCATATGTCAACGCCATTCAAGATATCGAAATCACTGATCCAGAGCCTTGGTATCAGGCTGTTCTAACCTATTTGACTACGGGAGAATATCCACCAGGAACTGAAAATCGGGCCAAGAAAGCCCTGCGAAGACTGGCCACCCAATTCATTCGTACGGACGATGGTCAGTTACATAAAAAGACGGCACAGGGGGCTTTGCACCTATGCATCGACAAAACGCAGGCCGAAAAAGTGATGACTGAAGTACACGACGGTGAAAACGGTCCGCATATGAACGCCCATATGCTAGCCCGAAAAATCATGAGGCTCGGATACTACTGGAACAGTATGGAGCCGACTGTCAATCATATGTCAAACACTGCCATAATTGTCAAATTTTCGGTAATGTTCAACACATGCCATCGTCCCTACTGTACACCATGACCTCGCCATGGCCATTTTCGACATGGGGGATTGACATAATTGGGAAAGTGAACCCTTCCGGGACGGGAGGTCACTGTTTTATTTTGGTAGTTATCGACTATTTCACCAAATGGGTCGAAGCCGAATCATACTGTGTCTTGAACGCCAAGTACGTAGCCAAGTTTATTCAGAATAAAATCATATGCCGGTGCGGGATCCCACACGAGTTTATCAGTGATCACGGGACCCACTTCCAAGCCGAAACCGCTACTTTGTTAGCAAAATACAAAATCCAGAGACATACATCTTCACCTTACCGTCCCCAAACAAATGGAGCGGTAGAAGCTGCTAATAAGACAATTCTCACCATACTTAAAAAAGATGGCTGATAATTATCGGGACTGGCCCGACAAAATGCCCTTTACCCTATGGGGATACCGGACATCGATTCGTACTGCAACCGGGGCAACTCCATATTATTTAACGTATGGCATGGAGGCAATCCAGCCGGTCGAATGGGAAATACCGTCACTCAGAATTCTACTAGAAAGCCAAGTACTTGAAGCGGATTGGGTTCAAGCTCGATATGACTCGTTAATTCTCTTGGATGAATGACGGTCTCGGGCTCTCAATAACTTCCAAATATATCAAAATAGAATCAAGCGCGCCTTTAACAAGAGAGTCAGGCCCGGAAATATCAAAAACGACCTGATACATTCTCGAAATTTGCGCCAAATTCAAAATCAGCCAAATCAATCCAAAATCAACCCAAAATCAATTCAAAATCAATCACAAGCAATTAAGGCCAATCACGCCTAAAATGTTGCGGCATGATTGATCCACTCGGTCGAGTGGATTGACCCACTCGATCGAGTGGAGCCTCAAAAAACCGGTCCAGGCTCATTCACGAGGCACTCGACCGAGTGCACTTGTGCCACTCGGTCGAGTGACCCTATGTCGTGGGTTCCCTATAAATACCCGTCAATCCTAAGCATTTCACAACTACACTAAACAACTTGGAGTCACATTTTTCAGCCAACTTTGCACTCATCTTACACCACATTCCAGCCATACTTCAACTCTTAGGCATCACCACACTTACACATATTTTCCGAGAGCACAAACTTGTAAAAATCCCACACAAACCGAGCCATACACAAACACACCATCAACTCCTCCTACGTATCTCGACGTTCCCGTGCCATTGCCGCCATTTGACGAATCGTATCCTGAGTAGCAAGAACATGTAGGTTGAGGGTGTGACGATTCAACACCGACTTCTCCTTCTTCATCTTTTTTTCTCGTTCCTTTTTATGTACATTTTTATTTATGCTTATAAGTATTATATTTAGTCGATAGTAACGACATGATTACTAACACTAACATTTTTACTTCTCGCATTTAGTTATCGTTATGTACATTTTATTATAATATTATGTATCGTGTATGTATATATATATTTCTATATAATAATTTCAAAACTCGGATCCAAGCACGTTTGACTACGATGGTCATTTTTAAGATCCGTTTAATAATACGGTTATGATCATTCGTAGTTGAATGCGCATACATCCATTTTTAAGATTGGTGTGGAACCCGTTGACACGAAAATCGACATCATGCAATTCGTAAGGATTAATATTGATGTCATGATGTAGAGGGACACAATTTCGTCACCAATCAAATTTTCGGTCTAACAACAACGTTTTTTTTATAAAAATTCCGATAACGGTATTATAATCGTATGCATACACGATTATAGTACCGGAAACCAAGTTAAATACAAATCATGCGATATTTGTATTTGATTTGGCAAATCATCGATGTAAAACCCAAAAAACAAACGAGTCACAACTCGTACAGGGGCTACTCGACCGAGTACATAGGCTACTCGATCGAGTAGCACCCAAAAAACTGGGCAGAAACCACGTTTAAAGACGCACTCGACCGAGTCAGCCGACGACTCGGTCGAGTGGGTCCTGTAACCCAGAAAACCGAGAGCCTCAACAAACATTTCGAGCCTCGTCTTTTTATGACTCTAGTCATCACGTGTAAAGACAATCACGTGACCCTCCTTTCTTCAAAACTCACACATATCACGACACATAAGCAACTTTGATCGACGGTCTCACCATTAATCTTGCGTTGACGACTCCGTAGTCGTATCCGACGCATAATTAATTTAGGCTCCAATTTATCGATATGATAAGTTGGGACAAGGCATCGGGATTTGGGATCGGGCTAGCACCACCCCTAGGTCCTATATCCCCGTCCTTTGATTAATACATAAAACAATATATATTTAATTGAAGTTAGTCCACCTACACAATTCGCGGTCTAGTTTATACACGGGTCCGTTTATAATTATTGCTTGCCATTTCAATTATATATATATTTCGATTATTCTATATTATTGTTCGTTGTATTGTGAATTCCGGGTTGTATTCCGCCCGTGTAACTTGTAATCGATTTATTATTGCTTTTGCTTTATTTATTTACGTTTTACCGTTTATAAATGAACCCTCGCATGCTAAATCACTTCGACAATAAATTAGATGCATTAAATTGACGTAGCTCACCTTTAATTCGCATGCTTAGCTAAAACGCTGTTTGCATATCATTTCAACGAATCACTAACGCGCATATTAGAAAGTCAAACGATGTCTTAGTAGCGGCCGCTATGTGCGGGCGGGGTTGGGTGTCCTTAGTGGGATTCCCAACACGTACCCTCACCCCTTACTCAGAACCTCGGTTTCCAGATGCCCGAAACCGTTGGCGCACGAGAGTCATTCAATACACGATAACCGGTAGTGACGGTATCGGTATCGCAATGCAAAGGGACGAGCCCAATAAACTCTAAAACCGAAATGTGCCATACTTTGTTTATGGTCCATAGCGATATAGAGTGAGCTCGAACGGTTCCGAATAACCACAAAATTCGGTGGCGACTCCATTTCGACTTAAATTTCAATTCGATCCATTCTCATATGGAGGTGCATTCGCCTACCCGAACCCGCGCGTGGCCGCGTCGGGGTGGACCTACGTCATGTCCACAATTTGGCGACTCCGCTGGGGATTAACCGATGAGTGCCTAACCATCGGCATCCTCAGGGTGAGACTCGAATAGAAATCGTTTGACGAATACAATATGCGTTTTAGTTTTACGGTTCATGCATAACCCCTATTTTCCCGGGCCGGTACTGGTGACCGACGTCCCACTATACCACGACGTATTCCGCCTTCGATACGCTAAAGGTGTTCATAGTCTATTCGTATGGACTTTGCGGCATGTTCTAAGCTCAACTCGACTTAGGAAGTCCGTCCCGTTTCTCGTCTAGACTATGAGCACTGGTATAGACTCTCTATAGACAGATCGAGACTTAGTGTAAAGCATACATGTCGTCGTTATAATGCTTGTGTGACTATGTGCTACTTGGTTTCCGTGTCGTTTTTCAAAAACCATCATTTTCAAAAGTGCATCTTTTCAAAATATATTCAAATTTCAAAACCCGGGATACATATCGATTTTAGGACTTATGATTTTACTCAAAATAGCCCACTTTCTAGTCGGTATGCTGCCCAATTCAAAACTCGGAAATATTTTCGAATTTTCAAAACCAAGGCCCGATGCACTTTCCGATTTTCTTGAAAAAAATCGGGCCTTTCCCCGAGCTTTCTCGGACTTTCCAAAAATAATCCTTTTCAAACCTTCCTCTCCTTAGGACTTCCCGTATTTAGCAGTGTCGGGTCATGTCATAAGTCGTCAAGGTCTTTAGCATCGAAACTCGGTCGATCTTACATCACGAGTTTCCTCCCTACCCCAGTCCGCCTTATTAGACTAAGGCAAGGCCCACCTACGTAGGACATACTCCTACAAAGGAGGGCCCGTCTACACATTTGAGTCCAAAGTCTGGGGACGTCTCACATTGACCTTCCTTCAAACAGGATTCGGCCCACCCGTCGAATCCTAAGGAAAGCCCGTCATCCGCGAGTCACCCGTCTAAAAGTCTCTTTCAAGTCGTTTTAGTCTTTTCCTTGCTCGGGATGTACTATTTTGGATCCAAGGTCTGGGTTCAGTTTCTGATTACACGGTGTTCTTACACACAGGCCACCGGCCACCAGACACACCCGCAGAATGGAAGCTACTCTGAACAGTTTGAAGACCTCCGTGGACACCATGGTCGACAAACAGGCCGATATTGAGACCCAATTGACAGAAATGAGGGCCGGTCAAGTGGCTATCGTTGCTCGTTTAGCTGCAGTGGAGCACAGGACTCCAAATACCGGGGTCACGGAACCCCTAGCTGAACTAGTTAGCTCAGTTCGCCGATTGGAAGAACAAGTTCACCTAACTGGAAGTAACAATATCCATCGGGAGAATAGCCGGGAGTACTCTCCGGTAAGTGACAAGCTATCCGCGAACCTGAATCTCACGGGCTTACCCATGTTCGAGGGGGCTGAAGACCCGTTACTACATGTATGGGCCTTCAAGGAGTTCATGGCTATTAAAGGAGTGGACTCTTCTATGTTCAAAAACCTCTTTGTTGCATCTCTGGAGAAACACCCAAAGGCCTGGTACTACAGGCTAGATCCCAAGAAGTTCTCGACATGGGATGATGTGGTTACGGAATTTGCTCGGAACTATGCTGACAATACCGAGATCCAGACCACAATGCGATCTCTAGAGGTTATGTCCCAAGAACCTAAGGAGGGCTTTACCAAATACCTCCAACGTTGGAGGGCCAAAAGTGTGAAACTGGTCGATATGCCCAGTGAAAAGTCTTTAGTGGAGGCTTTTGTCATGAACCTCCTCCCTTCCTACCGGGTCCACCTCCGGTATGCATTCATCCCCAATTTCACCACTCTTACTGAAATGGGCATGAGAATTGAGGACGATATAAGACTAGAGAGCCTGACTAAGGCCCCTAGCAAGGGATATCAAGGGGCCTCCTCATCCACTACCAAGCCTCCGGCCGCAACCCGAAGCATCTTCGACACAGTTAATCTCTTGGATGCCTCATCCAAAAGAACTACTCCTCCTAGGGTATTCACTGATATAGGGACTACCTATACATATGCCTTACAAAGGCTATCTTCCAAGGACCTGGTCCAACCGATAGGCCCAACTCCTGAAGTCCCAGTTGAAAAACGCTCCAAAGGCTACAATGCCCACGCCTATTGCCAATATCATCGGGGCAATGGGCATGATACCAAGAAATGTTGGAAGCTGAAGCATCTGATTCAGGATTTAATTGAGAGCGGGAAAATACCGTTACCCGGGGACAAGCCAAGCAACAAGGACAACCCCTTTAGCTCTCATGCTATCTTCACCGGTGAAGTGATCGACTGTTCTCACCTTATCTCTCCTTTCATCCGACAAATCAATGGAATCTGGTTTGATGATGAGGAAGATGTGTACCTAACCAAAGGGGAAACTGTCCCTATCACTCCCGAAGAAATTCGGAGGGCTAAGTCCAAGGCCTTAGCCAGTAACCACCTCACCACCGCCGGTCGTCTTTATTCAGCCACTAGCTCCAAGGACATCTCAGTCCCGGCAACCGTCACTGAACTTGCCAGGACGGAAGAGGCCATTGAAGAGCCAAACACCGATACGGCTCTTGTCAAACAATTGAAGAGAACCCGAGTTGACCTCACTATATGGCAACTCTTGGTTAGCTCACAAGAACACCGAGAGGCACTTACTAAGGCTCTCGATCAGATCAAGGTCGACTCCCAGGTTACCCCTACTGAAATGGTAGCCACCATTATGCCCTACCTCAAGGGCAAGTCCAAAGAAGAAGGCCCAGTAGTCACCTTCTCAGATGCCGACTTACCACCATTTGGGGCCTCCCACAGTTTGACCCTATATATCACGGTAATTTGCCGGGGTAAGTACCTACCAATGACCCTAGTCGACGACGGGTCTGCTGTGAATGTCCTCCCTTTAAGGACTGCCCAAGCCCTCGGCATCACCGAGGCGGACTACATACCAACCGCCCACACTATCCAAGCTTTCGATGGAAGCCCAAAGGCGGTTTCTGGGGCCGTTAAATTAGCAATTACAACGGCTCCAATTGAAAAAGTGCTAGAATTCCAGGTGATCGATGTCACCTCCTCTTTCAATCTACTCCTAGGAAGGCCTTGGATTCATGCTGTAAAGGCGGTGTCTTCTACTCTTCACCGGAAGATCAAAATGCCCTTGCAAGACGGCATTATCACCCTAGAAGCAACCCCTATGACTGTGGCTAGCTGTAACGCCACGGACCGCACCGACCTATGGGGATTCGATTTTGTAGGGATGATTGAAGAAGAATACCTTTTCAGGCCCTATTTCACCACAAGCATCGACGCAATGCTGCAGAATTTGGGGTATTTACCGGGGGCTACCTCGAGGCCATATCTTCCAGCTGGGAAGATTATTGAAGTCCTAAATGACGGGGAATCTCACTTCGGTTTAGGGTATGCTATAACCCCGAGAAATGTGGTCCGAGCAGGCATTGAGAAAGCTTGCAACATCATCAAGGGTACCTACTTGGGCCCTTATAGCCCAAGGTTGGCTGACTATTTCGTCACACCGGTATTCGGGGCTATTCAGGTTAGCCTCTATCAACCAACTATCACATATCCCGAGACTGAACTAGCTCCGGAATGCAACTACATTCCGGATGACATATTCGCCCTCATCCAATCAGAATCCAAGGAGGGTAATGACAATGTCGAGCCCATGCTGGGGCTCTTATGTGGGGAAGACAAAGCTATTCCGAACCCCAAGGAAGATCTGGTGAACCTGATCCTTCGAAGCAACAGGTTCGATCCTTCAAAGCTGATCTCGGAGGTCGGTGCTGATACTGGGAAAAGAGCCTGGAGGAAGACCATCAAGTGGACCGACAGCCAGGGTCGAGTCTACAAGCTGACCACTGGGGAAGGAAACATGCCGGACACTGATTCCGGGTCTGAGTCTGAGTCTGAGTCAGAGTCTGAGTCTGGGTCTGTATTCGAGTCTAAGGGGTCTGGTGCTAGAGTCCAAACTGTAACCCCCCTCCCTATAGTCACTACCACTGGAGCCTCGGGTTCTGTCCCGAAAGCGCTCCCAATCCCGCCTCCGACCAATGATCAGATGGCCGCTCTCTTTGAGCTATTTTCCAAATTTACCATCAATAATAACGAAAACCGTTCCGCTTATGACTTGTCTTATTTTCAAAATACTCCCAATTTCAAAAATATTTTCTGCAATGACATTGAGAAACCCGACGAACAGGTATCCTTGCCTCCGCATCTGATCGAGCAGCTAGAACAGAGGGAATCCCGAGACCCGGTAATCGAAGAAACCGAGTCTATCAATGTGGGAACAACCTTAGAGCCCCAAATGCTTAAGATAGGGTTATCTTTAGGTCCTGAGGAGAGACAACAACTCACAAACCTCCTCCAAGAGTTCAAAGATGTCTTCGCATGGTCCTACAAGGACATGCCGGGGATAGATAGGGAAATAGCTGAACACCGCATACCCATCAAAGATGGGTGTAAGCCGGTAAAACAGAAGCTTCGAAGAATGAAGCCCGAATGGTCTCTCAAAGTCAAAGAAGAAGTAGACAAACAATTCAAAGCAGGCTTTATACAAGTGTCTGAATATCCAGACTGGGTTGCAAACATCGTGCCGGTACCCAAGAAGGACGGCAAGGTGCGGGTATGTGTAGACTTTCGAGACCTTAACAAGGCCAGCCCAAAAGACGATTTTCCGTTACCACACATCGACATACTGGTAGACAACACGGCTGATCATGCCCTTCTATCATTTATGGACGGGTATGCCGGGTATAACCAAATCAAGATGGCAGAAGAAGACATGGGTAAAACCACCTTCACCACGCCGTGGGGGACTTATTGTTGTACCGTTATGCCGTTTGGGCTCATTAATATCGAAGCCACATATCAACGAACAGCCACGACCTTGTTACATGACATGATGCATAAGGAAGTGGAGGTTTATGTCGATGACATGATTGTTAAGTCTAAAAGCCGAGATGGACATGTTGATGCCCTAAGAAAATTCTTCACCCGATTGCGTAAGTACAACATGAGGTTAAACCCTCAAAAGTGCAGTTTCGGGGTAACATCAGGTAAATTACTGGGCCATATCGTTAGCCATCGTGGCATCGAGGTCGACGCATCTAAAATCAAAGCCATCACCGAGATGCAACCACCCAAGACCGAAAAAGAAATAAGGGGGTTTCTCGGAAAAGTCCAATACATCAGCCGATTTATTTCAAAGCTAACCATGGTATGTGAGCCCATTTTCAAGAAGCTGAAGATAGGGGAATGGGTACTATGGGATGATAAATGTCAGACGGCTTTTGACAGAATCAAGGAGATCCTGTCCGCTCCGCCGGTATTAATGCCACCTCAACCCGGTTTGCCTCTGTCATTATACCTAACGACGACAGAGACAGCCATGGGGGCTATGCTGGCCCAGACAGTCGATTCAGAAGAACGGGCTATTTACTACATCGGTAAAAAATTCCTGGAATACGAATGCAAATATACAACGCTCGAGAAAACGTGCCTAGCTCTGGTTTGGGCCACTAAAAAGCTCAGACACTACATGCTCAGTCACGAGGTACATGTCCTGTCCAAAATGGATCCAATCAAATATTTGTTCGAGAAGCCCATTCTTAATGGAAGAATGTCCAGATGGACTTTAATGCTAGCTGAGTTTGACCTCAAGTTTGTACCGTTAAAAGCCATTAAAGGTCGGGTGGTAGCCGAGTTCCTCGCCGACAGCCCGATATCTGAAGAGGGCTATACCGATACTTGGGCTTTTCCAGATGAAGACATATTCCACACTGATACCGAAACATGGGACTTGTATTTTTGATGGAGCATCCAATTTCATGGGTTCGGAGTCAGTATTCTCCTAATATCACCAAAAGGGGAGCACACACAGTTATCCATCAAATTAGACTTTGATGTGACAAACAACGCGGCCGAGTATGAAGCATGCATCCACGGGTTGCAAGCGGCTGTTGATTTGGGAATTACAAATCTCCGGGTTCACGGGGACTCGTCCCTGGTCATCAATCAAGCCCTTCAAAAATGGAAGACTCGGAACGCCAATATCGTGGCTTACCAAGCACGAGTAAGGGTTCTAGAGAAACAATTCCAGAAGGTAGAATATATCTATCTCCCACGTGAAGAAAATCAGTTCGCGGACGCACTTTCCAAATTGGCATCCTTACTAAATATCCCGGAACATATGCCCAGTATGCCAATCTGCGTCGAAAGACGGTCTGAGCCGGCATATGTCAACGCCATTCAAGATATCGAAATCACTGATCCAGAGCCTTGGTATCAGGCTGTTCTAACCTATTTGACTACGGGAGAATATCCACCAGGAACTGAAAATCGGGCCAAGAAAGCCCTGCGAAGACTGGCCACCCAATTCATTCGTACGGACGATGGTCAGTTACATAAAAAGACGGCACAGGGGGCTTTACACCTATGCATCGACAAAACGCAGGCCGAAAAAGTGATGACTGAAGTACACGACGGTGAAAACGGTCCGCATATGAACGCCCATATGCTAGCCCGAAAAATCATGAGGCTCGGATACTACTGGAACAGTATGGAGCCGACTGTCAATCATATGTCAAACACTGCCATAATTGTCAAATTTTCGGTAATGTTCAACACATGCCATCGTCCCTACTGTACACCATGACCTCGCCATGGCCATTTTCGACATGGGGGATTGACATAATTGGGAAAGTGAACCCTTCCGGGACGGGAGGTCACTGTTTTATTTTGGTAGTTATCGACTATTTCACCAAATGGGTCGAAGCCGAATCATACTGTGTCTTGAACGCCAAGTACGTAGCCAAGTTTATTCAGAATAAAATCATATGCCGGTGCGGGATCCCACACGAGTTTATCAGTGATCACGGGACCCACTTCCAAGCCGAAACCGCTACTTTGCTAGCAAAATACAAAATCCAGAGACATACATCTTCACCTTACCGTCCCCAAACAAATGGAGCGGTAGAAGCTGCTAATAAGACAATTCTCACCATACTTAAAAAAGATGGCTGATAATTATCGGGACTGGCCCGACAAAATGCCCTTTACCCTATGGGGATACCGGACATCGATTCGTACTGCAACCGGGGCAACTCCATATTATTTAACGTATGGCATGGAGGCAATCCAGCCGGTCGAATGGGAAATACCGTCACTCAGAATTCTACTAGAAAGCCAAGTACTTGAAGCGGATTGGGTTCAAGCTCGATATGACTCGTTAATTCTCTTGGATGAATGACGGTCTCGGGCTCTCAATAACTTCCAAATATATCAAAATAGAATCAAGCGCGCCTTTAACAAGAGAGTCAGGCCCGGAAATATCAAAGAAGGTGATTTGGTCCTAAAATCGGTTCGTGCCTTACTACCGGTTGACCCAAGAGGAAAATTTAAACCCAATTGGGCTGGGCCATACCTGGTCAAGAAGGTTCTATCAGGAGGAGCAGTAATGCTGACGGACCTGGACGGGAATGAATTTGTCAACCCAACCAACTTGGACCAGCTGAAGCGCTACTACCCCTAAACCTTATCTCAATGTCATTTGCAAAAAATTATTTAAAAGCATTCTTTTCAAAATTTATAAGCAAGTCAATAAGTTAGGATTATTTATCCTACTGTCGCACATCTTGAACTCATAGTCTTGGTGTATTTCGAAATTGCAAAAAAAATCTATGCCCGAACTACGTTTGGTTTGATTCCACTAACTGTGGATACGTAGGCAGCCCCTCAAAAGGGCACAACCACCGCAATAACGAAAAAGACAGAAACGGTTTCACTAAAATAATACTTTTATTATTCCAAAAAAAAAACAACACCGATAAACTCGGTATTTCAAAATTACAAAAAGCCACAAAAGCCACGAAAAAAAAGCACACAACAAAAATAGTAAAAATATTTAAATAATAATAATAATGGAGACTAGTATCCGGGCATCTTCCCCTTGCCCTTGTCCTTCGGGTCTCGTGGAGCCCGAGGTCGCCGGGGTGGGGAGGAGCGTTCCCGGATAACCACGGGAACCTCCTTGGCCCGAGTCCTCTTCTTCGACAGAGGATCTTCAGCTAATGTCACGGGCCCAAGTCGAGCCCGTATGTGCTCTGGCAATCTGTCTTTAGGACCAAGTCGGTCCTGGACTGAAGGTTTAGCCCCTGGTCTCCCCTCCAAGTTTGTCTGGGGGCTCACTTTAGACCAGCTATCAGGGGCTGGAGTCTCCCCTTCAGCAAAGAAGTCCCGGTTATCCTTGATCTTCTCGCGCCGAAGCAAGTCGAAGGCCTCATCAACTTTCAGGGCAGCACGAGCTTCGGCAGTCTCGGCTTTGGTCCACCTTTCATAGGAATAAGACACCCAGGTAGAATGAAGCGACTTGGGAACGGACCAAGTAACTCGAGTGTACCACCTCTGAATCCAGGTGTCGCACATAATGTCGGTCAGCTGGGTAGGTGAACTTACAACTGCCTCGTTCTCTGGGATGCGCTGAGTCCACCCATACTACCTGAGTATGCGGTCAGGATAGAGGTGAACTGTCTGGCTAAGGGACAAAATCACCTGATAGCGCGCCTTGTCTCCGGGCGCCAAACCCGTCCAAGCATAAATCGCCCACCATGGAACCACCCATTGTATCAATGGACCACGATGGAATGTTAATTCTTCCTCCCAGTATTTCTGGGTAATGAGGCAGGATGAGTCGGTAGGCCGTCTCCTTGTCATCACCTGGTTGAACCAATACTGACTCGGGTTGGGAGGAGGCTCGATCTTTGACAACCTCTCAAATAACCAGAGCTGAAAAGAACACAACATTCATCAGAACGATTCGGAGGTTCGCCAGAAGGCACTCGATCGAGTGCCGGGGTCACTCGATCGAGTGACACTCCTAAAACGAGGCAGTAGACCCCTTCACGAGGGCACTCGATCGAGTGCCAGGGTGACTCGGTCGAGTGCCCCATGTAGCAGTATATCCCGATAATAAATAAATAAATAAATAAATAAAATCGAAAAAAAATCAAGGGAAAAGCGATATACTTGCAGCAGACGGGTGCTCCCAGTGAAACGGGCTGACTCATGCCTCTTCCGGTTGTCCAGACCCTGAATGATTTCCCCCGTGATCAACAATGCGGGACTACACTCCGTCTCCATAAGGTCAGCAATGACGAGAAGACGAACGCTACCCATACAAGACAGCAGGTCCATATGACCTTCAAAGGCATACACGTGCAGCATACAGAAGGCGAACGCCCTACGGTTATGAATGGGCGTAACCCGGATGTCGTACGGGTTCATGAACTTCTCAGCTAAGGCAAGCAGAGAAACGGTATCCCCCTCAAGCATGCGGGGTACTTCAGCATGGGATAGCCCCAAAAACTCCCGTAATTTCCTCCTAGGATCTCGAACTGAGAAAGGGACGGCGGGACGGAGCAGTGGGTTCCACCCTCCTATAGCAGCAATTTCCTCGGGGAGAGGACAGATCTCGCCCCGAGGGAAGGCAAAAACGTGGTAAGTGTCATCCCAGAAGGTCAGATAGGCATCGAGGAAATGACGGTCCACGTTCATCTGACGGAACGTGAGCAATTGGAATATGCCTGACTGCCTTAAGGCTACCTTGCTCGCATCCCTAAAACGGTGGGCCCAGTCTTGCAGCATGTCGATCAGACGATCAATGGCCATGATGGAATTTCTTGAAGGAGATAAATTTTTGAGGAGAAGAAGAAGTCTTGAGAGTTGTGACAAAGAAGGGAGCCAGGGTGATGTATTTATAACACCAAAACTCTGGCACATCCCCTGCAGCTGTGCCTCCTTGGCCCAAGCGGGCCTAGACATACAGGCCCGACCCATGACTCTTCCCCACAGACACAGGAATTTAGACATCCCGAGCAGTCTGTCAAAATTCAAAAAAAATATATATATACATCCTAAAAAATTTTCAAAATTTTTCAGTCATCCAAATTTTTATTCCCCAGCGCGAGTCATTTTTACTACCTACGTGTTGCATACATTTTATGTGACTTATACAGGTACGACTCAAACAGAGACATGCAACCCTCTAAATCTCCACAGCGGAAGCCCGAGGCGGCATTTTCCCCGGAATAGTACGGGATGGGCCCACATATAGGCACACCCAGGACTTACGGGACAAGTCCGATTCCCCACGGAGGTATCATCATCAAGCTCAGGTATGATTTCTATCTTATGGCTGGCGAGCCCTTCACGCGAGTCTAATGGACTATAAACGACCCGATCGGAAGTCTACCGGGTTTTAATTGACTTGGTAGCTACTCTGACTTTCGCCCTGTCCAACCCTCAGTCAGAGTGGGGGCTCTGTAGACACCCGCATTTTGACTGCTAGGTGTCTATGGTAGTATCCAAAAAAACACCCGATGATGATCGGACGCTAACGTGCTCTAACGCGCTCGGATACGGGCTCGAAATTAATAATGTCTGCCATGGGCTTTTAATGGGATACAAACCTCACAAAACCAACCTCAACTTCAGGCCCAGTGGGTCGTTCCGAGCAAAATAAGACTAATTCGGGTCAAAACCGACACCAAAAATAATTCCCGTCTTTTAGCGACCGGGTCAAAACCCGGTCAAGACAAACCCGACACAAAAACGACCTGATATATTCTCAAAATTTGCGCCAAATTCAAAATCAGCCAAATCAATCCAAAATCAACCCAAAATCAATTCAAAATCAATCACAAGCAATTAAGGCCAATCACGCCTAAAATGTTGCGGCATGATTGATCCACTCGGTCGAGTGGATTGACCCACTCGATCGAGTGGAGCCTCAAAAAACCGGTCCAGGTTCATTCACGAGGGCACTCGACCGAGTGCACTTGTGCCACTCGGTCGAGTGACCCTATGTCCTGGGTTCCCTATAAATACCCGTCAATCCTAAGCATTTCACAACTACACTAAACAACTTGGAGTCACATTTTTCAGCCAACTTTGCACTCATCTTACACCACATTCCAGCCATACTTCAACTCTTAGGCATCACCACACTTACACATATTTTTCGAGAGCACAAACTCGTAAAAATCCCACACAAAACGAGCCATACACACACACACCATCAACTCCTCCTACGTATCTCGACGTTCCCGTGCCATTGCCGCCATTTGACGAACCGTATCCGAGAAGCAAGAACATGTAGGTTGAGGGTGTGACGATTCAACACCGACTTCTCCTTCTTCATCTTTTTTTCTCGTTCCTTTTTATGTACATTTATATTTATGCTTATAAGTATTATATGTAGTCGATAGTAACGACATGATTACTAACACTAACATTTTTACTTCTCGCATTTTGTTATCGTTATGTACATTTTATTATAATATTATGTATCGTGTATATATATATTTCTATATAATAATTTCAAAACTCGGATCCAAGCACGTTTGACTACGATGGTCATTTTTAAGATCCGTTTAATAATACGGTTATGATCATTCGTAGTTGAATGCGCATACATCCATTTTTAAGATTGGTGTGGAACCCGTTGACACGAAAATTGACATCACGCAATCCGTAAGGATTAATATTGATGTCATGACGTAGAGGGACACAATTTCGTCACCAATCAAATTTTTGGTCTAACAACAAGATTTTTTTATAAAAATTCCGATAACGGTATTATAGTCGTATGCATACACGATTATAGTACCGGAAACCAAGTTAAATACAAATCATGCGATATTTGTATTTGATTTGGCAAATCATCGATTTAAAACCCAGAAAACAAACGAGTCACAACTCGTACAGGGGCTACTCGACCGAGTACATAGGCTACTCGATCGAGTAGCACCCAAAAAACTGGGCAGAAACCACGTTTAAAGACGCACTCGACCGAGTCAGCCGACGACTCGGTCGAGTGGGTCCTGTAACCCAGAAAACCGAGAGCCTCGACACACATTTCGAGCCTCGTCTTTTTATGACTCTAGTCATCACGTGTAAAGACAATCACGTGACCCTCCTTTCTTCAAAACTCACACATATCATGACACATAAGCAACTTTGATCGACGGTCTCACCATTAATCTTGCGTTGACGACTCCGTAGTCGTATCCGACGCATAATTAATTTAGGCTCCAATTTATCGATATGATAAGTTGGGACAAGGCATCGGGATTTGGGATCGGGCTAGCACCACGCCTAGGTCCTATATCCCCGTCCTTCGATTAATACATAAAACGATATATATTTAATTGAAGTTCGTCCACCTACACAATTCGCGGTCTAGTTTATACACGGGTCCGTTTATAATTATTGCTTGCCATTTCAATTATATATATATTTCGATTATTCTATATTATTGTTCGTTGTATTGTGAATTCCGGGTTGTATTCCGCCCGTGTAACTTGTAATCGATTTATTATTGCTTTTGCTTTATTTATTTACGTTTTACCGTTTATAAATGAGCCCTCGCATGCTAAATCACTTCGACAATAAATTAGATGCATTAAATTTACGTAGCTCACCTTTAATTTGCATGCTTAGCTAAAACGCTGTTTGCATATCATTTCACCGAATCACTAACGCGCATATTAGAAAGTCAAACGATGTCTTAGTAGAGGCCGCTATGTGCGGGCGGGGTTGGGTGTCCTTAGTGGGCTTCCCAACACGTACCCTCACCCCTTACTCAGAACCTCGGTTTCCGGATGCCCGAAACTGTTGGCGCACGAGAGTCATTCAATACACGATAACCGGTAGTGACGGTATCGGTATCACAATGCAAAGGGACGAGCCCAATAAACTCTAAAACCGAAATGGGCCATACTTTGTGTATGGTCCATAGCGATATAGAGTGGGCTCGAACGGTTGCGAATAACCACAAAATTCGGTGGCGACTCCATTTCGACTTAAATTTCAATTCGATCCATTCTCATATGGAGGTGCATTCGCCTACCCAAACCCGCGCGTGGCCGCGTCGGGGTGGACCTATGTCATGTCCACATTATGGTCTTAAGAGTTTTTTGAAGACTCAAAAGATTTTGATTGATATGAACAAATAATTAGTCTTATTTATAATATAGAACTATAACCGTATTATAATTTTTCGATGTGGGATAATTTAAGTAAAATTTGTAGTCTTATTTATAATATAGAATCATCACCGTACCTTATTTTAATTATTTCAATGTGGAATAATTTTTATTTTGTAGTCTTATTAAGACTTTTTTAAACTCAAAATATTGTTGGTTGATATTTAAAAACAATGATTACTCTTATTTAGTAGAAATACATAACCTCAACATAATTTTTCGATGTGGGAGAATTACTTAAGTTGGTTGATGTCTAACGAAAAAATTATAATTACTCTTTTGTGTATAGTCTTAAGAATCTTTTTAAGACTCAAAAGATTTTTGTTTGATAAAACTTTATAATTTTACGGACATGGGATAGTTTTACTTAAGTTTCACCTTAATATAATTTTTCGATGTGAGATTATTTTAGTTAAGTTTGTAGTCTTATTAAGAGACTTTTTAAGACTTAGAATTTTTTATTGATATTTAAGAACGAATGATTAGTCTTATTTATACTATAAAGTTTCATCACCTTATGTGAGATTATTTTTATTTAACTTTTGTAGTCTTATTAAGAGACTTAAATTTTTTAATTTTTTTTTATATTTAAGAACGAATGATTTGTCTTAGTTATAATATAGAATTCATCAACTTATCATAACTTTTCGATGTGAGATGATTTATTTAGGTTTATAGTCTTCCATCAGCTCGTCAATTTTTTTTCGATGTGAGATAATTTACTTAAGCTTATAGTCTTAAAAGCTCTTTTTAACTCTTGATTATAATACGAAGTATAGAATTTCATCATAATTTTCAATATGGGATAATTTTAAGTTTGTAGTCTTGTATATTTAAAGCTTTTTTAAGATTCATAAGTTTTTTTGTCGGTATTTAACCCATAGGGTTGTATTTAAGCATTTAAAATATTCCACTTTTAGTATAAACCTTTGGATTATCTTATTATATATTTTGAATGAATGATTACTCTTATTTATATAATAATAAAAATTCACCTTATTATAATTTTTCGATGTGGGATAATTTTACTTAAATTTATTTAAGTTTAGATATAGTCTAATTAAGAACTTTTATTCATAGACGAATGATTACACTTATAATATATAGAATTCCATCAATCCATCATCATTTTTCGATGCGAGATAATTATACTTTAACTATATAGTCTTAGTCCTAGAACTTTTTTTTGTCCCAAAAGATTATTGGTTAATATCTAAAAACGAAAGATTACATAGAATTCTATCACCTCGTTAAGAACATTTTGTTAGGACGAATGATTAATCTTATTTATAATAGAGAATTTAATCACCTCATCATAATTTGGAGACATGCTTACTTTTATTTAAATAATGAATTTCATCGTCTTATTATACTCTCTTCGTTCACTATTTTTTTCTCCATTATCTTAATATTTGTGAGGGGCCTTAATATTTATTTTTTTCTCCATTACCTTATTATTTGTGAGGGGTATTTTAATGAAATGATGCAAAAATAGTGACCGAAGGGAGTATAATTTTTTTATGTGGGATATAATTAATTTACTTAAGTTTATAGCCTTAAGAGTGTTTTAAGACTCAAAAGAGAAGGGTATAATTTTTTGATGTGGGATAATTTACTTAAGTTTATAGTCTTAATAGTTTTTTTAAGACTCAAAAGATTTTGATTGATATCTAAGAACAAATAATTAATTTATTTATAATATAGAAATTCATCACCTTATAATATAATAAATTAAATATATATTGTACTAATCAAAAGATTCTCTAATTGATTTTTTTTATTATTTATGATACTTTCCTAATTTGAGGTTTGATTGAACGGACCAATGAGATCGCTCGAAAAAAGCCTAAAATATATATATATTTATTGATTGATCTTTCACTTCAAAAAATATTATTATTATTATTATTATTATTATTATTTATTTATTTATTTATTTATTTATTTATTTATTTATTTATTTTTGCAAGAAGTGTTATGACTCTTTTATTCATCCAAAAGGGAAAATAAAGAGATCCGACTTACAAAAAACGATATCCCCTACACAATCGCAAACACCCTTAACATCTTAAAAGGTTAAGATCCAATCCCCTATTTTTCATCCTAATAAACACCTCGAACTTAATCTGACTAACAATACTCTTGGATGATCTTGTACTCTCCTGAAAGATTCGATTATTTCTTTCAATCCAAATGTGATAAGTGACCGCAGACTATGACAGTACCATTGATGTTTCCAATGCTTTCTTTTTTTCTTTGCCATACTCCACTTCAATTCGGTTTTCAGATCCTCTCCTCGTCCCTCTATGTTCAGCCAATCTTTAATACACTGCCAAATATTTCTCGCAAAACTGCATTGAAAAAATAAATGCAAATGATCTTCCTCTGCAGACCTACATAAAACACATCTGTTAGTAATATATAGTCCTCTTTTCCTTATGCAATCCACTGTCGCAAGCTTCTCCTGAGCAGCGAGTGAAGTGATGAATCCATGCTTGGGAATGACTGCTTGCCCCTCGATCAACTTCAACCACTGCTTCTTAGGGATTTTAGTCCTGAACCAATTATAAGCATAATTGACCTTAAACTTGCCCCTCTCCTGCCAATTACAAATCAACTTCTTCGCACCATCTACATCTCCTGTTACAGCAATAATATCATCCCTTATCCTGATAATACTCTTAAGTGTAGCTGTGTATCTTTCCTCAATTTTTATATCCCAAATTGAATGAACGCCCAACACATAATGAGTAACCCAATCATGCCAAAGACCCTGCTCACTTCTAATCATCTTCCACAACCAGTGGCAAACCATGGCTTTATTCCAAGCCACCATATCAACAATCCCAAATCCTCCCTCCTCCCAAGGGGCACACATGCTGTCCCAACTCTTATAGTACATCCGACTTTTCTCAACACTGCCATTCCACAAGTACGCCCTACAATATTGCTTGATCTTCATAATAACATTCTGAGGTAGGAGTGTATTGGCACTCCAGTACTTCATGATGCCAATAATAACCGAATTAATTAGCTCTATCCTACCAGCAAACGACAGGACAGTAGCTGACCATCCATTCATGACACCTCTAATCTTAGGAAGAAGGGCAGAGTAGTGCTCGAATCTATTAGTAATAGGATTTAAGGGAATTCCTAAGTATTTGCAAGGGAAAACCCCTTGAGAAAATCCAGTGATTTCCAAAATAAGGTCCCTAACATCCTTCTTAACCCCTCCAAGATTAATATCCGTCTTGTCCTTGTTCACTTGCAATCCTGATTCCTTTTCAAATTGTTCCAAAGCCATCATAATCGCCTGAACAGAAGGAGTATCACCTCTCGTGAAAGCCATAAGATCGTCTGCAAATATCAAATGGTTCAAGTGAATTTGCCTACACTTCGGATGATACGACACCTGAGGAAACTTTTGATTAAATCTCAAGTGCCTAGATAAGACCTCCATACTCAATACGAATAGATAAGGAGATAGGGGATCCCCTTGCCTAACCCCACTCCTCCCTTTGAAAAAACCATGAGAAACACCATTAACTTTAATCGAAAACCAAGCCCCTTGAATACAAGCTCTAATCCATCCCATAAATTTTCCAGGGAAATTGAACTCCTGAAGCATTTTATCCATAAATTCCCATTGTAGAGAATCGAAAGCTTTCCGAATATCAATCTTCATTAAACATCGAGGTGTGATGAACTTCCTGTTATAGTTCTTAATCAGAGCTTGCGATAAAGCAACATTTTCATGGATGCTTCTATTATTGATAAACGCCGCTTGTTCAGGTCCCACTATTTTATGAATCACTCTCTGCAGCCTGATGGTAATCAGCTTACTAATCGTTTTATAAACAACCAAGCAACAAGAAAGCGGTCTAAAATCCAAGACCGAATGACAAACTTGCTTTTTAGGAATAAAGGTTATGAGCGTGGCATTAGCCTGTTTCACTAATTTGCCTTTTTCAAAGAACTCCTTGACCACTCTGCAGCATGGAGTACCCTTTATACTCCATGCTGCCTTAAAAAAACCCGTTGAAAAACCATCCGGACCTGGACTCTTATTGGAACCAATAGAGAAAACAACTCTCCTAATCTCTATTTCAGTAGGATGATCCAAAAGAGCCTCCCAATCATTAGTATCCACCTTTCCTCCATGCGCCATACTATCTCTATGAATATCAGTAACCTTTTTCTTGTTCCCAAGGAGATGTTCATAATAATCGACAAAAGCATCAGCCACCTCTTCACTACCCTCTCTTTGAGTGCCATTTCTGTCAGTAATAACCCCAATAGTCTGTTGTTGCCTCCGCTCTTTAATTCTAGAATAAAAATGACTAGTAGCAGCATCATCTTTTACTATGTTATCCATTTTAGCCCGTTGATGGAGAATACTAATCTCAGCCTGTTTTAGTCTTTTCCACTCACCCATAATAATTTTCTCCTTCTCTAGTAGTGTAGAATCATTATTCTTCGCTTGGATCTCCTGCTGACAAGTATCCAGCTCCTTATCTAAATCAATAATTCTCTGCTTCAGATTAGTAAACGATTCCTTGTGCATCTTTTTAAGAGCAACTTTAACATTCTTGAGCTTGCTAAACAATTGATATCCCAAAGCTCCATAGACCTTCATATTCCAAGCATTCTGAACAGTTTCCATGAATTGAGGGTGAGAAACCCAGCAATTGAGAAAACTGAACCGTTTGTGTCTCCTGCTCCCATTAGTAACCTTCACCAATACAGGTGAATGGTCCGAAATCCCTGGAGTCAGAATGTGAGCATAAGCATCAGGATAAGAATTGATCCAATTCATATTAATTAGAGCTCTATCCAGGCGAGTCCAAACCCTATCCTCAACATCCTGCTTATTATTCCAAGTATATTCGCAACCCTGACTCGCAATCTCCTATAAACCACATTCCTCAATACAATTATTGAAAGCCTCCATGTCATCCAAATTAGGATCCGCACCCCCAATCTTCTCATGACTATAACGGATGATATTGAAATCACCCATTACAATCCAATTATTTACCCTTTTACTCCACTTCACCATGTTATCCCATAACCTTTCTCTAGCATTAGGATCATTATGACCATAAACAATAGTGGCATCGAAAACCTTATTATCAGCAAGGTGATGAGCTTGAAAATGGATCCATTTATCCGCAATCTCCACCTTACTAACATTCACACTACCAGGATTCCAAACAATCCAAATTCGTCCATTATAGTGACAATTGTAATTAGTGATGACTTCATAACCTTTAAACTTGCCCTTTATGATAGACTTAGCCTTACCATGCTTTATTCTAGTTTCTAAAACCCTTAAAATATCCACTCCATTACCCCTAATCAGCCTAATGATTTCATTTTGCTTCAATGGCTCATTTCTACCCCTTATGTTCCAAGTGCCAATAATCATACTTGGATATCAGGGGGAACAGCTACCTCTACTGGAGGGTACAAGTCCTCTCCATCATGTGCATTACTGCTATTACCCTGTAAGATCACATACCTGTTTGGTGTAAGAATAGCAGCGAACCCCATGTCCTTCCTACCTTCATCGAAGTCCACTCCGGAGCCTTTCACCTTAAGGCCTACCCCAGCATATCCTGGACGCCTTACAACAGGTGTGAAACCAGAATCAGGATCAGAAGAAGAATCCAGGCCCTCAAAACCTTTTGCTACCTTGTTCTGTCCGTCATTCTGTTTCCCATCCATTGAGCTACCGCCTAGTACTTGGGGTCCTGAGCCAGTGATAATCAGGCCTCCGGGTGACTCTTCCCCAAGAGATCCTTGATGCATTTCAGTAGGGTTAGAATTGCTCGGCATTCCACCCTCTGAGGTACCACCTAACTCTTGGGGGGAAATCTTCTTTGGGGTA
The DNA here is from genome assembly GCA_958450325.1 of Agrostemma githago. Taxonomy (NCBI): domain Eukaryota; kingdom Viridiplantae; phylum Streptophyta; class Magnoliopsida; order Caryophyllales; family Caryophyllaceae; genus Agrostemma; species Agrostemma githago. The sequence continues at coordinate 42,658,227 of OY288250.1, forward strand.
TATCTCTTTGAGTTCAATATACCCCCTACTTCTTTGGCCTTCTTCTTTTCCTTCCTGCAAGTGTCAATTTCATGGCCAAGTTTCCCACAACCATGACAATAGAATGGCAACCATTCATAATCCACTCTCTGAGTTGATTTACCCAAGAGAGGGATGTTCAGAACAACCTGATATGGTAACTCTTTCGACACATCAACTTCTACCATCACTCTTGCGAATGATAGCCGCTCCTTATACGTCGTTGTGTAATCTGCATACAGTGGTTTTCCCACCTTACTTGCCATTTTGCTTAGGACAGAATCCGACCACAAATATGGGTCAAGGTCCGGGAAAATAACCCAAACAGGCACAATAGATATACTATCCATTTCAGACGAGAAAAGAGGACTCCACTGTTTCAAGATCATTGAATTCCTTCCCAGTTGCCAAGGTCCACCGCGCAAGACCCAATTCATATCATCCTGATTGCGAAACCTGAACGAAAACCATCCCTTCTTAAAGTATTGGACAACCGGCAAAGCATTATTCCAGTTCTTCATTGCAAACTCGGTCATCTGTTTCAGAGTTGGCTTTGCCCCCAAAACATTCGCCATCAACGTATGTTTCCAGAGCTTCAGCTCGTCCGCAAAATCATCTAACTGAATGTCGATCTCATCCGATACACCTCCCTGATCAATAAAGAACAAATCCATTCCAATTTTTGTTTCCTTAACTCTATTTGCCCATGAATTACTATTCTCCTTGGTTTCGTTAGGCTTATCTCCCCTAGTAATCAGCTTAACATTCACCCCCCCAACATCCCTGTTTGTACCCATAGCAGAATCACTTCGTTCTAACCCAGGATTAACAGAATTAGAACTATGAATTGAAATCTTATCTTTCATTTGCGTTTTCTGGGCTGAAGTAAGAGCATCGTTAATCAAATCATTGATCAGTGGGATCCCCTGCTTTTTCGTCATCTGAGAGTCATCTTCCCCATTACTTTCTTGATTCTCATCGATCTTGGTATCCATACGCTCCTCATTGTGCGAGGAATCCGATTTCTGCTTGTTCTTGGGAGGTCTTCCTCTTCCCCGTCCCGTAACCCGTCGTAACAGTCATCCGGCAATGCTAACTTCGAGAGGGAAAACTTCCCTAGAGAGAGAGAAGAGAGAGAGTGCAACACAATTTTTAGTGTATTATTATTATTATTATTATTATTATTTATTTATTTTTTATAAAACGGAACTTGCATTTTTAGTGTATTATTATTAGTAGTAGTAGTAGTAGTATTATTACTATTATTATTGTAATTAATTATTACTATTATTATTATTATTATTATTTGGTGTTATAATATATTTTTTTTCATTTTTTAAAATATTATTAGATAATTTATATAAATAGTTATTAGTTTCAACCTCTTTTAGTTCAGTTCAGCTTCTATCAGTCCAGCTCAGCTTCTATCAGACCAGCTCATCAGATCTTATCAGATCAGCTCAGCCCTGTTTCAGTCGAAAAGAACAGGGCCTTACTCCCTCTGTTTTTTAATATAAGTCATTCTCACTTTTCGAGACACCCCATTCTCTCTTCCATATCTCTCACAACATAAGAAAAAATACTATGAAATGTATACTCATTTGAAAGTTCTTTTTGTAACGAAATTTATGGTGCAATTTTTAAAATTTTTGGAATAATATATTTACATAAAAATTAAAGTCAAAGTCTCAACTCAAAAAAGTCAAACGTCATATAAAAAAATACGGAGGGAGTATATTACTACTACAAGTATATCTATTGAAATTGTGATTATAAGCTTCCTAAAAGTCTTTAGAATCCATCTTCAAAAAAAAAGTCTTTAGAATCCATACATTTCATGGCATTTTATTTATCTCACGAAAATCAGTAAAAGTCTTTAGAATATTTATTGGGCACTCGTTAAAATTTAGAGTCTAAACCATTGTTTAAACATCAATTCTTATATGAGATGTTCTTATAATAATAAAATGTATTTCTCAAATATGTCATCACATAAAATTACTATGTTAGGACTAGTACGAAAATTGTTAACCAAATTCGAGTAAGACGGCTTTGCTGCAACCTATGGTAAAACTAATGCAACCAAACTACAATTTGGAATTTTTATGATCGTAAATTGTTGTGTGGGTTTATTTTATCTTATAATACAAGTCTACTCCGTATTATCTAAAACTCAACTCATCAACTTAATAATATTGATCTCATTTTTTCACAATAAACATCACTTTTAATTTGGACTATCTACTATTGATTTCAGTTATATGTTATAGGACGATAGTGTAGGAGATGTCCTTTTATGATATTAGAGTAGTGATCGATTCGTTATAAAAGGCAGCAGCAACATAAAGAGCCCATATATATAAGCAATAACGATATGAGAAACCTGGATTATACCTTGAGAAAACATGCATCCTTACGTATAGTACATAGCATACATCATTATGCAATGTACCAATATCTACCTATAACTACTTTTTGGTGGAATATGTTACACTTAAATCAAATCTTTGACGTGTATGCATGTCTTTACTCTTATAGTCTTATCCTCCTGCCCCTTGATTATTAGGCAATTTATACCGTGTTTACCGTACCTTGCAAAAATGTACATGGAATTTAGTACTATAAAGCGAATTCATTAGGTAAGATTGTAAGAACAATTAAAGATCGTTGAATTCCTCATATCAAACACCTTTACCTCAATAACCTCATATTTTTTCTATTATTATAGGCTTCACGTACACTACCAAATCTTTGACATATCCTCTCCTTCGGCTTCATTTAGTAGAATGTTCTTAGTTTTCATATTCTCAAACTATAGAATTAATCCGATAATCATCTTAGAGTTTTAGTTAAATCGATTCGTTGACATGATGATTCCAAAGTTAACGTGATCATGCATGATCATATGAGGTCATGTCTTCAAATCTCACCCCCTCCTTTCAATGTAAAATATTTTAGCACCAGATATGAGAAGACCTCGATTGCATACACATTTCAAGTCCTTTTCAATAACGTGAGGAGACCTAGCTATAGATCTAAAGTAACCATGACCATGTGTTCACGAGTTTAAATCTCACTCTCCTTTTGTAGACTTTGTACTTAAATTTAATTGATTAGAGTTTCCTAATTATAATCTGTATATCTATGTAGCTGGGCTTAGGGTTTCTTATTGGGTTTCTAGGTTTTTTTTGTTTAGAATTTGAGAGCATTATATAAACTCTCATATATACCTTATCCTAGTAATCATGTTATCAGTCTGTAATCTGAAAACTCCTCACAATCAATAAAACTCTCTCCCTTCTGCCCTGTGGACGTAACTAACACAATGTTAGTGAACCACGTAACTAGTCCCTTGTTATGATTAATATTTTTGTAGTATTAGAATGATGGGTTATTAGCCAGCATATCTTACCGCCATATACCCTCTCCGTCATAATCTTTTATCTCATTACATTATTATTTATGATAAATATTTTAATAAAATTGGATAAAATATACTGAACGGAGGGAGTAAATTCTGCATTGACATTGCTGGAGGAATGACATCAGGGATGATATATAATTATAGATAAGAGTATATGTTTTGTTACTTGGAGCAAGAAACCTTGAGCTAACTTTTACACAAAAGGTCAAAAGGCCATGCAAAGGTCAAAACTAACTATACTTGCTTATTCTATCAGTTTTGTACCTTCTTACGTTTACTAGTTAAACACAATGTCGTATACAATAATACAAGTGTATGTGTCCACTCGTACCACCCTATATGCTTACACTGAGGTGTTACATATATACATACTCATTACATGACATATACCCAAGGCCAGAAAATGATCACATGCGTTTTTATTTATTTATCTAATACGGAGTACTAAATATTCGATTTATGAGCTGTGTATTAATAGCGTAACACAAATTTTTGTTTATCACGGTCATATCCGTCATACTAATATGACTAATCAAATAATATTCATTTAGATAGAAAAAGAAAAAGGGTTATTTCATGAGAATAATACCAACTATGCGTGTGCTTCTTAAATTAATACAAACTATACGTAATCTCATTTTAATACGAACTATGTCTTCATTAACCTCGTTTTGCTATGAGTGACCGGCTACCTGTTGAACCTCCCTTATTCAACTCTTTCTCTAACTCTTCTTCTTCTGATTTACATTTCGTGTTCATTTTCGGCCATTGAAAAAAAAAATCCGAAAATTCATCTTCCATTTCTTTTTCATTTACTTATAGAAGCTATGAAACAAAATATTTTTATTGTTATTTTGGCTTTCACGATGACTGCAACGGACCTAATAAAAACCCTAGAAAGTTACAACAAGTCACTATGACCTGTAATAGCAAGTCATAATTGCATACATAACAAAATGAGATTAATGAATGCCTAGTTCATATTAAAATGAGATTACGTATAGTTTGGATTATTTTAAGAAGCACACACATAGTTGGTATTATTCCCATGAAATAACCCAAAGAAAAAAACCAAATCACATAGGTCATGTTAATACTTTGTCTTTTTCCATCTAAATGGTCGTTATTTGACCGGTTATAAGAATATGATATGTATTTCTTTCACAAACAAGACTAACTATTAAGGCAATGACGGGTTAGCTTACCTTATTACACTATTCATAAAATATTGAAAATATCATAACCACATCGTGTAATCCCATAAAAGAATTTAATGTTTAAATCGTCATTTCTGTATTATACATGTTTTTGTGACTCATCATTTATTTATTTATTTATTAAAGCAACGTTTTTTAAATCATTCACATTAATTCTAACAAAAACTGATAATATTTGTGTCGGCGGCACGATTGATGATCATCCACATTAATTCCCATATTGATTCGCAAATAACTAATTATAACTAGGTCCCCTCAAAAAAAAAAAAACTAATTATAACTAGGCTGCATTAAAAAAAAATCAATTACCAACTGCAACTAGTATTAAAAACGAAACACTTTACTTCAAATAAAAATCTATAATCACAAGACCACAATATTGTATGTAAAGTAAAATACATCATTGGATACGAGTAAATAAGACTTAGAAATAAAGATAATTATCATTAATTATATATGATTATTTATGTGTAATCTCTTATATATTAAATTAACGGAATTATTTTTTCATAAGTGCGTGTTACTCAATCATCACTAAAATTTCCTAATTATTCCTATATTGTCCTTCCCATAATTTTTCATGCTTATTCAAACCTAATTCTTTATTTCTTTTCTAAGTCACCTTTAATCAAAATTTCTTTCTTAAATCTCGTCAAATTTGACAATCGATCGATCGCTATTTAGGAATTTGCTATGGATTACAATCGGTAATCGATATTTTAATTTATTTGCAAATTATGATTTAATTGATAAGTATCTTTAATTGTTTTTAGAAATTTAGGATTTAGGGTTGGGACGCCGGAGATTGCCGGAATAGATGGCGGTGGCCGGAGGATTTATGGAGGGCAGTCAGTCAGTGACGGCGAAGGGGCGGCACCGGCGCCGGCGGCCGGAGAAGAGAGAAGGTCGGAGGGCGGCGCGCAGGTGTTAGAGCGAGGGAGGTTGGTGTTGTGGTTGTTTAGGGTGGTGTGAGGAGGCGGCGCCGGAGGAGGGTCCATGTAGGGGCGGCAACAACCGGAAAAGGGGAAGGGAGGGTGAGGGTGGGTGGTGGCCACCATGGGGTGGGTGGTGAGGTGGTGGCTGACTTGGTGGTGATGTGGTTCTTTTTTTTTTCCTTTCTCATGCTATAACGTTCACTGTACATTTATTTTTATTTTAATTTTTTTTTCTGTCATCATGTTGTATCTGTACTTTTTTTTTAAAATTTGAGGTTTATTTAATTATTTTGTAATTAGATTTTAGTGTTAATTATTTTGAATTTTATTCGAATTAATTTTGATTTGTGCGATTGTAATTCTCGCATTATTGTATAATTTCATTTTGTTGTTGTAATTTTGTATTTTGATGTTGATTTGTCCTATTGTAAATTTTATTAATTTTTATTTGTGTTATTTCGAATTATTTTTGTTATTATAATTTTAATTTTGTTGTAATTACTTGTATTTTGATTTTTGTATTTTATTTAATTTGAATTTTGTTTTGGACGTTAGGACGATGATTTTGTGGACGATATTCATGACGAAGAACTCATTGACACTTCAAATTTCTTCGCCTTTGATAGAAATTTCAAAGATTGTGCTGAACTAATTGAAGAAGTTAAAAGAGTCGGGTTGTTACACAATATTCATATTCGAGTTAAAAATCACTACTATTACCGTTATGAGGAGCAATGGCTTTGTTGTGAACGATCCGATGGATATTTATCGAACGCAAAGATTGACGCTCCATCTACCTACTCGTACACGGGTACGAAAAAAATTCATTGTCCTTTTAGATTAAAGGGTGTCCAACAAGATGACGGTACATGGAAGTTAAATGTGATAAATGGATCTCACAATCACGAACTTGTTGAAAAGTTTGGGATGATACAGAAAGAAGCTAAGCAACTTATTTTGAGGATGAGTGCAAGTAAAATTCCAGTTTCAAGCATCATGATCGAGTTAGGAAAACTTGGATATGTTGTTAGCCATAAACAAGTTTATAATGTCACTTCCAGAGAAAAGATAAAGGCGAGAGATCATCGCACAGCATCAGAACAATTCCTTAAGGATGCAGCTGATCGTGGATATGTATGCTTCCATCAAACAATTCACACACAAAAAAAGGTACACGTGAGCTAACTGATATTTTATTCACTCATCCTGACTCAATTAATATTCTGAAGCACTACCCGTATGTACTTCTCGCTGATAGTACGTACAAGACCAACGTGTACAGAATGCCCTTGCTACAAGTAGTTGGTATGACACCGGTGAATTTGAATTTTAGTGCTTTCTATGTGATGGTGGGATTTTGCCGTGTCCCCAACCGTCAATAAATAACCAACCAATCCTAGTGGGTAGCTAGGGTAAGTCGGGTCGTGTCCACGGAGATGGTATTGTAAAGTCTAGACTAGGTTGGCCTAAAAACGAGACTATGTTACCAAAACAACACAAAGAGAACGATAATAGAAAAACTATGATGGAGAAGAGGTAAGAACTAGACTAATAATGCACTAGCTATAACAAGGCTTAAATGAAATAAATAAAGATTAAACAAACTAGCAAACTAGAGAAAGTGATGACTAACTAGGAGGATGATTCAATAAGAAAGGGAGTAGAGTTAGGTCGGCTTCTTAAGTGTAGTAGGGTAATTGGGTGATCAAGGGTGTAGGTATCTCCTAATTGCTAGAGTCGGTTTGCGCTCTCGCGTCAAAACCTAGGTCAAGGTCGGTCCGCGCTCTCGCGTCAAAACCCAAGTCCGCACTCTCGCGTCTAAGACTAAACCCGACACAATCACACACTAGTCAAACAATGAGAAGAAGAGAACAAGTATAGGAAGCATTGGCCACTACTACCCACACAAGCATTTCTACAAACACATAGAGTGCCTATTATGTGACTAGCAATAAAAGATGTAACATTTACCCCTAATCAACCCTAATCACACATAATCCACACTTAATCCCCCTAATAACCCCACAAGAGAACTACTCACTCATTATCAAGATGAAACTAACATAAACAAGAGAAAACAAACCAAACATCCAAACATCCATAATGAACAAATAACAACAATAAACAATAAGTAAAGATTCAAAGTTGAATAAATAAACAAAGAACAAGGGAAAAAAGGAGAAGAGATTATACCAAACTAACAAAGGATGAAAAAGATTGAAACTTGCATTAATAAGAAACCCAAACAAAACCCCAAGGATGTCAAGCTTGGAAGAGTTCTTCAAGAATCTCCTTAATACAAGACTAATTACAATGATTAACTAAAGATTAAAGGAAGATTAAAACTAATGTGAGGAACACTAATCTAGGGTTTGAATGCTTAAGAGAGGCCTAAGAGAGTCTAGGGTAATGTATCATCTGTAAACAATACAAGAGGGAAGCATTTGTAAGGTTACAAGAATGAAGGAGGAAGAATAAAGAGTCACGCGCAGCGGCACCATGGTCCCGACCGGGACGGACCTAGGACAGAAGCTATGCTATTTGCGCACCTCATCCCGGACGGGATGAGGCCCTTCCCGTCGGGGATGAGTCTTGTAGGCCTCCAGTATGATCTTTTTGGTCCCTCCTCGCCTCTCATGGGTTTCTCGTCGATTCTCGGGGCTCGGGATAGAGTCTAAGAGGCTCGGGATTGGGTCCCAAGGTCTCGGGGTCGAATCCAAGGCATCGAGTGATCGTTCCTTCACTTCGTTGCCTCCAAAAAGTGTATGTATCGAGTCGGAATCGCTCCAACTCTTCATGAATGGTCTCGTGAACCTGAAACGAACTAGAGGAGGCATAAGTAGCCCATAAACCGCCCAAGGAGCGATTCCACAAGGAAAAAGGGACCAAAACATAGCAAATTAGGCACTACAATCTACACTTATCACTATGCGTTCTTACCAAATGAGAAGGATGTGGCATATGATTGGGCCTTCAAATGTATAAGGGAAGTACTAGATACAAATGAAAAAATCGTATTTGTTACTGATAGGGAGAAAGCTTTAATGAATGCAATCAAGAAATATTTCCCAAATGCTACACATCTATTATGTACACGTGTGGACATGACGTTGGTCCACCCCGACGCGGCCACGCGCGGGTTTGGGTAGGCGAATGAATCTAGTGGTAAGATTGTTCTCGGGTTCGAAATTTAAGTCAAAGATGGAGTCGCCACCGAATTTGTGGTAATTCGGAACCATTCGAGCCCACTCTATGTCGTCATCGACCGTACACAAAGTACGGCCCATTTCGATTTCAGAGTTTATGGGGCTCGTCCTTTTACATTGCAATACCGATACCATCTGCACCGGTAATCGTGTATAGAATGACTCTCGTGCGCCAACGGTTTCGGGCATCCGGAAACCGAGGTTCTGAGTAAGGGGTGAGGGTACGTCTTGGGAAGCCCACTAAGGACACCCAACCCCGCCCGCACATGGCGGCCTCTAGGGTAGCTACTGCCCAGTTTTTTGGGTGCTACTCGATCGAGTAGCCTATGGTACTCGGTCGAGTGGCACCTGTACGAGGCATGGCTTGTCTCGTTTTTATGTTTGAAAATCGATGGTTGGCCGAGTTAAATAAAAATATCGCACGATTTAAATTTAACTCGGCTTCCGGTACTATAATCGCGTATGTATAGGATTATAATACCGTTATCGGAAGTTTATGAAAATGTTATCGTTAGGTTGAAATTTTGGATTAGTGACGAAATTGTATCCCTCTACGTCACGACATCGATACTAACCCTTTCGGATTATGCGATGTCGGTTTTCTTGTCAACGGGTTCCGTACTAGTCTTAGAAATGGGTCCATACGCGTTCAACTACGAACGACCATGATCGCGTTACGCCCTTGAGTACATTGGGGCGGCGCTCCTCGAAAGGGTGCTACCTCTGTCGTTGCTCGTAAAGGGATTAAACGGACCTTAAATGCACGTCGTAGTCAAACGTGTTCGGATCCGAGTTTTATATACTATTATATATATACACGGTATATAATGTTAGTAGTAAAAAATAAATCGAAAATACAAAAAATACAAAACGTTAGTGTTAGCGTTACTATACTAATATGATTATGATATAAAATGCGAAAATGTAAATAAAAAAATGATGTAATAAGATTGAGACGGGGTTTATGACACCCTCAACATACATGCTTAGTAAAGGCCTCGGAAATGGACTCGTAATAGCGGCACGGACGCGGGAGTATCGAGGATGTACGTGAGTTATGGTGTGTGTGTGTGGGGGGATGATTTATCGGTTTTTTCGAGGGACAGGGGCTTGGCTTTTGATTAGGGTTGCTAGGGGTTGAAGTGTAGTGTGTTAGGATCAAAATGTAGGGCTTAGGTGCATTTGACAAAACTGAAAAATGAGAAGGGTTTGTGGGGGTATTTATAGAGTTTACCCCACGACCTAGGGTCACTCGATCGAGTGGCCCTAGTGCACTCGATCGAGTGCCTTAGAAAACGGGTCTGGTCTGGTTTTTGAGGCTCCAATCGACCGAGTGGGTCAATCCACTCGATCGAGTGGATAAGGGTGGCAAGACAATTTAGGAAATGGTTGACTTTTGATTGTTTTTGAATTTTGTATTTGGGCGCAATTTTCTAGAAACGCATCTGGCTGATTTATGTGACGGATTCGTCTTTGACCGGGTTTTGACCCGGTCGCCAAAAGACAGTTTTTATTTTTTGTGTTGGTTTTCGCCCAATTTAGTCTTATTTTACTCGGAATGACCCACTGGGCCTGAATTTGAGGTTGGTTTCGAGAGATTTGTACTCCGCTAAATGTCCACGTCGGATATTATTGATTCCGAGCCCATCTTCGAGTATGCTAAGTCACGTTTGCGTCCGATCATCATTGGGTGTTTTTTCGGGAACTGCTATAGACACTAGCAGGCAAAATGCGGGTGTCTACAGAGCCCCCACTCTGACTGAGGCTTGGACAAGGCGAAAGTCAGAGTAGCTACCAGGCCAATCGCAGATTACGACTTGGCAGCCTTCCGGTCGGGTCGTTTATAGTCCAGTAGACTTGCGTGAAGGGCTCGCCAGCCATAAGCAGAGGGTCATACCTGTCGTTATGATGGTAGCTCCGTGGGGAGTCAAACTTGCCTTTGAGGGTGTAGGTGTACCCGTATGCCGACACATCACATCTTGGATGTAGCATTCCGGGGGAAACATTGACTTACGCTGGGGAGTGAAATAGCTGCGCGGGGACTTGCTTCTGAAGTCTGGGGATGTACCTGTATGCTGACACATAACAAATTGCATGTAACACATAGGCAAAACAACGACTCATGCTGGGGAAAATAAGATATTGATTTTTGAAAGTAGAAAAAATTTGAAAGATTTTTTTTTTATCACAATTTTTTAGAAATTTTTAGGAAAGCTTGGGACGACATGATTTCTGTTCTAGGTTCTGTACTGCAATCAGGCCTGCGCGCGCGTAAGGCCCAGGTTTTCTGAGGAGGCATGGTAGTTAGGGTTACAGTTAGGGTTTCCTATTATAAATATAGGTCTCCCTGCTTCAACCTTTGCATCCCAAATCAAATTATCCTTCTTCTCCTAAAAATCTCTCAGACTTTCAAGAAAATTCGAAATTTCTGTCATGGGCATCGATCATTTGACAGCAATGCTTTTTGCCTGGTCCCAATACTTTCGGGACGAGGAAAAGGTACAGCTGACTCAGATGGGAATTGTCAGTCTGTTCCCATTTCAACGTCTGATAATCGACTCACACTTTTTGGACGCCTGCTTGACGTTTTGGGATACTACCCATCACGTCTTCGCGTTCCCGCGAGGAGAAATATGTCCTCTCCCTGAGGAGATCGCGGCTATAGGTGGTTGGAGCCCTATTGCTCGTCCTGCTATCCCTTCGTTCTACCCGGATCCAAGAAGGAGGCTGAGGGATTTCTTAGGTCTGTGATGGGAGGGATTTGTCGTGGAATCCCAACCGTCAATAATATAACCGGCTATTCCTAACTAGAGTAGATAGGGCAAGTCGGATCGAATCCACGGTGACGGTAATGTATAGCCTAGACTAAGGTCACCCGATTACTAGACTAAGTCAACGAACTAAGCTAAACAAGAATGATGAGAAGGGGAGAAAGCTAGACTAAGACTATGGCTAAGGAGACGGAGAAAACAACTAAAGAGAACGGGCTAGGATTAGGTCGGGGTCAAAGGGGTAACAGAATGGTCAAGGGAGAACTAGGGTGAAGGAGGTAGTAGGGTGATCTAAGTTGGTCCGGGCTCTCGCAACTTAGACCCACCTAGAGGTTCCACCTAGAACCCATCTCGGCGACACACATGACAAACGGGGTTCTAGCGCGCTATGGTGGCCTAGGTCGCATCCGGGCTCTCGCTACTTAAACCGACCTAGGGGTCGTCCTCACCGGGCTCTCGCAACTTAGTGAGGGACCAAACCCACAAACAAACTATCACCCACAAGAGAAAGGCAAGAAAAACAAGCATTCGCAACTACTTAGTCAATCAAGCATTTCAACAAACATGTGATGTGCACCACCCCAAGAGGAAACCCAAATCTTCCACCGACATCTCTAACAATCCCTTAATCATTCAATTAACACCCTAATCACCTTACTAACCCTAGCAAGAACACTACTCTAACATAATCAAACTAATACTAACAAGAACTAAAGGAATCAACACAAGAAACAAAACAAACATAAACAAACTAGTGAAAACAATAAACAACAATCAAAGATTAAAACTTGGATGAATAAACAAGATAAAGAGTAAAAAGGAAGAGAAGATTATACCATACTAACAAGAGAATGAAAAGGAGAACACTTGCATAGAAGATAACCCAAATTCATCCACCAAGGTTGTCAATCTTGGATGGATTCTTCAAGAGATCCAATAATACAAGAGTAAACTAAGATTAACCACTAATTACCGACTAATCTACACTAATCTAATCTAACCTAAAGTAGTCTAGGGTTTTTGGAGAGGTGAAGAATATAACATAAGATTCAAGGGAAGAGTATATATAGGGTAACAAATGGAAGGGAGAAGAAAAGCAATGAAGGCGGGCTGCAGCACCCCCGTCCCGGCCGAGACGAGGTGGTCCCGGTCGGGATGGGGTCGGTCCCGGCCGGGAAGAGTTGCTCCCGGTTGGGAAGGACCCACAGTAGCGTCTTCTTCATTTGCTTCCTCATCCCGGACGGGATGAGGCCATACCCGTTCGGGATGAGCCTTGTAGGCCTCCAATATGAACTTTTTGGCCCCTCCTTGCTTCTCATGGGCATCCCATCGATTCTCGGGACTCGGGATCGGCTCTCAGAGGCTCGGGATTGGGTCCCAATGTCTCGGGGTCGACTCCAAGGCATCGAGTGATCGTTCTTTAGCTTCGTTGGCTCCAAAAAGTGTATGTATCGAGTCGGAATCGCTCCAACTCTTCATGAACGGTCTTGGGAACCTGAAACGAGCTAAAGGAAGCATAAGAAGCCCCTAAACCGCTCCCAAGGAGCGATTCTACAAGGAAAATGGGACCAAAACACTACAAAATAGGCACTACAAACCACACTTATCAACTCCCCCACACTTAACCCTTACTCGCCCTCGAGTAACCACATACTAATTACTAAACTATCCGAGCGGGTATTAGCGCACCCTACGCCCCTTCAACTCACGCGAGTACACTTAGAGGAGAAGTGCACCCCGCAAGGCAAGTCGGGTCTTGCGACAAAACTGTGGATGCAACCGGACAACAAACACACAAACACACAAACAAGCACATAATCGGTTGTACCCAAAAGAAAAACAAATACCGCTTCCCTCAAAAAGCGGTGAATAAAACACCGGTTTAGGACTCGAAGTAAGTGACAACGTTCCCAAGCTAGCAATACAAACCAAGGTGAACTAAACCCTAATAGTATGACGATCGAGCAATAAAAACGTTGGTAACTTACCTAGGTCCTCCTAACTTTCTAAAAACGTACTACGGGACGATCGGCGGAAGGTGAAGAACCACGGCGTTAGTCGACACTGTAGGTAAGTGAGACCCCGCCCCTTTTAGCGTGAGCCAAGAGGGTTGTTCCGTGTCCAAAACCGCCTAACTAGTCTAAGTAAAAAGGTGGAAAACATGAAAAATGAGGGAAGACCGACTAATGCCGCTATCATCCTTCCTCGGGACTCGGTCCTTTGGTAGGCACTTCACGGCAAAAGTCGGAAAAAGGCTTATTTTTGTGAGGATTTCTTTTTGTGAGACGGGTTTTCTTTTGGCATTTTCTTTTTTTCGACGTTTTGATTTGTTTGTTGCCATGCCATTTCTTTTTCTTCTTTTCTATTTTCTTTTTGGCTTTTGTGCCTTTTCTTTTTCTTCATTCTTTTCTTTCTTTCATTCTTTTTCTTTCTTTTTCTTTTCTTTGCCCTTTTTGGCAAGATTTGGCTTTTTGGCATTTCATTGTGTAACGAGAAAGAGAGAATCAACAATTTGCAATTTATTGTGTGGAGATGTGTAGGAGGTAGGTGAATGGGTAAGTCGGGACGGCGCCTTCCCTTCAAACCCACAAAAAGGGGAGAACTTGGACTAATCAAACAATCCCAAACACGGTCACCTAAGGGACGAGACTCGGTAACCAAGGCCTTTTCACACCGTGGGTGGTCATAATGGTCAAAACGCAAATCCCGTAGTAAATCCCTAGTAAGCTAGGTGGACTCAAGGTAAAGGACCAACGAAATCATTGATTTAGGGTCATTCTACTAGACCAAAGTCCAAAACTCGATTTATACAACTAGGAAGGGAAAATAGACACTCACACTCTAGCCTCTAAACCGGGTTTTCGAAAACATTTTACGCACAAGACACAACTACACACAAAACAAAGATACAACGAAAACGAACGAAAGAAAAAGAAGCAAAAGCAACAAAACAAAAATAAAACAAAACGAACACATACAAAACACAAACACCACCCCGAATTTCCAAAGAAGTCACCAAATCAACCACACATATGTACAAGCTCCACCCGAGCACACCACATCATAATCTCCTCCAAACTCCGCAAGAGACAAAGAAGGAAAAAGGGATAGAAGATGTTACCGGACATCATGAAAGCTCTCCAAAATTAGCGGCGATTTAAGCAACCTATAAGGAAAAGAGGGCAAACACACAAAACAAAACAAATACACGACACAAAGACACAAAAGGAAGACACAAAAAAGAAAAATATTTTTGATTTTTGTGAATTTTGTTTTCAAAGTTTTATGGTTTTTGAAGATTTTTTTCGAAAAAACTAAGAAAATAAACTAAACTATATTAGAATATCGCTCCCCCACACTTAAATCGAGCCATGTCCTCATGCTCGATCGTAGGGTGCGGAGAGACAAAAGAAAGAAAAAGAAACTACGAAAATAAAACTAAAAATCAAAAAATAAAGTGAAGAAAAGGTAGAAGGTGTCCGGCCCGGGTGTAGTCAAGTCACCATGGGCCGAGACGAGAAAGAGATATGGATGGGGGAAGAAAATAAAAAGAAGGAAATAAAAGGAAATGGGAGGGGAGGGCTAGGTGTAATCAAGTCACCTAGCCCGGATTCCGCCTAAATCCGCCTAAATCCTCAAAAAGAATGAGTGAAAAACTTGTAAAATTTGGATTTTGAAAATGACTCTCGATGTAGTCACATCATCGAGAGTCGGGAGCAACAACTACCGAGGCCTCGAAGGCCACTAAGATACCATGACTCAAGGGGAAGAGAATAAACAAAGGAAAACAAGCAATAAAAGACGGAAAAGTAAGGGTAGTTACCGAAACCAATCGGCTAGTAACTCACTCGCTCCATCGTCTCAATGATCATTATAGGCACAAAGCTTGTCTTCATCATTGCTATTCCTCTTCATTCTCGATAATACCGCATGGTTGAGGTGGTTGGGTGGGGGTATACAATGGTTGGGTGGACTCAAACGTCAAAGAAGAGGCCAAAAGAGGAGAAAGGGACCATCCCGGTCGGGATGGATGGTCCCAGTCGGGATGCCCAAACCGTCCCGGTCGGGATGCCCTCATCCCGGTCCGGATGGACCTCCAGCAAGCACGAAAATGTGCACCTCCATCCCAATCGAGATGGCTCCTTCTCGGTCGGGATGCCGCACCCTTCCTGGTCGGGAAACCTCTTCCCGGTCGGGATGGGTCTTCTTGACCTTCCACAAACCCAAAAGCTTACTCCAAGCTTCAAAAACCGACTCCCTAACTCACAATCCAAGCTCTATCATCAACCATTCCTCTCTAGGAGTTACCTTCACTTCACCTATCACAATAAACTCAAGATACACATCAAATTCACTCCCTCACATCGCTCATCAAAATACCAAAACAATTACAAGAATTCCACAAAAACAAACAAATCCAAGAAACAAAACTACACAAATACAAACACAAGTATTCTAAAGAAGAGGAGAGGGGAATATACAACATGATGGTTCTTTAGGAACTCCGTCAAACCGAGGATGGTGGACTCCATTTTTCAACCATAGCACTCAAGGGCATGGAGGAGCAAGTCGAACGCGCTATCGACATCATAGTGAAGGCCCAAGAAGCGCTCGAGCTTAACCGACCTCCACGGCCTCCAAGGAGGAGGCAAGAAGTAGGATTCCCAAGACCCAAAATCATCTTCCAAGTAGTCTGCGGGGTCTATCCATCCTACGAGCTTCACCGACCTCTTCCTCCCTAAGCATTGCCTCCAATCACAAGCAAGCTTCATCTCCAAGAAACAAGGCACAAAAAGCGGTTTTGGCCTCACTTCCTCGTTGCACACCCCCACACTTGCCTCAAGTTGTGGTCCCCCATCTTCATCACTCGGCCCCACATCATCTTGGAGGAGAGGATCGAAACTTCTACCGGCGGTTTCAATCTCCTCCAAGTCATTGCTTGGTTCACTAGCTAGGGGCTCTTGATGCTTATCCACATTCTCGGACAAGGGCAACTCGAGGCTAACAATTTCACCCAACATCCTCACAAACACTACCAACCCATCCAACTCACTATCCTCCTCCAATTCCTCACCAATGTTGCCTTCACCAAGGGTCATCTCCTCATTCGTCTCTTTTTGGGTAGACGATTGAGGTTCTTCAAAGCAAATCTCTCTATCAAAGGGAACTACATCGGCGGCTTCGTGATTAGGTTTCTCCTCTCTCTCAAGTGGGCACCCTTCATCTAATCGAGCATCCCTCGCCTCGTTTGCCCTTCGAAGTTGGACCCATAATTCATTTTGTTGTTTTTGAATTTGGGTGGCCATTCCTTGGTTGCTATTTTGCAATTGAAGAAGCGATTGAAACTCCTCCATGTCGGGCAATTTGTGATCATTGGGGTCTTGTAAAGCACCTTGATAATCTTGATGATGCCCAAGGGGTGGGGCATCATATTGTTGGTAGCAAGGTTGGGGTGATTGGTAGTATTGTGGGTCATGGGGTTCATATTGTGGTTGGGGTGGAGGGTAATATTGTGGGTTTTGGGGGTATTGGCTTCCATAAGGTGAATCTTGATTGAACATGGTGGGTTCACAATTATAGCTCGAGTAATAGCCACCATGGTCGTAGGAGTGATAATCATTCACTTGTTGGTAGCCATTTTCATAATCTTGAAGATCGTACCCGTCTTGATTACCCAAAGAAGCTTGATAGTGGTAGGGGGACATCATGTCATACCCTTGGTTCATGGAAGAAGAGTGGTAGCTCATATCGGCTCCCGAGTGTGTAGAGTTTAGATCAAACCCCATGCTTGCTCGAAAATCGTAGCTCATACCCGGTTGGAAACTACTCATTCTAGCAACCGTCCGTTTAAGCGGCTCTGAGTTGCAAGAAGAAGATAATCACCACCTCTAAGCACAAACTGTAGACTAAGAACAAACGTGAGAAGCCTAGTGCTTTTTGGGCACTAGACAAGAGAGAAATAAACTTCACACACACAAGAAGCAAGGTAACAAAAAGAAAAAAAAAACACAAACACAAAGACAAAGTCGAGTAACTAGGAAAACAAAGTCCAAACTAGCACCGTCCCCGGCAACGGCGCCAAATTGATGGGAGGGATTTGTCGTGGAATCCCAACCGTCAATAATATAACCGGCTATTCCTAACTAGAGTAGATAGGGCAAGTCGGGTCGAATCCACGGGGACGGTAATGTATAGCCTAGACTAAGGTCACCCGATTACTAGACTAAGTCAACGAACTAAGCTAAACAATAATGATGAGAAGGGGAGAAAGCTAGACTAAGACTATGGCTAAGGAGACGGAGAAAACAACTAAGGAGAACGGGCTAGGATTAGGTCGGGGTCAAAGGGGTAACGGAATGGTCAAGGGAGAACTAGAGTGAAGGAGGTAGTAGGGTGATCTAGGTTGGTCCGGGCTCTCGCAACTTAGACCCACCTAGAGGTTCCACCTAGAACCCATCTCAGCGACACACATGACAAACGGGGTTCTAGCGCGCTATGGTGGCCTAGGTCGCATCCGGGCTCTCGCTACTCCTCACCGGGCTCTCGCAACTTAGTGAGGGAACCAAACCCACAAACAAACTATCACCCAAAAGAGAAAGGCAAGAAAAACAAGCATTCGCAACTACTTAGTCAATCAAGCATTTCAACAAACATGTGATGTGCACCAAACCAAGAGGAAACCCAAATCTTCCACCGACATCTCTAACAATCCCTTAATCTTTCAATTAACACCCTAATCACCTTACTAACCCTAGCAAGAACACTACTCTAACATAATCAAACTAATACTAACAAGAAATAAAGGAATCAACACAAGAAACAAAACAAACATAAACAAACTAGTGAAAACAATAAACAAAAATCAAAGATTAAAACTTGGATGAATAAACAAGATAAAGAGTAAAAAGGAAGAGAAGATTATACCATACTAACAAGAGAATGAAAAGGAGAACACTTGCATAGAAGATAACCCAAATTCATCCACCAAGGTTGTCAATCTTGGATGGATTCTTCAAGAGATCCAATAATACAAGAGTAAACTAAGATTAACCACTAATTACCGACTAATCTACACTAATCTAATCTAATCTAACCTAAAGTAGTCTAGGGTTTTTGGAGAGGCGAAGAATATAACATAAGATTCAAGGGAAGAGTATATATAGGGTTACAAATGGAAGGGAGAAGAAAAGCAATGAAGGCGGGCTGCAGCACCCCCGTCCCGGCCGAGACGAGGTGGTCTCGATCGGGATAGGGTCCGTCCCGGCCGGGAAGAGTTGCTCCCGGTCGGGAAGGACCCACAGTAGCGTCTTCTTCATTTGCTTCCTCATCCCGGACGGGATGAGGCCATACCCGTTCGGGATGAGCCTTGTAGGCCTCCAATATGAACTTTTTGGTCCCTCCTTGCTTCTCATGGGCTTCCCATTGATTCTCGGGACTCGGGATCGTGTCTCGGAGGCTCGGGATTGGGTCCCAAGGTCTCAGGGTCGACTCCAAGGCATCGAGTGATCGATCCTTAGCTTCGTTGGCTCCAAAAAGTGTATGTATCGAGTCGGAATGGCTCCAACTCTTCATGAACGGTCTCGGAAACCTGAAACGAGCTAAAGGAAGCATAAGAAGCCCCTAAACCGCTCCCAAGGAGCGATTCTACAAGGAAAATGGGACCAAAACACTACAAAATAGGCACTACAAACCACACTTATCAGTCTGTCTCATGCAGAGACAGATCGAATGGTGCGGGGAAATACTGTTTCCCTTTTCAACTTGG
The DNA here is from genome assembly GCA_958450325.1 of Agrostemma githago. Lineage (NCBI taxonomy): Eukaryota > Viridiplantae > Streptophyta > Magnoliopsida > Caryophyllales > Caryophyllaceae > Agrostemma > Agrostemma githago. Next base: position 42,677,563 of record OY288250.1, read on the forward strand.
CTGACAAGTTTATGAACCTCCAAGACGTGAGGATCACTGCTGCCCATAGGCGTAGGGCTTTTGCCTTTTGCATGCTGCACCGCTACGTCTTTGAGGGGATGATGAATGTTGACTCGTGCCTGGGTCAAATCAGGCTGATTGGTGTGGTTGACCAGATGGAGACTGGCCATAGCCCTGCTTGGCTAGCCACCGGGGAGATCATCATGGGTCTGGATGCTAGGCGTCTTGACCCGGACCGACAGCTGACGGGGAGTACCCGTATTCTGCTGACGGGGACTCGAGGAGGCGATGTATAAGCTCGAGTCATCATATAAACCGAGCTTAATGGGATGAGGAGCTAGTGTTCCATGGTGGTCCTTTGATTAGGTGGACCGTCGCTTGGTGGTTCCTTTCGAAGTTGACTGGATAGGCCAAGAGAGACCAAACCCGCTACCTGGTGATTCTGTCCCTCGACTGGACAGTTCACATTTACCCGGACAGCCTTCTGAGGCAGTTCGGTTAGTACCAGCGCATTCCTAAGACTGAAGCCATCATTAGCGTCTGGCTCCAATTGACGGACGCTATGTGCAACACTTGGTTGCAGAGGTGGTTTACCCGTCCCATGTGGACCATACCCAGCCCTTGCCAATCCGCTTGAGTTTCATGGGCTTACCAGAAGTGGACTTCCGAGGAGTCCGAGGAGGCTCGCAAAGCTTTGAAGGTTGATGAGGCTTTCGAATTGGTTCGCCGGGAGACGACGAAAGACAACAGGGGTTTCTTCGACGAGGGAGACACTCCTGCTACTTTAATCCAATTGGAATCGGGTCTTAAGTCACAAACTAAGACTCGATCTAAGGATGTCGGTACTAGCAGCGCGCGGGGGTAGTCTGATGGTAGGGATTCGTCACGTCCCTAGCCGATCAATAAACTACCGATTACACCTAGTGGGTAGCTAGGGTAAGCCGGGATCGTATCCACGAGGACAGTAAGGCGAGGTTTAGACTATGTCGGCCTACAAACGAGACTATGCTACCAAACAAACACAAAGGAACGATAAATGGAAAACTATGGTGGAGGAGAAGTATGACTAAGCTAATGATCGAACTAACAAATAAACTAGAGTAAACTATGACTAACTAAGGAGGTGAACTCAAATATGGAAGGAAGTGAGGTAGGTCGGGTTCATAGGAATAGAAGGGTAATTGGGGTGATCAAGGGTATAGGTGTCTCCTAGTCACTAGAGTCGGTCCGGGCTCTCGCAACTTAGACCGATGTCAAGGTGGGTCCGGGCTCTCGCAACTTAGACCCTAGTCCGCGCTCTCGCGACTAAACTATTCTTAACATTTCCATATCATAGACAAACAATGAGAAGATGAGCACAAGTATGGGAAGCATGGCCACTACAACTCATACAAGCATATCAACAAACACATAGAGTGCCCACAATGTGACTAACAACATAGATGTAACCTTTTCCCCTTAATCAACCCTAATCATCCATAATCTACCCCTAATCCCCCTACTAACCCCACAAGATTACTACTCACTCATTATCAAATTACCCATAACATAACAAGAGAAAACAAACTAAACATCCAAGCATTCAATATGAACAACTAACAACAATAACAATATAAAAAGATGAAACTAGATTGAATAAACAAAGAACAAGAGTAGAGATGATTATACCAACACTAGGATGAAGAAAAGATGAAAACATGTACTAATGAGAAACCCAAATACAATCCCAAGGTTGTCAAGCTTGGAACAATCTTCAAGAATCCCTTAATCCAAGACTAATTACAATAATTATCTAAAGATTAAAGAGGGAATTAAACTAATGAGAGCAGCACTAATCTAGGGTTTTGAATGTTAATGGAGGCTTAAACTAGTCTAGGGTATGATAAGATCTCTTAACATTACAAGAAGGGAGTATATATATGGGTACAAGAATGAGGGGAAGAAAGAAAAGAGGGCGTGCAGCAGCAGCACGGTCCCGACCGGGACGGATCATCCCAACCGGGACGAGCTGCCATCCCGACCGGGAAGGACCCACAGTAGCCATCTTCAAAGTGCACCTCATCCCGAACGGGATGAGGCCATCCCGAACGGGATGAGCCTTGTAGGCCTCCTTTAAGCATCTTTTTGTCCCTCCTTGCCTCTCATGGGCTTCTCGTCGATTCTCGGGATCGGGTCTCGGAGGCTCGGGATTAGGTCCCAAGGTCTCGGGGTCGATTCCAAGGCGTCGAGTCATCGTTCCTTAGTTTCGTTGGCTCCAAAATGTGTATGTATTGAGTCGGAATTGCTCCAACTCTTCCAAATCGGTCTCGGGAACCTGAAATGAACTAAAGAAAGCATAAAAAGCCCATAAACCGCTCCCAAGGAGCGATTCCACAAGGAAATGGGACCAAAACATAGTGAAAAAGGCACTACAAACTACACTTATCAACTCCCCCACACTTAACCCTTACTCGCCCTCGAGTAAGCACATACTAACTACTACACTAGCCGAATGGGTATTAGCGCACCCTACGCCCTTTCAACTCACGCGAGTGCACTTAGAGGAAAAGTGCGCTCCGCAAGGCAAGTGGGGTCTTGCGACAAAACCGCGGATGCAACCGGACACAAAACACACAAACAAACAAACACAAAAACAAACACTTAGACGGTCGCACCCAAAACAAAAGAAATACCGCTTCCCTCTAAAAGCGGTGAATGAAACACCGGTTTAGGACTCGAGGTAAGTGACAACGTTCCCAAGCTAGCAATACAAACCAAGGTTGACTAAACCCTAATAGTATGACGATAAAGCAACAAAAACGTTGGTAACTTACCTAGGTCCTCCCAACATTCTAAAAACGTACTACGGGACGATCGGCGGAGTGGAAAAGTGAAGAACCACGGTGTTAGTCGACACTGTAGGTAAGTGAGACCCCGCCCCTTTTAGCGTTAGCCAAGAGGGTCGTCCCGTGTCCAAAACCGCCTAACTAGTCCAAGTAAAAAGGTGGAAAACATGCAAAATGAGGGAAGACCGACTAATGCCGCTATCATCCTTCCTCGGGACTTGGTCCTTTGGTAGGCTCTTCACGGCAAAAGTCGGAAAAAGGCTTATTTTTGTGGGGATTTCTTTTTGTGAGACGGGTTTTCTTTTGGCATTTCCTTTCTTTTTGACATATTTGCTTTGTTTTGCCATGCCATTCTTTTTCTTCTTTTCTATTTTCTTTTTGGCTTTTGTGTCTTTTCTTTTTCTTCATTTCTTTTCTTTCTTTCTTTCATTTTTCTTTCTTTCTTTTTCTTTTCTTTGCCCTTTTGGCTTGATTTGGCTTTCTTGGCAATTCTTTGGGTGATGAGAAAGAGAGAACTCAACAAATTGCATTTTATTGTGTGGATATGTGTAGGAGGTAGGGGAATGGGAGAGTCGGGGGCGCGCTTTCCCTCTTCAATCCCACAAAAAAGGGAAACTTGGACTAATCAAACAATCCTAGACATGGTTACCTAAGGGACGAGACCCGGTAACCAAGGCCTTTTCACACCGTGGGTGGTCATAATGGTCAAAAGTGCAAATCCCGTAGTAAATCCCTAGTAAGCTAGGTGGACACAAGGTAAAGGACCAACTAATTTATTGATTTAGGGTCATTCTACTAGAGTAAAGTCCAAGTCTCGATTTATACTACTAGGAAGGGAAAGTAAGCACTCACACACTAGCCTCTAAATCGAGTTTTTGAAAACCATTTACACACAAGACTCAACAAACATAACACATTACAAGGACTCAACGAGAATGAAAGGAAAATAAACAAAAAGGCAACAAAATAAAACAAAACAAGACAAAACGAACACATAAACAAAGCACACACCACCCCAAAATTCCAAACAAGTCATCAAAACCACCACAAGTATGTACAAGCTCCACCCGAGCACACCTCAACACAACCTTCTCCAAGCATCACAAGGAATAAAGAGGGAAAGAGGGTTAGAAGATGTTACTGGATGTCTTCAAGGCTTTCCAAACAACAGTGATTAAGCAACTTATAAGGAAAAGGGAGGCAAAACACACACAATACAAAACGAATATACGACACAAAGACACAAAAGAAAAACACACAAAAGAAAATCTTTTTTAATTTTTGTGAAGATTTTTCAAATTTTTAGGGTTTTTAAAGGTTTTTCGAAGAAGGGAAAAAATAAAACTAACTACGATAGAATATCGCTCCCCCACACTTAAACCGAGCAATGTCCTCATATGCTCAATCGTAGTGTGCGGAGAGACAAAAGAAAAGGAAAAGAAACTTCGAAAATAAGGCTAAAAATCAAAGAATAAGGTGAAGAAAATGGTAGAAGGTGCCCGGCCGGGGTGTAATCAAGTCACCATGGGTCGAGACAAGAAAAGATATGGAAGGGGGAAGAAAATAAAAAGAAAGAAATAAAAGGAAATGGGAGGGGAGGGCTAGGTGTAATCAAGTCACCTAGCCCGGATTCCGTCCAAATCCAACAAATTCCTAGAAGGGTGAAAATCTTGTATAATTGGATTAAACAAGATACCATGACTCAAGGGAAGGGGGCAAACAATAAAAAACAAGCGATAAAAAGACGGAAAAGTAAGGATAGTTACCCAAACCGAGCGGCTAGTAACTCACTTGCTCCATCGTCTCGATGATCATTAGAGGCTCGTTGCTCGTCTTCTCGGTTGCCATCTCGCTTCACACTTAAGAAGGACTCACGGTAGAGGTAGTAATGGTAGGGGGTGGGATTTGATGTGAGAGTCGGTGTAAAGTGGATAGGAAATGGAGTGAGGGCAAGACAATGAAGTACATGGGGCATATGATAAGGCTAGGGTAGCTAGGGAGGTTGGGAGGGGGAATAAAACGGTTGGGTGGACTCGATTTGCGACGAAGAAACACAAATGGGGAGCAGGTGCCCGTCCCGATCAGGAAGCTCGGTCCCGTTCGGGATGTCTCACCCATCCCGGTCGGGATGGACCTCCAGTGAGCTCGAATTTGGGCACCCCCATCCCGATGGGGATGACTCCTTCCCGGTCGGGATGCCACGCCCGTCCCGGTCGGGAAACCTCTTCCCGGCCGGGATGGGTCTTCTTCAAGTTCCACAATCCCAAAAGCTTGCTCCAAGCTGCAAAAACCCGATCCTCGTGTTTACAACCCAAACTCAATCATAGCTATTCTTCTCTAGGAATCATCCTCACTTCATACCTATCAAATAAACTCAAACACACATCAAACTCTCTCCCTCACTACGCTCATCAATTAATCCAAACGACAAGAATATCACAAAACTCAAACTAACTACAAGAAAGAGATATATACAATGAGACGGTTCTTGTGGAACTCCGTCAAACCAAGATGGGGCACTCTTCATTCTTTTTCAACAACCATAACTAACTCCATCTCCATCGAGGGCACGTAGGAACAAGTCAAAGGCCCTAGCAAAGTCTTCAATTAGGCTCGAGATATAACCCTCCACAAACCAAGGCTCTTCATGACCTTGCATTGACGTTCCCGGGGCATCCCGATCTTCCAAGTTCAATGGCTTGAACTTGTACTTTTGGTCTTTCGGGATATACCCGAACGTCCACCGGTCTTCATGTGGCCCCAAGGGAGGCTCATCTTGCTCCTTGTCATTGCATTTGTCACCTAACCCATGATGTGGTCTCTCATCCTCCTCACTCTCGGAGTCATCATCCTCAAGTACATAAGATTAGTTCTTCAAGCTTTGTCCCGGTGCACTCCCTAGACCGACATCTTTCGTGGCTTGGATCATATTGCATGACTCATCGCTAATAGGCGAAGTGTTGCATTGGAGGTCGAACACTATCTTTTCCTCGCCTAACTCAAATGTGATCCTACCATTCTTCACATCGATCATGGCACCCGCGGTGTGTAGAAATGGGCGCCCAAGAATAATGGGAGTGTTTGCATCCTCCGGCATATCGAGCACAATGAAGTCGACCGGAATGAAGAATTTCCCTATTCGGACCGGCACATCCTCTAACATTCCCAATGGTTGGTTAAGAGACTTATCGGCCATTTGGAGTGTAATGGACGTACATTTCAACTCCGTCATCCCTAATCGCTCACAAATGGTGTAGGGAATAATGCTCACACTCGCACCCAAATCACACATAGCTCTCTCGATCTTGTAATTGCCGATGGTGCATGGGATAGAGAAACTACCCGGGTCCTTCAACTTCGGAAGCGTGGAACCTTGAATAAGCTCGCTCACCACCCTTGTGAACGCTATTGTCTCTTCCGTGTCAATGGACCGCTTCCTAGCTAGGATCTCCCGCATGAATTTTCCATATGCCGGTATTTGGGTAAGTAACTCGGTGAATGGGACACTAACATCCAACTTCTTCACAATGTTAAGGAACTTGTCGTATTGAGTGTCCACCTTAGTCTTCATTTGCCTTGATGGGAAAGGCAACTTGATTTGGTACTTGTTTTGCTCAATAGGGGTGGACTCTTCAAAGGACACTTTCCTTTTTCCCTTGTCTTTCTCTTGAAGAGGGGGAGGGTTGTCTTCTTGGAGTTTTTCAACTTCCCATAAAACTTGCTCCTCAATTGGATTTTCATAGCTTGCATCGTCTTGTGAGGGGGGTATGACTTCTTGTCTTGGTTCTTGCTCACTAGGGGAAAAAGGGGGTTCATAGGATGTACCTCTCCTTGTGGTGATAGCGTTTACATGCTCAAATGTCGGTGTTTCACCTTGAGAAGGTAATTGCCCCTTTTGCCTTGAGGAGCTCCCCGAAGCGAGTTGAGATACTTGAGTCTCAAGTATCTTCATACGGGCATCTCTCGTCGCGTTTTCCCCTTGAATATAAGTGAAGAGGTCATGATGGTTTCTTCATATGTCCATTTGACTTTGTTGCATATCTTGATTGCTCCTTTGTATTTCAATCAAAGTCTTTTGAATGTCAAAATCCCGAGGTGGGGATGATGGATTATGTGGAGTATCGGTGATGGCGAGAGGTATGCCATAATCATGAGTAGGAGACCGGCTCCTAGGCTTGCTTTGTTGTTGATTTCCTTGCGTAGCTTGTTGTTGACGGTTCCCTTGGAACCCATGAGAATTGCCTTGATTAAGGCCTCGGTTGTGGTTTTGTTGTCTTTGAAAGTTTTGGTTTCCTTGGAAACCGCTTTGATTAAGTTCCCTTGTTGGAACCCTTGATTGTTGTTGTGAAAGGTACCTTGGTTATTTTGCTTGAAGTTGTTGAAGAGTCTTGGGTTACCCGCATAACCTTGGTAACCTTTGTTGTTGTCCCTTAAGGGAGGTGGAACATAGGGACGATGTTGTTGTTGATGTTGAAGTGCTTGTTGTTGAGGGACTTGATTGGAAGCTTGGTATTGATTAGAGTAGGAGGCACCTTGCTTGAACGCTTGAAAGGCGTTCACTTGCTCAATACTTCCTCTACAATTCATAGGATCATGACCAACGATTCCACAAGTATCACACATCCCAAAATAAGGTAAAGGAGGTGCAAACCCCAAAGCATTCACTTCTTGAATCGGTTGATGGTGGGAGGAACTAGTGCCTTGGACTTGGTTGAGGTGGCTTTGGAGCTTCTTGTCGATAGTCTCCATGTATGTTTTCAATTGAGCTCCAAGGTCAATGCTTAATTTGGTGATAGCATCGACCTCATGCATGCCTCCTCGATGTGCCTTCCTAGGCGTAGAGTATTGCGAATTATGCACCGCCATCTCTTCGATTCTCGACCAAGTTTGGTCATCATCGACCTCGATAAACCTACCATTGGAGCCCATGTTAAGAATAGCTCTCGAGTCCTCATAAACACCATTCCAAAATTGTTGCACCAAGAACCATTGCGAGAGTCCATGATGAGGGCACGATCTTACCAAAGACTTAAACTGCTCCCAAGCTTCATATAGGCTCTCTTCATCCCTTTGTTGGAACCCGGTGATGGAGGCCCTAAGCAAATTCATTTTTTCCGGAGGGTAAAACTTTTGGTAGAACGCCAAGGAAAGCTTTTTCCAAGTATCGATACCCATGGTTGCCCTATCGAGACTCTTGATCCATTGCTTCGCTTTTCCAATAAGAGAGAACGGGAAAAGTACCCAACGAATTTGATCTTGAGTAACCCCGGTTTGAGATATAGCGTCACAATAATCGAAGAAAGTCTCCATGTGTTGGTGCGGGTCTTCGGTGGGCAACCCACTAAATTGGTTCCTCTCCACAAGTTGGATAAAATGAGTCTTCGCCACAAAATTCCCGGTATAAGTATCCGGTAATGCACTCGGTCCCGGAAAGACATCCTCGGTGAATGTGGAGTGAGAGGAAAACTTAGGCATTCTTGGATATAAGGGAGAAGATGGTGGTGTAGACGGTGTTGATGTAGATGAAGAGGGGGAACTAGGAGAAGAATTACCAAAAGGATTGTTCAAGTCGGCTCCTTGGGCTTGCCCTTGATGAGTATTGTTTGCACTCGGTTGAGAGATCCTAACCCGATTAATCGTCCGTTGGCGAAAGGCTCGAAAAAGTCTCTCCGGCTCTGGATTAAAGAGATAGAAGTCGCCTCCCCTCCTAGGCATACACTACACACTAGAACAAACGTGAGAACACCTAGTGCTTTATGGGTACTAGGCAACGACAATAAACAAGCACAACTGGAGACAAAGAGAAAAGAAAGCCAAGAAAAGATGAAAAACTAGAAAATATTCACAAGAGAAGATGGGAGAACACAAAGAAGGGTAACTAAGTCTAGAAATAAGCAAACTAAGTCTAAACAATGCACCGTCCTCGGCAACGGCGCCAAATTGATGGTAGGGATTCGTCACGTCCCTAGCCGATCAATAAACTACCGATTACACCTAGTGGGTAGCTAGGGTAAGTCGGGATCGTATCCACGAGGACGGTAAGGCGAGGTTTAGACTATGTCGGCCTACAAACGAGACTATGCTACCAAACAAACACAAAGGAACGACAAATGGAAAACTATGGTGGAGGAGAAGTATGACTAAGCTAATGATCGAACTAACAAATAAACTAGAGTAAACTATGACTAACTAAGGAGGTGAACTCAAATATGGAAGGAAGTGGGGTAGGTCGGGTTCATAGGAATAGAAGGGTAATTGGGGTGATCAAGGGTATAGGTGTCTCCTAGTCACTAGAGTCGGTCCGGGCTCTCGCAACTTAGACCGATGTCAAGGTGGGTCCGGGCTCTCGCAACTTAGACCCTAGTCCGCGCTCTCGCGACTAAACTATTCTCAACATTTCCACATCATAGACAAACAATGAGAAGATGCGCACAAGTATGGGAAGCATGGCCACTACAACTCATACAAGCATATCAACAAACACATAGAGGTTCCACCTAGAACCCATCTCGGCGACACACATGACAAACGGGGTTCTAGCGCGCTATGGTGGCCTAGGTCGCATCCGGGCTCTCGCTACATAAACCGACCTAGGGGTCGTCCTCACCGGGCTCTCGCAACTTAGTGAGGGAACCAAACCCACAAACAAACTATCACCCATAAGAGAAAGGCAAGAAAAACAAGCATTCGCCACTACTTAGTCAATCAAGCATTTCAACAAACATGTGATGTGCACCAAACCAAGAGGAAACCCAAATCTTCCACCGACATCTCTAACAATCCCTTAATCATTCAATTAACACCCTAATCACCTTACTAACCCTAGCAAGAACACTACTCTAACATAATCAAACTAATACTAACAAGAACTAAAGGAATCAACACAAGAAACAAAACAAACATAAACAAACTAGTGAAAACAATAAACAACAATCAAAGATTAAAACTTGGATGAATAAACAAGATAAAGAGTAAAAAGGAAGAGAAGATTATACCATACTAACAAGAGAATGAAAAGGAGAACACTTGCATAGAAGATAACCCAAATTCATCCACCAAGGTTGTCAATCTTGGATGGATTCTTCAAGAGATCCAATAATACAAGAGTAAACTAAGATTAACCACTAATTACCGACTAATCTACACTAATCTAATCTAATCTAACCTAAAGTAGTCTAGGGTTTTTGGAGAGGCGAAGAATATAACATAAGATTCAAGGGAAGAGTATATATAGGGTTACAAATGGAAGGGAGAAGAAAAGCAATGAAGGCGGGCTGCAACACCCCCGTCTCGGCCGAGACGAGGTGGTCCCAGTCGGGATGGGGTCGGTCCCGGCCGGGAAGAGTTGCTCCCGGTCGGGAAGGACCCATAGTAGCGTCTTCTTCATTTGCTTCCTTATCCCGGACGGGATGAGGCCATACCCGTTCGGGATGAGCCTTGTAGGCCTCCAATATGAACTTTTTGGCCCCTCCTTGTTTCTCATGGGCTTCCCATCGATTCTCGGGACTCGGGATCGGGTCTCGGAGGCTCGGGATTGGGTCCCAAGGTCTCGGGGTCGACTCCAAGGCATCGAGTGATCGTTCCTTAGCTTTGTTGGCTCCAAAAAGTGTATGTATCGAGTCGGAATCGCTCCAACTCTTCATGAACGGTCTCGGGAACCTGAAACGAGCTAAAGGAAGAATAAGAAGCCCCTAATACGCTCCCAAGGAGCGATTCTACAAGGAAAATGGGACCAAAACACTACAAAATAGGCACTACAAACCACACTTATCAGTCTGTCTCATGCCGAGACAGATCGAATGGTGCGGGGAAATACTGTTTCCCTTTTCAACTTGGCTGACAAGTTTATGAACCTCCAAGACGTGATGATCACTGCTGCCAATAGGCGTAGGGCTTTTGCCTTTTGCATGCTGCACCGCTACGTCTTTGAGGGGATGATGGATATTGACTCGTGCCTGGGTCAAATCAGGCTGATTGGTGTGGTTGACCAGATGGAGACTGGCCATAGCCTTGCTTGGCTAGCCACCGGGGAGATCATCATGGGTCTGGATGCTAGGCGTCTTGACCCGGACCGACAGCTGACGGGGAGTACCCGTATTCTGCAGGTATTCAATCCACGATTTTTTTAATTTTTTTTTCTTTTTTTTTTTTGCGAATTTTCTGGTGTACGTAGTTCACTCGATCGAGTGAAACTCTTAGCGAGCTACTGCCTGTTTTCGGAGGGCTTACTCAATCGAGTCAGCTGCTGTACTCGATCGAGTGGGCTGTAGCGAACCACTTACTTATGGATTTCGTGTATACTTTCAGATTTGGTTGTCGGAACGTCTCTCGATTATAGAGTCCCCTCCGAGTATTCTTAATTACCGTAGCAGCCAAATCAGCTCGAGGAGGCGACGTATAAGCTCGAGTCATCATATAAACCGAGCATAATGGGATGAGGAGCTGGTGTTCCATGGTGGTCCTTTGATTAGGTGGACCGTCGCTTGGTGGTTCCTTTCGAAGTTGACTGGATTGGCCAAGAGAGACCAAGCCCGCTACCTGGTGATTCTGTCCCTCGACTGGACAGTTCACATTTACCCGGACCGCCTTCTGAGGCAGTTCGGTTCGTGCCAGCGCATTCCTAAGACTGAAGCCATCATTAGCGTCTCGCTCCAATTGACGGACGCTATGTGCGACACTTGGTTGCAGAGGTGGTTTACCCATCCCATGTGGACCATACCCAGCCCTTGCCAATCCGCTTGAGTTTCACGGGCTTACCAGAAGTGGACTTCCGAGGAGTCCGAGGAGGCTCGCAAAGCTTTGAAGGTTGATGAAGACTTCGAATTGGTTCGCCGGGAGACGACGAAGGACAACAGGGGTTTCTTCGACGAGGGAGACACTCCTGCTACTTTAGTCCAATTGGAATCGGGTCTTAAGTCACAAACTAAGACTCGATCTAAGGATGTCGGTACTAGCAGCGCGCGGGGGGAGTCTGATGGTATGGATTCGTCACGTCCCTAGCCGATCAATAAACTACCGATTACACCTAGTGGGTAGCTAGGGTAAGTCGGGATCGTATCCACGAGGACGGTAAGGCGAGGTTTAGACTATGTCGGCCTACAAACGAGACTATGCTACCAAACAAACACAAAGGAACGATAAATGGAAAACTATGGTGGAGGAGAAGTATGACTAAGCTAATGATCGAACTAACAAATAAACTAGAATAAACTATGACTAACTAAGGAGGTGAACTCAAATATGGAAGGAAGTGGGGTAGGTCGGGTTCATATGAATAGAAGGGTAATTGGGGTGATCAAGGGTATAGGTGTCTCCTAGTCACTAGAGTCGGTCCGGGCTCTCGCAACTTAGACCGATGTCAAGGTGGGTCCGGGCTCTCGCAACTTAGACCCTAGTCTGCGCTCTCGCGACTAAAATATTCTCAACATTTCCACATCATAGACAAACAATGAGAAGATGAGCACAAGTATGGGAAGCATGGCCACTACAACTCATACAAGCATATCAACAAACACATAGAGTGCCCACAATGTGACTAACAACAAAGATGTAACCTTTTCCCCTTAATCAACCCTAATCATCCATAATCTACCCCTAATCCCAATACTAACCCCACAAGATTACTACTCACTCATTATCAAATTACCCATAACATAACAAGAGAAAACAAACTAAACATCCAAGCATTCATTATGAACAACTAACAACAATAACAATATAAAAAGATGAAACTAGATTGAATAAACAAAGAACAAGTGTAGAGATGATTATACCAACACTAGGATGAAGAAAAGATGAAAACTTGTATTAATGAGAAACCCAAATACAATCCCAAGGTTGTCAAGCTTGGAACAATCTTCAAGAATCCCTTAATCCATGACTAATTACAATAATTATCTAAAGATTAAAGAGGGAATTAAACTAATGAGAGTAGCACTAATCAAGGATTTTGAATGTTAATGGAGGCTTAAACTAGTCTAGGGTATGATAAGATCTCTTAACATTACAAGAAGGGAGTATATATATGGGTACAAGAATGAGGGGAAGAAAGAAAAGAGGGCGTGCAGCAGCAGCACGGTCCCGACCGGGACGGGCTGCCATCCCGAACGAGACGGGTTGGTCCCGACCGGGAAGGACCCACAGTAGCCATTTTCAAAGTGCACCTCATCCCGAACGGGATGAGGCCATCCCGAACGGGATGAGCCTTGTAGGCCTCCTTTAAGCTTCTTTTTGTCCCTCCTTGCCTCTCATGGGCTTCTAGTCGATTCTCGGGACTCGGGATCGGGTCTCGGAGGCTTGGGATTAGGTCCCAAGGTCTCGGGGTCGATTCCAAGGCGTCGAGTCATCGTTCCTTAGTTTCGTTGGCTCCAAAATGTGTATGTATTGAGTCGGAGTTGCTCCAACTCTTCCAAATCGGTCTCGGGAACCTGAAATGAACTAAAGGAAGCATAAGAAGCCCATAAACCGCTCCCAAGGAGCGATTCCACAAGGAAATGGGACCAAAACATAGTGAAAAAGGCACTACAAACTACACTTATCACAGTCAAGCCCCTAGACTGATTTAGAGAGACGACTTGGGACATGACTGGCGGCCCGGGATCGACTAGGCCCGCGTGACCGGCTGCCTGAGCCTGTGAGGGCTCGACTTGGGCCTGTCGAAGTGATCGAGGACTCGAGCTCAAAGAAGTGAGTCCGAGCTAAGGAGGTACCCGTGGTGATTCGGGAACGCTCTCCTCCACGTTGTCGTCAGTGGACGGCCAAGGAGGCCAAGGACAAGGGGAAGGGCAAGATGCCCTGAATACCGAGTCCTTAGTTTTATTATTTGGATATTATTATTATTTTTGTTGTGTCGTGTGCTTTTTTATTGCATTTTTGAATTCCTGCATTTTGTAATTTCCCGAGTTTATCGGGATTTTTTATGAATTAATAAAAGAAGTTTATTATTAAACCGTTCCTGTCTTTTCTCGATTGCACTGGTTGTACCCTTTTGAGGGGTTGCCTACGTATCCACAAATAGTGGAATCAAACCAAACGTAGTTCAGGCTCAGTAATTTTGCAATCTCGAATTGCACCAAGACTATTGGTTCAAGATGCTTGCGACAGTAGAATAAATAATTCTAGCTCATTGACTTGTTTTTTTGAAAGAAAATTTTGATAAATTTGCTAATGACATTGAGAAAGGGCTAAGGGTAGTAACGCTTCAGCTGCTCCAGGTTGGTCGGGTTGACGAACTCATTCCCGTCCAGGTCCGTCAGCATCAGTGCTCCTCCCGATAGGATCTTCTTTACCAAGTATGGCCCAGCCCAATTAGGTTTGAATTTTCCCCTTGGGTCAACTGGTAATAAAGCTCGAACCGATTTAAGGACTGGGTCCCCTTCCTTAATGTTTCTGGGCCTTACCCTTTGTTGAAGGCCCGTTGAGTTCTCTTCTTGTAGATTTGAATGTTGTTGAGGGCACGAGATCGTCGTTCGTCTAGTAGAACCAACGAGTCATACCGTGCTCGAACCCAGTCAGCTTCGGGTACTTGAATTTCTAACAAAATTCTGAGGGACGGTACCTCCAGTTCAACTGGTTGGACAACCTCCATCCCATAAGTTAGGTAATACGATGTCGGCCCGGTTGCGGTGCGAATTGACGTCCTGTATCCCCATAGGGCAAAAAGTATTTTGTCGGGCCAGTCCTGGTAATTATCAGCCATCTTTTTTAGTATGGTGACAATTGTTTTATTGGCCGCCTCTACAGCTCCATTAGTTTGGGGACGATAGGGCGAGGACGTATGCCTTTGAATTTTATACTTGGTCAACAGGGCTGCAGTCTCGGCTTAAAAATGAGTCCCGTGATCACTAATAAATTCATGCGGTATGCCATACCGACATATTATCTTGTCTTGGATAAACTTGGCGACATGTTTAGCATTGAGAATGCGATATGATTCAGCTTCGACCCATTTGGTGAAGTAGTCGATAGCTACCAAAATGAAACAGTGTCCGCCAGTACTAGAGGGATTTATTTTCCCGATTATGTGATACCCCATGTCGAGAAGGGCCAAGGCGACGTCATGGTATAAAGCAATGATGACGGCATGTGTTGCACAGTGGCGAAGATCTGGCAGTTATGACAATGTTTGACATATAACTGACAGTCGGCTTCCATAGTATTCCAGTAATACCCGAGCCTCATGATTTTCTTGACCAGCATGTGAGCATTCATATGTGGGCCTTTTTCACCATCGTGTATTTCGGCCATAACTTTTTCGGCCTTATATTTATCAACACAAAGGAGAAGAGCCCCCTGTGCTGTATTTTTGTACAGTTGTCCATCATCGGTACGGACGAATTGGGTAGCTAGCCTCCGTAAGGCTTTCTTGGCTCGACCTTCTGTCCCGGGAGGATATTCTCCGTTTGTCAGGAACGTTAATACGACCTGATACCATGGTTCGGGATCAGTTATCTCAATATCTTCAATGTCGTGAATGTGTGCCGGCTCGGACCGTCTTTCGACGCAAATTGGCATACTGGTCACGTGATCGGGAATGTTCAGTAAAGATGCCAATTTTGAGAGGGCATCTGCAAACTGATTTTCTTCTCGGGGCAAGTATATGTACTCTATCCTTTGGAATTGTTTCTCGAGATCCCTTACTCGTGCCTGGTAGGCCACGAGATTAGCATTCCGAGTCATCCATTTTTTAAGTGCTTGGTTAACGACCAAGGATGAGTCACCATGTATCCGAAGATTTGTGATCCCCAGATTGGCGGCGGCTTGTAGCCCGTAAATGCATGCCTCGTACTCGGCTGCATTATTGGTGACGTCAAAGTCCAGTTTGATGGACACGGGAGTATGCTCTACTTTTGGCGAGATTAGGAGGATCCCGACTCCGAACCCTCGAAAATTGGATGCTCCATCGAAGTATAAATCCCATGTTTCGATATCGGTATGGAAGATATCTTCATCGGGGAAGGACCAGGTGTCGGTGTGTCCTTCTTCATTTATCGGGCTGTCAGCGAGAAATTCAGCTACTACCCGACCTTAATAGCCTTTAATGGCACAAATTTTAGGTCGAACTCTGCTAGCATTAGAGTCCATCTAGAAATCCGGCCATTGAGAATGGGCTTGTCGAAGAGGTCTTTGATTGGGTCCATCTTGGATAGCACATGGACCTCGTAGCTGAGCTGATAAGTGTAGTTTTTAGTGCCTAATTTGTCGTATTTTGGTCCCGTTTTTCTTGTGGAATCGCTCCTTGGGAGCGGTTTATGGGTTACTTATGCTTCCATTAGTTCGTTTTAGGTTCCCGTGACCATTCTTGAAGAATTGGAACGATTCCGACTCGTTTCATACACTTTTGGAGCCAACGAAGAGAAGGAACGATCACTCGATGCCTTGGATTCTATCCCGAGACCTTGGGACCCATTCCCGAGCCCCTTAGGCTCGATCCCGAGTCCCGAAAATTGATGAGAAACCCATGAGAGGCAAGGAGGGACCTTAAAGATCATATTGGAGGCCTACAAGACCCTTCCCGAGGGGGAAGAGTAGCCTTCCCGGTCGGGAAGGAGTGCATGAATGATGAGGCTACTGATCTGGCCGTCCCGACCGGGAAGAACCCTTCCCTATCGGGAAGCGCAATAACACCGCCTGGTGTTATTGATAACACAGCCCGGTGTTATGCTTGATCCCGACCGAGAAGAGAGCTTCCCGACCGGGAAGGATGGCCCCTTCCGACCGGTATCATTCCTTCCCGACCGGGAAGGAGCAGCTGCAACTCGTGACTCTTCTTTTCTTCTCCTTCACTCTTGTAACCTTATAAATACCCCCCCCCCCCTCTTGTAATCTTATGTTATGTTAGACATTACCCACTAAACCCTAGACTACTTTAGCATAGATTAGCTTAGATTAGAGTAGATTAGTCGGTAATTAGTCCTTAATCTAGTTAGCTAATCTTGTATTAAGGGATCTCTTGAAGAATCCATTCAATCTTGACAACATTGGTGGATGTTTTGGGTGTTCTATATATACAAGTTCTCATCTTTTCCATTCCTTTCTTGTTGGTATAATCTTCCCATCCTTTTACTATTAATCTTTGTTTTATGTTATTCAAGTTTTCATCTTTATATCTAGTTTGTTGTTCTTGTTTGTTCTTTATATGAATGTTTTGGTTCTCTTGTTGGTTTCTCTTGTTAATGTTAGTTTTAGATTAGATATGTTTGAGTAGATTCTTGCTAGGGTTATTAGGGTTATTAGGGTGATTGGTTGTGATTAGGGTTGATTAGGGTGAGATGGGTGGTACTAGATGTTGTTTTTGTTGTTTCCCATTTACCTTGCACTCCACATGTTTGATGAAATGCTTGTGAGACTAGAGACGATCAATCCTTGTTTTTCTTGCATATTCTCTTGCATGTGTGTGTTTGGTGGGTTGGTTTGGTTCCCTCATTACGTAGCGAGAGCCCGATGAGGACGACCCCTAGGCCGATTACGTAGCGAGAGCCCGATCGGTAGAATCTAGGCTATGAAAGCATGCTAGTAACCCCGTTTTTCCCCTTTTTGTCTTCTTTGCATCCATGAACCCGACCTAACCCTAGTTTTCATTCTTATTGTTATCCTCGCTTCCCTTAGTCTTTAGTTACTTGTTTATCTTCCTTTTCCGTGTTTTAGACCTAGTTTAGTCCTTAGCCTCCCCCTAGATTAGCTTGCCTCGAACCTAGTCTTAGACCGTAGCACACCTTAGTCTAAACCCATTTTCCGTCCCTGTGGATTCGACCCGACTTGCCCTAGCTATCCTAGTTAGGTTAGTTGGTTATCATTTGACGGCGGGATCCGCGACAAATCCCGCCCATCAAATTGGCGCCGTTGCCGGGGATGGCGTAGTTTAGACTTTTGTGTGCTTAGTTTTAGACTTTGTTCTTGATCTTTGTGTTTTCTACTTCTTGTGTATCTCTGTTTTACTTCTTGTGTGCTATTCTCTCTTCCTAGTGCCTCAAAAGCACTAGGCTACTAACGTTTGCTCAAGTGCTTCTAGTTCATCCTAGGTATCAAAGCAACGTTATGGAAATGGCACGTCCTAGCTTCCATCAATCGTCACGGGACAACTATGGGGCAAATGGCCAAGTCCCAAAATTTCACCAACCATATCAACCTCATCAACAATCTTACGAACGCCCTCCATATGGTTACCATGAAAGTTGTCAAGGATCATTCCAACATCCTAACAACTACCGAACACCCTCACATAACCCACAACCAAAAATCCCCAACTTTGAGACTTGTCAAATGTTGGTCCAAATGCAAAAGAGTCAACAAGCGGCGATAACGCTATTGCACAAGGGTCAACATGAGATGATGATTTTAATGCAAAAGAGTCAACAAGTGATGATGACTCAAATACAAGGGGTCAAAGAGGAACTCAAAGCCCAAATAGAGGTGCAAGATGCTCGGATCAATGCACTCATGGCTCGCATCACGATGTCGGCCACTCGAGCTCCACAAATTGTTGGGGAAGGTTCATTTGGGCAAGAAGGTCGGTTGACTCCACATGGAAATCAACCCGACCATGAAGCCACGAATGAAGAAGAGAGGGAGAATCAAGAGATCATTGTTGAGTGTTGCTTGGATGGTGAAGATATGGGAACAATAGAGGAAGTTGAAGCTTCAAGGGTCGACAATGAGGAGGAGTGTGAACATGATTCTCAAGGTAACTCTTGGGTAGCCAATGTGTTGGCTATTAAACTGGATTTGTTCGATTTTCTTCGTGATGAACCGGATCATGACAATCCAAGGCCAAGTGAAGAGATAACCTCTCAAGACCGAATTTGCAAGGCGAGTGAAAAGGAACGTAATACTTGGGAGAAAGAAGTAGATGCCTTAGAACTCGCCTTGAATGGGAAATTGGAGGAGCCAATTGCCTCCAATGAAGAAAACTTGATGCCTTCTCCTTCTCTATCGCACTCGATTTCTAGTCCCTTTTTCTTTGAGATGGTTGATGAAGAGGATCCTTGTCGGGCGGTGGAAGAGAACTCTACTCTCGACCCCGTAGAAGAAGCAACCACCTTAGGGTGTGATCTCCCAACTCATAATGCCGAGCTTGACTCTAGACCACTATACCTACCGGATGGTCATAAGAGTCGTTGCTATGTTGGTTTGGAAGACCTGGAAGATCACGAAAACCCCGAGCATAATGAAGATGATCGCTTCTTGCCTCCGACTTGGAAGCTCTTGAAAGTAGCTAGGCTCGGCCATGTGAGCCTCAATGAAGATGTTGATAGGGCATTTGACATACTCCTCCGAGCTCTTGATGGCTATGGAAGTGTAGTTGGTGAGAGTAGCGTAGTGTAAATATCTTTTTTCCTTTTCTTTTGTTTTTATTTGTGTATATGTTTGTTTCGATAGTTTGGTTTCTAGGATTTGATAGTTTTTGTGGAAATCTTGTAATTTGGTATTTTGATGAGTGATGTGAGGGAGAGATTTTGATGGTGTTTATTGAGTTCATTTGATAGGTTTTAGTGAAGATGAAATCTCGAGGAGAGTAGATGAAGATAGAAGCTTGGTTTTGAGCAAGGGAGTCGGTTGTTGAATCTTTGGACAAGCTTTTGGGGTTATAGAAGGTTAGAAGATCCATCCCGGCCGAGAAGAAGGCTTCCCGACCGGGACGAGTGATCCATCCCGACTGGGAAGGAGCCGTCCCGACCGGGATGAGGGTACCAAAATTCAATTTTTCTGGAGTTTCGTTCCGACCGGGAAAGGAGCTTCCCGACCGGGACGGGTGTGTCATCCCGACCGGGACCAACCATCCCGACCGGGATGGCCCCCTGCTCCACATTTTGCCTCTTCTTCGATATTCGAGCCCATCCAACCATTTTATACCCCCTCCCAACCTCCCTTCCTACCCTTGCACCTATCATATGACCTTACACTTCATATGCATACTCTCACCTCATCTTATCTTCACTACATACCGAGCTTCCCATCAAATCCCACTCCCTTCTACCATTGCAAGCTTAATACTTCAACCATGCGGGCCTATCAAGATTGAAGAGGAATAGCAATGACGAAGACAAGCTTTGTGCCGATATTGAACTATGAGACGATGGAGCGAGTGAGTTGCTAACCGATGGGTACGGCAATTATCCTTTCTTTTCCGTCTTTTATCGCTTGTTTTTCCTTTGTTTGTCCCTTTCCCCTTTTACACTTTTGTGTTATGGTGGCCCTCGGAGCCTTGGTAGTTATTGCTCCCGACTCTCGATGACGTGATTACGTCGGGAGTCATTTCAAAATCCAAATTTACAATGCTTTTCACTTTATTTTTCACATTTTGGGATTTAATCGGATTTAGGCGGAATCCGGGCTAGGTGAGTTGATTACACCTAGTCCTCCCCTCCCATTTTCTTTTATTTCCTTCTTTTTTCCCCCATCCATATCTTTTCTCGTCTCGGCCCATGGTGACTTGACTACACCCCGGCCGGACACATTCTACCCTTTTCTCCGCTTTATTTTTGATTTTTAGCTTTATTATCGTAGTTTCTTTTCTCTTCTTTAGTGTCTCCATACACTACGATCGAGCATGAGGACATTGGTCGGTTTAAGTGTGGGGGAGCGATATTCTATCGTAGTTAGTTTTATTTTCGTAGTTTTTCAAAAAAATCTTTAAAAGCCCTAAAAATTTGAAATTTTTTCACAAAAATAAAAAAGATTTTCTTTTTTGTCTTTTCCTTTTGTGTCGTATTTTTGTTTTTTTGTTCGTGTTTTGCCTCCCTTTTTCCTTATAGGTTGCCTAATCACCGTTAGCTTTGGAGAGCTCTCAAGACATCCGGTAACATCTCTTCACCCCTTTTCCCTCTTTGTTCCTTGTGGAGTTTGGAGGAGATTGTGATGTTGTGTGCTCGGGTGGAGCTTTGTGCATATTTGTGGTTGATTTGTTGGCTTGTTTGGAAGTTCGGGGTGGTGTTTGTTTTGTTTATGTGTTTGTTTTATCTTGTTTTGTTTTGTTGCCTTTTGTTTCTTTTTCTTTTGTTTTCGTCGTGTCTTTGTTTTGTGTGTGTAGTTGTGTCTAGTGTGTAAAAAGGTTTTCGAAAACCCGGTTTTCAGGCTAGTGTGCAAGTGTTTACTTTCCCTTTCTAGTAGTATGAATCGAGTCTTGGACTTTAGTCTAGTAGAATGACCCTAAATCAATGATTTCGCTGGTCCTTTACCTTGAGTCCACCTAGTTTACTAGGGATTTACTACGGGATTTGCATTTTGACCATTATGACCACCCACGGTGTGAAAAGGCCTTGGTTGCCGAGTCCCGTCCCTTAGGTGACCATTTTTGGGATTGTTTGACTAGTCCAAGTTCTCCCCTTTTTGTGAGTATGAAGGGAAGACGTCGTCCCGACATACCCATTTCTCTACCTCCTACACATATCCACACAATAAAGTTGCAAATTTGTTGAAATCTCTCTTTCTTGTTGCAAAAAGGAATGCCTACAACTCAAATCAAGCCAAAAGGGCAAACAAAAGAAAATGAAAGAAAATGAAAGAAAGAAAAGATTGAAGAAAAAGAAAAGGCACAAAAAGCCAAGAAAAAGAAAATAGAAAAGAAGAAAAAGAAATGGCATAGCAAAACAAAGCAAAAATGCAAAAGAAAGAAAAATGCCACAAAAAGAGTCCCCACATCTCAAAAATAAGCCTTTTACCGACTATTACCGTGAAGAGCATACCGAAGGACCGAGTCCCTAGGAAGGATGATAGCGGTAATGGTCGGTCTTCCCTCATTTGCAATCATATCTACCTTTTTACTTGGACTAGTTAAGCGGTTCTGGACATTGAACGACCCTCTTGGCCCATCGCTAAAGAAGGCGGGGTCTCACTTACCTACAGTGTCGACTAACACTGTGGTTCATCAATTCCCATCCCGCCTATCATCCCGTAGTACGTTCTTAGAAGGTTAGGAGGACCTACGTAAGTTATCAACGTTTTTATTGCTTTGTGGTCATACTATTAGGGTTTAGTTCATCTCGATTTGTATGATTAGCTTGGGAACGTTGTCACTTGCCTCGAGTCCTAAACCGGTGCTTCTTTCACCGCTTGTTTGAGGGAAGCGGTATTTGTTTTTTCTTTGGGTGCAACCTTGTGTTTGTTTGTTTGTATTCTTGTTTGTTTGTGTGTTTTGTGTCCGGTTGCATCCACAGTTTTGTAGCAAGACCTTACTTGCCTTGCAGAGTGCACTCTTCCTCTAAGTGTACTCGCGTGAGTTGAAAGGGCGTAGGGTGCGCTAATTCCCGTTCGGCTAGTTTAGTAGTTAGTTTGTGCTTACTCGAGGGGGAGTAAGGGTTAAGTGTGGGGGAGTTGATAAGTGTAGTTTGTAGTGCCTAATTTGTCGCGTTTTGGTCTCGTTTTCCTTGTGGAATCGCTCCTTGGGAGCGGTTTATGGGTTACTTATGCTTCCTTTAGTTCGTTTTAGGTTCCCGAGACCATTCCTGAAGAATTGGAACGATTCCGACTCGTTTCATACACTTTTGAAGCCAACGAAGAGAAGGAACGATCACTCGATGCCTTGGATTCGATCCCGAGACCTTGGGACCCATTCCCGAGCCCCTTAGGATCGATCCCGAGTCCCGAGAATCGATGAGAAACTCATGGAGACACGGAGGGAAGAGCAATAACACCGCCTGGTGTTATTGATAACACAGCCCGGTGTTATGCTTGATCCCGACCGGGAAGAGAGCTTCCCGACCGGGAAGGATGGCCCGTCCCGACCGGGATCATTCCTTCCCGACCGGGAAGGAGCAGCTGCAGCTCGTGACTCTTCTTTTCTTCTCCTTCACTCTTGTAACCTTATAAATACCCCCCCCTCTTGTAATCTTATGTTATGTTAGACATTACCCACTAAACCCTAGGCTACTTTAGCATAGATTAGCTTAGATTAGAGTAGATTAGTCGGTAATTAGTCCTTAATCTAGTTAGCTAATCTTGTATTAAGGGATCTCTTGAAGAATCCATCCAATCTTGACAACATTGGTGGATGTTTTGGGTGTTCTTTATATACAAGTTCTCATCTTTTCCATTCCTTTCTTGTTGGTATAATCTTCCCATCCTTTTACTCTTAATCTTTGTTTTATGTTATTCAAGTTTTCATCTTTATATCTAGTTTGTTGTTCTTGTTTGTTCTTTATATGAATGTTTTGGTTCTCTTGTTAATGTTAGTTTTAGATTAGATATGTTTGAGTAGATTCTGCTAGGGTTATTAGGGTGATTGGTTGTGATTAGGGTTGATTAGGGTGAGATGGGTGGTACTAGATGTTGTTTTTGTTGTTTCCCATTTACCTTGCACTCCACATGTTTGATGAAATGCTTGTGAGACTAGAGACGATCAATCCTTGTTTTTCTTGCATATTCTCTTGTATGTGTGTGTTTGGTGGGTAAGTTTGGTTCCCTCATTACGTAGCGAGAGCCCGATGAGGACGACCCCTAGGCCGATTACGTAGCGAGAGCCCGATAGGTAGAATCTAGGCTATGAAAGCATGCTAGCAACCCCATTCTTCCCCTTTTTGTCTTCTTTGCATCCATGAACCCGACCTAACCCTAGTTTTCATTCTTATTGTTATCCTCGCTTCCCTTAGTCTTTAGTTACTTGTTTATCTTACTTTTTCGTGTTTTAGACCTAGTTTAGTCCTTAGCCTTCCCTCTAGATTAGCTTGTCTCGAACCTAGTCTTAGACCGTAGCACACCTTAGTCTAAACCCATTTTCCGTCCCTGTGGATTCGACCCGACTTGCCCTAGCTACCCTAGTTAGGTCAGTTGGTTATCATTTGACGGCGGGATCCGCGACAAATCCCGCCCATTATGAGCATATAGTGCCAGAGCTTCTTAGTGGCCCAAACAAGAGCCAAACACGTCTTTTCGAGCATGGTATATTTGCATTCATACTCTAAAAACTTTTTGCTGATGTAATAGATGGCTCGTTCTTCGAAGTCAACTGTCTGAGCCAGCCTAGCCCCCATGGCTGTCTCAGTCGTTGTTAAGTATAACGACAGAGGCGGACCGGGTTAAGGTGGCATTAGGACTGGCGGGGCAGACAGGATTTCCTTGATCTTGTCGAAAGCAGCTTGGCACTTGTCATCCCATAGTACCCGTTCTCCTACTTTCAGTTTCTTGAAAATTGGTTCACACACCATGGTTAGTTTGGAGATGAACCGACTGATGTACTGGACTTTCCCGAGAAATCCCTTTATTTCCTTTTCGGTTTTAGGAGGTTGCATCTCGGTAATGGCTTTGATTTTAGCGGGATCGACCTCGATACCTCGTGGGCTAACGATATGACCCAGTAATTTGCCTGATGTTACCCCGAAACTGCACTTTTGAGAGTTTAGCCTCATGTTGTACTAGCGCAATCGGGTGAAGAATTTCCTTAGGGCGGTGATGTGACCGTCCCGTTCTTTGGATTTGACGATCATGTCGTCTACATAAACTTCTACCTCTTTATGCATCATGTCATGCAATAAGGTCGTAGTAGTCCGGTGGTATGTGGCCCCAACATTAATGAGACCGAATGGCATGACGATGTAGCAGTAATTACCCCAAGGTGTAGTGAAGGTAGTCTTACTCATATCTTCTTCCGCCATCTTGATCTGATTATACCCGGCATACCGATCCATAAATGATAGAAGGGCATGATCGGCCGTGTTATCCACCAGTATGTCGATGTGTGGTAACGGAAAATCATCTTTCGGGCTTGCCCTGTTAAGATCCCGAAAATCCACGCATTCCCGCACCTTACCGTCCTTTTTAGGAACCGGCACGATGTTTGCAACCCAGTCCGGATATTCGGACACTTGTATGAAGCCGGCTTTGAACTGTTTATCGACTTCTTCCTTCACCTTGAGAGACCACTCGGGCCTCATTAGGCGGAGCTTTTGCTTAACCGGTTTGCACCCGTCTTTAATCGGTATGTGGTGCTTGGCTATTTCCCGATCTATCCCCGCCATGTCCTTGTAGGACCATGCGAAGACATCTTTGAATTCTTGGAGGAGGTTTGTGAATTGTTGTTTCTCCTCGGGATCTAAAGATAACCCTATCTTAAGTATCTGGGGCTCTAAGGTTGTTCCCACATTAATAGACTCGGTCTCTTCGATCACCGGATTCCGAGATTCCCTTTGCTAGTTGCTCAATCAGATGCGGAGGTAAGGGCACCTGTTCGTCGGGTTTCTCAATGTCATTGCATAAAACATTTTTCAAAGCAGAATTTAAAAGAGACAAGTCGTAAGCAGAACGGTTGTTATTATTGATTGAGAATTTTGAAAACAGCTCAAAAAGAGCAGCCATCTGATCATTGGTCAGAGACGGAATTGGTAAGGCACTCGGGACAGACTCCGATGTGCCAGCAGCAGGAATGACAATAGGGAGAGGGGTTACAGGAGTGACTCTAGCACCGACTTCCCTAGACTCGACCTCAGACTCAGATTCAGACTCCGACTCAGACTCGGACTCGGACTCAGGCATGTCTCCCTCTCCGGTGACTAGCTTGTAGATCTTTCCTTGACTATCACTCCATTTGATAGTCTTCCTCCAGGCCCTGTTTTCCGTCTCGGAGCCAACATCCAAGATCAGCTTGGTCGGGTCAAACCTGTTGCTGCGGAGAATCAGGTTGACCAGGTCTTCCTTTGGAGTCGGGGCTATAGTGTCTTCCCCGAAGAGTAGCCCCAGCGCGGGCTTAGTGTTTTCAGCTCCACCGGATTGGATGAGGGCGAACACATCATCCGGAATATAGTTGCAGTCTCGGGCCAATTGGGTCCTGAGGTGCACAGCATTGGGTTAGAATAGACCAACCTGAATAGCCCCAAACACCAGTGTGACAAAGTAGTCAGCCAACCGTGGGCCGTAAGGGCTCAAGTGGATACCCTTAATGATGTTGCAGGCCTTTTCAATTCCTGCTCGGACAACGTTGCCTGGAGTGGTGGCATAACCAAGGCCGAAGTGAGAGTCTTCGTGTTTGAGGACCTCGATAATCTTCTCAGCTGGAAGATCGGGTCGAGAGGTAGCCCCCGGAAAGACCCTAGGTTTTGGAGCTTCGAGTCGATACTCATAGTGAAGTAGGGCCTAAAAAGGTACTCTTCCTCGATCGTCCCCACAAAATCAAACCCCCAGAGGTCCGTGCGGCCCGTGGCGTTACAGCTAGCCACGGTCATTGGGGTTGCCTCCAAATTAATGATATTGTCGAGCAAAGGCATCTTGATCTTTCGATGGAGGGTGGAGGAGACCGCCTTGACCGCATGCATCCACGGCCTCCCTAGGAGCAGGTTGAAGGATGAGGTGACATCGATCACCTGGAACTCAAGCTCCTTTTCTATTGGGCCAGTTATAATGGTCAGCTTTATGGCCCCAGCTACCGACTTTGGGCTCCCGTCAAAGGCCTGAATGGTCTGAGCAGTCGAAATATAATCGGCCTCGGTAATGCCAAGGGCTTTGGCGGTCCTTAAGGGAAGGACATTCATAACAGACCCGTCGTCAACTAGGGTAAATGGGAGGTACTTTCCTTGGCAGATCACCGTAATATAGAGGGCCAGATTATGGGAGGCCCCGAACGGCGATAGGTCGGCTTCTGAGAAAGTGATCATTGGGCCTCCTTCCTTAGCTTTGCCCTTTAGATGGGGCAGGACCGTGGCTACCATTTCAGCAGGGGTAACCAAAGAGTCGATCTTGATTTGATCGAGAGCCTTAGTGAGTGCTTCTCGATTTTCTTGTCAGCTAACTAGGAGTTGCCATATAGTGAGGTCAACTCGGGTCTTCTTTAGTTGCTTCACGAGGGTCGTTTCAGCAGTCGGCTCCTCAGGGGCGACTTCCGTCCTGAGGGGTTCAGTGACGGTTGTCGGGATAGGGGTGTCCCTAGAGCTAGTGGCTTGATAGGGACGACCAAGGTGGTTACTGGCTAAGACTCGGGATTTGGTCTTACGAATCTCCTCGGAGGTGATAGGGACAGTTTCCCCTTTAGCGAGGTAGACATCGTCCAGAAACCGAACCCAGATCTTGGAATCATAAAAAGTACATCCCGAGCGACAAAAGGAAAGACTAAGTGAAAAAGACTCGAGGAAGACACCTAGACGAGTGACTCGTGGGTGGTATAACTTCCTTAGGACTCGGCTTTGTGGGCCTAGTCCCGTTCGAAGGAAGGTCCACGTGAGACTTTTCCCCAGACTTTTTGACTCAAGTGTATAGACGGACTTTCCTTTGTAGGGGTATGCCCTACGCGGGTTGGTCGTGCCTTGACGAATAAGGCGGACCCGGGAAAGGGGAGAAACTCGTGAAGTAAGATCGACGGAGTTTCGACGCTATAAGCCTTCGACACAGTATGCAAAGACCCGACACACGAATAGACGGTAGGTCCTATAATAAGGAAGATTTATTTTTGGAAAGTTGGATGTTTGAAATTTTGAAATTTGAATGCAGGATGAACGAATTTCCAATAGTTTGAAAACGGAATTTCGAAAACCGAGATTAGAATTTTGAAAATTCAGAAAATCAAGGTGGTGGGGGGCGGAAATTCGAAAACTCAAAACGGGTAGCATGTCGGCTAAAGAAAAGGAAATCGTTGATCCAAAACTTCGGCGGCATTCCGAATTTTAAAAATTGGATATTTTGAAAAGATGGGTCCCGAAATGGGCAACATTTCACGTTTTTCAAAATTTGGTGTTTTGGAGAGGTGGGTCCCGAAACGGACAGTATTTCGGGTTTTTCGAAATTTGGTATTTTTTGAAAGATGCAATTTTGAAATGACGGTTTTTGAAAAATGACACGTAAACCAAGTAGCACGTAGTCAAACAAGCATTATAACGACGCTTATGTATGCATTTCGCTAAGTCTCGGTCGGTCAAAATAGGGTCTATACCAACAACGATGGCTTTCTCGTAAATCAGGACGGACTCCCTAAGCCGAGTTGGTCTTAGGACATGCCGCAAAACCCATACGAGTTCCACCATCGAAGTCTTTAGCGCACCCATGTAGGAATGCACCGCGGTATAGTGGGACGTCGGTCACAAGTAACCGGCCCGGGCAAAAATGGGTTATGCATGAATCATTAAACTAATGCTCGTACACTAATATGCGAACGATTTCTCTTCGAGTCTCACCCTAGGAACCCCGATGACATGTGGTACATCAGGTATCCCCAGCGGAGTCGCCAAATTGTGGACAGGACGTAGGTCCACCCCGACGCGGCCACGTGCGGGTTTGGGTAGGTGAATGAATCTCGTGGTAAGATTGTTCTCGGGTTCGAAATTTAAGTACAAAAAATGGAGTCGCCACCGAATTTGTGGTAATTTGGAACCATTCGAGCCCACTCTATGTCGTCATGGACCGTACACAAAGTACGGCCCATTTCGATTTCAGAGTTTATGGGGCTCGTCCCTTTGCATTGCAATACCGATACCATCTGCACCGGTAATCGTGTATAGAATGACTCTCGTGCGCCAACGGTTTCGGGCATCCGGAAACCGAGGTTCTGAGTAAGGGGTGAGGGTACGTGTTGGGAAGCCTACTAAGGACACCTAACCCCGCCCGCACATGACGGCCTCTACTAAGACATCGTTCGTGTTCGTGTACGCGCGCTAGTAAAACGACTAAATGATATGCAAACAGCGTTTTTGGGCTAAGCATGTGAATTTTGCGTTAACTACGTCATTTAATGCATCTAACTATTGTCGAAGTCGTTTAGCATGCGAGGTTCATTTATAAAGAGATAAACATCCAAATAAACAAAGCTCGTAAATAAGTTACAAATTACACGGGCGGAAATACAACCCGGCCAATACAAAAATTGCAACAATAAAATAGCGTAAACGGAAAATAAAAGAAGCGATAAGTAAGTAAATGACTCGACACGGACCCGTATATAATAAATACAAACTAGACCGTAAGTTGTACAATTAGACTAACTTCGATTAGATATACATTATATTGCGTACTAATCAAAGGACGGAGATTTGGGACCTAGGCATGGTGCTAGCCCGATCCCGAATCTCGATGCCTTGTCCCGGCTTATCACCTCGAGGAATGGAGTCTAAATTAATCATGTGTCGGATACGACTAAAGAGTCGTCGACACAAGATTAATAGTGCGAACCTTCGATCAAGTGCAGTGTCATGCATGAGTTTTGAAAAAGAAATCACGTGATTGACTTTTCACGCGACGACTAAGTCGTTTTTAAAAAAAGACGAGGCTCGTATGATCAAAAAGAGCTCTCCGTTTTCTGGGCTACAGGACCCACTCGATCGAGTCGTGGTATGACTCGGTCGAGTGCGTCCTCGAGGGTAGCTACTGCCCAGTTTTTGGGGTGCTACTCGATCGAGTAGACTTTGGTACTCGGTCGAGTGGCACCTGTACGAGGCATGGCTTGTCTCGTTTTTATGTTTGATAATCGATGGTTGGCCGAGTTAAATAAAAATATCGCACGATTTAAATTTGACTCGGCTTCCGGTACTATAATCGTGTATGTATACGATTATAGTACCGTTATCGGAAGTTTATGAAAATGTTATCGTTAGGTTGAAATTTTGGATTAGTGACGAAATTGTATGCCTCTACGTCACGTCATCGATACTAACCCTTTCGGATTATGTGATGTCGGTTTTCGTGTCAACGGGTTCCGTACTAATCTTAGAAATGGGTCCATACGCGTTCAACTACGAACGACCATGATCGCGTTATGCCCTTGAGTACATTGGGGCGGCGCTCCTCGAAAGGGTGCCACCTCCGTCGTTGCTCGTAAAGGGATTAAACGGACCTTAACTGGACGTCGTAGTCAAACGTGTTCGGACCCGACTTTTATATACTATTATACATATACACGGTATATAATGTTAGTAGTAAAAAAGAAATCGAAAATGCAAAAAAGTACAAAACGTTAGTGCTAGCGTTACTATACTAATATGATTATGATATAAAATGCGAAAATGTAAATAAAAAAACGAAGTAATAAGATTGAGACGGGGTTTATGACACCCTCAACATACATGCTTAGTAAAGGCCTCGGAAATGGACTCGTAATAGCGGCACGGACGCGGGAGTATCGAGGATGTACGTGAGTTATGTTGTGTGTGTGTGGGGGGGGGATGATTTGTCAGTTTTTTCGAGGGACAAGGGCTCGGCTTTTGATTAGGGTTGCTAGGGGTTGAAGTGTAGTGTGTTAGGATGAAAATGTAGGGCTTAGGTGCATTTGAAGAAACTGAAAAATAAGAAGGGTTTGTGGGGTATTTATAGAGTTTACCCCACGACCTAGGTTCACTCGATCGAGTGGCCCTAGTGCACTCGATTGAGTGCCTTTGAAAACGGGTCTGGTCCGGTTTTTGAGGCTCCACTCGACCGAGTGGGTCAATCCACTCGATCGAGTGGATAAGGGTGGCGAGACAATTTAGGAAATGGTTGACTTTTTATTTTATTTTGAATTTTGTATTTGGGCTCAATTTTCTAGAAACTGTGGACATGACATAGGTCCATCCCGACGCGGCCACGCGCGGGTATGGGTAGGCGAATGAATCTCCATATGAGATGTGGAGTCGCCACCGAATTTTGTGGTTATTCGGAACCATTGGAGCCCACTCTATGTCGTAGTGGGCTGTATATAAAATACGGCCCATTTCCGATGTCAGAGTTTATTGGGCTCGTCCCTTTGCGTTTGATACCGATACCGACATTATCGAATATCGTGTATTGAATGACTCTCGTGCGCCAACGGTTTCGGGCATCCGGAAACCGAGGTTCTGGGTAAGGGGTGAGGGTACGTGTTGGGAAACCCACAAAGGACACCCAACCCCGCCCGCACTTTAGCGGCCTCTACTAAGAATTCGAATGACTTTCCAATACGCGCCTTAGTTGAAAGAGAAGATATGCAAAGATTATTTTCCCTAAGCATGTGAATGGAATTAAAAAAGGGGTTTCTATGTCAATTTAATGCAATTAATTCTACGTCAAAGTTGAATTTTAGCATGCGGGTTCATTTTAGTAAAATAAAATAAACAAGCAAAATTGACAAAAGAAACAAACAAACTGTTAGTAACGATATAACGAATAATAATGGTTTGTGCAAATATTGAATTGAATTGAATGATAAACAAGATGATGCATGGTTTGAAAAGATAGTAAATACACATGATTGATTAAGCACGTGTTGACCTAAGTCGTAAAATACAATCGAATTTAGAAAATAGAAGAATGTACGACTCGTAGCTTTGGTCGTGATGAGGCCACTCGATCGAGTGGTCGATGGACTCGATCGGGTGGGCCTTAAAAAGGTTTCTATTTTGCGTTTTAGACCATACTCGGCCGAGTTATTGACCAGCTCGGTCGAGTACATAGCCACTCGACCGAGTCACTGTGAGACTCGATCGAGTGGGGGTCGTAATAGACATTCTGACCTGATTTTGGGGTGCCACTCGACCGAGTGGGCTAGGCACTCGGTCGAGTGCCCCCTGTACGAATTGTAATTCGTGTGCAAATTGTATTGATTTTGAAATTGCTTTTGATTTTTGATAATTCGACGATTCTACCAAATCGGACATAAATATTGCACAATTTATGTTCGACTCAGATTTTATAAATTATCGATTTTGTTGAATCGAATATAAATATTGCGGGATTTATATTCGATTCTAATTTTGAATACTCGTAGTATCCCATATTCAATTATCGAATCGATACGGAATACTAGAGTGAAAATAAAAGAAAATAAATTAGTTTTAGTCGTCTTAAATTAATTATCGCGATATGAGCAAATCGCGTTAATTAATTTATGTGACTTGATTGTTAGATTTGACATCCAATTATGGAATTGGTATCGAATCTAATGGATCGACACTTTGCTTGAATTAACGGACTTGATTTCCTCGACTTCTCCGACATCGAAATAAATCCCCAGGGATTGTGATGTCGGATCCGTGTCAACGGGTTTCGACCCTTATTAAAATACAATGTCTTGAAAATTGACGTAAATATGCGACTCGATTATTGATGAAAACGAAATAAAATGGATTATCGTTTAAGTTAAGTTATTTCAATAATCAAACGATCGGGGTGATGGGATAAGAGACCGTCAACGCGTGTGCAGTACACTTGTATGTTCGGTTTTCCTTATCCCACCATCACTCACATTCGACACAAATCAATAAGTATTTTAATGTTTTTGTACTAATTATATTATCGATATTATGATGCGATGAACAAAATAAAAAAAACGAAAAAAAGACGCGGTAAAAGGAGAAGGACGACGAGAAGAGAAAGGGAAGGGAAAGGGGTTTTGACACCCTCAACCTACATGTTTTTATCTCGGATCGGACTCGTAATCGTGGCTTTAACACAAGAGTTTTGAGGTGTATGAAGGTTGAGTTGTGGTGGCTCGGGTTTCGATTCCTAAATCTAGGTTTAGGGTTTGCTAGTGTGATGCTTAGGGTTTGCTTAGGGAGTGTAGAGATTAGGGTTGTAAGGTCTTTAGGGTTGTAAAAAGTTGTTCAAGATGGGTGCATGGGGGTTGCTTATATAGGCAAAGCTAGGGCACCCAATTAGGGTTACTCGACTGAGTAGATGGCTAACTCGGTCGAGTGGCCCGTTACACTTGCAGCCGGGCTC
Organism: Agrostemma githago; assembly: GCA_958450325.1. Taxonomy (NCBI): domain Eukaryota; kingdom Viridiplantae; phylum Streptophyta; class Magnoliopsida; order Caryophyllales; family Caryophyllaceae; genus Agrostemma; species Agrostemma githago. The sequence goes on from OY288250.1 coordinate 42,709,965, forward strand.
GAAACAGGCCCACTCGATCGAGTGGGTGGGTCACTCGATCGAGTGGCCCAGCTGGGTCGCGCAGGTCAGTCTTTTGGACCTTGACTTTGGATGTTTGGTGGGTTTTGTGTTTGACTTGGACTTTTGATGATGGGAGGGGCTGTTTTGTGTGTCTCGGAAACGACTTTGACCGGGGTTGACCCAATCGCTAAAAGTCGGTTTTGGCCCAAATTAGTCTTATTTGACTCGGAATGATCCACTGGGCCTGGATTTGAGGTTAATTTTGCGAGTTTTGTACTCCGTAAGTGCGTCAGCCAGCAACTAATGGATTTGAGCCTGTATCCGAGCGCATAGAAACACGTTAGCGTCCGATCATCATCGGGTGTTTTTTTGGAAACTGCCATAGACACCTGGCAGTCAAAATGCGGGTGTCTACAGAGCCCCCACTCTGACTGAGGCTTGGACAGGGCAAAAGTCAGAGTAGATACCAAGCCCGTTAAGACCTGGTAGACTTCCGGTCGGGTCGTTTATAGTCTGTTAGACTCGCGTGAAGGGCTCGCCAGCCACAAGACAGAAATGATACCTGAGCTTGATGATTGTACTCCGTGGGGAATTTGGGCTTGTCGCGTAAGCCCTGGGTGTGCCTTTGTGTTGGTCCATCCCGTGCTATCCCGGAAAATGCTGCTGGGGTGACTTGATGACTTGCATGTCTTTGCTTGAGTCGTACCTGTATAAGTTATATAAAAATGCATGCAATACGTAGGTAATAAAATGACTCGTGCAGGGGAAAATGATTTTTGAATTTTTGAAAACTCGAATTTTTGAAATTTTTGAAATTTGGAAATTTGGAAATTTTGAAAGAATTGACTCCTAAAGAAATTAGGAAAATTCGGGATGAATCTTTCCGTGCTAGTATCGGGACTAGGCTTGCGGGTTGATTCCGTTTTGGAATTAGGAAACTTTTTCTAAAAGTGATATGGAAAGAGGTTTGCAAGGGTAATGCTATATATAGTTCCCTTTGCTCTTGGTTCCTCCATAATTCCCATCACAAATCAAGAGAAAAATCTCTTTATTTCCCTTAAGGCAAAAAGAATGTCTCTTTATCCTCTTAAGAAAATCTAGCATGGGAACCAACAGGTTGAGCGCTATGCTGCAGGCATGGTCCCGACAATTTAGGGATGCTGATAGGGTGGTCTTGAACCAGACATGCATAACTCAGCTGTACCCGTTCCGTCAGATGGTGGTCGACCGCTATTTCTTGGATGCATGCTTGGCTTATTGGGACGACATATATCATGTCTTTGCCTTTCCTCGGGGCGAAGTCTGCCCTTTACCTGAGGAGATTGCAGCTGTAGGAGGATGGAACCCAATGCTTCGTCCTGCCGTCCAGTATTCGGTCTATGACTTGAGGAGGAACCTTCGAGAATTCTTGGGCCTCTCCCATAATGAGGTGTCTCGAATGACCCAGGATGACAACACGGTCTCCTTGATTGATTTGGCCGAAAAGTTTATGAACCAACAAGATGTCCGGGTAAGGTCAATTCATAGCCGTAGGGATTTTTCTTTTTGCATGCTCCATGTATATGCCTTTGAGGGTCACATGGACTTATTATCATGTATGGGTCATATCCGTCTGTTAACCGTGGTTGACTTAATGGAGACGGAGCATAGCCCGGCTTGGCTGATCACGGGTGAAATCATCCAAGGATTGGATAACCGCAAGAGGGACTCATCAGTTCGTCTTACCGGGAGCACTCGTTTATTGCAGGTATATTACCTTGATTTTTCCCGATTTAATTTCTTGATTTTCGATTTTCCTCGCTGCAGTAGGCACTCGATCGAGTCACCCTGGCACTCGATTGAGTGCCCTCGATAAGACGCTTCTGATTTGCTTTCAGAGGTGCCACTCGATCGAGTCACCCTAGCACTCGATCGAGTGCCCTTAGGCGGATGCCTATTTTGACTCGAGAACTCATGCTTTTGTTTCCTTTTGCAGATTTGGCTATATGAGAGGCTATCAGTGATAGATCCTCCGCTTGACGCGAGCAACTATCGTCATATCCAGGTGATGACGAGGAGACGGGCCATTGACTTTTCTCGTCTAATTACTCAGAAGTATTGGGATGAGGTGTTATCAATCCATGGTGGGCGGCTAATTCGATGGGTTGTGCCACGGTGGCCCATCTACGCTTGGACCGGCTTGGACCCGAGGGATAGAGCTCGTTACCAAGTAATCTTATCTTTTAGGCAGACGGTTCATCTCTACCCGGATCGCATACTAAGGCAGTATGGGCGGGCTCAACGGATACCAGAAATTGAAGCAGTTGTGAGTGAACCTACCCAACTGACTGATGTGATGTGCGATACTTGGGCGCAAAGATGGTATAACCGGCAAACTTGGCCCGTTTCCAAATCTCGTCACTCGATCTGGGTTTCGGACTCATATGTGAAGTGGACCAAAGCAGGCGACGCCAAGGCCCGAGCTGCTTTAAAGGCTGACGAAGCCTTTGACCTGCTTAGATGGGAGCAAGCTAAAGACAACAGGGGGTTCTTTGATGAAGGAGACACTCCGGCTACCCTAGTTCGTCTAATCTCAGGACAGAGGAAGAAGACTAAGACTCAAGCTGGAGGGTCTAGTGCTAAAGGTGCTTCGGGGAAAGTGAGCCCCCAGACGGACTTGGAGAGGAGACTGGGCCCCAGACTAGCCGTGTAGGACCGACTTGGCCCACGGGATAGGCTAGCTGAGCATGTGCAAGCCCGACTTGGGCCGAAGACTGTGATTGAAGACCCGTCGTCAAAGAAGCGGGTTCGTGGTAAAGAGGTTCCCCTTGTGATTAGGGAACGCTCCTCCCCACCTCGGCGACCTCGGGCTCCACGCGACCCGAAGGACAAGGGAAAGGGGAAGATGCCCGGATATTAGTCTCCTTATTTTATTATTTGAATATTACTATTTTTTTTTTTGGTGTGATTTTTTTGTAATTTTGCCGGTTTGGCCTTTTTTTTTTTTTTTTTTTTTTTTTAATTCCCGAGTTTATCGAGATATTAATAAGAGAGATATTATCGAATACCGTTCCCGTCTTTTCGTTATTGCAGTGGTTGTACCCTTTTGAGGGGTTGCCTACGTATCCACAATTAGCGGAATCAAACCAAACGTAGTTCGCAATTTGATTTCATTTTTTTGCAATTTTCGAAATACATCAAGATTATTAATTCTAGCTGTGCGACGGTAGAATAATTAATTCTAACTCATTGACGTGTCTAAAATTTTGAAAATTTATAAAAAGACAAATTTTTATAAACTTTTGCAAATGACATTGAGATAGGGGTTTATGGGTAATAGCGCTTCAGCTGGTCCAAGTTGGTCGGGTTGACGAACTCGTTCCCGTCCAAGTCTGTCAGCATCACCGCTCCTCCTGATAGGTGATGGTAGGGATTTGTCACGTCCCCAACCAACAATAATCAACCGGCTAGACCTAACGGTAGCTAGGGTAAGTCGGGATCGTATCCACGAGGACGGTATTGCAAGGTTTAGACTATGTTGGCCTAAAAACGAGACTATGCTACCAAAACAAACACAAAGAAAGCTAAAATTGACAAACTATTATGATTAGAGAAGGAGGAAGTGGACTAACAATAACTATCTAAAACGAGACTAAATTAGGATAGCTAATGATCGAACTAACAAATAAACTAGAAGAAACGATGGCTAACTAAGAGGATGAACTCAAATAAGAAAGGAAGTAGGGTAGGTCGGGTTCATAAGTGTAGATGGGTAATTGGGTGATCAAGGGTATAAGTGTCTCCTAGTTGCTAGAGTCGGTCCGGGCTCTCGCTACGTAGACCGATGTCAAGGTAGGTCCTGGGCTCTCGCTACGTAAACCCTAGTCCGCACTCTCGTGACTACGACTATTCTCAAAATGACCACATACTAGACAAACAATGAGAAGATGAGCACAAGTATGGGAAGCATGGCCACTACAACTCACACAAGCATATCAACAAACACATAGTGTGCCTAATATGTGACTAACTACAAAGATTCACCCTTTTCCCTTAATCAACCCTAATCACCCATAATCTACCCCTAATCCCCCTACTAACCCCACAAGTAATCTACTCACTCATTAAGAAGATGGAACTAACATAAACAAAAGAAAACAAGACAAACATCCAAACATCCATATGAACAAACAATAACAATAACAATATGAAAGGATTGAAACTAGATTAAATAACTAAGAATAAGAGTAGAGATGGTTATACCAACAATAAGGAGATGAAAAGATGCAATCTTGTATAAATAAGAACCCAAAATAAACCCCAAGGATGTCAAGCTTGGAGAATTCTTCAAGAACTTCTTAATACAAGAACTAATTACAAGGATTAACTAAAGATTAAAGGAAGATTAAAACTAATATGAGGAACACTAATTTAGGGTTTGAATACTTAAAGGAGGCTTAAATTAGTCTAGGGTAAGATATGATGTGTTAACAATACAAGAGGGAAGTATTTATATGGGTACAAGAATGAAGGAGGAAGAATTAAGTGAAGCCGTGCTGCCCCTGCTCCTTCCCGCCCGGGACGAATTGGTCCCGCCCGGGACGGTGTGGTCCCGACCGGGACGCTCCTCACAGTAGGTACGCCTTTTGTGCACCTCATCCCGGACGGGTTGAGGCCTTCCCGACCGGGATGGGTCTTGTAGGCCTCCCTTAAGAGCTTTTTGGTCCCTCCTTGCCTCTCATGGGCTTCTCGTCGATTCTCGGGACTCGGGATAGGGTCTCGGAGGCTCGTGATTGGGTCCCAAGGTCTCGGGGTCGATTCCAAGGCCTCGAGTCATCGTTCCTTTATCTCGTTGACTCCAAAATGTGTATGTATCGAGTCGGAATCGCTCCAACTCTTCCAAATCGGTCTCGGGAACCTGAAACGAACTAAAGGAAGCATAAGAAGCCCATGAATCGCTCCTAAGGAGCGATTCCTCAAGGAAATGGGACCCAAACATAGTGAAAAAGGCACTACAAACTACACTTATCAACTCCCCCACACTTAACCCTTACTCGCCCTCGAGTAAGCACATACTAACTACTAAACTAGCCGAGCGGGTATTAGCGTACCCTACGCCCTTTCAACTCACGCGAGTACACTTAGAGGAAAAGTGCACTCCGCAAGGCAAGTGGGGTCTTGCGACAAAAGCGTGGTTGCAACCGGACACAACAACACATAAACAAACAAACACACAAACAAATAAATAATCGGTTGCACCCAAAAGAAAACAAATACTGCTTCCCTCAACAAGCGGTGAAAAGACACCGGTTTAGGAATCAAGGCAAGTGACAACGTTCCCAAGCTAGCAATACAAACTAAGGTGAACTAAACCCTAATAGTATGACGATAAAGCAACAAAAACGTTGGTAACTTACCTAGGTCCTCCTAACTTTCTAAGAACGTACTACGGGACGATCGGCGGAGTGGAAAAGTGATGAACCACGGTGTTAGTCGACACTGTAGATAAGTGAGACCCCGCCCCCTTTAGCCATGAGCCAAGAGGGTCATCCCATGTCCAAAACCGCCTAACTAGTCCAAGTAAAAAGGTGGAAATGAATGCAAAATGAGGGAAGACCGACCATACCGCTATCATCCTTCCTAGGGACTCGGTCCTTTGGTAGGCTCTTCACGGCAAAAGTCGGAAAAAGGCTTATTTTGAGATGTTGGTATTATTTTTGTGAGACGGGTTTTCTTTTGGCATTTTCTCTTTTCTTTTGCATTTTCGCCATTGTTTGTTTCCATGCCATTTCTTTTTCTTCTTTTCTATTTTCTTTTTGGCTTTTCTACCTTTTCTTTTTCTTCATTCTTTTCTTTCTTTCATTTTCATTCTTTTTCTTTTCTTTGCCCTTTTGGCTTGATTTGGCTTTTTGGCTTTTCTTTGTATGACAAGAAAGGGAGAATTCAACAAATTGCAACTTATTGTGTGGATATGTGTAGGAGGTAGGTAAATGGGTGAGTCGGGGAGCGTCCTTCCCTTCAAACCCACAAAAAGTGGAGAACTTGGACTAATCAAACAATTCTAAACACGGTCACCTAAGGGACGAGACTCGGTAACCAAGGCCTTTTCACACCGTGGGTGGTCATAATGGTCAAAATGCAAATCCCGTAGTAAATCCCTAGTAAGCTAGGTGGATTCAAGGTAAAAGACCAACGAATTCATTGATTTAGGGTCATTCTACTAGGCTAAAGTCCAAGACTCGATTTACACTACTAGGAAGGGAAAGTAAGCACTCGCACACTATCCTCTAAACCGGGTTTTCGAAAACCATTTACACACAAGACACAATAAACACAACACAAAATGAAGACTCAACGAGAACGAAAGAAAAAGAAACAAAAGCAACAAAACAAAACGAACACATACATAACACAAACACCACCCCAAATTTCCAAACAAGTCACCAATCAACCACAAACTTTACAAGCTCCGCCCGAGCACACCACAACACACAACTCCTCCAAACTCCACAAGGAACAAAGAGGAAATAGGGGTGAAGAGATGTTACCGGAAGTCTTGGAAGCTCTCCAAAGCTAACGGCGATTTAAGCAACCTATAAGGAAAAAGGGAGGCAAACATGCACAACAAAACAAATATACGACACAAAGACACAAAAGAAAAACACATAAAAGAAAATCTTTTTGATTTTTATGAAAAATTTTCAAATTTGTAGGGATTTTTCAAAGATTTTTTTTTTCAAAAAAACTAAGAAAATAAAAAAAAATATGATAGAATATCGCTCCCCCACACTTAAACCGAGCAATGTCCTCATGCTCGATCGTAGTGTGCGGAGAGACAAAAGAAAAGAAAAGAAACTACGAAAATAAAGCTAAAAATAAAAAAGAAGAGTGAAGAAAAAGGTAGAATGCGTCCGGCGGGGGTGTAATCAAGTCACCATAGGCCGAGACAAGAAAAGATATGGAAGGGGGAAGAAATAAAAAGAAAGAAATAAAAGGAAATGGGAGGGGAGGGCTAGGTGTAATCAAGTCACCTAGCCCGGATTCCGTCCAAATCCGACTAAATCCTAAAAAGAAAGGTGAAAATCTTGTACAATTGGATTAATTAATCGACTCTCGACGTAATCACGTCATCGGGGGTCGGGAGCAACCATACTACGGCCTCGAAGGCCACTAAGATACCATGACTCAAGGGGAAGGGGGCAAACAAGAGAAAACAAGCGACAAAAGACGGAAAAGTAAGGATAGTTACCCAAACCAATCGGTTAGTAACGTACGAACTCCATCGTCTTCAATGATCATTATAGGCACGGTGTTTGTCTTCTTGGATGCCATCTCGCTTCACACTTGAGAAGAACTCACGGTGGAGGTAGTAATGGTAGGGGGTGTTATTTGATGTGAGAGCCGGTGTAAAGTGGATAGGAAATGATGTAAGGGTATGAAAATGAAGTATATGGGGCATATGGTAAGGCAAGGATAGTTAGGGGGGTTGGGAGGGGGTATACAACGGTTGGGTGGACTCAAACGTTGAAGAAAAGGCACAAAAGGGAGCAGGGAACCATCCCGGTCGGGATGGTTGGTCCCGGTCGGGTTGCCTTACTCGTCCCGGTCGGGACGCCCTCATCCCGGTCGGGACGCACCCACAGTAGGCTCGAACTTTGGTACCTCCATCCCGATCGGGATGGCTTCTTCCCGGTCGGGATGCCACACCCGTCCCGGTCGGGAAGCCTCTTTTCGGTCGGGATGGGACTTCTTCAACTTCCACAATCCTAAAAGCTTGCTCCAAGCTTCAATACCCCGATCCTCATGCTTACTATCCAATCTCTATCATAGCCTTTCCTCTCTAGGAATCATCTTCACTTCACCTATCCAACAAAGCTCACATACACATCAAATTCTCTCCCTCACAACGCTCATCAATCAATCCAAATAACAAGAATATCACAAAATTCAAACTAACTACAAGCAAGAGATATATACAAAGAGACGGTTCTTGTGGAACTCCATCAAACCAAGATGGTGCATTCTTCATTCTTTTTCAACAACCTTGAAACCGATTCCATCCCCATCAAGGGCACGTAGGAACAAGTCAAAGGCCCTAGCAAAGTCTTCAATCAAGCTCGATATATAACCGTCCACGAACCAAGGCTCTTCATGACCTTGCATCGACGTTCCCGGGGCATCCCGATCTTCCAAGCTCAATGGATTGAACTTGTATTTTTGATCTTTCGAGATATACCCGAACGTCCACTTGTCTTCATGCGGCTCTAAGGGAGGCTCATCCATCTCCTTGGTTTTCAACTTGTCATCAAGCCCATGATTTGGGCACTCATCTTCCTCCAAATCGGAGTCATCATCCTCAAGTACATAAGAGTACTTCTTCAAGCTTTGTCCTGGCTCACCCCCTAGATCGACGTCTTTCATGGCTTGGATCATATTGCATGACTCATCGCTAGTCGGCAAAGTGTTGCCTTGGAGGTCGAACACTATCTTTTCCTCGCCCAACTCAAATGTGATCCTACCATTCTTCACATCGATCATAGCACCGGCGGTGTGTAGAAATGGGCGCCCAAGAATAATGGGAGTGTTTGCATCCTCCGGCATATCGAGCACAATGAAGTCGACCGGAATGAAGAATTTTCCTATTCGTACCGGTACATCCTCTAGCATTCCCAATGGTCGATTAAGAGATTTATCGGCCATTTTGAGTGTAATGGACGTACACTTCAACTCCTTCATCCCGAGTCGGCAACAAATAGAGTAGGGAATGATGCTCACACTCGCGCCCATGTCACATAATGCATTTTTGATCATGAAATTGCCTATGGTGCAAGGGATCGAGAAACTACCCGGATCCTTCAACTTCGGAAGCGTGGAACCTTGAATAAGCTCGCTCACCACCCTCGTGAACGCTACCGTCTCTTCCTTGTCGATGGACCTCTTCCTAGCCAAGATTTCTTTCATGAATTTACCATATGCCGGGATTTGGGTAAGTAACTCTGTAAACGGGACACTAACATCCAATTTCTTCACAATACTAAGGAACTTGTCGTATTGAGTGTCCACATTAGTCTTCATTTGCCTTGATGGGAAAGGAAACTTGATTTGGTACTTGTTTTGCTCAATAGGGGTAGACTCTTCAAATGACACTTCCCTTTTTCCCTTGTCTTTCTCTTGAAGTGGGGGAGGGTTGTCTTCTTGGGGTTTTTCAATTTCCCATAGTACTTGTTCCTCCATTGGATTATCAAAGCTTGATTCTTCTTGAGTTGGAGATGCCATTTCCTTTGTCGGTTCTTGCATTGGCTCTTACTCACTAGGAAATGAAGGGGGGTCATAGGATGTACCTCTCCTTGTGGTGATAGCATTTACATGCTCAAATATCGGTGATTCACCTTGAGAAGGTAGTTGCCCCTTTTGCCTTGAGGAACTCCCCGAAGCGAGTTGAGATACTTGGGTCTCAAGCATCTTCATACGGGCATCTCTCATCGCGTTTTCCCCTTGAATATAAGCAAAGAGCTCTTGATGATTTCTTGACATCTCCATTTGATTTTTTTGTACATCTTGAGTGCTCTTTTGCATATCCATCATAGTCTTTTGAATGACGAATTCCCGAGGTGGAGATGACGGATTATGCGGAGTATCGGTGATGGCGAGAGGAATGCCATAATCATGAGTAGGAGACCGGCTCCTAGGCTTGCTTTGTTGTCGATTACCTTGTGTAGCTTGTTATTGACGGTTCCCTTGGAACCCATGAGAATTGCCTTGATTAAGGCCTTGGTTGTGGTTTTGTTGTCTTTGAAAGTTTTGGTTTCCTTGGAAACCGCCTTGATTGAAGTTCCCTTTTTGGAACCCTTGATTGTTGTTGTGGAAGGTACCTTGGTTATTTTGCTTGAAGTTTTTGAAGGGTCTTGTATTACCCACATAAGCTTGATAACCTTGATTGTTGTCCCTTAAGGGAGGTGGAACATAGGGACGATGTTGTTGTTGATGTTCAAGTGCTTGTTGTTGAGGGACTTGATTGGAAGCTTGGTATTGATTATAGTAGGAGGCACCTTGCTTGAACGCTTGAAAGGCGTTAACTTGCTCAACACTTCCTCTACAATGCATAGGATCATGACCAACGATTCCACAAGTATCACACATCCCAAAATAAGGCAAAGGAAGTGCAAACCCCAAAGCATTCACTTCTTGAATCGGTTGATGGTGGGAGGAACTAGTGCCTTGGACTTGGTCGAGGTGACTTTGGAGCTTCTTGTCAATAGTCTCCATGTGTGTTTTCAATTGAGCTCCAAGGTCAATGCTTAACTTAGTGATAGCATCAACCTCATGCATGCCTCCTCGATGTGCCTTCCTAGGCCTAGAGTATTGCGAATTATGCCCCGCCATCTCTTCGATTCTCGCCCAATTTTGGTCGTCATCGACCTCGGTGAACCTACCATTGGAACCCATATTAAGTATAGCTCTCGAGTCCTCATAAAGACCGTTCCAAAATTGTTGAACCAAGAACCATTGTGAGAGTCCATGATGGGGGCACGATCTCACCAAAGATTTAAACCGCTCCCAAGCTTCATATAGGCTCTCTTCATCCCTTTGTTGGAAACCGGTGATGGAGGCCCTAACCAAATTAGTCTTCTCCGGAGGGTAAAATTTTTGGTAGAACGCCAAGGCAAGCTTCTTCCAAGTGTCGATACCCATGGTTGCCCTATCGAGACTCTTGATCCATTGCTTCGCTTTTCAAATAAGAGAGAACGGGAAAAGTACGCAACGAATTTGATCTTGAGTAACCCCGGTTTGAGATATAGCGTCACAATAATCGGAGAAGGTCTCCATGTGTTGGTGCGGGTCTTCGGTGGGCAAACCACTAAATGGGCTCCTCTCCACAAGTTGGATAAATTGAGTCTTTTCCACAAAATTCCCGGTATAGGCTTCCGGTAATGCACTCGGTCCCGGCAAGACGTCTTCCGTAAAAGTGGAGTGAGATGAAAACTTCGGCATGATTGGATATAAGGGAGAAGATGGTGGTGTAGACGGTGTTGATGTAGATGAAGAGGGGGAACTAGGAGAAGAAGAGTTACCGAAGGGATTGATGAAGGTCCCTCCGGCCGTCTCTCGAGGTGACTCGCTAAAGTCGGCTCCTTGAGCTTGCCCTTGATGAATATTTCTCGCACTCGGTTGAGAGATTCTAACCCGGTTAATCGTCCGTTGGGGAAAGGCTCGAAAGAGTCTCTCCGGCTCTGGATTAAAGAGATAGAAGTCGCCTCCCCTCCTAGGCATACACTACACACTAGAACAAACGTGAGAACACCAAGTGCTTTATGGGCACTAGGCAACGACAATAAACAAGCACAACTAGAGACAAAGAGAAAAGAAAGCTAAGAAAACAAGAAAAACTAGAAATATGCACAAGAGATGATGGGAGAACACAAAGAAGGGTAACTAAGTCTAGAAATAAGCAATCTAAGTCTAAACAATGCACCGTCCCCGGCAACGGTGCCAAATTGATGGTAGGGATTTGCCACGTCCCCAACCAACAATAAACAACCGGCTAGACCTAACGGTAGCTAGGGTAAGTCGGGATCGTATCCACGAGGACGGTATTGCAAGGTTTAGACTATGTTGGCCTAAAAACGAGACTATGCTACCAAAACAAACACAAAGAAAGCTAAAATTGACAAACTATTATGATTGGAGAAGGACGAAGTGGACTAACAATGACTATCTAAAACGAGACTAAATTAGGATAGCTAATGATCGAACTAACAAATAAACTAGAAGAAACGATGGCTAACTAAGAGGATGAACTCAAATAAGAAAGGAAGTGGAGTAGGTCGGGTTCATAAGTGTAGATGGGTAATTGGGTGATCAAGGGTATAGGTGTCTCCTAGTTGCTAGAGTCGGTCCGGGCTCTCGCTACGTAGACCGATGTCAAGGTAGGTCCGGGCTCTCGTTACGTAAACCCTAGTCCGCACTCTCGTGACTACGACTATTCTCAACATGACCACATACTAGACAAACAATGAGAAGATGAGCACAAGTATGGGAAGCATGGCCACTACAACTCACACAAGCATATCAACAAACACATAGTGTGCCTAATATGTGACTAAAAACAAAGATTCACCCTTTTCCCTTAATCAACCCTAATCACCCATAATCTACCCCTAATCCACCTACTAACCCCACAAGTAATCTACTCACTCATTAAGAAGATGGAACTAACATAAACAAAAGAAAACAAGACAAACATCCAAACATCCATATGAACAAACAATAACAATAACAATATGAAAGGATTGAAACTAGATTAAATAACTAAGAATAAGATTAGCGATGGTTATACCAACAATAAGGAGATGAAAAGATGCAATCTTGTATAAATAAGAACCCAAAATAAACCCCAAGGATGTCAAGCTTGGAGAATTCTTCAAGAACTTCTTAATACAAGAACTAATTACAAGGATTAACTAAAGATTAAAGGAAGATTAATACTAATATGAGGAACACTAATTTAGGGTTTGAATACTTAAAGCAGGCTTAAATTAGTCTAGGGTAAGATATGATGTGTTAACAATACAAGAGGGAAGTATTTATATGGGTACAAGAATGAAGGAGGAAGAATTAAGTGAAGCCGTGCTGCCCCTGCTCCTTCCCGCCCGGGACGGTATGGTCCCGACCGGGACGGCCTGGTCTCGGCCGGGACGTGCTCCTCACAGTAGGTACGCCTTTTGTGCACCTCATCCCGGACGGGTTGAGGCCTTCCCGACCGGGATGGGTCATGTAGGCCTCCCTTAAGAGCTTTTTGGTCCCTCCTTGACTCTCATGGGATTCTCGTCGATTCTCGGGACTTGGGATCGGGTCTCGGAGGCTCGGGATTTGGTCCCAAGGTCTCGGGGTCGATTCCAAGGCCTCGAGTCATCGTTCCTTTATCTCGTTGGCTCCAAAATGTGTATGTATCGAGTCGGAATCGCTCCAACTCTTCCAAATCGGTAAGGTGAAGATGTATGCCTTTGAATTTTGTATTTTGTCAGCAATGCAGTGGTTTCAGCTTGAAAGTGGGTCCCGTGATCACTGATAAATTCGTGAGGGATCCCATATCGGCATATGATCTTATTTTGGATAAATTTGGCCACGTGCTTGGCGTTCAAGACACGGTATGACTCGACTTCGACCCATTTGGTGAAGTAGTTGATGGCCACCAAGATGAAGCAATGTCCTCCCGTCCCGGAAGGGTGCACTTTCCCAATTATGTCAATACCCCATGTCGAAAATGGCCATGGTGATGTCATGGTATATAATAGGGAAGATGCCATATGCTGTACATTACCGAAGATCTGACAGTTATGGCAGTGCTTGACATATAACTGGCAGTCTGTTTCCATGGTGTTCCAGTAGTACCCGAGCCTCATGATTTTGTGGGATAGCATATGGGCGTTCATATGCGGACCGTTTTCACCGTCGTGGACATCGGCCATGACCTTTTCGGCCTGTATTTTGTCGATGCATAGGAGGAGAGCCCCCTGTGCCGTCTTTTTGTACAATTGCCCGTCATCCGTACGAACAAATTGGGTCACCAATCTTCGCAAGGCTTTTTTGGCCCGATTTTCAGCTTCCGGCGGATATTCTCCCGTTGTAAGGTAGGTTAGGACAGCTTGATACCAAGGTTCTGGGTCAGTTATCTCGATATCCTGGATGGAGTGGATGTATGCCGGCTCGGACCGCCTTTCAACACAGATTGGCATGCTGGGCAGGTGATTCGGGATGTTCAGTAAAGATGCTAATTTTGAAAGTGCATCTGCGAATTGATTCTCTTCCCGAGGCAGGTAGATATATTCCACCCTCTGGAATTGTTTCTCTAGAACCCGTACCCATGCTTGGTAAGCCACGAGATTGGCGTTCCGAGTTTTCCATTTTTGGAGCGCTTGATTAATGACTAGTGATGAATCACCGTGGACCCGGAGGCTTGTTACCCCTAAATCAGCGGCGGCTTGCAACCCGTGAATGCATGCTTCGTATTCGGCTGCGTTGTTGGTCACATCGAAGTCTAACATGATGGATAAGGGAGTGTGTTCCCCTTGGGGTGAGATTAACAGAATTCCGACCCCAAATCCTCGGAAGTTGGATGCTCCATCAAAATACAGATCTCATGTCTCGGTATCGGTATGGAATATGTGTTCATCAGGAAAGGCCCAAGTATCAGTGTGGCCTTCTTCGGATATCGAGCTATCGGCGAGGAACTCGGCTACTACCCGACCTTTGATGGCTTTTAATGGTACAAACTTGAGGTCGAACTCAGATAGCATTAAAGTCCATCTGGACATCCTGCCGTTGAGGATGGGCTTCTCGAATAGGTACTTGATAGGATCCATTTTGGATAAAACATGTACCTCGTGACTGAGCATGTAGTGTCTGAGCTTTTTAGTGGCCCAAACCAAGGCTAGGCACGTTTTCTCGAGCATGGTGTACTTGCATTCGTACTCGAGGAACTTTTTACTGATGTAGTAAATAGCCTGTTCTTCTAAATCAACTGCCTGGGCCAGCATAGCCCCCATGGTTGACTCGGTCGTTGTTAGGTATAACGACAAAGGCAAACCGTGTTGAGGTGGCATTAGTACCAGCGGAGCAGACAGAATCTCCTTGATTTTATCGAAAGCTGCTTGACATTTGTCGTCCCATAGCACCCGTTCTCCGATCTTCAGTTTCTTGAAAATGGGTTCACATACCATGGTTAGCTTTGAAATGAACCGGCTGATGTACTGGACTTTCCCGAGAAACCCCCTTATTTCCTTTTCGGTCTTGGGTGGCTGCATCTCGGTGATGGCTTTGATTTTAGCTGGGTCGACCTCGATGCCGCGTTGGCTAACAATATGGCCCAGTAATTTGCCTGACGTTACCCCAAAACTGCATTTTTGTGGGTTCAGTCTCATGTTATACCTTCGTAGCCGGGTGAAGAACTTTCTTAGGGCCGAGATGTGCCCGCTTCGGTCCTTGGACTTGACGATCATGTCATCCGCATAGACCTCCACTTCCTTATGCATTATGTCATGGAGCAAAGTAGTGGCGGTCCGTTGATAAGTGGCCCCGACGTTGATAAGCCCAAATGGCATGACGGTGTAACAGTAAGTCCCCCAGGGCGTAATGAAGGTGGTCTTACCCATATCCTCTTCTGCCATTTTAATCTGATTGTATCTGGCATACCCGTCCATGAATGATAGAAGGGCATGGTCGGCCGTATTATCCACCAATATGTCGATGTGTGGTAACGGAAAATCGTCTTTTGGGCTGGCCTTGTTTAGGTCCCGAAAGTCCACGCATACCCGCACCTTGCCGTCCTTCTTCGGTACCGGCACGATGTTCGCGACCCAGTCTGGATATTCAGACACTTGTATAAAACCCGTCTTGAATTGTTTATCGACCTCTTCCTTGACTTTAAGAGACCATTCGGGCTTCATTCTTCGGAGCTTCTACTTTACCGGCTTGCACCCATCTTTGATGGGTATTCGGTGTTCAGCTATTTCCCGGTCTATTCCCGACATGTCCTTGTAGGACCATGCGAAGACATCTTTAAATTCCTGGAGGAGGTCTGTGAATTGTTTTCTCTCCTCGGGATTTAAGGATAGGCCCAACTTGAGCATCTAGGGCTCTAAAGTGGTTCCCACATTGATGGACTCGGTTTCTTCGATTACCGGATCTCGGGACTCCCTTTGTCCGAGATGCTCGACTAGATGCGGAGGTAGAGGTACCTGTTCGTCGGGTTTCTCAATGTCATTGCATATAAAATTTTTGAAATTGAGAAAATTTTGGAAATAAGACAAGTCGTAAGCAGAATGGTTTTCGATATTATTATTAATAGTAAATTTTGAGAAAAGCTCAAATAGAGCTGCCATCTGATCATTGGTCAGTGCCAGGATAGGGAGAGGTCTTGGGACAGGCCCCGAGACCTCAGTGGATGTGGCTAAGGGAAGAGGGATTACAGACTCGATACTAGCACCAGACCCTCTTGACTCAGACTCAGACTCCGACTCTGACTCAGACTCAGACTCGGACTCGGTATTCGGTATGTCTCCCTCGCCGGTGGTCAGCTTGTAGACCCGCCCTTGACTGTCGGTCCATTTTATGGTCTTCCTCCAAGCCCTTGTCTCGGTGTTGCCACCGACCTCGGTGATTAGCTTGGTTGGGTCGAACCGATCGCTGCGGAGGATCAAGTTGACCAAATCGTCCTTTAGAGCAGGGACAGTCTTGTCTTCCCCAAATAAGAGCCCCAACACGGGCTCGGAGTCGCTTCCACCTTTCTCGGACTCATCCTGGATAATGGTGAATATATATCATCGGGGATATAGTTGCATTCCCGAGCCGTTTTGGTCTCGGGATATGTGATGGTGGGTTGGTAGAGGCCCACTTGAATAGCTCCGAAGACTGGAGTGACGAATTTGATTGCATCGGCCTGTCCCACATTCCCCGAGCTTATAATATATCCCAATCCGAGTCGGGACTCTCCATTGTCTAGGACTTCGATAACCTTCCCCGCCGGAAGGTACGACCTTGAAGTGGCTCCGGGTAGGTAACCCAGATTTTGTAGCAACGTGTCGATGCTAGAGGCGAAGTAAGGCTTGAAGAAATATTCCTCTACGATCATACCCACGAAATCGAATCCTCGTTGTTCGGCCCGGCTTGTGGAATTACAGCTAGCCACGGTCATCGGGGTCGCCTCCAATGTGATGATACCGTCTTTAAGTGGCATCTTGACTTTCCGGTGGAGGGTAGACGATACGCCTTGACTGCATGGATCCAAGGCCTTCCCAGCAAGAGGTTGAATGATGAGGTGACATCTATCACCTGAAATCCAGCTCCTTTTCGATTGGGCCCGTTATGATCTTCAATTTAACGGCCCCGGCGACTGTCCGGTTTTGGGCTTCCGTCGAAAGCCTGAATAGTTTGCGCTGTCGGGAGATAGTCGGCATTAGTGATGCCGAGGGCCCTAGCAGTCCTTAGAGGTAGGACGTTCAAGGCTGATCCATCGTCGATAAGGGTCATCACGAGGTACTTACCCTTGCAGATGACCGTGATGTATAGGGCCAGATTGTGATTGGGCCCAAATGGTGGCAGATCAGATTCGGCGAAGGTTATGAGTGGGCCTTCGTTCTTGGACTTGCCCTTGAGGTAGGGCATGATAGTAGCTACCATTTCAGCAGGGGTAGCTTGTGAATCGACCTTGATTTCATCGAGAGCCTTAGTTAGTGCTTCTCGATGTGCTTGTGAGCTAACCAATAGTTGTCATATAGTTAGATCAGTTTGAACCCTCTACAGCTGTTGGACAAGGGCCGTGTCGTTGCTCGACTCTTCGTGGGTAGACCCCGTCCTGGCAGGTTCAGTGACGGGTGTTGGAGTGGCGCGCCCAGCAGTGGCGAGGTGGTTGGTGGCCAAAGCCTTGGTCTTGGCTTTTCGGACCTCTTCAAGGGTGATGGGGACAGCTTCCCCTTTGGCTAGGTACACGTCGTCCTCGTCATCGAACCGTATCCCATTGATTTGTGGGATAAAAGGAGAAATGAGGTGAGAACAATCGATTACCTCCCCTGTGAATATTGCATGGGCACTGAACGGGTTTTCTTTGTTGCTCGGTTTGTCTCCGGGCAACGGGATCTTCCCGCTCTCGATAAGATCTTGGATCAGATGCTTTAGTCTCCAACATTTTTCAGTATCATGTCCGTTACCCCGGTGATACTGACAGTAGGCTTGGGCATTATAAGCTTTGGGCCTCTTCTCTACTAGAGGCTTTGCGGTTGGGCCTATCGGTTGGATCAGGCCCTTTGAAGATAGCCTTTGCAAGGCATAAGTATAGGTAGTCCCTATATCTGTGAATACCCGATTTGGTGTATTCTTTTTGGATGAGGTGTCGAAGAGGTTTACCTCGTCAAAGATGTTGCGAGTTGCAGCTGCAGGTACGGGCTTGTTTGTGGATGAACTAGCCCCTTGATAGCCTTTGGTAGAGGCCTTAGTCGGGCTCTCTAGTCTCAAGTCATCCTCGATTCTCGTGCCCATTTCAGTAAGGATAACAAAGTTTTGGATAATAGCATACCGGAGGTGAACCCGGTAGGATGGGAGGAAGTTTTTGACGAAAGCTTCCACTAGGGCCTTCTCGCCGGGCTTGTCGACCAGCTTTACACTCTCGGCCCGCCATCTTTGCAAATATTTCGTGAACCCTTCTTTGGGCTCTTGGGCCATCACTTCCAGAGTACGCATTGTAGTCTGGATTTCAGTGTTATCGGCGTAGTTCCGAGCAAATTCGGTCGCCACATCATCCCAAGTCTTGTATTTCTTGGGGTCGAGCCTGCAGAACTAGGCCTTAGGATGCTTCTCCAAGGAGGAAGGGAATAAGTGCTTGAACATAGTGGACTTCACCCCTTCGACTGCCATGAAGTCCTTGAAAGCCCGGATGTGGTGGACCGGGTCTCCGGTTCCCTCAAACATAGGAATTTTCGTTAAGTTGAGGTTGGTAGGTAGCTCGTCATTCAAAGGTCAATAAGTACGAGCATTTTCGGTGTGGATCGAGTTGTTCGTCGATAAGTGGACTTGCTCTTCGAGCCTTCGAACAACACTGATCAACTCGGCTATGGGCCCAGTGGGCTCAGCTCCTTCAACTGGGGCCGTTTTCTCCACGGTGCTTAGGCGGGTGGATAAAGTCGCTTGGTTAGCCTGGATGGCAGCCAGTTGGGTCTCGATCTTGGTCAATGCATTTTTCAACTCGTCCATTTTGCGTTGGTGCCTGGTTTCGGGTGGCCTGTCTATAAGAACACTACGTAATCAGAAACTAGCCCAAAATCCCTGAATAGAAAGTACATCCCGAACAAGACAAAAAAAGGAAAATGACTCGGAAAAGACACCTAGACGGGTGACTTGTGAAATGTGGGCCTTCCTTAGGATTCGGCGGGTGAGCCTAGTCCTGTTCGAAGGAAGGTTCATGTGAGACATCCCCAGACTTATGGACTCGATTGTGTTGATGGGCCCTCCTTTGTAGGAGTTTGTCCAACGTAGGTGGGCCTTGCCTTAGTCTAATAAGGCGGACTGGGATAGGGAAGAAACTCCTGATGTAAGATCGACAGAGTTTTGACGCTAAAGACCTTGACAACTTAAGACACGACCCGACACTGCTAAATATGGGAAGTCCTAAGGAGAAGGAGGTTTTGAAAATATATTTCCTTTATTTGTGTGTGTGTGTTTTAGTGTTGCTTTTTTTCTTGTGTATAGGGGTCCACTTATGATCTTGAAGAAGGAACAACAAGATGGTGGATTGAAGAGAAAACATCAAGAATCACTCACCAAGTGATGAAAGATCGAGCTTGAAATGGTAAATTCTTCATCCACCCTCTCTTTTCTCCCTCCCTAGTCTTAAACATTGAGGACAATGTTTCGTTTAAGTGTGGAGGAGAGTTTGTTGCTTATTGGATCGTACTTGGATTGATTTGGTGGAAATTGTGGATTTAGTGGTGTGATTTTGTTGTAAATATGGATTGTGTTGGAATGTTGGTAGTAGTTTGGTAATGTTGGTCTTTGTGAATATGTGTTGTGGATCTCTTTTGTGTTAGTTTTGTTTCTTGATTTGTCTAAAAAATTTTAAAAGCACCTAAACATTTGAAAATTTTGAAAAATCCAAAAAGATGTTTTGCATTTTCCTAAGAGTTTAGTCGATTTTCTAGATTTCAACTTTGATGAAAAGAATGATTTGGAAATACTTATTGTTCAATATTATTATTGTGAATCGACTAATCTTTGCTTTAATTGGTGATTTAGGGTGTACACCATCATTATTGTTCACATATTCATCTCATGGTGTGATGTTTCTTTATGAGCATTTTGTCCTATGGTGACCGGATCCCGACTTTGTGACATTATTTCCTTTACAAATTCACAAAAATCCACAGAAATGAGAAAATCCCAAGAAAACACAAAAACAAAGTGTTTAATAATTGCTCACATTTCAATTCAAAGTGACAAAATCAAAAAAAAAATCAAAAGAAGAAAAAAAAGTCACATCTCAAATAATTCGAAGTGTTTCGAAAGCAAATGAATGAAAAGAAAAGGAAAGAAAAAACAAAGAAAAATGAAAAAGAAGAAAATGAAAAGAAAAGAAAGTTGTTCAAACAAGTGAGCTTATGCATTTTTATTACTTCATCCACTCCACAAATAAATTTAGTCTCCTTTCTAGTCACCAAGTTGGTACCGGGACAATCCGAACCTTTCATTATGTGGGAAGAGGGACTTTATGTTTCATTTTCGGTTATAACGCCATGTTAGTTCACTCCATTTCCGTCATACACCCTATTTTGCCTACCGAAGTTATAGATTAGTAGATGTACAATAAGACTATGCAACTTGTTAAGTATTTCTTAGTTATTCTTTATGTTTTAGTTGGATTTTAGAACATTGATTATCGAATTGGAATTTGGTTGGTTGCCTTGTTGAGGGAGGTGACTTGTTTGAACTTGAGACGACTATTATATTATCGAGTTTCGTGCTTTATTGTTTGGTCATCTCGCAATTTTTGCAAGACCCCACTTGCCTTGCAAGGGGATACTCTCCTCATAGTATCTCGTTGTGAGTTTAAGGGACGGAGCGAGCCCGTTTATTGTCTCGTATCGGCTATTATGTTTTATTTACTTATTTAGTGAATAAATTGCTTTTGTCTTAGACTATTTGAGCTTACTCGAGGACGAGTAAGATTTAAGTGTGGGAGAGTTGATAAACGTCATTTTAGTGACCCACATTTATTTACTTATTCGGGTCGATTTTGTGTGCTTAATTGATATTATAGCTCAATATAGGTTATTATACGATATTAAGTGTTAATTAGTCGTTTTAGTTATAAATATCTTAATAATTGTTCTTTTCTGAGAATTTGGTACTGCCTTGCCTCGTGTGTATTTTTGTAGGTACCGTCTGATGAAATGACCGAGTAAAGACGAGAAAAATCGGATCAATGAACAAAGCGGGTCAAGAAAATTAAAGTCAAAGGCCAACTTGATCGGGCTGTCTTGAGTTGACGATAATCTCACTCATACAACGTCGGAATTAAGTGATTGAAGATGCGTCGGAAAGTTAAGTTCGAGACCTAAAAGTTTGTAGAAGAAAGCGAGACTCAATTCTATTAATTAATGGGTCGAAATTGAGCTACAAAGCAGCAGCTAATGGATCAAGAGGAAGATATGGCCCTACTACCAAATAGAAGCTTGGACATTTGGTCCATTATGAAGGAGGAGAGAGATTTGGAGAATGGGCTGGAGTTTTTTGGAACACGTAGCAGGTGGGCAAAAGAAAGAAAAAAAAAAAGAGAGATTAGATTACGAAATGAGGAGAAAAAGCACGTAGGGTAGTTGTAGTCAAGCAGCAGTCCGGGAGGCCACACAGCAGAGTAACACGCACAGCAATAGCTTAGCATTTTTTTCTTTTCATCTAGAATTTCTTATCTTTTATTAGGCTTATAATTTAGTTTATTTAGAGGCTAATTAGTTGGATTAAGCTTTTTATAATACATCCTTCTTCATTTTATGCAACTTCTTCATTCAAGTTTGGTACTTTCTTCTCCCTTTTTCATTATTGTTCATCTTTATTGTTTATTAGTTCTAGATTAATTTTATTGTTCAATTTTATTAAAGTTGCATCTTTATTAGTTATTCATGTTGATTATTACGATTAGAATAATGGGTAGTTTAATTAGTTTAGTTTTAATAATGTTTGAGTGGTAATTTCTAGGGTTGAGGAAGACTCGGTTTGTCTTGTTTTATGGGTTTTGTTGTGGGTTTAGGACCTTGTTTATTATTGTTGGTGATTTTCTTTTGAATGCGATTTTTGTATGATTTGCTTGTCTTGGTCGCGATAGGTGAATTGTATTCTGTCGAGCTTTCTTTGGGGTTGGGTCAACCTAGTAATAAGTGCGAGAGCCCGTTATTAGGACCGTTCCGGGTAGATAGAGACTCGAGAGAGATCCTTTATCTTCCTAATTACCGACCGTAATCGACTCGTTTGTGTACTTCGATAACTCCCTTGAGACTACCTCGTTGACCTTGACTCTAGTCCGTTGTTTCGTATTTGTCTTCTTTTGTTTGTTTGACTTTAGACCTTCTTCCTACCAAAAAAAATATTCTCTTTTCCTTTGACTAATATTTTAGCTAGACCGAGACCCTTAATTATTTAGACCGTCCCTGTGGAATTCGACCCGACTTACCCTCGACTACCCAAGTTTAGGATTACATGATTTTTACTTTGATAGACCGGGATTCGCGACAAATCCCAGTCCGACAAGGATATAACTTGATAGTGTAGTTGTTTGCTTGAGGTGAAAGTTAGGAGGTGCTTCAACGGCTTCCATGGGTGAAAATTGGAATGCTAGGATTTAGGGGTCATTTTCTTGATTATTCCCGTACTGATCTTTGTAATCTCGCTCGATTGGTGTCCGTGACGTTATGGGTGGCTCACATGTCGATTTTTGTGAGTCATGATGTAATATAGGTCATTCCGTGAGAGTTTGTGTGGCTTACGACGGACCAAATGATACCGTAATGATGCCCAATTTTCCAGAAATCACTTCTATTGTGACCGGTGTCAAAAATTGGTGCTAGTGGGTCTTTTGGAATTTTAATATCAATATCCGAAATTTTGAGCATATTTTGACTTGTTTGCCCTGCTTTGACCTGACCCAAGATGCGTTTTGATTCTGTTTTGCAGCTAGAGATGGCACAGGGCGTCCAAAGGGAGCCCCTTCGGCTGGAACTAACAGTGAGGCCGCCGGGTCGAGCTCGATGACTCCCCGGGGGGCCCGTAAGCGACGACGGAGCGCTTCATTGCAGCGCCTAGAGCCAGGAGCCGTGGATGAGGCCGGCTTTGATCGGGTCACAAGGTGTACATTGCCTGTGACGGTTGCTAGAAGGACACATGTCCCTAGACCCGCTGACGAGGGTGAGGAAGCTGTCTTTGAGGATCCCGTTTGGGCTCGGCAATGGGAAGGTCATCTATTATTGCTACGTCCTGACTTGCATGTCTCCAACCGTGTCATAAACGACCAGGTGAGTGCCTTGACTCAAGTTTATTGGCACGGGCTTTGACTTTAATTTATACTAGGTTGTTTATTTATGCTTATGTCGTCTCGGTTTGCAGCCCTGATAAGTGTAGTTTGTAGTGTCTATTTTACTGTGTTTTGGTCACATTTTCCTTGTGGAATCGCTCCTTGGGAGCGATTTATGGGCTTCTTATGCTTCCTTTAGTTCGTTTCAGGTTCCCGAGACCAATTTGGAAGAGTTGGAGCGATTCGGACTCTATACATACACATTTTGGAGCCAACGGAGTAGAGGAACGATGACTCGATGCCTTGGAATCGACCCCGAGACCTCGGGACCCAATCCCGAGTCTCCGAGACCCGATCCCGATTCCCGAGAATCGACGGGAAGCCCATGAGAAGCAAGGAGGGACCAAAGAGCTCTTAAGGGAGGCCTACAAAGACCCATCCCGTTCGGGATGAAGTGAGCATGAAGTGCCGCTACTGTGAGCCCATCCCGATCGGGAAGGTGGCGTCTCGACCGGGACCGACCTCGTCCCGACCGGGACTACCCCGTCTCGGCCGGGACGGGCCTGCTGCTGCACGCCTTGCTTTCTTTTCTTCTCCTTTCATTCTTAAACCCTATATATACCCTTCCCTTGTTATGTAAAGCTTATGCACTTCATTAGACACTAAACCCTAGACTACTTTAGGTTTGATTAGTTTAGATTAGAGTAGATTAGTCCGTAATTAGTAGTTAATCATAGATTAGCCTTGTATTAAGGGAATTCTTCAAGATCTTCACCAAGCTTGACAACCTTGGATGTTTGTTTTGGGTTTTCTTCATTAATGCAAGTTTTGTTCTTTCTTCTTCACTAGTATGGTATACTCCTCTTCCTTCTCCTCTTAATCTTTATTTATGTTATTCAAGTTTCAATCTTTGATTGTAGTTAATAGTTTTCACTAGTTTGTTTATGTTTGCTTAGTTTCTTATGATGATTCTCCTTGTTAGTGTTAGTTCTAGTATAGATATGTTAGAGTAGATCTTTGCTAGGGTTAGTAAGGTGAGTAGGGTGTTAATTGGGTGATTAAGGGTTTGTTAGAGATGTTGGTGGAAGATTTGGGTTTCCTCTTGGTTTGGTGCACATCACTTGTTTGTTGAATTGCTTGAATGACTAAGTAGTTGTGAATGCTTGTTTTTCTTGCCTTTCTTTTGTGGGTGTTAGTTTGTTGTGGGTTCGGTCCCCTCACTAAGTTGCGAGAGCCCGGTGAGGACGACCCCTAGGCCGGTCTAAGTAGCGAGAGCCCGGATGCGACCTAGGCCACCATAGCGCGCTAGAACCCCGTTTGTCATGTGTGTCGCCGAGATGGGTTCTAGGTGGAACCTCTAGGTGAGTCTAAGTTGCGAGAGCCCGGACCAACCTAGATTACCCTACTACCTCCTTCGCTCTAGTTCTCCCTCGACCATTCCGTTACCCCTTTGACCCCGACCTAATCCTAGCCCGTTCTCCTTTGTTCGCTTTCTCCTTAGTCATAGCCATAGCCTTAGTTTTCTCCCCTCCTTATCATTCTCTAGTTTAGCTCGTTGACTTAGTCTAGTATTTGGGCCGACCTAGTCTAGGCTATACATTACCCTCCCCGTGGATTAGACCCGACTTGCCCTATCTACCGTAGGAATAGCCGGTTATATTATTGACGGTTGGGATTCCACGACAAATCCCTCCCATCAATTTGGCGCCGTTGCCGGGGACGGTGCTAGTTTGGACTTTGTTTTCCTAGTTACTTGACTTAGTCTTTGTGTTTGTGTTTTCTTTTTTCTTTTTGTTACCTTGCTTCTTGTGTGTGTGTGAAGTTTATTTCTCTCTTGTCTAGTACCCAAAAAGCACTAGGCTTCTCACGTTTGTTCTTAGTCTACAGTTGGTGCTTAGAGGTGGTGATTATCTTCTTCTTGCAACTCAGAGCCGCTTAAACGGAAGGTTTCTAGAATGAGTGGTTTCCAACCGGGTATGAGCTACGATTCTCGAGCAAGCATGGGGTTTGATCTAAACTTCCCACACATGGAAGCCGATATGAGCTACCCCCCTTCTTCTTTGAACCAAAGCTATGACATGACGTCCCCCTACCATAATCAAGCTTCTTGGGGTAATCATGACGGGTATGATCCTCAAGGTTATGAAAACGGCTACCAACAAGTGAATGACTATCAATCCTACAATCATGGTGACTACTACTCGAGTTATCAATGTGAACCCACCATGTGCACTCAAGATTCACCTTATGGAAGCCAATACTCCCAATACCCACCATATTACCCTACACCCCAACCACAATATGAACCCCATGACCCACAATACTACCAATCACCCCAACCTTGCTAGTTGCTACCAACAATATGATGCCCCACCCCTTGGGCATCATCAAGATTATCAAGGAGCTTTACAAGACCCCAATGATCACCAATTGCCCGACACGGAGGCGTTTCAATTGCTTCTTCAATTGCAAAAGAGCAACCAAGAAATGGCCACCCAAATTCGAAAACAACAAAATGAATTGTGGGTCCAACTTCAAAGGGCAAACGAGGCGAGGAATGCTCAACTAAATGCATTAGCGGTTCAAACCGTAATGTCTTTATCCCGAGCATCATATTTAGATGGAGGGTGCCCACTTGAGAGAGAGGAGTAACCTAATTACGAAGCCGCCGATGTAGTTCCATTTGATAGAGAAGTTTGCTTTGAAGAACCTCAATCGTCTACCCAAAAAGAGACGAATGAGGAGATAACCCTTGTTGAAGGCAACATTGGTGAGAAATTGGAGGAGGATAGTGAGTTGGATGGTTTGGTGGAAATTGTGAGGATGTTGGGTGAAATTGTTAGCCTCGAGTTGCCCTTGTGCGATAATTTGGACAAGCATCAAGAGCCCCTTGCTAGTACACCGAGAGATGGTTTGGAAGAGATGAAACCGCCGGTAGAAGTTTCGATCCTCTCCTCCATGATGATGTGGGGCCGAATGATGAAGATGGGGAACCACAACTTGAGGCAAGTGTGGGGGTGTGCATTGAGGAGATGAGGCCAAAACCGCTTTTTGTGCCTCGTTTCGTGGAAACGAAGCTTGCTTGTGATTGAGGCGATGCCTAGGGAGGAAGAGGTTGGTTAAGCTCGTAGGATGGATAGACCCCGGAGATGACTTTGAAGATGATTTTGGGTCTTTTGATTCCTACTTCTTGCCTCCTCCTTGGAGGCCGTGGAGGTCGGTTAAGCTCGAGCGCTTCTTGGGCCTTCACTATGATGTCGGTAGCGCGTTCGACTTGCTCCTCCATGCCCTTGAGGGCTATGGTTGAAGAATGGAGCCCACCATCCTAGGTTTGACGGAGTTCCTAAAAGAACCGTCATGTTGTATATTCCCCACCTCTCTTCTTTAGAGTACTAGTGCTTGTATTTGTGATTTTTGTTTCTAGGACTCTTTTGTTTTTTGTGAAGCTCTTGTAATTGATTTGGTATTTTGATGAGCGATATGAGGGAGTGAATTTGATGTGTGTTTTGAGTTTATTGTGATAGGTGAAGTGACGGTGACTCCTAGAAAGGAGTGGTTAGTGATAGAGCTTGGATCGTGAGTAAGGGAGTCGGTTTTTGGGGTCATGGGAGTCATGAAGACCCTTCCCGACCGGGAAGGGTGTGTCGTCCCGACCGGGATGGGACCGTCCCGATCGGGATGAGGGTGCCAAAAATCGAGTCCACTGGAGTGTCATCCCGACCGGGACGAGAGCTTCCCGATCGGGATGAGTGAGACTTCCCGACCGGGACCATCCATCCCGACCGAGATGGTCCCTTACTCCTTTTTGGTGCCTCTTCTTCGACATTCAAGCGCACCAAACCATTATATACCCCCCACCCAACCTCCCTACCTTCCTTGCTCATATCATACCACCCACATACTTCATTTTCATATCCTCACTTCATCTTCTATCTACTTTAGACCGGTATTCATATCAAATCCCACCCCCTACCATTACTACCCCAGCCATGCGGTTTTATCAAGCTTGAAGGAGGATGACAACGAAGACAAAAAGCAAGCGCCTATATTGATCATTGAGACGATGGAGCAAGTGAGTTGCTAACCGGTCGGTACGGCAACTATCCTTTCTTTTCCGTCTTTTATTGCTTGTTTTTCTCTTGTTTGCCCCCTTCCCCTTGAGTCATGGTACCTTGGTGGCCTTGGAGGCCTCGGTAGTTGTTGCTCCCGACTCTCGTTGATGTGACTACATCGAGAGTCATTTCAAAATCCAAATTTTTACAAGATTTTCACTTTCTTTTTGAGGATTTAGTCGGATTTAGGCGGAATCCGGGCTAGGTGACTTGATTACACCTAGCCCTCCCCTCCCATTTCCTTTTATTTCCTTCTTTTTATTTCTTCCCCCATCCATATCTTTTTCTCGTCTTGGCCCATGGTGACTTGACTACACCCCGGCCAGACACCTTCTACCGTTTTCTTCACCTTATTCTTTGATTTTTAGCTTTATTTTCGTAGTTTCTTTTCTTTTTCTTTTGTCTCTCCGCACCCTACGATCGAGCATGCGGAAATTACTCGGTTTAAGTGTGGGGGAGCGATATTCTAGTATAGCTTAGTTTATTTTCTTAGTTTTTCGAAAAAAATCTTCAAAAATCCTAAAAATTTAAAATTTTTTCACAAAACTCAAAAAGATTTTCTCCTTTTGTGTTTTCATTTTGTGTCTTTGTGTCGTATATTTGTTTGTGTGCGTGTTTTGCCTCCCTTTGTCCTTATAGGTTGCTTTAACCACCAATGACTTTGGAAAGCTCTAAAGACATACGGTAACATCTTCTAACCCTCTTTCCCTCTTTATTCCTTGTGATGTTTGGAGAAGGTTGTGTTGAGGTGTGCTCGGGTGGAGCTTGTACATTCTTGTGGTGGATTTGGTGACTTGTATGGATTATCGGGGTGGTGTTTGTTTCTCCTTGTTTTGTTTTGTTTTGTCTCTTTTTCTTTCATTTTCGTTGTGTCTTTGTTCTATGTGTGTTAGTTGTGCCTTGTGTGTGTAAACCGTTTTCGAAAACCCGGTTTAGAGGCTAGTGTGTGAGTGTGTACTTCCCCTTCTTAGTAGTGTAAATCGAGTCTTGGACTTTAATCTATTAGAATGACCCTAAATCAATGAATTCGTTGGTCCTTTACCTTGAGTCCACCTAGCTTACTAGGGATTTACTACGGGATTTGCATTTTGACCATTATGACCACCCACGGTGTGAAAAGGCCTTGGTTACCGAGTCTCGTCCCTTAGGCGACCGTGTTTAGGATTGTTTGATTAGTCCAAGCTCTCCACTTTTTGTGGGTTTGAAGGGAAGGACGCTCCCCGACTCACCCATTCACCTACCTCCTACACTTTCCACACAAATAAAATGCAATTTGTTGATTTCTCTCTTTCTCAATTGTCAAAGAAATGCCAAAAAGCCAAATCTTGCCAAACAGGGCAAAGAAAATAAAAGAAAGAAAAATGAAAGAAAGAAAAGAAATGAAGAAAAAGAAAAGGCACAAAACCCAAAAAGAAAATAGAAAAGAAGAAAGAGAAATGGCATGGCAAAACAAAGCAAAAATGCATAAGAAAAGAGAAAATGCCAAAAGAAAACCCGATTAACAAAAATAACCCCTACCTCTCAAAATAAGCCTTTTTCCGACTTTTGCCGTGAAGAGCCTACCAAAGGACCGAGTCCCGAGGAAGGATGATAGCGGCATTAGTCGGTCTTCCCTCATTTTGCATAATTTCCACCTTTTTACTTGGATTAGTTAGGCGGTTTTAGACATGGGATGACCCTCTTGGCTCACGCTAAAGGGGGCGGGGTCTCACTTACCTACAGTGTCGACTAACACCGTGGTTCTTCACTTTTCCACTCCGCCGATCGTCCCGTAGTACGTTTTTAGAAAGTTAGGAGGACCTAGGTAAGTTACCAACGTTTTTGTTGCTTTATCATCATACTATTAGGGTTTAGTCCACCTTGGTTTGTATTGCTAGCTTGGGAACGTTGTCACTTACCTCGAGTCCTAAACCGGTGCTTCTTTCACCGCTTTTATAGGGAAGCGGTATTTGTTTTCTTTTGGGTGCAACCGATTCTGTGTTTGTTTGTTTAAGTGTTTTGTGTCCGGTTGCATCCAAAGTTTTGTCGCAAGACCCAAATTGCCTTGCGGAGTGCACTTTTCCTCTAAGTGCACTCGCGTGAGTTGAAGGGGCGTAGGGTGCGCTAATACCCATTCGGCTAGTATAGTAGTTAGTATGTGCTTACTCGAGGGCGAGTAAGGGTTAAGTGTGGGGGAGTTGATAAGTGTAGTTTGTAGTGTCTATTTTACTGTGTTTTGGTCCCATTTTCCTTGTGGAATCGCTCCTTGGGAGCGATTTATGGGCTTCTTATGCTTCCTTTAGTTCATTTCAGGTTCCCAAGATCGATTTGGAAGAGTTGGAGCGATTCCGACTCTATACATACACATTTTGGAGCCAACGGAGTAGAGGAACGATGACTCGATGCCTTGGAATCGACCACGAGACCTCGGGACCCAATCCGAGCCTCCGAGACCCGATCCCGAGTCCCGAGAATCGACGGGAAGCCCATGAGAAGCAAGGAGGGACCAAAGAGCTCTTAAGGGAGGCCTACAAAGACCCATCCCGTTCGGGATGGCCTCATCCCGTTTGGGGTGAAGTGAGCATGAAGTGCGGCTACTGTGAGCCCATCCCGATCGGGAAGGTGGCGTTCCGACCGGGACCGACCTCGTCCCGACCGGGACCACCCCGTCTCGGCCGGGACGGGCCTGCTGCTGCACGCCTTGCTTTCTTTTCTTCTCCTTTCATTCTTAAACCCTATATATACCCTTCCCTTGTAATGTAAAGCTTATGCACTTCATTAGACACTAAACTCTAGACTACTTTAGGTTAGATTAGTTTAGATTAGAGTAGATTAGTCCGTAATTAGTAGTTAATCATAGATTAGCCTTGTATTAAGGGAATTCTTCAAGATCTTCACCAAGCTTGACAACCTTGGATGTTTGTTTTGGGTTTTCTTCATTAATGCAAGTTTTGTTCTTTCTTCTTCACTAGTATGGTATACTCCTCTTCCTTTTCCTTTTCCTTTTCCTCTTAATCTTTATTTATGTTATTCAAGTTTCAATCTTTGATTGTAGTTAATAGTTTTCACTAGTTTGTTTATGTTTGCTTAGTTTCTTATGATGATTCTCCTTGTTAGTGTTAGTTCTAGTATAGATATGTTAGAGTAGATCTTTGCTAGGGTTAGTAAGGTGATTAGGGTGTTAATTGGGTGATTAAGGGTTTGTTGGAGATGTTGGTGGAAGATTTGGGTTTCCTCTTGGTTTGGTGCACATCACTTGTTTGTTGAATTGCTTGAATGACTAAGTAGTTGTGAATGCTTGTTTTTCTTGCCTTTCTTTTGTGGGTGTTAGTTTGTTGTGGGTTCGGTCCCCTCACTAAGTTGCGAGAGCCCGGTGAGGACGACCCCTAGGCCGGTCAAAGTAGCGACAGCCCGGATGCGACTTAGGCCACCATAGCGCGCTAGAACCCCGTTTGTCATGTGTGTCGCCGAGATGGGTTCTAGGTGGAACCTCTAGGTGAGTCTAAGTTGCGAGAGCCCGGACCAACCTAGATTACCCTACTACCTCCTTCGCTATAGTTCTCCCTCGACGATTCCGTTACCCCTTTGACCCCGACCTAATCCTAGCCCGTTCTCCTTTGTTTGCTTTCTCCTTAGTCATAGCCATAGCCTTAGTTTTCTCCCCTCCTTATCATTCTCTAGTTTAGCTCGTTGACTTAGTCTAGTATTTGGGCCGACCTAGTCTAGGCTATACATTACCGTCCCCGTGGATTCGACCCGACTTGCCCTATCTACCGTAGGAATAGCCGGTTATATTATTGACGGTTGGGATTCCACGACAAATCCCTCCCATCAAGCCCCCAAGTCCGATGAGGACCTTCTCGAGCTTCACGACATGCCTGGAGATTTACTCTTAGAAGCTTAGCCTTGAGGCTAAGGATATAATTACGGGGACGGTTTTCTGCCCCTTGGTCGGGCACTGGGTTCGGTTAGTAGGTTACAAGAATAAGTGCAACCTTATGGTAATCAGAGTGATGGTAGATCGCTTCCATGATACGACCTCGACATTCCATATGTCGTTTCTAGAGGCCGGGTGACTTTAGAGGATTTTATGGTCATTACAGGGCTGCCTTCGGGTTTCGAGATGATTAGGTGGACTGCGGAAGGCCCTAGGTTGGATAGCAATGAGGTTAAGGGCTGGTTTCGAGACTGTTTAGAGCCTTCGGCTTACAGTATGCCCCATGCTTTAGTGAGTTCATACATTACCGACCACTTTGAGAGGTGGCAGTGTTAGAGGGTCGAGTGCCCAACACGGCGGTGCAGGACGCCCGTCTGTGGTTATGGTACATCCTAGGGTCGACCGACTCGACCCACTTCTCGGATAAGGGCGAGAGGTTTAGTACTAGGATTTTGCCTTTCCTGGCTGACTTGGGTCAGCTGAGACGTTTTGACTAAGTGACCGCAGGTTTCGCGGAGATGACGCACTGCCTGCAGGTCATGGTGAGGCCGCAAAGGGTGGACTCCATCTCGGCTATACCTATCGTGGTTCCAGGTCTCGTACTGGAGGTTAGTTATCGTCTTTGTAGGCTTGGATTTATTCCTACTTCCCTCGTTTGGCACCCAAAATGGTGCATGCTCGTTCGGCTAAGTTTCCGGCAAGGATTGAGTGGAGGTTGGCGCAGGCTAAGAGCACGACAAGTCACAACTCGTCGGAGAATGTGCTGGTGAACCAGCTACGCCTCGAGGATGTAAGTTTCCTTCTTACGGTTTGGTTTCTTTGGTAGCCCCCAAGGTCAGGAATTTAAAATGTTGGTTTGTTTATGTAGTTCATGGTCCGTCCTTGGGCCGACTACGAGGGTTTGCCCGAGTACGTGAGGGCAGAGTTGAGACCTAGGAGCTATGGAGGATGCTCCTTCCTGTTTTGTTTCTTCCGGTGTGGTACTTGGGCGAGAGGTTAGTGCGCTAGTACTTGTACGAGGAGTTCAGGGTGCCAGTTGACCCTCCTCGGACCTTGTTTAGGCCTCCGACCACTGCAGAGGCCCGTGAGGATAGGGATGGAGAGGAAGGCGATGCATTATTGGTACCTGGTGCCTCCGATGTGTCTCACGTTTTGTGTTCATGAAATAGGTCCTCCCCGACGCGGCCAAGCGCGGATTTGGCCGGCGGTATGTTCTCGTGATGAGATGATTCTCTGATTGAAATTTAAATCGAAGTTTGGAGTCGCCATCGAACTTTGTGGGAGTTCGGACACGTTCGAACTCACTCTATACTTAGGCGTATCGTGCACAAAGAATGGCCCGCTTTGGTACTAGAGCTTGTGGGGTTCGTCCCTTTGAATAACGATACCTATGTCGAGTTATCGGGTATCGTATATCGAATGACTCTCGTTCACCAATGGTTTCGGGCATCCGGAAACCAAAGGTTCTGAGTAAGGGGTGAGGGTACATGTTAGGAAGCCCAGAAAGGACACCCAACCCTGCCCACACATAGCGGCCTCTACTAAGATATCGATTGGTTTTAATTCGCGCGCTAGTACTAATACAGTGGAATGGTATGCCAACAACGTTTTTAGCTATACATGTTAAATATATGTTTAGCTATGTCGTTTAATGCATCATGATATATGTCGAAGTTGTTTAGCATGCAATGTTCATTTAAACGCGATAAACGACAAACATCGAAAATAAAGAGCTTAAAATAAATTACAAATTACACGGGCGGAAATACAACCCGGAATTCACAATACAATAAGCATTGATATAATAAAAGAATAGAGACGGTAAACATTGACTATAAATGGACCCGTAAATAGAAAACGTAGATTGGAACCATAAATCGAATGATTGGACAAACTCCGATCAGTTATGCATTATGTTGCATATTGATCAGAGGACATAGGCTCAAACGCACGAATTGGTGCGGCCTGAGAATCAGGCGCCTAGGGTGAGGCGGCTTGATATTCAAGCGGATGCCTTTGGGCGTCCAGACAGGCAGGGTTCGGGACCAAAGCGTGATGCTAACTTGGTCCCGAGGCCTCATCGTCTCGTCCCGACTTATCATAGTGAGATTTATCTGTCTTGATTCATCGTACACCGAGTCCGACTAGGGAGTCGTTGGTATAAGATTTATATCGTGAGATGTTTACTTAAAGTCGTAGAGGAATATAATGAAATATGAGATCGGGATGTGAAAAGAAACGCGTGATGGATTAGCACGCGTCGACTAGTGTCGCAAGTATTATTCCCTACACGAAAATTGTATCGTTTTGGACTATATTGAATGTCTAGGATATCGATCTTATTTCGACCATAATAGGATACTTGTCCTTATTTATCTCGGTTTATGATTTGAATTGAATCTGTCGACTTAATACGAATATTGAAACCCTCCGGCTCGCATAAACTCTACGACGCTTGGATTGACATCATGGGGTTTCGTACTACTTCGACTTTCGATAACTCTTCATTAACGACATTCGAATGCAGATTCGACATCGAGCATTCAGAGCGACATTTGAAAAAGATTTCAAAAGTACTCGACAAAAGGTTCTGCGATCGTGTCATAACTCACTAGGTCAGTTTCTTGCAAATCGGTTCACATACCATGCTCAATTTGGAGATAAACCGGCTTATATATTGAACTTTCCCGAGGAATCCCCTTATTTTATTTACGGTTTTAGGGGTCTTCATCTCGGTAATGGCTTTGATTTTTGCTGGGTCAACTTCGATACCACGTTGACTAACGATATGACCCAGTAATTTGCTTGAGGTTACCCCGAAGCTACATTTTAAGGATTCAGCCTCATGTGGTACTTGCGTAATCGGGTAAAGAACTTCCTTAGGGAAATGATGTGCCCATCTCGGCTTTTGGATTTGACGCTCATGTCGTCCACATAAACCTCCACTTCCTTATGCATCATGTCGTGTAACAATGTCGTGGTCGTTCGTTCATAAGCTGCTCCGACATTGATAAGGCCGAATGTCATGACAGTGTAATAGTAGCAGGCACCCGAAGGTATAGTGAAGGTGGTCTTACTCATATCTTCCTCTTCCATTTTAATTTGATTGTACCCGATGTATCCGTCCACAAAGGATAGAAGGGCGTGATCAGCGGTATTGTCCACCAGTATGTCTATGTGTGGCAATGTAAAGTCATCTTTCGGGCTCACCTTGTTAAGATCCCAAAAGTCTACGCATACGCGCACCTTACCGTCCTTTTTAGCTAACGACACGATGTTTGCAACTCAGTCCGAATAATCTGACACTTCTATAAAGCCGACTTTGAACAGTTTGTCAACTTTTTCTTTGACAATGAGAGACCATTCGGGTCTCATTCTGCGGAGTTTCTGTTTTACCGGCTTACACCCATCTTTGATTGGTATACGGTGTTCAGCTATTTCCCGGTCTATTCCCGGCATGTCCTTGTAAGACCATGCGAAGACGTCTTTGAACTCTTTGAGGAGGCTTGTGAACTGTTGTCTCTCCTCGGGATCTAAAGATAACCCTATCTTAAGCATCTGGGGCTCTAAGGTTGTTCCCACGTTAATGGATTCGGTTTCTTCGATTATCGGGTTACAGGATTCCCTTTGCTCTAACTGCCCGATCAGATGCAGTGGTAAGGGTATCTGTTCGTCGGGTTTCTTAATGTCATTGCATAAAATATTTTCGAAACAATTTTTAAAATAAAACAATTCGTAATCAGAACGGTTATCCTTATTATTAATAGAAAATTTTGAAAACAACTCGAAAAGTGCAGTCATCTGATCATTAGTCAGAGGCGGAATTGGTAGTGTACTTGGGACAGGCCTCGAGGCTCCAACGGGGGTGATTATAGGGAGAAGGGTTACAGGTTGGACTCTAGCACCAGACCCTTTAGACTCGACCTCAGACTCTGACTTTGATACAGACTCGAACTCAGAATCAGTTTCAGGCATCTCCCCTTCCCCGGTGATCAACTTGTAGACCCGGCCATGGTTGTTGGTCCACTTGACGGTCTTCCTCCATGCCCTGTTCCCAGTCTCGGAGCCAACTTCCAAGATCAGCTTTGTAGGGTCGAACCTGTTGCTTCAGAGGATGAGATTCACTAAGTCCTCATTAGGAGTCGGGATGGTCTTATCTTCCCCGAATAGCAGCCCCATCACGGGCTCAGCACTATCGGCACCCTCCTTGGACTCCAACTGGACGAGGATAAATATATCATCCGGAATATAATTGCAATCCCAGGCCAATTTGGTCGCGAGATGCGTAACGGTCGGTTGGTATAGACCCAGTTGGATGGCCCCGAATACCGGTGTGACGAAGTAATCGGTCAATCTCGGGCTATAAGGGCTCAAATAGATACCCTTTACAAGGTTACACGCCTTTTCGGTGCCTGCTCGGACGACATTGCCCGGGGTTACAGCATACTCTAGGCCGAAGTGAAGGCCTTCATCCTTTAGGACTTCAATAATTTTTTTGGCTGGCAGATATGGCCTGGAAATGGCTCCTGGTAGGTAGCCCAATTTCTGCAGCATCGTGTCGACACTGGTGGTAAATACTTTTTTCGACTTCGGTCAACACGTTTTAATCCATCACGTGTCATAAATCTTTTTCAAAATCATGCATATTATCGTATTTACATTTTTATTCTATTTATGAACCGTTACTAACTTGTTTGCTCGTGTTTGTAGCGATTTATTTTTCATCTTTTGTTTAATTAGACTAAAACGAACTTCACATGCTAAATATAACTTTGACGTTATTAGTTTAAGATGCATTAAACGACTTAGCAACCCATTTATTTGTTTCTCACATGCTTAGAGAAAATAATGTTTGCATATCATTCAACCGCCGAACTAACGCGTGTACACCAAAAACGAACGATATCTTAGTAAAGGCTGCTAAGTGCGGGTGGGGTTAGGTGTTCTTAGTGAACTTCCCAACACGTGCCCTCACCCCATACTCAGAACCATGGTTTCCGGATATCCGAATCCATTGGCAACGAGAGTCATTCAATACACGATATCCGATAATGTCGGTATCGGTATCATAATGCAAAGGGACGAACCCAATAAACTCTGACATCGGAAATGGGCCGTACTTTGTGCACGGCCCACTATGACATAGAGTGGGTTCGAACGGGCCCGAACTCCCACAAAGTTCGGTGGCGACTCCTACTTCGATTTAAATTTCAATTTGACCATCTCATATGGAGATTCATTCGCCTCCCCAAACCCGCGCGTGGCCGCGTCGGGGTGGACCTATGTATGTCCACACTAGTCCAAGTAAAAAGGGGGATAAGGTTGCAAAATGAGGGAAGACCGATCATTACCGCTATCATCCTTCCTAGAGACTCAGTCCTTTGGTGGGCTCTTCACGGTAACGATCGGAAAAAGGCTTATTTTTGAGATGGTGGGAATCTTTTTGTGAGACGATTTTCTTTTGGCATTTTATTTTGCATTTGGCTTTTGAGCTTCTATGCCATTTTTTTTTCTTCTTTTATATTTTGTTTTTCATTTATTGTGCCTTTTTCTTTTTCTTCTTTATTTTTTTTACTTGGTTTGCCTTTTTGATATAACTTGTATTGTAGGCATTTCTTGCAACCAAGTGAGAATTTCAACAATTTTGCAACTTATTTGTGGAAAAGTGTGTATGAGGTAGGGAAATGGGTGAGTCGGGACGGCGCCTTCCCTTCAAACCCACACAAAAAGGGGAGAAACTTGGACTAGTCAAAGCAATTCCGAACACGGTCACCTAAGAGACGGGACTCGGCAACCAAGGCCTTTTCACACCGTGGGTGGTCATAGTGGTCAAAATGCAAATCCCGTAGTAAATCCCTAGTAAGCTAGGTGGACTCAAGGTAAAGGACCAACGAAACTATTGATTTAGGGTCATTCTACTAGACTAAAGTCCAAGACTCAATTCATATTACTAGAAAGAGAAAGTAAACACTTGCCCACGAGCCTCAAAACCGGGTTTTCAAAAACCTTTTATTACACAAGACACAAACAAACAAGACAAAACAAAGACACAACAAAAACGAGAGAAAATGAGGCAAACACAACAAAACCAAATAAAATAAGAGAAAAGGAAATAAACACACAAACAAAACAAACACCACCCCGAAACATCTGCATAAGTAACCAAATCAACCTCAACTCAACAAAGCTCCACCCGAGCACACATCATCGCAAAATCTCCTCCAAACTCCACAAGGGACAAAGAGGAAAAAGGGATAAAAAGTTGTTACCGGATGTCTTGAAAGCCCTCCAAAATTAACGGTGATTAAGCGACCTACAAGGAAAAAGGGAGGCAAAACACGCACAACACAACAAATATACGACACAAAGGGAAAAGACACAAAGGATTTTTTTTTTTTATGAGTTTTTTCGAATTTTTAGGGTTTTTTAAGATTTTGCAAAAAAAAAACTATGAAAATAAAACTAAACTAGACTACGACGTCGCTCCCCCACACTTAAACCGAGCAATGTCCTCCTGCTCGATCGGTAGTGTGTGGAGACACTAAAAAGAAAAGAAACTACGAAAATAAAGCTAAAACTCAAAAAATAAAGGTGAAGAAGAGGGAATGTGTCCGGCCGGGGTGTAGTCAAGTCACCATGGGCCGAGACGAGAAAAGATATGGATGAGGGAAGTCATAAAAAGAAGGAAATAAAAGGAAATGGGAGGGGAGGACTAGGTGTAATCAAGTCACCTAGCCCGGATTCCGCCCGAATCCGACTAAATCCTAACAAAAGAAAAAGAAATTAAAGTAAAAGTGAAAATACTTGCAGATTTGGATTTTGAAATGACTCTTGTTGTAGTCATGTCATCGAAAGTCGGGAGCAACGACTACCAAGACCACGAGGGCCACCATGACAAAAAAATGATAAGGGGAAGGGAACAAACAAAGGAAGACAAGCAATCAAAGACGGAAAAGAAAGGATAGTTGCCGTACCAATCGGTTAGCAACTCACTAACTCCATCGTCTCAATGTTCGATATCGGCACATAGCTAGTCTTCGTCATTGTTATTCCTCTTCATTCTCAATAAGGTCGCATGGTTGAAGTACTAAGCTTGCAATGCTACAAGGAGAGTTGTATTTGAGGTGAAACTCGATGTATAGTGAAGATAAGATGAGGTGAGGGTACATATATGAAGTGTATGGGTCATAGATAGTTGCAAGGGTAGGTAGGGAGGTTGGGAGGGGGTATAAAGTGGTTGGGTGGGCTCAAATGTCAAAGAAGAGGCAAAAGGGGGAGCTGGGCACCATCCCGGTCGGGATGGACTTCTTCCCGATCGGGATGGCTCCTTCTCGGTCGGGATGAACTTGATCCCGGTCGGGATCACACTCTAGAGAACCCATTTTTCAGCACACTCATCCCGATCGGGATGACATCCTTCCCGGTTGGGATGGACTTCTTCCCGGTCGGGATGGCTCCTTCCCGATCGGGAAGAGTGTTCTAACCCTTCATATTCTTGATATCTTCACCCACAAGGCCACCAAAACAACAAGACCTAGAATCTCGTCCCCAAAAGCTTGTCAAAAGCTTCAAAAACCCAATTCCTAGCCCAAGCTCCAAGCTTCTATCATCAACTACTCACTTAAGACTTCATCTTCACTATAACCTATCAAATGAACTCAATAAACATCATCAAAATCCCTCCTTCACATCGCTCATCAAAATACCAAATTACAAGAATTTCACAAAGATCAAAAGAATAAGAAAGAGATATATACAATAAGACGGTTCTTTTGGAACTCCGTCAAACCAAGGATGGGGGTTCTTCATTCATTTTTTTCAACAACATCATGGATAACTCCATCGCTATAGAGGGCACGAAGTAACAAATCGAAGGCTCTCGAGAAATCTTCGATCAAGCTAGTGGAATACCAATCCACACTCCAAGGTTCTTCACAACCTTGTCTAGAGGTTCCCGGGGCATCCCGATCTACTAAGTTCAATGGCTTGAACTTGTACTTTTGATCCTTCGGTATATACCCAAACGGCCATTCATCTTCACAAGGCCCCAAGGGAGGCTCAACCTTCTTCTTGCTAACCGACTTGTCTTCAATCTCATGATATGGGCATTCATCCGTCCCAAGCTCGAAATCATCATCTTCAATTCCATTCAAGTTGTTTTTAAAGCTTGCACCCAACTCATCCCCTAGATCGATGTCTTTCATGGCGTAGAACATATTACACGACTCATCATTTGTAGGCGAGGTGTTGCCTTGGAGGTCAAACACGAGCTTCTCGTCGCCTAGCTCAAATGTTATCCTACCATTCTTTACATCAATCATCGCACCGGCGGTATGTAGAAACGGGCGGCCTAGGATAATGGGAGTGATGGCATCTTCCGGCATATCAAGCACAAGGAAGTCGACCGGGATGAAGAATTTCCCTATTCGTAGTGGCACATCCTCTAACATTCCTAGTGGTCGATTAAGCGAACAATCGGCCATTTGGAGTGTAATATAAGTACACTTAAGCTCTTTCATCCCAAGTCGCTCACAAATAGAGTAAGGAATAATGCTTACACTCGCACCCAAATCACATAATGCCCTTGCAATCTTCAAGTTCCCTATGGTGCACGGGATTGAGAAACTACCCGGATCCTTTAACTTAGGAAGTGTAGAGCCTTGAATGATCTCGCTCACCTCTCTTGTGAATGCTATGGTCTCTTCCTTGTCAACGGATCTCTTCCTAGCCAAGATTTCTTTCATGAATCTTCCATATGACGGGACTTGGGTAAGTAGCTCGGTAGAAGGGACGCTCACATCCAACTTCTTCACAATATGAAGGAACTTGTCATATTGAACATCCACCTTGGTCTTCATTTTCCTTGTTGGGAATGACAACTTGATGTATATCTTGTCTTGCTCATTAGGGTTGGACTTTTCAATTGACATTTTCCTCTTTCCTTTGTCTTTTCCTTGGAGTGGGGGAAGCTTGTCTTCATGGGGTTTCTCAACCTCCCACAAGACTTGCTCCTCCATGAGGTTTCCCAAATTTGTATTGTCTTGAGATGGAGATACAATTTCTTTCATGGCTTCTTGCTCAATAGGGAATAAGGGGGAGTCATAAGATGCACCACTCCTGAAGTGAAGATGAGCAAAGAATTCTTGTTGGTTTCTTAGCATCTCCATTTGACTTCTTTGCATTTCTTGATTACTCCTTTGCATATCCAACATTTATTTTTGCATATCGAAATCCCGAGGGGGAGATTGTTGGTTATGAGGAGTGTTGGTGATGGCTAGAGGAATGCCATAATCATGAATTGGAGACCGGCTCCTTTGCTTGCTTTCTTGTTGAGTACCTTGAGACCCTTATTGTTGTTGAAAGTTCCCTTGGGACCCATGAGAATTGCCTTGATTAAGGCCTTGAGAGTTACCATGATTGTGGTTTTGATGTCCTTGGGAGTGTTGGTTTCCTTGGAAACCACCTTGATGATTGATGTTCCCTTGATTTTGGAACCCTTGATTGTTTCTAAAGGCACCTTGGATATGTTGTTGGAAGTTGTTGGAAGGCCTTAGGTTGCCTTGATAACCTAGGTAGCCTTGGTTGTTGCCTCTTAAGGGAGGTGAAACATAGATGGGACGGTGTTGTTGTAGAGATTGTTGTTGGGAAGCTTGGAACATGTGAGGATTTGGCACATTTTGAGCCTTGAAGCTAGAGTATGGGGCACCTTGCTTGAATGCTTGAAAGGCATTCACTTGCTCAATACTACCTCGACAATGTTGAGGTTCGTGTCCAAATATCCCGCAAATCTCGCATATCCCATAATAAGATGTAGGAGGTACAACTCCCAAAGCATTGACTTGTTGAATTGAATGTTGGTGGGAGGCACCTGTGCTTTGACCTTGATCAAAATGACTTTGGAGCTTCTTGTCAATAGTTTCCATGTGAGTTTTTAATTGTGCTCCAAGATCAATACTGAGTTGCGTAATGGCATCGATCTCGTGCCTCCCCCCTCGATTCGCCTTCCTAGGCCTTGAGTATTGAGAGTTGTGTACCGCCATCTCCTCAATTCTTGACCAAGTTTGGTCATCATCTACCTCGGTAAACATTTCATTAGATCCCATGTTGAGTATGGCCCTTGAATCTTTATATAACCCGTTCCAAAACTGTTGAACAAGGAACCACTGTGATAAACCATGGTGAGGACAAGAACGGATCAAGGCTTTGAACCTTTTCCACGATTCATAGAGGCTTTCTTCATCACGTTTTTGAAATCCCGTGATTGAAGCTCTCAATAGATTGGTCTTCTCCGGTGGATAAAATGGTTGGTAGAATGCTAAGGCTAGCTTCTTCCAAGTGTCAATACCGAGAGCCGCCTTGTCTAAACCTTTGAACCATTGCTTAGCCTGGACGATCAAAGAGAAGGGAAATAATACCCACTGGATTTGGTCTTGGTTTATTCCCGGTTTTGAGATAGCATCGCAATAGTCCGAAAAGGTTTCCATGTGTTGATGAGGATCTTCTGTTGGTAACCCAGTAAATTGACTTCTTTCGACCAATTGGATAAATGGCGTTTTTGCCACAAAATTGCCGGTATATGCGGCCGGTAAAGCGGTTGGACCGGGCAAAACGTCTTCCGTAAAGGTTAAATGAGAAGAGAACTTAGGCATTGTTGGATGTGCGGGAGATGATGGTGTAGATGGTGTTGATGTAGATGTAGAAGGAGAACTAGGTTGAGAAGAGTGACTAGAAGTACCAAAAGGATTGATGAAATTCCCTTCGGCCGTCTCTCGAGGTGTTTCGTTCAAGTTGGATCCTTGAGCTTGTTCTTCAATGGTATTGCTAGTACTCGGTTGAGAGGTTCTAACCCGATAAATCGTCCATTGGCGAAAGGCTCTAAAGAGGCTTTCCGGCTCTGGATTGAAGAGAAAGAAGTCACCTCTCCTCCTAGGCATGCACTACACACTTGAACAAACGTGAGAACACCTAGTGCTTTGTAGGCACTAGGCAAAGACAATAAACGAGCACACGGAAGAAAAAGAGAGAAGAAAACAATAAAAACAAGAAAAAACCTACAAAATATGCACAATGGATAGAAGAAGAACACAAGGAGGGTAACTAAGTCTAGCTAATAAGTAAACTAAGTCTAAACATGCACCGTCCCCGGCAACGGCGCCAAATTGATGGGAGGGACTTGCCGTGGGTCCTACCGATCAAGTATACCAACTAGACCTAACTAGTAGCTAGGGTAAGTCTGGTCGATATCCACAGAGACGGTTAGAGGTGTATAAACTATGGTCTACTCAAAAACAAGGCTAAGTCACTAAAATAACACAAAGAGAAGGAGAATTGACTAGAATTGATTATCTATGATGATAGAAGAGGATGAAACTAGACTAATGAACAACTAGATATAACTTGAACTAAATGAAACAACAAAAGATTAATGAAACAAGTAAACTAGAGAAAATGATTGACTAAGGAGATGGAGAAATCAAATAAGGGAAGAAGTAGGGTTAGTTTGGGTTCATAAGTGTAGTAGGATAGTTGGGAGGTCAAGGGTGTAAGGTTCACCTAGTTACTAAGGTTGGTCCGCGCTCTCGCGTCAAAGCCTAAGTCCGCACTCTCTTGCCAAAGGCTAAACCCGAATACTCATGCAAGATATTACCCAATACACAAGACTAGAGCGATTCAACCACAAATCAATCACACAATGAGAAGATGAAAACAAGTATGAGAAGCATGGCCACTACAACTCAAACAAGCAATTCAACAAACACATAGAGTGCTCAACATGTGACTCGTAACAAAGGATTCATCTTTACCCTTAATCAAACTCTAATTACCAATAATCCACACTTAATCCCCCTACTAACCCCAGAAAAAGTCTACTCACTCATAATCAAACTAATACTAACAATAATAAGAGGAAACAACACAAATATCCAAACATCCATAATGAAACTATCAAGAACAAGAACAATAATCAAAGATTGAAACTTGAAAGATTAAACAAGGATTAAGAGTAAAGGGAATAAGAAGATTATACCTACTAACAAGAAGATGAAAAGATAAGAACTTGTATGAGTCTTCCAAGGTTGTCAATCTTGGATGAGTCTTCAAGAATCCCCTTAATACAAGACTAATTACTGAGATTAAGCTAAGATTAACAAAACATTAATGAAATATTAAACGAGGGATGCAGAGAGTCTATCTAGGATTTAGAATAATGTAGAGTTGTGTAAGATGCTTAAACAATACAAAGGGAGGGTATTTATAAGGTTACAAGAGTGAAGAAGAAGAAAAGAAGAGTCTCGTGCTGCAGCTGCTCCTTCCCGGCCGGGAAGGTGGTGATCCCGACCGGGATGATGTAACAACCCGGATTTTTAAAAAACTTTTAATAATATAAATAGTATAAATAATAGGGTCAAAGGTGGCGGAAACACCCGACCAAATCCGAATCGCCACTATCTCGACATTCAAACTAATACATTATTCAAAAGTGTTCAAAAATGAAATCAAAAGAAACTTAAATAAAGGTCTCTCTCCACAAGTCTTCCCCAACACAGCATCACAATCAAAACCATCTCGGAAGACCTGAAAGGGGGTCCACAGTCAGTGGGGAGCAACTAGATGTTCTCCCAGTCATGGTTATAACAAGTTGAACATGAATAGCAATAATAATGAGAGATAACATAACCAAACGACATGTGAAGATATCAATACACATGACCAACATGTTATTAGACACGGTCATATAATTTATTGCAATCCATAAATAATCATAACGATCGAGATAGATACTATGTATCCATCCCCACAAGTCGGAGTAAGTAACAACAGACTTCATACAAAGATGTATAGGACATAGAATGAACACCGGTTAGAGTATGTAACTGATACTCTAACTAGTCAGAGCGTGTAACTGACCCTCTGACACAAAGCGTGTAACTGACCCTCCGTTTTGTGAAGTATGTAGCTGATACTCCACGGTACTATGTATAGCGTGTAACTGACAACTATATGTCTAAGACCTGGCCAGAGCTCTCGACGCAGTAACTGTACGTCGAACGACGCACGGGAACCCAGAACGTGTAACTGACGAATTTGGACCCACCGAACATAGACCAATTAAACCACTTGCGAGCAGTATTGGTTCATTCCGATAGTATGTAACTGATACTACCGTCATCTATATCACTAACTATCATGTACGTTGCACAG
Organism: Agrostemma githago; assembly: GCA_958450325.1. Classification (NCBI taxonomy): domain Eukaryota; kingdom Viridiplantae; phylum Streptophyta; class Magnoliopsida; order Caryophyllales; family Caryophyllaceae; genus Agrostemma; species Agrostemma githago. Next base: position 42,754,225 of record OY288250.1, read on the forward strand.
TGTAACTGACTACCAACTGCGTGAGCAACCTCACGACTTTTACATAGTACAGTGTAACTGACTACACGATGTAGTAATCAAACCTAGTATAGTGTCACTGACTATACCAGGGAAAATCAGGCCCTAGATAGTGTAACAGACTATACCAAGTATTAATCATTCGTGATAAACATCACGACTCAAACGTAGAACAATGTAACTGATTGTTCTAATGGAACGAGTATAGAAGTAATCAAACAAAGATAACATAGTGAAGTTATAGCACAACTGACTATAACCTTCAAATAGTATTAGGGGTAAGGTCTAACGGACTATAACCCTGAACATCTAACGTGTATTAGTATTCAAGGTCAAGGTAAGGCTACATTAACCTTGTCTACTAAACTAAAGTTATGTATATAACGTCAACCCGAAGGTGGTGTCATAGTATAACTTCTATAACGTCAACTTCAAGTTAAGATTACATTAACCTCAACTATAACCTTGTGAGGTTACCTTATCCTCAGTGAGATTATAGCTTCGTAACGGTGTTACGTAATCCTCAAGTGAAGGATATCGTAACTTCCCATTGAAGTTACTTGACTTCAAGTATGGTTAAATTAACCTTGTCATAACCTCGTGAGGTTACGTTAACCTCCGTGAGATTATAACTCGCAATAAGGTTACTTTAACCTCGTGTGAAGTTGTATAGTAACTTTCCAATAAAGTTACGTAAACCTCAACTCGGGTTACCTTAACCTTGATCATAACCTCGTGGAGTCACTTAATTGATCCCCATCGAGAGTATAACCCCACATTGAAGTTACCTTAACCTTAAGTGAAGTTGTATAATAACTTTCCAATAAAGTTACATGATCTTCAATTAAGGTTAGATTAACCTCAACCGTAACCTCCACCTCGGGCGATGATAGGACGAGTCATCTAATACTTAGGGTTGGAACCCTAAAGTCATCGATGAAACAACCCTAGCATCTCCAAACGGAGAGGCCAAGCGGCTCATGTACGAATTTTAGATGTTACAACGGATTAGATCTAACAATTCTAATATAAGCGCAAACGACAGTTATAGATCTAAAGAAATAATAAATCGTTCAATTAACATACTAATTAATTAGACTCTTTAAATCATGAATAAAGATACTACACAAATCAATTAACTCATGTTACAAATCATTAAAATCACACAACACATTCAAAATGCATAAACACGAAAAGAATCACATCTAGTTACCAATTTGCGATTTAATCAACGATCTTTTCTTCAACGATATAAACGTCTTCCCCTGTGCACATCTCCTTGTCTATACCATCATCAATCACGTGCCAACACCAAACGAAACCCTAATTAAACACTACTAAAAACAATTACGAAAAACTAGCGCGAAAGGGATTGAAACTTACGAAACAATGCAAAGGATTGCGCTAGGATCGATTAGGATTCGAAAGGGGTGAAGATCAACTCTTTAATGAAGAGGAGGAGGTATGAGGCGTGGCTAGGAGGAAAAGAAGAGAGGAGAGGGTGAAAACCTAGAATTAGGGTTTGCAAATGAGAAGAAGAGGTGAAACTCTCACCCTAATCACCTATATATAGGCTAGATCATGGTCAAACCCTACTTGGGCCCAAATTCCAATGCTCCATCATCAATCCAAACATGGGAAGCAAGGATGGGTTAGCCTTGGCCCACATTCCAAGCTAAACCGACAAAAGGTTACGAGGATACGGTTTTCGGACAATTAAACCGGAAAAGGGAATATCCGACTATAAAAATTATAGTAATTGAATTAAATAAATAATTTCGGATATTAGAATATATGAAATGTAATAAATAATTATGTCCAGAAATTCGGGGTGTCACAGATGAGGTGGTCCCGACCGGGAAGAGGTTGTTCCCGGCCGGGATGGCCCATCAGTGGCTGCTTCTTTCTTGCACTCCTTCCCGACCGGGAAGGCTACTCTTCCCGCCCGGGAAGGGTCTTGTAGGCCCCCAATATGATCATAAAGGTCCCTATTTCCTCCTTATGGGCTTCTCATCGATTCTCGGTGCTCGGGATTGAGTCTAAGGGGCTCGGGAACGGGTCCCAAGGTCTCGGGATCAAGTCTAAGCCACCGAGTGATCGTTCCTTCTCTTCGTTGGTTCCAAATGTGTAGGAAACGAGTCGGAATCGTTCCAATTCTCCATGATTGGTCTTGGGAACCTAAAACGAACTAGAAGAAGCATAAGTAGCCCAGAAACCGCTCCAAAGAGCGATTTCACAAGATAAACCGGGACCAAACACAACAAATAGGCACTACAAACTACACTTATCAAGAATCAAAAATGAAAGTGAAGAAGGGGTAGAATGTGTCAGCTGGGGTGTTATCAAGTCACCAAGGGCCAAGACAAGAAAAGATATGGGTGGGGGAAGAAATAAAAAGAAGAAAATAAAAGGAAATGGGAGGGGAGGGCTAGGTGTAATCAAGTCACCTAGCCCGGATTCTGCCCTATTCCGAGTAAACTCTACCGAAAAGGGAATAAAGATAAAGAAAGAGTGAAAAAGAACTTGTCATTTTTGATTTTCAATAGATTCTCGATGTAGTCACGTCATCTGGAATCGGGAGAAATAACCACAAAGGCCCCGAGGGCCACCAAGACACCAAATGCATAAAGGGAAGGGGAACATAGAAAGAGAGACTAGAAATAAAAGACGGAAAACAAAGGAGAGTCGCCTACCAAACGGTTAGCAACTCAATCATCTCCATCGTCTCAATGATCGTTTTCGGCACCTTGCTTGTCTTCATCATCGTTATTCCTCTTCTTCCTAAATGCAGTCGCATGGTTGAAGTATCGGTCTTGTAAGGGTGTAATGAGGTTGGGATTTAAGGGGAAAATTGGTGTATTGTGATGAGAAGTTGAGATGAAGGTGTATACTTGAAGTGTAAGGATGAAATGATAGTGGCAAAGGTGAGTAGGGAGGTTGGGAGGGGGCATAAAGTGGTGGGGTGGGGCTTAAATAAAGAAAGGAGAGCAAAGGAGGGTTGCAGGAACCTTCCCGGTCGTGATGACACTCATCACGGTCGGGAGGAGTCCTTCCCGGTTGGGAAGACCTTGATCTCGGTCGGGATGGGTAGTCAGAGAGTAGTCTTCTGCAGTGCAACTCGTCCCGGGCGTGATGGCCTCTCCAGCTCTTCATTCCTCAATAGCACACCCAAAAGGCAAATAATACCGCGGGATCTAGAATCTCGTCCCCAAAAGCTTTTCAAAAGCTCAAAAACCGACTTCCTCCACCAAGCTTTAAAGCTTCTATCATCCATATCTCTTTCTAGTTCCTCATCTTCACTTTAAACCTATCAAGTAAGGTCAAAAACTTCCATCAAAGATCCCTCTCTCACATCGCTCATCAAAATTTCAAATGACAAGAACTCTACACAAAAAATCAAACCTAGAATCAAACCACAAATCACACAAATATAACTACAAAAACTCAAAAGAATAGGAAAGAGATATTTACAACACGACGGTTCTTGAGGAACTCCGTCAAACCAAGGGTGGTTGATTTTCATTCTTTGTCATCATGATTGGACATAACTCCATAGCCTTCAAGGGCACGGAGCAACAAGTCGAAAGCTCTCGAGAAGTCTTCGATATAGTTCGTGGAGTAACAACCTACACTCCAAAGTTCTTCACAACCTTGCCTCGACGTTCCCGGGGCATCCCAATCTACTAAGTTCAACGGCTTGAACTTGTACTTGCGATCCTTCGGGATATACCCAAACTTCCATTCATCTTCATAGGGCCTCAAGGGAGGCTCGACTTTTCTCTTACCAAGCAACTTATCCACATCAACCTTACATAGGCATTCATCCACCCCAAACTCCAAAGCATCATCATCTAGCACAAGGTCAAGGGGAGATTTGGAACTCAAGCAAGTGAGTTCACTCATCTCCGGACTACTCTCTGGCTCTTCACAATCAAGCTTACTATAAGCTTCCAAATTACCATTCAAGGATATTCTCCTTTCACTTGCTTCATCCGAATTTTTGACAACATTGTTCTTTTCACCCAATTTCCTCCCTAGGTCGGTGTCTTTCAAGGCATGAATCATATTACATGACTCTTCATTTGTAGGCGAGGTGTTTCCTTGGAGGTCAAACACAAGCTTCTCGTCGCCTAGCTCAAAGGTGATCCTACCCTTCTTGACATCGATCATTGCACCGGCGTTGTGTAGAAATGGGCGTCCAAGGATAATGGGGGTGGTTGCATCCTCCGACATATCGAGTACAAGGAAGTCAACCAGAATGAAGAATTTCCCAATCCTTAATGGCACATCCTCTAACATTCCTAATGGTCGATTAAGTGAAGATCGGCCATTTGGAGTGTAATCGAGGTACACTTGAGCTCTTTTATTCCAAGTCGCTCACAAATAGAATAAGAAAGAATGCTTACACTCGCCCCCAAATCACATAACGCCCTTCCGATCTTCATATTCCCGATGGTGCATGGGATACTACCCGGATCCTTGAGCTTAGGTAAGGTGGAGCCTTGAATAAGATCACTCATCACCTCTCTTTCAAACGCTATGGTCTCTTCCTTGTCTAAAGATCTCTTCCTAGCCAAGATTTCTCTCATGAACTTTCAATAGGCCGGGACTTGGGTAATTAGCTCGATGAAAGGGATGCAAACATCTAATTCTTCACAATATCGAAAAACTTGTCAAATTGAACATCCACCTTTGTCTTCAATTGCCTTGATGGGAATGGCAATTTGATGTTGATCTTTTCAAGTTCATTAGGTTTGGATTTTTCATTTGACACTTTCTTCTTTGCTTTGTCTTCTTCTTGGGGTGGGGGAAGCTTATCTTCAATAAGTTTTTCAACTTCTCACAAGACTTGCTCCTCCATTAGATTTCCCCAATTTTCATTGCCTTGAGATGGAGATTCCACTTCTTTCGTGGCTTCATTTTCATTAGGAAACAAGGGAGAATTATAGGATACACCGCTCCTTAAAGTAATAGCATTCACGGATTCAAATTTCGTTGGCACGCTTTGAGGAGGTAGTTGATCCTTTTGCATTGAAGAACTACCTGAAGCAACTTGAGCTAGTTGGGTTTCGAGCATTTTCACATGAGTACTTGTTGCCTTGTTTTCCCTTTGAAGTTGAGCATAAAGTTCTTGTTGGGTTCTTTGCATCTCCAATTGCCTTCTTTGCATCTCCAAAATTGTCTTTTGCATGTCAAAATCCCGAGGTGGAGATTGTTGGTTATGTGGAGTATTAGTGAGGGTTAGGGGAAAGCCATAATCATGAGTTAGAGATCGGCTCTTTTTTTTTTGTTAAAGGTAAAATTGTTATAGATAATCACAAATTTACAACTGTGGCTAGTTAACAGGTAATCCTCAAAATGAAGGATATGTCCTTGTCACTAAGCCCTTTCTAGTTTTTGTTTTTAATAAAACAAATAATCTCACGTTTAATCTCCTTTATTACACGAATCGGTCTCTGATACTAGATTCATTTTTTGCTTAATTACGTTGCCTCCAAACGTGATATATCACCGCGTTGATGGCTCCATTTTTAATGGCCCTATGAAGCTTTGTCCCTCTAATACGCATTCTTCTTTGATCTTCAATCTCGGGGTTAGGACTAAAATTTAGCTAATCTGCAATTCCAATCATTATCTCTCTGCTGTACGAACATCTACAAAAAAGATGTTGTACCGTTTCAGCCTGCTGGTTACACAGGTGGCACGCATCATCAGTACTCAGATTCAGCTGCTTTAATCTGTCATTTGTGTTCATCGCGTTATACATCTGTAGCCACGCAATAAACCCGTGTCTTGGGATTGTCCATCTGTTCCAAACCAGTCGGTACTAACCTACCCCGTCCCTCTTTTCCCTTAAGAAATTATACCCTTTTGCCACCGAATAATCAATTGTTCCTCGCATATTCCAGTTATCCGCAGCAGCTTCTAATTTTATTTTGTTTCTAATTCTGCACACCTTCTTCCAGTACCATCTTGTGTCATGGGGAGGATCATAATTATCCCAATCTCTTCCGTTTAAGTACACATGGTTGATCCATTGTACCCATAGTCTGTTAGGGCTGTTTGCAATCCACCACACCAATTTTCCGATAGTTGCCATATTCCACGAGCTAGATTGTTGAGATCGGCTCCTTGGCTTGGTTTCTTGTTGAGCATTTTATAACCCTTGTTGATTTTAAAAGTTCCCTTGGAACCCTTGAGAATTGCCTTGATTTAGGCCTTGGAGATTACCTTGATTGTGATTGTGGTAACCTTGGTTGCTTTGAAATCCTTGAGAGTGTTGGTTTCCTTGGAAACCACCTTGATTATTGAAGTTCCCTTGATTTTGGAACCCTTTATGATTGTTGAAGACACCTTGGTTTTGTTTTTGGAAGTTGTTAAAAGGCCTTTGATTGCCTTGATAACCTTAGTAGCCTTGGTTGTCCCTTAAGAGAGGAGCAACATAAGGTAGACGGTATTGTTATTGAGCTTGTTGTTGGGAAGCTTGAAAATTATGAGGATTTGGCACATTTTGAGCCTTGTAAGTAGAGTATGGGGCACCTTGCTTGTATGCTTGAAAAGCATTCACTTGCTCAATGCTACTTCGACAATGTAGAGGCTCATGTCCATATATCCCACAAAGCTCACATATCCCATAATAAGAGGTTGGAGGAACCACTCCCAAAGCATTGACTTGGTGGATTGAATGTAGGTGGGAAGAACTTGTGCTTTCACCATGATTAAAGTGACGTTGGAGTTCTTATCAATAGCATCCATATGGGTCTTCAATTGTGCCCCAAAATTGGCACTAAGTTGTGTGATAGCATGAATTTCATGCCTTCCCCCTCTATTTACCTTCCTAGGCCTAGAATATTGAGAGTTGTGAACCGCCATTTCTTGAATCCTAGACCAAGTTTGGTCATCATCTACCTCGTTGAACCTTCCATTAGACCCCATGTTGAGTATGGCCCTTGAATCTTCATATAACCCATTCCAAAATTATTGGACAAGGAACCATTGTGATAAACCATGATGGGGGCAAGATCTAACCAAAGCTTTGAACCTCTCCCATGATTCATAAAGGCTCTCCTCATCCCGTTGTTGGAACCCGGTGATGGAGGCTCTTAGCAAGTTCGTCTTCTCGAGAGGGTAAAACTTTTGGTAGAACGCCAATGCAAGCTTCTTCCAAGTATCAATCCCCATGGTCGCCCTATCGAGACTCTTGATCTATTGCTTAGCTTTTCCAATAAGAGAGAACGGGAAAAGAACCCATCGAATTTGATCTTTAGTAATCCCGGTTTGAGAAATAGCATCACAATAATCGAAGAAAGTCTGCATATGTTGGTGCGGGTCTTCGGTGGGCAAACCACTAAATTGATTTTGCTCCACAAGTTGAATGAATTGTGTCTTGGCCACAAAATTTTCAGTGTATGTATCCGGTAAAGTGCTCGGTCCCGGCATGACATCCTCAGTGAAAGTAGAGTGAGAGGAGAACTTAGGCATGTTTAGATGTGCGGGAGATGACGGAGTAGAGCTTGATATAGATGTTGAAGGAGAACTAGGTGGAGAAGAGTGACTAGATGTACCAAAGGGATTGATGAAGGTCCCTTCGGTAGTCTCTCGAGGTGCTTCGTTTAAGTTAAATCCTTGAGCTTGCTCCTCAATGTTAGTGCTAGTACCCGGTTGAGAATTTCTAACTCGATCAATTGTCCGTTGGCGAAAGGCTCTAAAGAGTCTCTCCGGCTCTGGATTGAAGAGAAAGAAGTCGCCTCCCCTCCTAGGCATGCACTACACACTTGGAACAAACGTGAGAATACCTAGTGCTTTATGGGCATTAGGTAGAGACAATAAACGAACACAACAAAAGAGAAAGAGAGAAAACATAACCAAAAACAAGGAAAAAGACAACAAACTATGCACAATGGATAAAAAAAAGAACACAAAATGGTAACTAAGTCAAGCAAATAAGCAAACAAAAATCTAAACACACATCATCCCCGGCGACGGAGCCAAATTGATGGTGGGATTTGTCGTGAATCCCGACACCAAATAAAACCAACTAATCCTAACTAAGTATATAGGGTAAGTCGGGTCGATCCACGAGGACGGAAAGGGGTGTCTAGACTAAGATCTACCTAAAAACACATGACTAGGTCACAATCAACACAAAAGGGGGTAAACTAACAAGAATTGACTAACTAGAACAATGAAAAGGGTAGAAAGCTATGATTAAGAATGAACTAGGTATAACAGGAACTTGGTAACTCAACTAAAACTAAATTCAAGAGACTAACTAGAGGAATAATGACTAAGACGATGAAGAAATCAAATAAGAGGAAGAGTAGGGTTAGGTCGGGTTCATAGGTGTATAAGGCTAGTGAGGAAATCGAGGGTGTGGGTTTCACTTAGTCAGTAAGGTAAATCCGCGCTCTCGCGTCAAAGACAAACCCGAATACTCGTGCGAGATGCTACCCAATACAAGAGGATTCAACCACCAGTCAACCATACAATGAGAAGGAGGAAACAAGCAAGAGAAGCGTGGCCATTACTACCCTAACAAGCATTTCATCAAACACGTGGTATGCTTAACAAATGACTAGCAACAAAGGTTCCACCTTTACCCACAATTAAACCCTAATCACCCATAAACAACACCTAATTCCCCTACTAACCCCACAAAGAGTCTACTCACTCATATCTAAACTAACACTAACATAAACAAGAGAAATCAACACAAGTATCCAAACATTCATGATGAAGAACAACAAAGATGAACAATAAACAAGAGATAAAGAATAAAACTTGATTAACAATGAAAGATTAAGTAAAAAGAGAAGAGAAGGATTATACCAAACTACAAAGGAGATGAAAAGATGGAAACTTGCATATATAGAGAAAACCCAAAATAAATCCACCAAGGTTGTCAATCTTGATAGAAACCTTCAAGAATTCCAATAATACAAGAGTAATTGTTAAGATTAAACTAAGATTAACAAAAGATTAAGGAAAGATTAAGGAGAAACTAAGCTAAGGATGAAGGTTATCTATCTAGGGTTTTGAATAATGTAAGGTGATTAAATCAATACAAGAGGGGGGTATATATAGGGTTCTAATGAATAAGGGAGGCGTAAAAGTGAAGACGGACAGGGCTGGGCCCTTCCCGGCCGGGAAGGGGATGATCCCGATCGGGAAGAGTTCCATCCCGGTCGGGAAGGCCCCACAGTGGGTCGTCTCTTCTTTGTCTTACATCCCAGTCGTGATGGATGTGTTTCCGACCGGGATGGGTCCTTGTTTGCTCTTCCTAGGCTTCTTATCGATGCTCGGTGCTCGGGATATCATCATGTCGGCTCCATGGGACTCGGGATCGAGTCTAAACTACCGAGTCATCGTCGCTTCTCTTCGTTGGCACCATATGCGTCGGAAATAGGTTAGAATTGTTCCATTTCTCCAAGATAGGTCTTAGGAACCCAAAACAAGCTATATGAAGCGTAAGTAGCCTCGAAACCGCTCCAAAGAGCGATTCCACAAGAGAAACCAGGACTAAACACAAGAAATAAGAACTACATAACACACTTATCAAAAATATAGGGAGTATGAATTTCGAGATACTTGGGACATGAAGTACATTAGAAAAAATTAAAGAAGAAGAGGAGAAGAAAAAAGTGAAAGAACCAATATTATAAACGAGTAAACATGATCCATCTCCTATTAGAAGTTCACTGTTTCCATCATATGGGGAGTGAAGGGCTAAGGTATCAAGGTCACAGGTGATATGGTGACTAGTAACACTATCAAGTATCCAATTGGACGGGACCGAGGATTCGATGGTTGCAGTGTTACGAGGAGGTGGGGGACGACGGCTGGGAGGAAGAGGATGCGTAGGCACGGTAATGGTGGGAAAAAGAGATTTGAAGATGGGACAATTTTTAGGAAGTTCGCGGGAATATGGCACCATTGGCGTTTCCCTCTGAAGGGATTGGCTGGGTGTGCCAGGTTCGAGGAGGGGAGGTGCATGGTGTCTGAGGAGGGAAGGGGTGAAGCCCGGATTTTTTGGTGGTTTGAAGGTTGTAGGAATAGTTTCAAGGAGACGGTTTGTGATGGACGAGAAGTGTCGTGGAAGGTGAGGGAGTGTGAGTGGACGAGGGAGAGATAATTTTAAGAGGTAAATCGAATTGAAGCAATTTTTCATTGACTGCTTCAAAGGTAATGGTTGTGTCACAAGTTCTGACGGCATCAATAAGGGGTGTGATATATGCTATTTGCTTACCCATGTGTTGCATTGAAGCTCGTCAACACATGTATGAATTGGTTAGCTAGCATATCATCTGTAGCGGGAAGAGTTCTTTTGGATATGTATTGGAGTGGATCTTCTATGATTAGAATGTGACCGCCGAACGGGTGGACAATGTGCACTCTAACATGGTCCAAATTGAACATGTTGTCGTAACACCAAGGAGGAGGGAGGTGATTGAGGACGAAATTGTTCCTTGAAGTCCACCACTCACGAAGCTATCTTAACGAAGCCAGGTGAGGTATGTGGGGTAGGTTTTGGATGTACCGTTGTCATCAGTTTTGTCGGGGCATGGGTGTGTTCCATCAACGAATCTGTAGAGATCATCTCCGAAAAGGATATCCTTTACTTGACGAGCCATGATCGATATATGGAGAAAGTTGGCGTAATGTGTTTGTGAGAGGTTCACAACAATGAGTGGGATGGTTCGCTAGGCTATATTTGCACTACAACAAATCATCATTTGCGCCACGGAAATTTTGTTGCCACGGCCACTTGCGCCACGGAAAATTTACCGTGGCAAATAGTCTAGCCACGGGAATTTGACACTTGTGCCACGAAAATAAACGTGGCTAGCCCCCATCATTTGCACCGGGGCCTAACCCCCTAGCCACGTTTATTTTCGTGGCGCAAGTGTCAAATTCCCGTGGCTAGACTATTTGCCACGGTAAATTTTCCGTGGTACAAGTGGCCGTGGCAACAAAATTTTCGTGGCGCAAGTGATGATTTGTTGTAGTGTTGGGAGAACATGAGAGGATGACATGGTGATGAAAGGTTGGGTAGCAAGGTCGAGGAAGATAGTTTGAAATTATTGAGAGCGATCGATTTTATCTGATAGCGTGTAAAGAATAGAAGATTGTATTGAATTGCTTGATTTAGAAATGTTATAAGACACTAAATTGATCCACCAAGGCAGTTAGCTAGTAAACTAGGCAAGAGAATCATGTACAACAGGTCTATAGGTAATTATACTGATTGATTGAGTGTATCTTGTATACAATTTAGGGAGGGAGGGAGGGAAATGGAGGAGGAAGGAAAATGGAGGGATTGAGAGTTTCTTCATTTTAGTGCAAAATGAAATCTTGCCAAAGTTAGCAAGATTTGGTAGAAAATGATATCTTTGTTTCCCTAATTATATAATTACAATTTCACCCTCACTAAACACATGTTTTACATTCATTTAATTTCCTTTTTTTTTTTGCGTTTTTTCTTCCGTTATGACTTACTATTGAGTCGATTTAGAATAAGAAAACATTTAAAAAAATTACGATGCCTTTTTTTCCGATAAGGTTGAGTTGAATTAAGATAAGAAAACGGATATAAATAAGTACGACGGGTTTTCTTTCTTATTTTTTTCCATTATGAGTGAGTCGGGTTAGGATAAGAAAAAGTATAAAAGAATTACTGATGGGATCAACCACCTGCTGGGAGACGCCCATTAGTCGGAGACCTGGGTCCGACCTGTCTCTGGAGAGGTCCGAGCCGGCAACGAGACCGGTGTCGGGGAATCAGGTCGGATCCGTCCGATCTACTCCCAAGAGTATGTCGTTGGAGACGACTAGCCCTCTGAACCTTGGCCCGGCCCTGAGGCAGATCATCTCCGAAAAGGATATCCTTTACTTGACGAGCCATGATCGATATATGGAGAAAGTTGGCGTAATGTGTTTGTGAGAGGTTCACAACAATGAGTGGGATGGTTCGCTAGGCTATATTTGCACCACAACAAATCAACATTTGCGCCACGGAATTTTTTTTGCCACGGCCACTTGCGCTACGGAAAATTTACCGTGGCAAATAGTCTAGCCACGGGAATTTGACACTTGTGCCACGTAAATAAACGTGGCTAGCCCCCATCACTTGCACCGGGGCCTAACCCCCTAGCCACGTTTATTTTCGTGGCGCAAGTATCAAATTCCCGTGGCTAGACTATTTGCCACGGTAAATTTTCCGTGGTACAAGTGGCCGTGGCAACAAAATTTCCGTGGCGCAAGTGATGATTTGTTGTAGTGTTGGGAGAACATGAGAGGATGACATGGTGATGAAAGGTTGGGTAGCAAGGTCGAGGAAGATAGTTTGAAATTATTGAGAGCGATCGATTTTATCTGATAGCGTGTAAAGAATAGAAGATTGTATTGAATTGCTTGATTTAGAAATGTTATAAGACACTAAAATGATCCACCAAGGCAGTTAGCTAGTAAACTAGGCAAGAGAATCATGTACAACAGGACTATAGGTAATTATACTGATTGATTGAGTGTATCTTGTATACAATTTAGGGAGGGAGGGAGGGAAATGGAGGAGGAAGGAAAATGGAGGGATTGAGAGTTTCTTCATTTTAGTGCAAAATGAAATCTTGCCAAAGTTAGCAAGATTTGGTAGAAAATGATATCTTTGTTTCCCTAATTATATAATTACAATTTCACCCTCACTAAACACATGTTTTACATTCATTTAATTTCCTTTTTTTTTTTTGCGTTTTTTCTTCCGTTATGACTTACTATTGAGTCGATTTAGAATAAGAAAACATTTAAAAAAATTACGATGCCTTTTTTTCCGATAAGGTTGAGTTGAATTAAGATAAGAAAACGGATATAAATAAGTACGACGGGTTTTCTTTCTTATTTTTTTCCATTATGAGTGAGTCGGGTTAGGATAAGAAAAAGTATAAAAGAATTACTGATGGGATCAACCACCTGCTGGGAGACGCCCATTAGTCGGAGACCTGGGTCCGACCTGTCTCTGGAGAGGTCCGAGCCGGCAACGAGACCGGTGTCGGGGAATCAGGTCGGATCCGTCCGATCTACTCCCAAGAGTATGTCGTTGGAGACGACTAGCCCTCTGAACCTTGGCCCGGCCCTGAGGCAGATCATCTCCGAAAAGGATATCCTTTACTTGACGAGCCATGATCGATATATGGAGAAAGTTGGCGTAATGTGTTTGTGAGAGGTTCACAACAATGAGTGGGATGGTTCGCTAGGCTATCTTTGCACTACAACAAATCATCATTTGCGCCACGGAAATTTTGATGCCACGGCCACTTGCGCCACGGAAAATTTACCGTGGCAAATAGTCTAGCCACGGGAATTTGACACTTGTGCCAAGAAAATAAACGTGGCTAGCCCCCATCACTTGCACCGGGGCCTAACCCCCTAGCCACGTTTATTTTCGTGGCGCAAGTGTCAAATTCCCGTGGCTAGACTATTTGCCACGGTAAATTTTCCGTGGTACAAGTGGCCGTGGCAACAAAATTTCCGTGGCGCAAGTGATGATTTGTTGTAGTGTTGGGAGAACATGAGAGGATGACATGGTGATGAAAGGTTGGGTAGCAAGGTCGAGGAAGATAGTTTGAAATTATTGAGAGCGATCGATTTTATCTGATAGCGTGTAAAGAATAGAAGATTGTATTGAATTGCTTGATTTAGAAATGTTATAAGACACTAAATTGATCCACCAAGGCAGTTAGCTAGTAAACTAGGCAAGAGAATCATGTACAACAGGACTATAGGTAATTATACTGATTGATTGAGTGTATCTTGTATACAATTTAGGGAGGGAGGGAGGGAAATGGAGGACGAAGGAAAATGGAGGGATTGAGAGTTTCTTAATTTTAGTGCAAAATGAAATCTTGCCAAAGTTAGCAAGATTTGGTAGAAAAATGATATCTTTGCTTCCCTAATTATATAATTACAATTTCACCCTCACTAAACACATGTTTTACATTCATTTAATTTCCTTTTTTTTTGCGTTTTTTCTTCCGTTATGACTTACTATTGAGTCGATTTAGAATAAGAAAACATTTAAAAAAATTACGATGCCTTTTTTTCCGATAAGGTTGAGTTGAATTAAGATAAGAAAACGGATATAAATAAGTACGACGGGTTTTCTTTCTTATTTTTTTCCATTATGAGTGAGTCGGGTTAGGATAAGAAAAAGTATAAAAGAATTACTGATGGGATCAACCACCTGCTGGGAGACGCCCATTAGTCGGAGACCTGGGTCCGACCTGTCTCTGGAGAGGTCCGAGCCGGCAACGAGACCGGTGTCGGGGAATCAGGTCGGATCCGTCCGATCTACTCCCAAGAGTATGTCGTTGGAGACGACTAGCCCTCTGAACCTTGGCCCGGCCCTGAGGCAGATCATCTCCGAAAAGGATATCCTTTACTTGACGAGCCATGATCGATATATGGAGAAAGTTGGCGTAATGTGTTTGTGAGAGGTTCACAACAATGAGTGGGATGGTTCGCTAGGCTATCTTTGCACTACAACAAATCATCATTTGCGCCACGGAAATTTTGATGCCACGGCCACTTGCGCCACGGAAAATTTACCGTGGCAAATAGTCTAGCCACGGGAATTTGACACTTGTGCCAAGAAAATAAACGTGGCTAGCCCCCATCACTTGCACCGGGGCCTAACCCCCTAGCCACGTTTATTTTCGTGGCGCAAGTGTCAAATTCCCGTGGCTAGACTATTTGCCACGGTAAATTTTCCGTGGTACAAGTGGCCGTGGCAACAAAATTTCCGTGGCGCAAGTGATGATTTGTTGTAGTGTTGGGAGAACATGAGAGGATGACATGGTGATGAAAGGTTGGGTAGCAAGGTCGAGGAAGATAGTTTGAAATTATTGAGAGCGATCGATTTTATCTGATAGCGTGTAAAGAATAGAAGATTGTATTGAATTGCTTGATTTAGAAATGTTATAAGACACTAAATTGATCCACCAAGGCAGTTAGCTAGTAAACTAGGCAAGAGAATCATGTACAACAGGACTATAGGTAATTATACTGATTGATTGAGTGTATCTTGTATACAATTTAGGGAGGGAGGGAGGGAAATGGAGGACGAAGGAAAATGGAGGGATTGAGAGTTTCTTAATTTTAGTGCAAAATGAAATCTTGCCAAAGTTAGCAAGATTTGGTAGAAAAATGATATCTTTGCTTCCCTAATTATATAATTACAATTTCACCCTCACTAAACACATGTTTTACATTCATTTAATTTCCTTTTTTTTTGCGTTTTTTCTTCCGTTATGACTTACTATTGAGTCGATTTAGAATAAGAAAACATTTAAAAAAATTACGATGCCTTTTTTTCCGATAAGGTTGAGTTGAATTAAGATAAGAAAACGGATATAAATAAGTACGACGGGTTTTCTTTCTTATTTTTTTCCATTATGAGTGAGTCGGGTTAGGATAAGAAAAAGTATAAAAGAATTACTGATGGGATCAACCACCTGCTGGGAGACGCCCATTAGTCGGAGACCTGGGTCCGACCTGTCTCTGGAGAGGTCCGAGCCGGCAACGAGACCGGTGTCGGGGAATCAGGTCGGATCCGTCCGATCTACTCCCAAGAGTATGTCGTTGGAGACGACTAGCCCTCTGAACCTTGGCCCGGCCCTGAGGCAGATCATCTCCGAAGAGGATATCCTTTACATGACGAGCCATGATCGATATATGGAGAAAGTTGGCGTAATGTGTTTGTGAGAGGTTCACAACAATGAGTGGGATGGTTCGCTAGGCTATCTTTGCACTACAACAAATCATCATTTGCGCCACGGAAATTTTGATGCCACGGCCACTTGCGCCACGGAAAATTTACCGTGGCAAATAGTCTAGCCACGGGAATTTGACACTTGTGCCAAGAAAATAAACGTGGCTAGCCCCCATCACTTGCACCGGGGCCTAACCCCCTAGCCACGTTTATTTTCGTGGCGCAAGTGTCAAATTCCCGTGGCTAGACTATTTGCCACGGTAAATTTTCCGTGGTACAAGTGGCCGTGGCAACAAAATTTCCGTGGCGCAAGTGATGATTTGTTGTAGTGTTGGGAGAACATGAGAGGATGACATGGTGATGAAAGGTTGGGTAGCAAGGTCGAGGAAAATAGTTTGAAATTATTGAGAGCGATCGATTTTATCTGATAGCGTGTAAAGAATAGAAGATTGTATTGAATTGCTTGATTTAGAAATGTTATAAGACACTAAATTGATCCACCAAGGCAGTTAGCTAGTAAACTAGGCAAGAGAATCATGTACAACAGGACTATAGGTAATTATACTGATTGATTGAGTGTATCTTGTATACAATTTAGGGAGGGAGGGAGGGAAATGGAGGACGAAGGAAAATGGAGGGATTGAGAGTTTCTTCATTTTAGTGCAAAATGAAATCTTGCCAAAGTTAGCAAGATTTGGTAGAAAAATGATATCTTTGCTTCCCTAATTATATAATTACAATTTCACCCTCACTAAACACATGTTTTACATTCATTTAATTTCCTTTTTTTTTTTGCGTTTTTTCTTCCGTTATGACTTACTATTGAGTCGATTTAGAATAAGAAAACATTTAAAAAAATTACGATGCCTTTTTTTCCAATAAGGTTGAGTTGAATTAAGATAAGAAAACGGATATAAATAAGTACGACGGGTTTTCTTTCTTATTTTTTTCCATTATGAGTGAGTCGGGTTAGGATAAGAAAAAGTATAAAAGAATTACTGATGGGATCAACCACCTGCTGGGAGACGCCCATTAGTCGGAGACCTGGGTCCGACCTGTCTCTGGAGAGGTCCGAGCCGGCAACAAGACCGGTGTCGGGGAATCAGGTCGGATCCGTCCGATCTACTCCCAAGAGTATGTCGTTGGAGACGACTAGCCCTCTGAACCTTGGCCCGGCCCTGAGGCAGATCATCTCCGAAGAGGATATCCTTTTCATGACGAGCCATGATCGATATATGGAGAAAGTTGGCGTAATGTGTTTGTGAGAGGTTCACAACAATGAGTGGGATGGTTCGCTAGGCTATCTTTGCACTACAACAAATCATCATTTGCGCCACGGAAATTTTGATGCCACGGCCACTTGCGCCACGGAAAATTTACCGTGGCAAATAGTCTAGCCACGGGAATTTGACACTTGTGCCAAGAAAATAAACGTGGCTAGCCCCCATCACTTGCACCGGGGCCTAACCCCCTAGCCACGTTTATTTTCGTGGCGCAAGTGTCAAATTCCCGTGGCTAGACTATTTGCCACGGTAAATTTTCCGTGGTACAAGTGGCCGTGGCAACAAAATTTCCGTGGCGCAAGTGATGATTTGTTGTAGTGTTGGGAGAACATGAGAGGATGACATGGTGATGAAAGGTTGGGTAGCAAGGTCGAGGAAGATAGTTTGAAATTATTGAGAGCGATCGATTTTATCTGATAGCGTGTAAAGAATAGAAGATTGTATTGAATTGCTTGATTTAGAAATGTTATAAGACACTAAATTGATCCACCAAGGCAGTTAGCTAGTAAACTAGGCAAGAGAATCATGTACAACAGGACTATAGGTAATTATACTGATTGATTGAGTGTATCTTGTATACAATTTAGGGAGGGAGGGAGGGAAATGGAGGACGAAGGAAAATGGAGGGATTGAGAGTTTCTTCATTTTAGTGCAAAATGAAATCTTGCCAAAGTTAGCAAGATTTGGTAGAAAAATGATATCTTTGCTTCCCTAATTATATAATTACAATTTCACCCTCACTAAACACATGTTTTACATTCATTTAATTTCCTTTTTTTTTTTTGCGTTTTTTCTTCCGTTATGACTTACTATTGAGTCGATTTAGAATAAGAAAACATTTAAAAAAATTACGATGCCTTTTTTTCCAATAAGGTTGAGTTGAATTAAGATAAGAAAACGGATATAAATAAGTACGACGGGTTTTCTTTCTTATTTTTTTCCATTATGAGTGAGTCGGGTTAGGATAAGAAAAAGTATAAAAGAATTACTGATGGGATCAACCACCTGCTGGGAGACGCCCATTAGTCGGAGACCTGGGTCCGACCTGTCTCTGGAGAGGTCCGAGCCGGCAACGAGACCGGTGTCGGGGAATCAGGTCGGATCCGTCCGATCTACTCCCAAGAGTATGTCGTTGGAGACGACTAGCCCTCTGAACCTTGGCCCGGCCCTGAGGCAGATCATCTCCGAAGAGGATATCCTTTACATGATGAGCCATGATCGATATATGGAGAAAGTTGGCGTAATGTGTTTGTGAGAGGTTCACAACAATGAGTGGGATGGTTCGCTAGGCTATCTTTGCACTACAACAAATCATCATTTGCGCCACGGAAATTTTGATGCCACGGCCACTTGCGCCACGGAAAATTTACCGTGGCAAATAGTCTAGCCACGGGAATTTGACACTTGTGCCAAGAAAATAAACGTGGCTAGCCCCCATCACTTGCACCGGGGCCTAACCCCCTAGCCACGTTTATTTTCGTGGCGCAAGTGTCAAATTCCCGTGGCTAGACTATTTGCCACGGTAAATTTTCCGTGGTACAAGTGGCCGTGGCAACAAAATTTCCGTGGCGCAAGTGATGATTTGTTGTAGTGTTGGGAGAACATGAGAGGATGACATGGTGATGAAAGGTTGGGTAGCAAGGTCGAGGAAGATAGTTTGAAATTATTGAGAGCGATCGATTTTATCTGATAGCGTGTAAAGAATAGAAGATTGTATTGAATTGCTTGATTTAGAAATGTTATAAGACACTAAATTGATCCACCAAGGCAGTTAGCTAGTAAACTAGGCAAGAGAATCATGTACAACAGGACTATAGGTAATTATACTGATTGATTGAGTGTATCTTGTATACAATTTAGGGAGGGAGGGAGGGAAATGGAGGACGAAGGAAAATGGAGGGATTGAGAGTTTCTTCATTTTAGTGCAAAATGAAATCTTGCCAAAGTTAGCAAGATTTGGTAGAAAAATGATATCTTTGCTTCCCTAATTATATAATTACAATTTCACCCTCACTAAACACATGTTTTACATTCATTTAATTTCCTTTTTTTTTTTTGCGTTTTTTCTTCCGTTATGACTTACTATTGAGTCGATTTAGAATAAGAAAACATTTAAAAAAATTACGATGCCTTTTTTTCCGATAAGGTTGAGTTGAATTAAGATAAGAAAACGGATATAAATAAGTACGACGGGTTTTCTTTCTTATTTTTTTCCATTATGAGTGAGTCGGGTTAGGATAAGAAAAAGTATAAAAGAATTACTGATGGGATCAACCACCTGCTGGGAGACGCCCATTAGTCGGAGACCTGGGTCCGACCTGTCTCTGGAGAGGTCCGAGCCGGCAACGAGACCGGTGTCGGGGAATCAGGTCGGATCCGTCCGATCTACTCCCAAGAGTATGTCGTTGGAGACGACTAGCCCTCTGAACCTTGGCCCGGCCCTGAGGCAGATCATCTCCGAAGAGGATATCCTTTACTTGACGAGCCATGATCGATATATGGAGAAAGTTGGCGTAATGTGTTTGTGAGAGGTTCACAACAATGAGTGGGATGGTTCGCTAGGCTATATTTGCACTACAACAAATCATCATTTGCGCCACGGAAATTTTGATGCCACGGCCACTTGCGCCACGGAAAATATACCGTGGCAAATAGTCTAGCCACGGGAATTTGACACTTGTGCCACGAAAATAAACGTGGCTAGCCCCCATCACTTGCATCGGGGCCTAACCCCCTAGCCACGTTTATTTTCGTGGCGCAAGTGTCAAATTCCCGTGGCTAGACTATTTGCCACGGTAAATTTTCCGTGGTACAAGTGGCCGTGGCAACAAAATTTCCGTGGCGCAAGTGATGATTTGTTGTAGTGTTGGGAGAACATGAGAGGATGACATGGTGATGAAAGGTTGGGTAGCAAGGTCGAGGAAGATAGTTTGAAATTATTGAGAGCGATCGATTTTATCTGATAGCGTGTAAAGAATAGAAGATTGTATTGAATTGCTTGATTTAGAAATGTTATAAGACACTAAATTGATCCACCAAGGCAGTTAGCTAGTAAACTAGGCAAGAGAATCATGTACAACAGGACTATAGGTAATTATACTGATTGATTGAGTGTATCTTGTATACAATTTAGGGAGGGAGGGAGGGAAATGGAGGACGAAGGAAAATGGAGGGATTGAGAGTTTCTTCATTTTAGTGCAAAATGAAATCTTGCCAAAGTTAGCAAGATTTGGTAGAAAAATGATATCTTTGCTTCCCTAATTATATAATTACAATTTCACCCTCACTAAACACATGTTTTACGTTCATTTAATTTTCTTTTTTTTTTTGCGTTTTTTCTTCCGTTATGACTTACTATTGAGTCGTTTTAGAATAAGAAAACATTTAAAAAAATTACGATGCCTTTTTTTCCGATAAGGTTGAGTTGAATTAAGATAAGAAAACGGATATAAATAAGTACGACGGGTTTTCTTTCTTATTTTTTTCCATTATGAGTGAGTCGGGTTAGGATAAGAAAAAGTATAAAAGAATTACTGATGGGATCAACCACCTGCTGGGAGACACCCATTAGTCGGAGACCAGGGTCCGACCTGTCTCTGGAGAGGTCCGAGCCGGCAACGAGACCGGTGTCGGGGAATCAGGTCGGATCCGTCCGATCTACTCCCAAGAGTATGTCGTTGGAGACGACTAGCCATCTGAACCTTGGCCCGGCCCTGAGGCAGATCATCTCCGAAGAGGATATCCTTTACATGACGAGCCATGATCGATATATGGAGAAAGTTGGCGTAATGTGTTTGTGAGAGGTTCACAACAATGAGTGGGATGGTTCGCTAGGCTATCTTTGCACTACAACAAATCATCATTTGCGCCACGGAAATTTTGATGCCACGGCCACTTGCGCCACGGAAAATTTACCGTGGCAAATAGTCTAGCCACGGGAATTTGACACTTGTGCCAAGAAAATAAACGTGGCTAGCCCCCATCACTTGCACCGGGGCCTAACCCCCTAGCCACGTTTATTTTCGTGGCGCAAGTGTCAAATTCCCGTAGCTAGACTATTTGCCACGGTAAATTTTCCGTGGTACAAGTGGCCGTGGCAACAAAATTTCCGTGGCGCAAGTGATGATTTGTTGTAGTGTTGGGAGAACATGAGAGGATGACATGGTGATGAAAGGTTGGGTAGCAAGGTCGAGGAAGATAGTTTGAAATTATTGAGAGCGATCGATTTTATCTGATAGCGTGTAAAGAATAGAAGATTGTATTGAATTGCTTGATTTAGAAATGTTATAAGACACTAAATTGATCCACCAAGGCAGTTAGCTAGTAAACTAGGCAAGAGAATCATGTACAACAGGACTATAGGTAATTATACTGATTGATTGAGTGTATCTTGTATACAATTTAGGGAGGGAGGGAGGGAAATGGAGGACGAAGGAAAATGGAGGGATTGAGAGTTTCTTCATTTTAGTGCAAAATGAAATCTTGCCAAAGTTAGCAAGATTTGGTAGAAAAATGATATCTTTGCTTCCCTAATTATATAATTACAATTTCACCCTCACTAAACACATGTTTTACATTCATTTAATTTCCTTTTTTTTTTGCGTTTTTTCTTCCGTTATGACTTACTATTGAGTCGATTTAGAATAAGAAAACATTTAAAAAAATTACGATGCCTTTTTTTCCGATAAGGTTGAGTTGAATTAAGATAAGAAAACGGATATAAATAAGTACGACGGGTTTTCTTTCTTATTTTTTTCCATTATGAGTGAGTCGGGTTAGGATAAGAAAAAGTATAAAAGAATTACTGATGGGATCAACCACCTGCTGGGAGACGCCCATTAGTCGGAGACCTGGGTCCGACCTGTCTCTGGAGAGGTCCGAGCCGGCAACGAGACCGGTGTCGGGGAATCAGGTCGGATCCGTCTGATCTACTCCCAAGAGTATGTCGTTGGAGACGACTAGCCCTCTGAACCTTGGCCCGGCCCTGAGGCAGATCATCTCCGAAGAGGATATCCTTTACTTGACGAGCCATGATCGATATATGGAGAAAGTTGGCGTAATGTGTTTGTGAGAGGTTCACAACAATGAGTGGGATGGTTCGCTAGGCTATATTTGCACTACAACAAATCATCATTTGCGCCACGGAAATTTTGATGCCACGGCCACTTGCGCCACGGAAAATTTACCGTGGCAAATAGTCTAGCCACGGGAATTTGACACTTGTGCCACGAAAATAAACGTGGCTAGCCCCTATCACTTGCACCGGGGCCTAACCCCCTAGCCACGTTTATTTTCGTGGCGCAAGTGTCAAATTCCCGTGGCTAGACTATTTGCCACGGTAAATTTTCCGTGGTACAAGTGGCCGTGGCAACAAAATTTCCGTGGCGCAAGTGATGATTTGTTGTAGTGTTGGGAGAACATGAGAGGATGACATGGTGATGAAAGGTTGGGTAGCAAGGTCGAGGAAGATAGTTTGAAATTATTGAGAGCGATCGATTTTATCTGATAGCGTGTAAAGAATAGAAGATTGTATTGAATTGCTTGATTTAGAAATGTTATAAGACACTAAATTGATCCACCAAGGCAGTTAGCTAGTAAACTAGGCAAGAGAATCATGTACAACAGGACTATAGGTAATTATACTGATTGATTGAGTGTATCTTGTATACAATTTAGGGAGGGAGGGAGGGAAATGGAGGACGAAGGAAAATGGAGGGATTGAGAGTTTCTTCATTTTAGTGCAAAATGAAATCTTGCCAAAGTTAGCAAGATTTGGTAGAAAAATGATATCTTTGCTTCCCTAATTATATAATTACAATTTCACCCTCACTAAACACATGTTTTACGTTCATTTAATTTTCTTTTTTTTTTTGCGTTTTTTCTTCCGTTATGACTTACTATTGAGTCGATTTAGAATAAGAAAACATTTAAAAAAATTACGATGCCTTTTTTTCCGATAAGGTTGAGTTGAATTAAGATAAGAAAACGGATATAAATAAGTACGACGGGTTTTCTTTCTTATTTTTTTCCATTATGAGTGAGTCGGGTTAGGATAAGAAAAAGTATAAAAGAATTACTGATGGGATCAACCACCTGCTGGGAGACGCCCATTAGTCGGAGACCAGGGTCCGACCTGTCTCTGGAGAGGTCCGAGCCGGCAACGAGACCGGTGTCGGGGAATCAGGTCGGATCCGTCCGATCTACTCCCAAGAGTATGTCGTTGGAGACGACTAGCCCTCTGAACCTTGGCCCGGCCCTGAGGCAGATCATCTCCGAAGAGGATATCCTTTAATTGACGAGCCATGATCGATATATGGAGAAAGTTGGCGTAATGTGTTTGTGAGAGGTTCACAACAATGAGTGGGATGGTTCGCTAGGCTATATTTGCACTACAACAAATCATCATTTGCGCCACGGAAATTTTGATGCCACGACCACTTGCGCCACGGAAAATTTACCGTGGCAAATAGTCTAGCCACGGGAATTTGACACTTGTGCCACGAAAATAAACGTGGCTAGCCCCCATCACTTGCACCGGGGCCTAACCCCCTAGCCACGTTTATTTTCGTGGCGCAAGTGTCAAATTCCCGTGGCTAGACTATTTGCCACGGTAAATTTTCCGTGGTACAAGTGGCCGTGGCAACAAAATTTCCGTGGCGCAAGTGATGATTTGTTGTAGTGTTGGGAGAACATGAGAGGATGACATGGTGATGAAAGGTTGGGTAGCAAGGTCGAGGAAGATAGTTTGAAATTATTGAGAGCGATCAATTTTATCTGATAGCGTGTAAAGAATAGAAGATTGTATTGAATTGCTTGATTTAGAAATGTTATAAGACACTAAATTGATCCACCAAGGCAGTTAGCTAGTAAACTAGGCAAGAGAATCATGTACAACAGGACTATAGGTAATTATACTGATTGATTGAGTGTATCTTGTATACAATTTAGGGAGGGAGGGAGGGAAATGGAGGAGGAAGGAAAATGGAGGGATTGAGAGTTTCTTCATTTTAGTGCAAAATGAAATCTTGCCAAAGTTAGCAAGATTTGGTAGAAAAATGATATCTTTGCTTCCCTAATTATATAATTACAATTTCACCCTCACTAAACACATGTTTTACATTCATTTAATTTCCTTTTTTTTTTTGCGTTTTTTCTTCCGTTATGACTTACTATTGAGTCGATTTAGAATAAGAAAACATTTAAAAAAATTACGATGCCTTTTTTTCCGATAAGGTTGAGTTGAATTAGGATAAGAAAACGGATATAAATAAGTACGACGGGTTTTCTTTCTTATTTTTTTCCATTATGAGTGAGTCGGGTTAGGATAAGAAAAAGTATAAAAGAATTACTGATGGGATCAACCACCTGCTGGGAGACGCCCATTAGTCGGAGACCAGGGTCCGACCTGTCTCTGGAGAGGTCCGAGCCGGCAACGAGACCGGTGTCGGGGAATCAGGTCGGATCCGTCCGATCTACTCCCAAGAGTATGTCGTTGGAGACGACTAGCCCTCTGAACCTTGGCCCGGCCCTGAGGCAGATCATCTCCGAAGAGGATATCCTTTACTTGACGAGCCATGATCGATATATGGAGAAAGTTGGCGTAATGTGTTTGTGAGAGGTTCACAACAATGAGTGGGATGGTTCGCTAGGCTATATTTGCACTACAACAAATCATCATTTGCGCCACGGAAATTTTGATGCCACGGCCACTTGCGCCACGGAAAATTTACCGTGGCAAATAGTCTAGCCACGGGAATTTGACACTTGTGCCACGAAAATAAACGTGGCTAGCCCCCATCACTTGCACCGGGGCCTAACCCCCTAGCCACGTTTATTTTCGTGGCGCAAGTGTCAAATTCCCGTGGCTAGACTATTTGCCACGGTAAATTTTCCGTGGTACAAGTGGCCGTGGCAACAAAATTTCCGTGGCGCAAGTGATGATTTGTTGTAGTGTTGGGAGAACATGAGAGGATGACATGGTGATGAAAGGTTGGGTAGCAAGGTCGAGGAAGATAGTTTGAAATTATTGAGAGCGATCAATTTTATCTGATAGCGTGTAAAGAATAGAAGATTGTATTGAATTGCTTGATTTAGAAATGTTATAAGACACTAAATTGATCCACCAAGGCAGTTAGCTAGTAAACTAGGCAAGAGAATCATGTACAACAGGACTATAGGTAATTATACTGATTGATTGAGTGTATCTTGTATACAATTTAGGGAGGGAGGGAGGGAAATGGAGGAGGAAGGAATATGGAGGGATTGAGAGTTTCTTCATTTTAGTGCAAAATGAAATCTTGCCAAAGTTAGCAAGATTTGGTAGAAAAATGATATCTTTGCTTCCCTAATTATATAATTACAATTTCACCCTCACTAAACACATGTTTTACATTCATTTAATTTCCTTTTTTTTTTGGTTTTTTCTTCCGTTATGACTTACTATTGAGTCGATTTAGAATAAGAAAACATTTAAAAAAATTACGATGCCTTTTTTTCCGATAAGATTGAGTCGAATTAAGATAAGAAAACGGATACAAATAAGTACGACGGGTTTTCTTTCTTATTTTTTTCCATTATGAGTGAGTCGGGTTAGGATAAGAAAAAGTATAAAAGAATTACTGATGGGATCAACCACTTGCTGGGAGACGCCCCTTAGTCGGAGACCTGGGTCCGACCTGTCTCTGGAGAGGTCCGAGCCGGCAACGAGACCGGTGTCGGGGAATCAGGTCGGATCCGTCCGATCTACTCCCAAGAGTATGTCGTTGGAGACGACTAGCCCTCTGAACCTTGGCCCGGCCCTGAGGCAGATCATCTCCGAAAAGGATATCCTTTACTTGACGAGCCATGATCGATATATGGAGAAAGTTGGCGTAATGTGTTTGTGAGAGGTTCACAACAATGAGTGGGATGGTTCGCTAGGCTATATTTGCACTACAACAAATCATCATTTGCGCCACGGAAATTTTAATGCCACGGCCACTTGCGCCACGGAAAATTTACCGTGGCAAATAGTCTAGCCACGGGAATTTGACACTTGTGCCACGAAAATAAACGTGGCTAGCCCCCATCACTTGCACCGGGGCCTAACCCCCTAGCCACGTTTATTTTCGTGGCGCAAGTGTCAAATTCCCGTGGCTAGACTATTTGCCACGGTAAATTTTCCGTGGTACAAGTGGCCGTGGCAACAAAATTTCCGTGGCGCAAGTGATGATTTGTTGTAGTGTTGGGAGAACATGAGAGGATGACATGGTGATGAAAGGTTGGGTAGCAAGGTCGAGGAAGATAGTTTGAAATTATTGAGAGCGATCAATTTTATCTGATAGCGTGTAAAGAATAGAAGATTGTATTGAATTGCTTGATTTAGAAATGTTATAAGACACTAAATTGATCCACCAAGGCAGTTAGCTAGTAAACTAGGCAAGAGAATCATGTACAACAGGACTATAGGTAATTATACTGATTGATTGAGTGTATCTTGTATACAATTTAGGGAGGGAGGGAGGGAAATAAAGGAGGAAGGAATATGGAGGGATTGAGAGTTTCTTCATTTTAGTGCAAAATGAAATCTTGCCAAAGTTAGCAAGATTTGGTAGAAAAATGATATCTTTGCTTCCCTAATTATATAATTACAATTTCACCCTCACTAAACACATGTTTTACATTCATTTAATTTCCTTTTTTTTTTGGTTTTTTCTTCCGTTATGACTTACTATTGAGTCGATTTAGAATAAGAAAACATTTAAAAAAATTACGATGCCTTTTTTTCCGATAAGATTGAGTCGAATTAAGATAAGAAAACGGATACAAATAAGTACGACGGGTTTTCTTTCTTATTTTTTTCCATTATGAGTGAGTCGGGTTAGGATAAGAAAAAGTATAAAAGAATTACTGATGGGATCAACCACTTGCTGGGAGACGCCCCTTAGTCGGAGACCTGGGTCCGACCTGTCTCTGGAGAGGTCCGAGCCGGCAACGAGACCGGTGTCGGGGAATCAGGTCGGATCCGTCCGATCTACTCCCAAGAGTATGTCGTTGGAGACGACTAGCCCTCTGAACCTTGGCCCGGCCCTGAGGCAGATCATCTCCGAAAAGGATATCCTTTACTTGACGAGCCATGATCGATATATGGAGAAAGTTGGCGTAATGTGTTTGTGAGAGGTTCACAACAATGAGTGGGATGGTTCGCTAGGCTATATTTGTACTACAACAAATCATCATTTGCGCCACGGAAATTTTAATGCCACGGCCACTTGCGCCACGGAAAATTTACCGTGGCAAATAGTCTAGCCACGGGAATTTGACACTTGTGCCACGAAAATAAACGTGGCTAGCCCCCATCACTTGCACCGGGGCCTAACCCCCTAGCCACGTTTATTTTCGTGGCGCAAGTGTCAAATTCCCGTGGCTAGACTATTTGCCACGGTAAATTTTCCGTGGTACAAGTGGCCGTGGCAACAAAATTTCCGTGGCGCAAGTGATGATTTGTTGTAGTGTTGGGAGAACATGAGAGGATGACATGGTGATGAAAGGTTGGGTAGCAAGGTCGAGGAAGATAGTTTGAAATTATTGAGAGCGATCAATTTTATCTGATAGCGTGTAAAGAATAGAAGATTGTATTGAATTGCTTGATTTAGAAATGTTATAAGACACTAAATTGATCCACCAAGGCAGTTAGCTAGTAAACTAGGCAAGAGAATCATGTACAACAGGACTATAGGTAATTATACTGATTGATTGAGTGTATCTTGTATACAATTTAGGGAGGGAGGGAGGGAAATGGAGGAGGAAGGAATATGGAGGGATTGAGAGTTTCTTCATTTTAGTGCAAAATGAAATCTTGCCAAAGTTAGCAAGATTTGGTAGAAAAATGATATCTTTGCTTCCCTAATTATATAATTACAATTTCACCCTCACTAAACACATGTTTTACATTCATTTAATTTCCTTTTTTTTTTGGTTTTTTCTTCCGTTATGACTTACTATTGAGTCGATTTAGAATAAGAAAACATTTAAAAAAATTACGATGCCTTTTTTTCCGATAAGATTGAGTCGAATTAAGATAAGAAAACGGATACAAATAAGTACGACGGGTTTTCTTTCTTATTTTTTTCCATTATGAGTGAGTCGGGTTAGGATAAGAAAAAGTATAAAAGAATTACTGATGGGATCAACCACTTGCTGGGAGACGCCCCTTAGTCGGAGACCTGGGTCCGACCTGTCTCTGGAGAGGTCCGAGCCGGCAACGAGACCGGTGTCGGGGAATCAGGTCGGATCCGTCCGATCTACTCCCAAGAGTATGTCGTTGGAGACGACTAGCCCTCTGAACCTTGGCCCGGCCCTGAGGCAGATCATCTCCGAAAAGGATATCCTTTACTTGACGAGCCATGATCGATATATGGAGAAAGTTGGCGTAATGTGTTTGTGAGAGGTTCACAACAATGAGTGGGATGGTTCGCTAGGCTATATTTGCACTACAACAAATCATCATTTGCGCCACGGAAATTTTAATGCCACGGCCACTTGCGCCACGGAAAATTTACCGTGGCAAATAGTCTAGCCACGGGAATTTGACACTTGTGCCACGAAAATAAACGTGGCTAGCTCCCATCACTTGCACCGGGGCCTAACCCCCTAGCCACGTTTATTTTCGTGGCGAAAGTGTCAAATTCCCGTGGCTAGACTATTTGCCACGGTAAATTTTCCGTGGTACAAGTGGCCGTGGCAACAAAATTTCCGTGGCGCAAGTGATGATTTGTTGTAGTGTTGGGAGAACATGAGAGGATGACATGGTGATAAAAGGTTGGGTAGCAAGGTCGAGGAAGATAGTTTGAAATTATTGAGAGCGATCGATTTTATCTGATAGCGTGTAAAGAATAGAAGATTGTATTGAATTGCTTGATTTAGAAATGTTATAAGACACTAAATTGATCCACCAAGGCAGTTAGCTAGTAAACTAGGCAAGAGAATCATGTACAACAGGACTATAGGTAATTATACTGATTGATTGAGTGTATCTTGTATACAATTTAGGGAGGGAGGGAGGGAAATGGAGGAGGAAGGAAAATGGAGGGATTGAGAGTTTCTTCATTTTAGTGCAAAATGTAATCTTGCCAAAGTTGGCAAGATTTGGTAGAAAAATGATATCTTTGCTTCCCTAATTATATAATTACAATTTCACTCTCACTAAACACATGTTTTACATTCATTTAATTTCCTTTTTTTTTGCGTTTTTTCTTCCGTTATGACTTACTATTGAGTCGATTTAGAATAAGAAAACATTTAAAAAAATTACGATGCCTTTTTTTTCCGATAAGAGTGAGTCGAATTAAGATAAGAAAACGGATACAAATAAGTACGACGGGTTTTCTTTCTTATTTTTTTCCATTATGAGTGAGTCGGGTTAGGATAAGAAAAAGTATAAAAGAATTACTGATGGGATCAACCACCTGCTGGGAGACGCCCATTAGTCGGAGACCTGGGTCCGACCTGTCTCTGGAGAGGTCCGAGCCGGCAACGAGACCGGTGTCGGGGAATCAGGTCGGATCCGTCCGATCTACTCCCAAGAGTATGTCGTTGGAGACGACTAGCCCTCTTAACCTTGGACCGGCCCTGAGGCCCTACCCCCGGTCGGACCGGCCGAGCCCTGGTGCACTCCCTCCAGGAGGTCACTGACTCCCGGTCGTTCCGACCCCGATGGGGCTCCTACCGACCCTCCTTATTCCAGCCTAAGGTAAGGGGCACGCGTGAAGCACGTGCCCCCTTTTATATCTCTCTCTCTCTCTCTCCCTCACATATGGAAACCTATGAATTCTCCTTTATATTCATTCATTAAAGGGTAATTAATTTTCTTACACTAAAGTCTCTTTCTAGAAAACGCCACCTATAGACACCCAGATTCTGACTTGGTAGCTGAGGGAGTACCCGACAAATAATCGATGGCGATCGGACTACAACACGACACGAGTTTACGATTTTTTAGATGGTATTTCTATAGAACGGATCAAATAATTACTCGGAAAAATTAATTTAACATCAAGACGGTCCTAGTCATGTCATTATGGTCGCGTCGACACTAACTAAAGTCAATTCCGACACCGGGGCTCCGAATCGGTCCAGAAACACAAAAGTCAAACCCGAGTCAGCGCGTCAGGCCAAGCGAACCTTGTGACACGCCCCGAGGCCCACCGGTGCTTGACGCGCTAGGTTAAGAGGGAAGGCTTAACGCTCAAGTAAACCTAAGATACGTATAACCTTCGTTTTCGAAAGTTTTGAAATCAGATCTTCAAAAATCCAACCGCCCCATAATACCGACAGCCGGCCACATTCGGGCTCGGTGTACACAAAAAAGTTTGATTAAAAACAAGACATGAAAGGCGCTGAAAGGAGACACAGGATCCTAAATCTTCAAGGGTAGGGACATGAGCCTTCGGAGGACGACTGCCCTAAATCTTACGAAGGAGGAGCTCCCTGACCGACGACTTCTTAACACCCTCCTACGATGGTTTGCTGACCCTAGCCGCATCCTTCATAGCGCACAATTTGTTGAAGGGCTCCTCATCAAAATCTGGTATCAGCTCATTCATAACTTCCACACAGAAGTCAGTAGCAGAGGAAGCCCCTTTTTCGAAGGCCTGGTCTACCTTCTCGTTGGCCTCGGTCACGATTCCCTTCTTCTCCTTCAACCAGGCCTCTTCCTGCCCTTCCAGCTACTGACACTTGTTTTGCACCCCTGACAGCTCAGACTCCATCCATGATAGTCGGCCAGTGGAATCCTTGAGCTGCCCTTCCAGCTCCGCCGAATGTTTCTTTGCATGTTCCAGCTCAACTTGGGACCCTGAAGCCTCCTTCAGAGTTTTCTCTCCCTGCTCCTTCCAGTTGGTCGATTGATGCTGGGCCTCTTTCAGCTCACTCTCCCACTCAGCCAGCTTGTTTCTCAGGCTGGATATGAGTGCAACATCTCTCTCGACTATAGCAATACGGTCAGAGAAGGACAACCCCAGAGTAATGGTCAGCTTCTCGTCGCTCAGACGGTTGAGGGCTGCCAACTCGACAGACGCCTTGAAAACCATAGAGCACCTGTAGAGGAGCTGCTAAGACTGAGCGCTAGCATGTGCCAACACCTTGGCAGTCTGGTCCAAGGTGAGAGTCGAAGAGTCGGAGAGAAGAGCAGAGGCATCAATGCTATCCACAACGTAGTTCTATTCCGCGTTCCCCTGACCGAGCAACGTCTCAGGAAGGGTGAGGGCATGGCGCTTACGCTAAGGTGTACTGACCTCAGACTCCGGGTCGATCAGCTTCTCGGCTGTCATGGGTTTCTTGTCTTTTCTTTTTCCGGTAAGAGGAGAGATTGTTTCCTCGGCCTCCTCAGCCGACAGCGTAGTCAGGACAGCAGCAGCAGATGGCTGACCTGCAGCAGGGGAATCCTCGCATCTGGCTGCCGACGGGCGCGCTGCTGCAGAGCCTTTACCCTTCCCTCGGGATGGCCCTGCAGCAGGAGCCGATGCAGGAGTAAGAGGACGTGACCCGTGAGGATCTCTTTCTTATAGTCTGAAGAAGTAAGAGGACGTGACGTGGTAGGAGAATAATTCTTGTCAAGTTCAAGTGCGCGCAGGTGCCGACCGGTCTAGTAAGAGCCGTAAGAGTCTGCAAAAACAAAGCAACAAGAAAATTAGCATGTAAGTGTTATCTGTAAGGTAATACACGCATGCGGAAGACCCCCAGCTACCTTTAGGGCACGAGGGGTTCAACCCCACAGGGGTCATAAACTCATCAGTCGCTATGTGTTCTGCCAGAGGGAGCCACCTCGTCGTAGCTATGGTGTTCCCATACTTCTCGCATTTAAAAAAGTGAACTATCTTCTTCTCCTCCGCCGTCAGCTTCACTTCCAGCCATTTCCCTCCGACTTCAGGATGGTACTCTTCGGCTATTTCCAGGCGGGTGTGGACATTGTTTCTAAAACGACGAGGCAAACAAATGAACAAGACATGTGCAAATGGAGTAATAAATAAGAGAGTGAAGTTATAATTAAGTCAATTTCACATAACTTGGAGTCTCAAACAGAGATTTTCGAAAGTAGCTGATCTAGCGTATTTTATATGTGTTTACGATGGAGGTTTGAGCTAGATTTGGTGATTAAAGATGCGGATTTAGAGTGGAAATCGTCTAATTGGTTTTATCGAAGAAATTGTGTTTTATTGAAGAAAAGACAGTTTTTAGAGCTCTTAATTCTGTGATGTGTGATTTGGGCTCGAGACGGAGAATGTGAAGAACAAGCCCAACCAAACCGAGTGAAAAATCAAAGCGCAGCTCGGGGATTGAAGACGGAACTGCTTTGAGTCCGTGTCAACTTAATTATTATTTATTATTATATTATTATTAGAGTTAGGAAATTATTGGACTTTCCTATTTTCATTATTATACTACATATTATTAGATTAAGACTATTAGTTTGGTATTATCAATCATTGTTACATTCAGTTAGAAAATAAAGAAGAGAAGAACCCTAATTATGTGTAACTAATTATTCCTTCTCGGATCAAAGATTTGAAGCTTTCTGGTTAATTGATTGTGAGACTTTCTTAATCTTTATTTAATTACTGGAGTATTGTTTATTCTTTGTGCCTAATTTATGATTGTTGTTTGTTTAATCTTTTTGGCCAACTGATTATTTCAATCTTCAATCTATTGCAATTCTTTGTGTTTGAATCCGTAATTGTTCAATTCAATAGATAAAGTTGCAACCTTTAGATCTAAATATTTGTATGCGTTTCATCGTAATTGGGTAAAGGGAGGAATAAACATATAATTCGAACCAATAACCGCGTCTGTTAAAGGTCGTTATTCCTGTTGATTTGTTCTTATCGTTCATGTTGTTATTGAATTAAATCTAGACGCGTGGATTAGGTTGTTCAATTATTAGGTTGCTTAGTATCGCGTTTCGACCTAAGTAATATTATCTACGGAACAATTGGAACTTTCAGTTTCACAATAGGATACTCAAGGATTAAATAAAGGTTAGTAGTCGATGATCAATTGTTAACTAGTTAGTGGATTTTCTTTGAGTCGAGTCTCTTAATCTTCTGAATTCTCATTATTAGTTATTTCACTTTCGTTATTTTAGTTATTAGTCTAATCACTCACAAAACCCCCCATATTCTTGTTACGTTTATTTATTTTATTCACACATTAATTTACCTCGCCTTCCCTGTGGATTCAACACCCGACTTACCTTTACTATATTGTTAAAGGTAATAGGACTTAATTATTTATCTTTGAGAGTGTGGACATGACGTAGGCCCACCCCGACGCAGCCACGCGCGGGTTTTGGGTAGGCGAATGCACCTTCATATGAAAATGAATCGAATTGAAATTTAAGTTGAAATGGAGTCGCCACCGAATTTTATGGTTATTCGGAACCGTTCGAGCCCACTCTATATCGCTATGGACCATACACAAAGTATAGCCCATTTCGGTTTTAGAGTTTATTGGGCTCGTCCCTTTGCATTGCGACACCGATACCATCTATACCGGTAATCGTGTAAAGAATGACTCTCGTGCGCCAACGGTTTCGGGCATCCGGAAACCGAGGTTCTGAGTAAGGGGTGAGGGTACGTGTTGGGAAGCCCACTAAAGACACCCAACCTCGCCCGCACTTAGCGGCCTCTACTAAGACATCGTTTGACTTTCTAATATGCGCGTTAGTGATTCGGTGAAATGATATGCAAACAGCATTTTTTACTAAGCATGCGAATTAAATGTGAGCTACGTCATTTTAATGCATCTAATTTATTGTCGAAGTGATTTAGCATGCGATGGTTCATTTATAAACGGTAAAACGTAAATAAATAAAGCAAAAGCAATAATAAATCGATTACAAGTTACACGGGCGGAATA
The DNA here is from genome assembly GCA_958450325.1 of Agrostemma githago. Classification (NCBI taxonomy): domain Eukaryota; kingdom Viridiplantae; phylum Streptophyta; class Magnoliopsida; order Caryophyllales; family Caryophyllaceae; genus Agrostemma; species Agrostemma githago. Next base: position 42,788,179 of record OY288250.1, read on the forward strand.
CAACCCGGAATTCACAATACAACGAGCAATAAAGTAGAATAATCGAAATATATATATAGCCGAAATGATAAGCAATAGTTAGAAACGGACCTGTGTATAATGGACTAACTTCAATTAAATACATATTATTTTATGTATTAATCGAAGGACGGGGATATAGGACCTAGGCGTGGTGCTAGCCCGATCCCAAATCCCGATGCCCTGACCCAATTTATCATGTCGATAAATTGGAGTCTAAATTAATTATGCGTCGGATACAACTACGGAGTCGTCAACACAAAATTAATAGTGAGACCATCGATCAAAATTGTTTAGGTGCGATGATATGCGTATATTTTGAAAAGGAGATCACGTGATTGACTTTACACGTGTCGACTAAGTCGCTTTTTAAAAGACGAGGCTCGGATGATAAGAAAAGCACTCGGATTTCTGGGCTACAGGACCCACTCGGTCGAGTCATGGCCTGACTCGGTCGAGTGCGTCCTGAAAGAAGCTACTGCCCATAATTTGGGGTGCTACTCGATCGAGTAGCCTATGTACTCGGTCGAGTGGCACCTGTACGAGGTATAACTCGTTTGGTTTTATATGTTTTAAAATCGATAATTGATCGAATCGCATATAAATATGGCACGATTTATATACAACTCGATCCTCGGTACTCATAATGCATATATTATTATTATGAGACCGTTATCGGAGATTTTAGAAAAGATAATATGAAAATCGTTTTTGATTGGACCGAGAAAAAATTAATTCCCTCCGCGTTACGTCATCTTTAATAATCCTTACGAATTATGCGATGCTCGATTTAGCGTCAATGGGTTTTGTACCGATCCTTTGAAATGGAATTAAGCCCGTTCAACTACGTACTATCACGATCACGTTATGCCCTTGAGTGCGTAGGGCGGTGCTCTTCGAAAGGGCGCCACCTCTATTGCGTCTCGTAAAGCGATTAAACGGACTTTAGGCAATAGTCGTAGTTAAACGAGTTAAAATCCGAGGTTTGATTATATGTATGTATGTATGTATATATATATATATATATATATATATATATATATATATATATATATATATATATATATATATATATATATATATATATATATAAGCGGTAGTGATATTATGACAAAATGTAAATAACGAAAATTAAATGTTAGATTGTTAGATGCGAAAAATAAATGTTAGATGTTAGAATACGATAAGTAAATGTTAGATGTTAGTAGTCATGTCGTTACTATCGACTAGTTATAATACATAGACATAAACGTAAATGTACATAAAAAGAAAGAAACGAAAATGAGAGGGAAGAAGGAGAAATCGGTGTTGAATGTTACACCCTCAACCTACATGCTCTTGCTTCTCGGGATACGGTTCGTCAAATGGCGGCAATGGCGCGGGAATCGTCGAGATACGTAGGAGGAGTTGATGGTGTGTATGTATGGGGTTTGTGATGGATTTTTACGAGTTTTGCTCTAGAAAAATGTGCATAAGTGTGATGATGCTTGAGGGTTGGATTATGGCTGAAAATGAGAGGGTTTGGATGTGTAATGTTGGCTGAAATTATGATTAAAAAAGTTGATGAATGCTTAGGAAGAAGTTTGTGAAGAAAAAAGTTGTGTAATGCTTAGGATTAACGGGGTATTTAAAGGGAACCCACGACACAGGGGCACTCGATCGAGTGGCCCTAGTGCACTCGGTCAAGTGCCCTGGCAAATGAACCTGGACCGTTTTTTTGAGGCTCCACTCGATCGAGTGGATTAATCCACTCGACCGAGTGGATCAATTAGGATGAGCTATTTTAGGAATGATTTGACCTTGATTGCTCTTTGATTATTTTGATTGATTTTTGAATTTGGCGCAAGTTTCGAGAATGTATCAGGTCATTTTTTGTGTCGAGTTCGTCTTGACCGGGTTTTGAGCCGGTCGCTAAAAGACGGGAATTATTTTTGGTGTCGGTTTTGACCCAAATTAGTCTTATTTTGCTCGGAACGACCCACTGGGCCTGAATTTGAGGTTGGTTTTGTGAGGTTTGTATCCTGTTAAAAGCCCATGCCGGACATTATTAACTTCGAGCCCGTATCCGAGCGCGTTAGAGCACGTTAGCGTCCGATCATCATCGGGTATTTTTTGGAAACTACCATAGACACCTTGCGGTCAAAATTTGGGTGTCTACAGGGAGCATACGACCTAGGCTCACCAAATTTTGAGCCTTCTAAATTTATTTGATAACCTAATTTTAGAGAAATCAATTATACCGTAGGTTTAAAGAGATTAACTTTTTAACATGAAGTAATTATTTTTAAGAATTATGGTTAATTTATAGAGTATAATATTGACCTCATTGTTGTCACTTTGTTATTACTAATCATCCATCATGTTACTTCCGCCCTAGTACGTCCCTATATCCCTAATTCTAATTCATCACCCGAGAAGTCATCTTCTTTGTCTTTTACCTACACTCTCGCTTGAATATCTAAGTAGTCATGATCCCTTATTTTGTTTCGGAGTATTCGACAAAACCCTTTTTTTTAAAAATAAATAAATAGATGAGACACCAACTAGTTTGGTTTGCATGGTTCATCTTCTTTTACCAAATAACGATCCTGCTTTTTTGGAATATAATGTTTTTTAATACACAAATTAGTACTTGAGACGGGTGTATATATTATAAACTGGGTCATTTTCTTAAATGGGGCTGAAACTTAACAAAATTACAAAAATAATGTTGAAATCAAACTTATTACAAAAATGGGGTCCACGTCATCACTTTCGATTTTTTGTTTTTTGTCAGTAACCCCTCGCTATCCCGGACAGCGAGGGGTCAGCTATTAAAAAAAAAGTAATTTAATTTTTACTCCCTTAAGAAACAGCTCACTACCCCGCATTCATTTACCATCCTCAGTAAAAAAAAATAAAAAAATTACTCAGTAAACCCTAACCCCTCTTTCATCAATTCCTTGTTCAAATCACTCGTTCATCCCCAAATCATCAATTTTCTACCCAAATTTCTATCCACCCTATTTAAAAGATATGAAATTTTGAATCTCAGCATATATATATTGTTAATTTGTTAGCAAATTTGGTTATTGGGTAGCAAATTTGTGATTCAAGTATTGTTTTAGGTGGTGTTATTGTTTCAACTTGTTGTTTATTTAGCTTAAGTTTTTAGTCTAGGTGGTTGAATATTTGCTTTAGGTATTATTTGGATTGATTTTTTTGGAAATTTTGAGATGGAGAAATACAATTTTCCATTGTGTTGTTACTCTAATGGTGAAATAGTTGTGGAAGGGGAGAATGTAGCTTATAAGGATGGAGAACAATTTTTTATATTTGTGGATAGTAGTAATAATTTCTTGGAACTTGGTGAATTAATTTGCAAAGAGTTGGAGGTTAATTTGACTCAATTTGAGTTAAAAATTAAGATTAAATATCCTAGTGTAAGAGGATATAAGGTGGTATCATTGAACAACGATCGAGCTTTGAAAGCTATGTGGGCTAGTGTATACCATTCAAATGCCGCTTCTATGGATTTATATGTTGAATTGATTCCCTTACAACAAATAAATCGAACATCAAATGTATCTCTTCTTCACGAAAATATTTCATTCAATAGCATGTTAAGTCATGTTATGAGGGGTGATGATCCATTGTCTTGTGTGTCTTTGTTGGCTAATAGTGTGGACCAAGAACAATTTGATGATGATTTTTATGAGTATGAGGAATTTGTATTGAGGAATTGGTTTGATGATGAAGGTGATGATCTAGTTACCGCTTCCGCTCCAAATATTGAGTTTGCTAGACTTTGTCCAATTAATGAGAAGTTAGATAATAGTTGGTGTGATAAAGGTGTCAAGCATCATGAAAATGATGGCGAGTTTTTTGTTAACCAAACATTTACTAACAAGTTGGTTTTATCCCAATTTGTTCGTCAATATCATATTGAGAGAAATCAAGTTTTCAAAACACCGGAATCCAAACCTCACACGGTAACGTACAAGTGTGATAGGGAACCATTTTCATGCAATTGGACTTTAAGAGCCTCTAAAAAAGATGTAACCAATGACGTTTTCACAATAGTCACATACAATGGTCCTCACCATTCCTCATGTGTTGTTGATGCACCACCCCTTGATCATCCTAATATGACCAACTCCTTTATTGCTAAACACATTCGCCCATTAGTTGAGACTGATATTGGAGTTTCAATTGAACTTCTTAGAACATCGATTTCAACCCAATTCAACTTCACACCTTGTTACATGAAAGTTTGGCATGCAAAACAAAGAGCAATAGCTGATTTGTATGGTGATTTGGAGGAGTCTTATGCATTGCTTCCTCGTTACCTTGATGCTTTGAAGAAGGCAAACCCAGGAACCGTTGTCCACTTTGTCAATTCACCCACAACTTCTCCCCATGTTGAGCAGTTTGATAAGGTTTTTTGGGCGTTCGGCCCTTCAATTAGAGGTTTTAAACATTGTAGGCCTGTAATCACCATTGACGGAACTCATTTGTACGGGAAATTTAAAGGGGTTCTTTTGATGGCTATTGGTGTTGACGCCAATGATCAAATATTCCCATTGGCTTTTGCTATTGTTGATTGTGAGAGTGTAGACACTTGGAGGTGGTTTATGGGTTGCATTAGGAAGTATGTCACTACTAGAGAGGAGATATGCGTTATCTCTGATAGACATGTCGGGATAATGCAAGCCATGAATGAAGTTTGTGGTGGATGGAAAGAACCTAAAGCATATCATAGATATTGTATGCGACACTTTGCGTCAAATATTAACCATAACTACAAAAGCGTACCATTGAAGAGTGCATTTATGTCAACCGCATGTGCCACTAAACCATCTCGATTTAATCAAGGGATGGAAAAAATTGGAGAGTTGAATCTTAGTGCGAAAGTGGTATTGGAGTCTTCAAAATTTGAGAAGTGGTCTTTATGCCACGATGGAGGGCGTAGATATGGGATCAAGACAACTAACAATTCAGAATGTTTCAATGCAGTATTGAGAAATGTTAGATTTTTGCCAATTACCGCTCTCGTGAAGGCTACATTTTTTAGACTAAACTGTTATTTTGTCCAAAGGCGTGAGGTTGCTAGTAGTATGGTAAGGGAAGGTTATATGTGGTCGGCGAATGTAGCTCCAAAACTTGAGGAAAATGTAACTCGTGCAGCTAAATACAAAGTTACTTGTTTTAATGCACCAATCGGTGAATATGAAGTTCGCACCAGAAGTGGTAGGCTATCAAGTGGAGGTAACGTCTCACATACAGTGATCCTTTCCCAGAGGACATGTACATGTAACAAATGGCAAATTTTCCATTATCCATGCTCCCATGTAATGGCGGTGTGTCGATCATTCAGCATTAGTTCAAATCAATATGTGGACCGCTATTACTCTAGCGCGGAGTACGAGAAAACATATCGATCGAGTTTTCATCCTGTGCCGGATGAGTCCAATTGGATGCCGTGGGTGGGAGCCACACTAATTCCATGCGACAACCAGAAAAGAAGAGAACGTGGCCGACCAAAGTCCTCAAGAATTCATAATGAAATGGATAAAAAGTGGATGGTTCGTTGTAGCTCATGCGGAGTGGAAGGTCATAACAAGCGAACTTGTCCTAGAAAAGAGAGCTCTTCGGGTTCTTAGAGAAACACTATTTATGTTTGTAATTCGGGAATGAATATAAATTTGTAATTTGACATTCAAGTTTGCTGTTTTATGTTTTTAATATGACAATTTCATCAAGTATTCAAGTTTGGCCTTTTATGTTTGGAATTTCACTTATGCATTAGATTATTTCACTATTTTAAATTTTGTAGATGGAACCAGGACCAATTGACCCTGAGCAATTGAACCAGCAAGACAGTCACCGGAGCAAGGACATATGGGAGGGATTGGTAAGAAATATCAGTTTGTTCAATTTATTTGAGTTTATTTTGTTTTAGTACACTAAACTTCGTTTTTCAATGAAATACCTAGGAGTATCAGCACTTTAAGATTCGACATCATATGAAGGCCCTATCGTCTTTTAGGATACCCGAACCTGTGCAGAACTACCTCAGCAATACACAATTTGGTGCGATTATGAGAATGAAATACCTACCATTAGACCCTGACCTGATCTCAGCCTTAGTAGAGAGGTGGAGGGAGGAGACGCATACATTCCACCTTGCATTTGGAGAGGCAACCGTCACATTACAAGATGTGGCGGTACTTTTGGGGCTTAGAGTGAACGGTAGAGCCGTAACGGGGACATGTGAACATAATTGGGGCAACCTATGTGCTCAATTATTAGGAGCAACCCCATCTAATGTTGCTAGGTCGGGTGGAAAACTTAAATTAACTTGGCTACATGATAACTTCGGGAACTTAGGCCTAAACCCTAATGATAAAGAATTGCACCGTCATGTAAGAGCATACCTTTTGTATTTGTTTGGTGCGGTGTTATTTCCTGATAAGTCAGGAGGTATGGCGAATCTAATATTTCTACCTCTTTTAGCGAATTTAGGAGAACTAGATGAAGTAAGTTGGGGTAGTGCAGTCTTAGCATGCCATTATAGGAACTTATGTAAGGCATCAAAAAAGGGTGTTTGGCAGATTGCGGGACCACTACTTCTTCTACAATTATGGAGTTGGGAGAGGATCACCATTAGTAGTCCGACACTAGGTAGATCACATGTAGTGCCGGTGGCTGGACGACAATACGCTTTTGGTGGTTCGGTGGCGGTTGGGATTGATGCATTAGGGGCTAAATGGTTGAGGATGGACCGTTCATATAAGGACAATCGATTAGGCCTTATTGTGATGAGGGATCTATTCGACTCGATGGCTGAGATTCAATTTGTATGGCAACCATATAGTCCACAAACCGTCTTACCATACTTATCACCATTTTGTCGGGAAAATCCAGATGAGTGGACTGTAATTGCCCCTCTTATTTGTTTTGAGATGGCGGAGTGGCATTACCCAAAACGATGTATGCGGCAATTTGGGTGGTGTCAACCTATCCCCGAAAATGTTGACACCGAGGTTAGGTTGCATTCGATTAGTAGGACAGGTGATCATACGAGAGACTATGCAACCAAATTGGGACCTGAAATAGTTAGGTGGAACAACCGCATGGAAAATAGGGTGGTACCAGGAAACCCTTATGAGGGTTTGATGGATCTTGAGGATGACTATTACCGGTGGTATTACTCCATCACCCGACGGATCATTGGTCCTCCCAGTAGCGGTGTCAATGAGGATTATTACAACTACCACACGTACATTCCCACTACAGCTGACTATCAGGCTCTTGTAAGTATTGTTTTATTTTTCATATACTTGTCCGTGTTTAAATATATTTTCTTACGATTGGAAGTTAATAACGTACGTTACATTTTGCAGACTCAATCCAACATGTTTAATTATAACAAGTGTAGTGACATGCTGTCGAACAAACCTGCTGACGTCTACAAGACTATTGAACAAATGAGGGATATGTCCTTAAATACCTTAATAAGCACAAAACAAGGGCATCTTGTTGGGTATAAAGAAGAAGAAGAGCATGTTCCAACTCCGCCAAGATACAACTTTCGCAACTTTGAAAAGCGCGTACAATATGTCGAACAAGATGAAACCGAAGAAGCAGAATCATCGGCAAGACAACGCAAGACGGGGAAGGGTCGACGGGGACAATAACATTGTCGATAAAATGTCGTTGATGTAGTTTTTCCTTTGGATATTATGACATATTTAGGTATTTTGAGAAACAATTAAGAATGTTTAATTTGATGTTAAGGATGATGTATGAATTCGCATGACATTTGACATTTGTTGTAGCATTATGAGCTACAACTTATATGGATTATGCATTGCTTGCAAAATGCATGATGATTTGGGGAAGTTTTTTGTGGCTTGACAATTGGTTGTTAATTGTTGATGTTTGCAGTTGGCAAGGGGGTGCTTGGTGGTTTGGTTGAGCGGAAAAGGGTGGAGGTTGTAATTTTGAAAAGTTCAACCCCTCGCTCTCCCGGATAGCGAGGGGCTACTTCACACAAAACAGAAGCGTTCTAGTTCAGGGCACTATGCCCCTCGCTGTCCGGGATAGCGAGGGGTTGAACTTCTATTTTACTAGCTGACCCCTCACTGTCCGGGATAGCGAGGGGTTGCCGACAAGAGACAAAAAATCAAAAGTGATGACGTGGACCCCATTTTTGTAATAAGTTTGATTTCAACACTATTTTTGTAATTTCGTTAAGTTTGAGCCCCATTTAAGAAAATGACCCTTATAAACTTACCTTATAAACTTGTGACAGAAATAAGACAAAAAGTAGAATGTTTAGGGAGATGGCTTGAATGCTTGATACTTATCTTTATCTAATTATATGATGACGATAATTACTCCAATACAAGATTGTAACAGATATACCTATCACAAACGGTACTACATTATTACGTAGTACTCTTGTATATTATTCCAACATGCACGATTTCATAGACCCTAAGATTGGTCCACGAATATGCCCAAGCCCCATTCAAATAGTAGTAGCAGTTGTTTTATTTGATTTAGGGCAATAATTCATGCACTTTGACGATGTTGTTGGAAGCATACATTACTGATCACTTTATTATTAGCATTAATTATAATTGTTAAATTCGTATTAGGACTAATTATTGATTAGTGTGTACCACTCGTAGGATAATTAAGGTAGACGGCAAAGTATAAAATGGCACTGAATTAAGTACAGTCGACAAGTGGCGCACGCCTTTAAGTCTTTAATTAGTATGATATACTATGAATTATGATAGAGATTAGAGAATATATACGCGTACTGTATTAGGTTAGGACTTTAGGTTTAGGAGTACTCTTCTACGGAGTATATATACATCACTTTCGCTTCCCGTCGTGCATAATTTTATTTAATGTCGCCCTTATTTTAAGTGATTTACCCATTTTGCCCCTCACCTTATTTAACCCTTTTACTTACCATTCTTCCCTTATTCATTCACTTACACTCGCTCAACTTCAATCTTATTTTTAACTCATTCTTGTCATTCAAATTCCGAGCTCTTGATAATTTTTTCTTAATTTCTGCACTTTAGCAAGGTTATGAATTGCATCATTGTAATAAGAAATCGCGACCAAAATATACGATTGAGGCGCCTTGTTCTATATCAAACCGTAAAACTGTCACTCTCCAACCCAATTTGAGACGTTAAACATCTACGCCCCAACCCAGGTTGAGGCGTAGAACAACCACGCTCAAACCCAAGTTGAGGCGCAGATTTCCCAAGTCCCAACCTAAGTTGAGTCTTAGATATGCCAAGTCTCAACCAAGGTTGAGCCGCAGATCTCCCAAGTCCCAACCTAGGTCGAGCTGCAGATCTCCCAAGTCTCAGCCTAGGTCGAGCCGCAGATCGATCTCCCAAGTCCCAGCCTAGGTCGAGCCGCAGATCTGCAACGCTTCAACTCGGAATCAGATTGTCCCGCGTTTTGTTTCTGGGTTTTATTTCATTGGAGTAATATTATTTTACGTTGCAAAAATCCAATAATATGCACTAGCAAATCACAAAGTTGTTAGATTTTTATTTATCCATTAACACAATACTGAATTCACGAACCAATTTTATAGATGGTTGTACACATAGCCAGGAATTCTCGTGTAAATTGAACGAGCAGTGCAGCTAAATCAAAATGGGCATCAGAATCAAAATGAGCCGTGCATCTAAATCTATGCTCACCCCTTAGTGTTTTTTCGTGTTCATTAATGTCTTTATTGATGAAATTGAATGATTAATTGTTGTAAACTCCACTTGATTTTTTGTTAAATGACATGTATCTATAATTAGCATCTAGGATAATTAGTACAAGTATCAAACTAAAGAAGTGAGATTATTAAAATAGAATTTGTTAGCACAATTAATAGTGAGTGACCCTAAGTAATGACATTAGGTAAATGAATAGTTAGGTTAAATTAGGTTAGTAAATTAAAAAAATGACAAATCGATAATTTACTCATAAAATATGGACGACGCTAAGTAAATGAATGAACGACATGCCCATATCCATTTATACTTCGATTAGTGCATAAATGGAAGTTTTATACCTAACCAAATATACTATGCATTTTAAGGCCTACTACAATGTTTTTTTTGGAAAGGGTTAGGACTTCACCTGATGGTACCCGATCTGAGCGCCATCCAAATTAAATAATAAATACTAGGTTTTTTTTTGTCCGAAGACACCTAACATTAAGGCCTTCTGTAGAAAAACCACCTATTGTTTTTTTTACCCAAAAGCACCTTAAATTTACATTTCTTTGTTAAAAGTATTAGGAATATCCTCTATTATCCTCACCATATCATTGCTATTATTAGATTTATTATATGCTGTAATTAGTCTTATTGTTATCTTGTAAATATAGTCTAGAATCAAGATTGTAATCTTAAACATGTAATCATTAGGAAACTATATACTAGGAGTATCATACGAGTATCATTTCATGATACACATTGTAACTATATATATTTGCATGTATGTACTTAATGATTAACTCAAGTCAAAATTAAAACATTTCTAAACTCTTTTAGAAATGTTTTAATCTTGACTTGAATTAATCATTACGTACATACATGCAAATATATATAGTTACAATGTGTATCAAGAAAAGATACTCTTATGTTACTCCTAGTATATAGTTTCCTAATGATTACATGATTATGATTACAATCTTGATTCTAGACTATATTTACAAGATAACAATCAGAGTAATTACAGCATATAATAAATCTAATAATAGCAATGATATAGTGAGAATAATGGAGGAGATATTCCTAATAGGCTCCCGCAAGATGGATTAGCTAGAGGCAAGGCCAATCTTGGAAAGTAGAGACGTAAACAAGGCGCGACCAAGGGGCTTCGTAAGGATGTTGGCGAGTTGATCAGCGGCAGCAACGTGCTGAACGCGGAGCGACCCGTCGTGGACTCGTTCACGAACAAAGGGGAAAGCAAGTGCTGTATGTTTCATCTTAAAGTGAAATACCGGGTTGGAAGAGTAATGGGTAGCACTGAGGTTGTCACAATAGATAACAGGACGAGAAGAAAATGATACACCAACTTCACGAAGGAGGGAAGAAACCCAAGTAAGTTCGATAGTGGTAGCGGCTACGGCACGGAATTCGGCCTCTGTACTGGAAAGTGAGACACCGGATTGACGTTTGGAGGACCAGGAAACGGCATTGCGTCCAATGTATATGAGATAGCCAGAGGTGGAGATAAAATCGCCTTTGACCCCGGGATGATTTGCATCCGAGAAAGCGTTGAGGGAGGTTAGACCATCCCGGTAGATGGGTAGACCGGAGTAGGAAGTGCCATTTAAATATCGTAAGAGACGTTTAAGAGCTTGCCAGAGAGTGGTACGGGATGCTTGCATAAATTGTGCAAGTTTGTTAACTGTAAAGGCAACATCGGAACGTGTAAGAGAGATATACTGTAGGCTTCCCAAAAGGGCATGGTAGGAGTTGACATCAGGATGGGGGTCACCTCCGTCACGCGTTAAGCACGTGTCAGGAGTGATGGGAGTCGGTGAGGGATTAGACTCAGCCATATGAAATTTTGTAAGCAGATCTCGAATGTATTTTGTTTAAGACAGATGAAGACCATAAGCGGTGGGACGCACCCCGACACCTAAGAAATAAGACAGGGGGCCGAGATCTTTAATAGAGAAGAGGGACGCGAGAAGAGAGATGAATTTTTGGACTATGGACATAGACGAACCCGTAACAATAATATCATCAACATAGACCAACAAATACAAGGGGGTGGGAGAGGAAAGAATAAATAACGAGGGGTTAGACAGAGACCCTTTAAAGCCGAGAGAGACTAATAAATTTATATGTTCAGTGAACCAAGTCCGAGGGGCTTGTTTGAGGCCGTAGATGGCCTTAGATAGACAACAGACATAGTCGGGGTGTGTGGTGTCAACAAACCCGAGGGTTGTGACATGTAAACATTTTCGGTGGGACGGCCTTGGAGGAAGGCATTATTGACATCGAGTTAACGAAGGGACCAACCACGAGACACCGCAATTGATAAAATGATGCGAATTGTGGTGGGTTTGACGATCGGACTAAACGTTTCAGAGTAATCGATCCCAAGGCGTTGGTGAAAACCCTTAGCTAGGAGACGGACTTTGAATTTTTCAACCGAGTTATCTGGGTTATATTTGACTCGGAAGACCCATTTGCAGCCGACAATAATATGGTGAGATTGACGAGGTACAAGGGTCCAAATTTTGTTACGTATAAGGGCGTCATACTCAGCGGTCATTGCCTCGCGCAAGCGAGAGTCAAGTAAAGCCTGTTTGGTGGTGGTGGGAAGTGAGGTGTCGGTGGAGTGGAGAATGGTCATAGCATAACAAGGATTGGGTTTAATAATATTATTGGAGAGATGGGTTTGGATTGTGCGGACTGGTGGGGGTGTAGTTGTAGGTGATGTTGATGAAGATGATGAATTTGATTTGGTTGAATTAGGAGAGTGGGTAGTGGAGTAGGAAGGGGTTGAGTTTAATGGGCTAGATATCAGAGGAGAACTGGGTTGGGATGAATCAGAGGATGGGCTGGAGAGGGAATTTGGACTTGATTAGGAGGAGTTAGGGGAATGGGTACTGATAGATAGGGTGGAGTTACTGGGCTGGTTGAGGGGGATGGGCTGAGTAGGGGAATTGGGCCGAATGGAAGAGGGATTTGTGGTTATGTCTGTATTGGGCGGGGCAGGTGGAGTTAGAGGGGGATTTGTGGGTTTGTCTGTTTGGGCCGAGATAGGTTTGTTAGAGGAGGTGTAGGTGCACCAGGTATCGGGCTGAAAAGAGGGGCATGTATGAAGATGAGAGGGAAATTTGGATTCCACAAATTTTACATGTCGGGTAGTATAGAGCCGATTGGTGACGGGATCAAGACAGTGATACTCACTTTGGGATGATGAGTAGCCAAAAAAAATACACGGAGTAGATCGAGGCTCAAGTTTATTTTGAGAGTATGGGCGGAGCCAAGGATAGCATCATAAACAACCAAAGCTTCGAAGTTTAAGCTAATTGGGGACGATATTGAATAAGGCTTGATAGGGAGAGATATTTTTGAGTGTGGAGGTGGGAAGGCGATTTATGAGATATGCGGCGGTAGTGAATGCGTAGGACCAAAAAGTGGATAGGAGGTTGGAGTGAGATAAGAGAGAAAGACCTGTTTCTACAATATGACGTTGACGACGTTCGGAAAAGCCGTTGTGTTCGGGAGTATGTGGGGATGACGTGAGATGAGATATTCCATTAGAGGTAATATTTGGTGTTAATTTAAGGTATTCACCTCCATTGTCGGAGTAGAGACGAAGGATAGGACGATTGAAGAAAATTTCTACTAACGCACGGAAACGATTAAAGGTAGGGGAGGTGGCTGATTTTAATTTTAATGGATATAACCACATATAATGCGTGAAATGGTCAATAAAAACAACATAATACTTATAGTTATCGATAGAGGGAAGGGGAGAAATCCAAAGATCCGAAAAAATGAGGTCTAAAGGGCCATTTGAGACGAGTGTAGAATCGGAAAATGGGAGTTTGTGGCTCTTACTTATGTCACATGAATTACATTGTTCAAAGGGTGACAATTTATTTAATGATAAAAATACGATAAAGATAATTAGTAGTAAAGACGGAGGGATGGCCAAGGCGATGGTGCCAATCAAAGAGAGGAGTGACCACGGTGGAGAGTGCGAGACACGAGGAAAGCTGAGGAAGGAGATATACGCCGCCATTAAGCGGACCTTGAAGGAGGGGAGTAGTCATCGAGGGTACCTTAAGAGAAAAAGAGGAGGCATTAAATTCAATAACACAATTGTTATCGAGACATAATTGAGAGACGGAAAGAATATTACGAGCAATATTTGGAACATATAAGACATTAGAAAATTGAAGAGAGAGAGGAGGAGATAGGGATTGAAAAAGAACCAATTCGCGATATAGGGAGACTCGATCCATCACCAACTATTAGCTCATCATTCCCATCATAAGGGGCGTGGAGGGAGAGGTTAGTGAGGTCATTGGTAACATGTTGGGAGGCGCCGCTATCGAGGAGCTAAGTTGGGTTGGAGTTGACGGGGGTAACAGTGACGGTGTGGGCTTAGGGGGCAATATGGGTTCGGTTGGAACGAGGGGGGTGGGGGTGGGGCGGGTTGAGGGGGTAAGACAATACCAGGAAAGTCATGTTGGAATTTTTGACATGGGCTATAGAGATAATGCCCAATAATACGACAATATTGGCACCTACCGTTGAAGGGTGACAAAGGCGGGGTGGTAGGGGTAGGAAGGAGAGGAGGAGATGGGCGAGAGGAAGAGGGGCGATGTTGATGGTGAGCGGGCCGAGTGGTGGCCGTGAGGGCCGTGACAGGCAGATTCGACGCCGGGGGCGAGGGAGAGAGATGGTCAGTGTGAGAGTTGTTGATTTCAAAGTGGAGAAGCTTCTCATGGAGAGCTTCAATTGAGATGGTGTCGTCTCGAGCACGAACACCCTCAATAATGGGTTGATAGGCTTTGTAGGGTAGACCTTTAAGGATCCTGTCAACCACATCCTCGTGGTCAACAATCTTGCCCAAGAGGGCAAGTTCAGTGGTTGTGGTGGTAATAGCGGTGATGTATTCGGTGACGGTTTTGTCACCTTTTGTTATGGTGTCTAACTTATTTTTGAGTTGGATTAAATGGCCACGCGAGGGGTTGGCATAGGTCTTGTCAAGTATTGACCAAACTTCGCGAGATGTTTTGAGGCCAAGGGAGAGACGAGAGGTATCGGGTTCTAAGGTGCTTAAGAGGGCGGCCTTAATGAGGTGGTCTTGGCGTGACCTAGTACCAAAGGCGGGGTTAGGGACAGTTTTCTTATCATCACTAGTGATGGTTTCGGATGGGACGGAGAGTGTGCCGTCGACATAAGAGAGGAGACCAAATCCGACAAGGGTGTCAGACACTTGTGTTCTCCAATGTTGATAATTCTTAGTGTTAAGTCTTGTGACGGAGCCAAGGTTAAGGACAAGGAGGGGAATATTTGTTTCATGTGGGTTAGCGAGGACCATACCAGAGGAAGACATAGCCGGGTGAGGCAATAGCCATGGTATGACAAACAACGTTTTTAGCAGCTTAAGGATCTAAGCTCTGATACCATAAAGGAGTTTAGAAATGTTTTAATTTTGACTTGAATTAATCATTACGTACATACATGCAAATATATAGGGTTGTGCTTTTTCCTAACGAGCTTTTACTCAATCCTAACGACATTTTACCGTTTTATCCTTGTCATTTCATCTCATCAAAATTTATTTGCACGTTTTTTTCTCTAGAAAATCACAAACCCCAACAACCCATAAACATCCTATGAACCACCACAAGCATCACAACCGTTTGAGATCTGGGATTGGTGGAGGCTGGGGCGGTGATCGGATGTGTTTCGAGGCGGGGCCGGTATGGGGAGGGTCGTTAAAGTGGTGGTCTGGGCCGGACAAGGAAGGTATGGGCGCTGGATGGGTGACGGGTGACTGTGATTGGAGTGGTTGCGGTAGGCTGGTGAGGGTGGTTGGGGACTTGGGGTGGGTGGGTAAGGGTGGCGGTAGAGATTAGACGTAGGTCAAGTTTGTTTTGGTTTTTTTTTTTTTTTGTAAATTCCTTTTTTGTTTAAGATTTTTTTCAAAGTAAATTTCCTTTTTACTATTATTTTTTATTTATTTATTTATACCTAAATAATTAATCAAATAATAATACTAGTAATAATACAATAATAAAAGTAAAAACTATGAACGTGTCGGCTTAACCCTAGTGAAGTTTGAGCGACGTAAGGGCGATCGGAGGTTGAGGCACCATGGCCAAATCTCCATCTAACTCTTCTCCGGCACTAACGAACGTCACTAGGAGGAAGAATAAGCGTAAAGATGACGATCCTAAAGGAAGCAAATTGAGCGGACAAACTAATCCATTGTCGGATGTTCCTGTGAAAGAAAAATCCATGCACGATATCATGGGCATTCCCCCGTACGTGATTGAAGATTAAGATGATGAGGATGGTGCCTTATTGGATGAGGAAGATATCAACATGATGGGTAGTGACCAAATCAGGGTAGAACTAAAGGGAGGACAGGAGGATGAGGGTGGAGCGTGGTTTATGAAACAGGGTAAGAGAAGTATACTTGTTACCAATGATAAACCTATGCTACAACTGGGAGAGGAGGATGTTAGTTCTGAACTCGAGTACTGGAGGAATGCTATTTTTGGCTTCATAGTGGGAGCCAATCCTCCTAGGACAACATTGGAAGGATACTTCCGAAGAATTTGGAAACATCACTCAATTGATAAGGTATCTTTTTTACCTAATGGTGTCTTCTTGGTGAGATTTCAAACGGAGGCTATGAAGAATATCGTTCTTCAAACCGAATTCTATATGTTTGACAATAAACCAATGATAATTAAGGCTTGGCAACCAGACATTGAACTTAAAAAAGAGGACGTTCAAGCACTGCCTACTTGGGTTCGTCTCCACCATCTCCCTTTGAAATTCTGGGGAGATAGTTTACCGAAGATTGCAGGCATTATTGGTCCCTTCATTAAGAGGGATGATGCTACTGCTTCGAAAACGAGACTGGGATATGCTAGAGTACTTGTTGAAGTAAAACTGGGGCAGACATTGCCTGATTCGGTGCAGTTTCAAGATGAGAAAGGGTCACTGGTCTCTATCCAAATTGAGTTTGATTGGAAACCAGTGGTGTGCTCGATATGTAAGAGGATGGGACATGAGAAGGCTGAATGCAGAGGTAATACCAAACCTAAACAAATGCCAAAGGCAAAAGTTTGGAGACCAAAAACTGACTCTAATGCTACTAGTGTACCTGCTGCTGCTCAGAACTCTCTACTGATATCTTCTACTGGTATAGAGCCGCCTGCTCGGGTTATTAACTACTTTGATAAAGTTCTGAAATTGGATCAAGATGACGAGTTTCCCCCTCTAAACAATTGGAGGTCGGAAAGCCTGCAGGACCCAAAAGTAGGACAGATCTCTGCTATTCTGAAAGATGGTTCCTCAAAACCGTTAATTGGGTGCAGTAGTTCTGGAAAGGAGGGGGAGGTCACGCTTATTCCTAATTCTTAATGATTATTGGTTTCTGGAATGTTCGAGGTCTGAATAAAGTGAAGAAGCAATTGGAGGTAAATAAGCTTCTTCATAATTGGAATGTGGGTTTTTTTGGATTGATAGAAACTAAAATAAAAGCTGTAAACCAGAATAAAGTTAGGAATACTATCTTTGGCAATTGGAGTATCATTACTAATAATCATGTTCATATGAGGGGAAGAATTTGGATTCTTTGGGACCGTAAAAAATGTGAGGTGGTGCCTTATTTATACACTGCCCAGCTGATTCACTGTAAAGTGAAGGAGATCGACACGGGTGATGTTTTCTGGGTTACTGTGGTGTACGGTTTCAATGGGATTCATGAGCGTGTGTCCCTTTGGGCTGATCTTAGACGCTTGAATGTCAACATCAATGCTCCTTGGTTAGTGGGAGGTGATTTAACTGTGTGCTTGATCCTTCTGAAAGGCTAGGAGGAGGCTTTTCCTTGGCTGAAGCTCAACCTTTCCAGAATTGCATTGATGACTGTTCCTTAATGGACTGTCCTGCTTCAGGGGCTTTTTACACGTGGAACAACAAACAAAGGCCTGAAGAGCGAGTCTATAGTAGGCTTGACCGTTGCTTGATCAATCAGGAATGGCTGGATATGAAAGAGGAGTATAAGGCGAACTTTTTACCTGAGGGCCTTTTCGACCACTGTCCATGTATTATCAGGAAGAATGATGACCGCAATGTTAAAAAAAGAGCCTTCAAATACTATAACATGTGGAGTAAATCAGCAGAGTTTGATAAATTAGTATCCGAGGATTGGCAAAAGCATATTACTGGCACTAAATAGTTCTGTGTAGTGAAGAAGCTGCAACGCCTTAAGAGAATACTCAAAGGACTGAATACATCTCAGTTTGCTGATATCGAGAATAGGGCGGGGGTGGCTCAAGCAAAGCTCTTCCAACTGTAAAAAGATATAGTGCTCAGACCTGATGATTTATCATTGAGGGAGCAGGAAAAACGGGCTCATGATGATTATACGTTCCTATACAAGGCACAAACTGAATTCTTACAGCAGAAGAGCAAATGCATCTAGATTAAGGAAGGGGATCAGAACACTGCTTTCTTTCATGGAGCACTTAAAGTTCGGCGAGCGAGGAATGAAGTGCATGAGATAATGGATGAACACGGTATAAATCACAGTGATCAAGACGGTATCCAGAATGCTTTTTTGGATTTCTATCAAGGTTTACTGGGCACCAATTCCTCGACCATACCTGTTAAGAAGAAGATTATCCAACAGGGGCAGATTTGTAATGAGCATCATCATTCTATTCTTAACCAGACTGTGTCACAGGATGAGATTAAACAAGCTATTTTCAGCATTCCCGATGACAAGTCCCCCGGTCAAGACGGGTATTCAAGTAAGTTTTTTAAAGATGCCTGGCATATTATTGGTGCTGAGATTACTGACGCTATTATGGATTTTTTTAAATCTAGCCTCCTCCTCAAGTAGCTTAATACGACTTCGGTAACCCTCATTCCTAAGATGGAGAGACCAAAAAATGTAATGCAATTTAGACCGATTGCCTGTTGCAATGTTGTCTACAAAGCAATATCTAAGATCCTTTGCTCGCGATTATCGGCTGTTCTCCCTGACATTATTTCCCCGGCTCAGGGTGGTTTCATTAAAGGAAGAAGCATTATAGAGAATATTCTAATCTATCAAGACATTATTCGACTGTATAATAGGAGAAGTGTTTCTCCTAGATGCCTGTTCAAAATTGACATCCAAAAAGCGTATGATACTGTTGAGTGGACATTCCTTCATCAATTATTGATTATGCTAAATTTTCCTCAAGGTTTCACGGACATAATTATGCAATGTGTCACTACGGCCACCTATACGCTGAATTTGAATGGGAATTGCTTTGGTTTTTTTCCGGGTAAGAGAGGCCTCCGACAAGGTGATCCATTATCGCCACTCCTCTTCACCATGTGTATGGATTATCTGACCAGAATGCTGAAGTACACTACCAGTAATATGCCGTTCAGTTTTCATCCTTTATGCAAAAATTTAAGGCTTTCAAACCTTATGTTTGCGGATGATTTACTGCTTTTCTCGAAGGGGGATGCTAAATCCATGATGCTTCTTTTGCGTACCTTTACTACATTCTCGGACACTTCTGGATTAAGAATGAGTAAAGGGAAATCGAGCGTCTATTTTAATGGTGTAAATACTGATTTGAAGGCAGATATTATCTATATCTCTGGATGCTCTGAGGGCTCCCTCCCTTTTCGTTATTTGGGAGTGCCGATTAAGCCATCCAAGCTTAATATTCTTGATTGCCAACCGCTCGTTAACAAAATTGTGGAGAGGATTAGACGATTGGGAGCCAAAAAACTTTCCTATGCAGGCCGTCTAATCCTAGTCAAAAGTGTTCTGTCTACCCTACACAATTACTGGGCTACTATTTTTATCCTTCCTACTGCTGTGATGAAACAGATAGATGCTATTTGTAGGAACTTCCTATGGGATGGGAAGGCGGATTATCATAGAGTTCCTATGGTATCTTGGGATAAATTGTGTGTTCCTTATAGTGAAGGGGGACTGAACCTGAATCAGTCTGCGACTTGGAATAAAGCTGCAATTGGAAAAATGGCTTGGTGGATCTCTAGTAATCAGAATAGGCTGTGGGTACAATGGATTCATCAAATTTATTTAAAGGGGGAAACTTGGGAAGAATACCGTCCAAAATCGGACTCTTGTTGGTATTGGAAGAATGTTTGTCAGGCTCGTGATACCCTGCAGCCCGCATATA
Organism: Agrostemma githago; assembly: GCA_958450325.1. Classification (NCBI taxonomy): domain Eukaryota; kingdom Viridiplantae; phylum Streptophyta; class Magnoliopsida; order Caryophyllales; family Caryophyllaceae; genus Agrostemma; species Agrostemma githago. Next base: position 42,808,145 of record OY288250.1, read on the forward strand.
ACAGCAGTACTATGGATATCCAGGGTGCGAAATGCTTCACTGTTGCCAAGGCGTATGATTGGATGAGGAGCAGATGAGAGAGAGTTGATTGGTGTGCTTGCGTTTGGACCAAATGGTCCATACCCAAGCATAGGTTGATTGCTTGGTTGATACAACAGAATGGACTGAACCTGATGACTAAACTCCATAAAATCGGGGTTACAGATGATGATAAATGCATCTGCTGTGGAGACCAACCTGAAACAATGCAGCACCTGTTCTATGAATGTAAATACAGCATCCGTGTGCTTGATACAGTCCGTGAGAAAGTTGCAGTAATGGCTAACCTAAAGATGCAAATTGACTGGAGGAAAAAAATGAAGGGAACGAAGATGCAGCGAGCGATTAAAAATGAATTGCTCAACTCAATTTCATATCACATATGGACTCAAAGGAATGTCGCTAGAGTTGATGGACAGATTAGTCGGCCTGAAGTACTGGCAGCCCGCATAATAAAGGAATTTGGAGAATTTTGTAAGAACAAATGCAATCAAAGCTTTAATCCCAAAGATAGGAATTTCTTTTTGAGCCTTATTTAGGCAACCGATGTAATTATGATAGTGTAAATTGTTTTATATCAATATACTTACCTTTACCCAAAAAAAAAATAATAAAAGTAAAAACTAATTAAGTGTCCGTAAATAAGTAATCGATATTACGTGATCGATAATTGAATTCGGCAATGCTGCTTGATTATATAAATCGATAAAACGATGAAAAACTTGATTGAATCTTAGGATAAAATGTATTGAGGGGTAAAATAGGAAAATTTTAAGAAAATTCGTTAGGATTGAGTAAACGCTCGTTAGGAAAAAGTAATTTCGAATATATATAGTTACAATGTGTATCAAGAAATGATACTCCTATGATACTCCTAGTATATAGTTTCCTAATGATTACATGATTATGATTACAATCTTGATTCTAGACTATATTTACAAGATAACAATCAGAGTAATTACAGTATATAATAAATCTAATAATAGCAATGATATGGTGAGGATAATAGAGGAGATATTCCTAATAAAAAGGCACCAAATACCAACTGCCGTAAAAAATTCGTCAATACTGACGGTTCTCATCCTTTAATCTTCTTCCCTCGACGCTTAATCAACATGCATTCTTAATCAAACTCAATTAGTATCTTCCTTCCCTCTCCCTTTATATCATCTTTATTATCTCTTTTTCTCATCCTCTTTACTTCCCACAAGGCCACAATACTCCATTTACCCTCCAAAAAAAAATTAATTTCCATCAAAAAAAGACTTAAGTAATGGAGATTGATTGAGATGTATGCAAATGAAGAGTAACTAGTAACGAGAGTTTGATTGAGAAATGAGAGCTGAATGCAATAAAAGAGTTGATTGGGTTTGATTAATTGAAAATGGATTAATTAAAGAAAGAGTATTGATTGAGTTTGATTAAGGGAGAATGGTTGATTAAAGGGATGAAGAAAGATGATTAAAAGAAGAAGATCGTTAATATTAACAGTTTTTTCACAGAATTGTGGTTTGGTTCCTTTTAACAAAGAAATGTAAATTTAAGATGTTTTTGGGCAAAAAATAAAATTATAGGTGCCTTATTTACAGAAGGCCTAAATGTTAGGTGTCTTATGACAAAAAAAAACCCTAAATAAGGAGTAATACTTTAAACTTTAATTTGAGAATAAATATTTCAATCGGTTTTTCTAACATGTGTCCCGGAGCCGAATAATGAAAGATTCATAGGGATAACTATCTAAGTATGGTAAATGTGTATTTATATTTCATCTTAAATATTTAAGGGTTAAAAGATAATATTATGAAAGTAGATAGTTATATTTTTTTATCAATATTTGTCGATATATCATCACATCATTTTCTTTAATATTTGTAATTTTCGAGATTAATAAAAACATGTCAGATTTTATTTCAGTTTTTGATAAATAAAAAACCAAATACGAAATATAAAATGAAAGGATACATATTGATAAAAGGGTTATTTCATAACAATAATACCAACTATGGGGGTGCTTCTTATTAATACCAACTATACGTAATCCCATTTTAATATGAACTATCCCCACATTAATCTCTCTTTAGAACAACTTACCGGCTACCTGATGAGCCGGTTCCCTTTTCCTTTTAATTTTTTTTTGAATTAAAGTCTCTCTCCCACCATACTCTATACACTTCATCTCTCGTTACTACGTACTCTTCTCTCGCCATTGTTGAACTCGACATCTCCTATCGCCTTTGCTTTTCTTAAATTTTTTGAAATTGTGGTAAATAAATTAGAGGATCTGACGTTTACAAAAAAAATCTGACATTTGAAGGATACGAATTAGAGGAGGATCCAGATGAATAACCACATCTCATTGTATCAATGAGGGTTTTGAAGGTTGATAATGGAGGATGACTTTTAATTTGATGAATATAAAGGGGAAGAAGAAGAAGAGGCGCACCAAAACCTAGCAGGTCACAATTACCGGTTTCACAGGTAAAAAAAGGCATTGGTTATAAAGAGAGATTAATGAGAGGATAGTTGATATTAAAACGGGATTACGTATAGTTTGTATTAATATAAGAAGCACCCCCATAGTTGGTATTATTGTTATGAAATAACCCTTGATAAAATAGATACCTAGTTAATTTTGGATTTTATAATTTTATGGGTGATTTCATGTTTTGGGTATTAATAGAAGAAACAAATTCACAGAGTTAAAAGTTTGAATTCAGCGTTCAAAATTTAACTCGCATAATTATCGTCCGTCTTATTTGTGACAGACAATCCGTCTTAATATTAAACCAGGCCAAAAAATCTCAACTATCATATACTTCCTCCGGACACTATTTTTTGCCCCATTACCCCATTGTTTGTGAGAAGTATTTTAATGAAATGAGGCAAAAAATAGTGTTCATAGGGAGTGTAAGGAAAATATTTTACTTAGCTTCTCTCTCCATCTCTGTCACTTGTTCTCCGTTTTACATTATTTTTGAGAAGTATTTTAATCAAAGGACAACAAATGACCGAGACGGAAAGAGTACAACCTATACACATAATTTATCTTATTCTGGGGGTTATTCTTTACCGACGGTGCTTTACTTCTTACCATCGACATTAATTACGTAAAATGACGACTTTGCTCTTCATTAAATTTTACTCCCTCCGTTACAAAATATAGGTTGTTTGAGGTTTTTGCACAGTTATTAAGGAACTAATCCACAAAGATGATAAATCATTAATTAAATAAGAGTGGTGCTTTGAGAAAATAAAGCATTCATTACTTTTCAGGAATTGTTCATGTACATCACACCCATTGTATTACTCCTACCTAATGTCTCTTCATCTTCAACAATATTTCCCTTATCACAGTACGTACGTACAGTATAACTATAGCAAATGCCAATGTCCAGTTAAAAAATGGCGCCAAATTTTGATGATGAAATTTTTTTGGATGAAATTTTTAAATAGTGTCAATATGTTTTAGATGAAATTTAAAATGGTGCCTATTTTAAAATTCAATTGAAAGTTTCACCACAATTTATTTATAAATAGGTGATTCCCTAACCTAAATCACCAACAAATGAAAATATTATGGGAACTCCATTATTTGACCTTAATCAATTACCTTGTGATGAACACCTAGACACAACGGTAAGCCATCGGAATGACGAACAACGACGCATATATTGGTATTTGAACGTTGAGTGGGTCGACGGTAATGTTCACAATCCAGAAGAGGACGACTTCGTTATTGATGATACTTAAATGTAAGAAAGTGATGCTTATAATCAAGTTGCTAACTCAGGTATGAATTTTTCGTTTTGCTTAGTTTTAACGTTACAGTGTGCTAGACTAATCTTAATACTTGTTGCATTTTGTCTATGTTGTTTAGGTGGTGTTACGAAGAGAAGACATGTGTTGAGTGATGAACAAAGAGAGAGTATTTACCGTGCTCTCTTAGAAAAAAGTCATGGGGGAAAATTAAAAAGGAATACCACAACTGAAGTCTCCAACTATTTTCGGTACCTATACATATGGTTCAACGGATTTGGAAGGCTAGAAAAACCAACGGGGGTGATGTTACAATTAAAAAAAATGTGGTAGATCGAAAATTCAAGTTGACGTAAGACGTCTGATGGAAACACCTTTAAATAACAGAACAACGTTAGCTACTTTATCTACATCTTTAGGTGTCAGTCACAGCGTCATATATAGACTAATGAAAGAAGGTCTTATACGTCGTCACTCTAACACTATAAAACCACATTTGAAAGATGAGCACAAACGAGCTCGTTTACAATTTTGTTTATCCATGTTAGATCAAACTTGCATGCACAATGAGCCTAAATTTATCGGTATGTATAATCTTGTACATATCGAGGAGAAATGGTTTTACATGATAGGGAAAACCTCGAAGTATTATTTGCACTCTATGGAGGCCGATCCGTTAACAACATGTCAAAGTAAAAATTTTATTGGAAAAGTAATGTTCTTAGTTGCCACCATGGCTCATCCAAGATTTGATTGTTATGGAAATGAGACATTTTCAGGTAAAATAGGTGTTTTCCCACTCATTACTAGAGAGCCCGCAATAAGAAGAAGTCGAAATAGAGAAGCGGGGACATTGGTCACAAAGCCTATACAGTCAGTTACAAGGGACGTGATAAGAACATTCTTAATTGAAAAGGTGGTTCCAGCTATATATTCAAGCTATCTATTTGCGAGTATTTCTGATCGATTGCTAAGGGCATTGAGTTGTTCCGTACATTCATTCCGCTCGATTGCTCCATTGTCGGTTGAGGTAAGTAATTTAGTAATATTTTAATTTGGGTCAATTTTTCGCAAGAAGTCGAGCGAACGACATTAAACAAAAGCGCTTCTAAGAGGCAACCCGTGTCACGTATGTTTTTATTTTATTTTTATATTTCTTGAAAAAAATCAAAAATCAAATTTTATTATGGGTCATTTTTCATAATACTACGTATTAGATTAATAATCGTTTTTCGTAAAATGAGTGGTTTATATATTTTTTTTTATTTTAAGTGTAGTCTAATTTTTAGTACTTGTAGGAACGAGAAAGATGAATTTTTTTCAGGAATCCGTGCGACTAGCATGACGAAGTACCAAAAATCAAAGAAAAATTGAAGAAAATCGTTTATTGGGACGAAATTCCAGCGATCCGCGCAACTCGTGGAGCCTCCAGGCGAGTCGCGCGCCTTACTCCATCATCAGGTATCAAAGTTTTAATTTTAAAAAAAAATCAAAAAGAAGCATAACAACCAGAACCCGACATACCCTTCTTCTCCCCTTCATCTCCTTCCTTTTCCACCCTCAAATCTCACACCTCCATTCCCTATTTTCTTCCATTATCCATTAATTCTCACCCATTTCTCTTCACTTATCCACTACAATTACACTATTTCTTCTCCTAAACACCATTGGTTTCACCCAATTCGAGTTTACCAGTTAAACCCTAGAAATTGGGGGTGCCCCGATTTGTATTGAATGGATGGATGCGTTTCGTAACTTCAACGTGCCATATGGTTGTAATGAAGATATCATGTATGGTACACGCCTTACGAGTATCCGTCTTATCGAGTTGGTGATGGATGGTCGGAACGGTTTTGCTCACATCGGAACTTTGGAGTTTATTTGGTGTGTGAGTGGGCTCCGTCTGAGTTCAGAGAAGCGCATTCAAGTCCAATTCGTTGCGCCGACCGTGTATTTCGACAGCGAGCCACCGTGTGTCAGAATTATCTTACTTGTTGTGGTTATGAAATCTGTCTTTCGTCTCTATTTTCATACGATTTCTGTTGCTGTTCGCGGTAGTTGGTCTGGGTTGATGTTGGTTGTGCTGGATGTGTAGTTAGTTCCGATTGAGCTGAAATGCAATGGTTTAGAATTTGTGGAAGTTGGCCTCGTTGTTGCGGCTAGTTTGATTTAGTGGTATAGTCGGCTTGGAATTATCCCTGTCGGGCCGAGTTTCGTAGTGTTTGAGTTCACTTTTGCTGAGTTAAAGTCCGTATTATTAGGGATGATTTGGTTTTCGATGTTGTCGGTTTGGTTAGTGCGGCTCGCTAGTGTCAACTTAATTAGTTTGGAAGCGTTGGTATTGTCTTTCTAGAGAACTACGCGTGCAGGAGAAGTGAGCTCGTGATTGTCATGAGGATGTGAGGTTTGATCGATTAGTATCGAGCTATTATTTGGTACTCGTGAATGTCATGTGACATTACGGTGATTACGACGAATTTTTTTTCGATATTCAAGGTTCTTTTCCCCGTTTATTATTTTTATTTATGTCCTTAGTCTCACATTGAGGACAATGCTCAGAATAAGAGTGGGGAGGGGATTTATATATGTGTCTCGTCTTCGTAACCATCTTTTGTGCTGTAATTTGAAAGGGAAAAAATGATGAAAGAAAAGGAAAAAATTCAAGGAAAAAAAAGATTGAATGAAAAAAGAAAATAATAAACCCGGCTAGGTGAAAATCCAGAAAAGCCAGGTGCCTAGGCAAGAATGGGAGATGTGGCCTAGGACGGAGTGAAAACCCGCAAGGACGCTCTGGGTAAAAAGAAAATTCGAGTAGCGTGCCACGAGAGTACTGTGAGTGAAAAAAAAAATGAAATAGCTAGAGTGAAAATCTGCAAGGGCGGACACTCTAGGCAAAATGAGGGATTTAGGAAAAAATTCACATTACTTTCTTCATTTTTGGTGTTGGTGTCATAAGAAGGGTGACATAGAAGGTCGGTCGGGTAGGATTAGTGGTAAAGGTGAGAAGAATCGCGGTGCAGAGTGGAGTGATTGCACCTTATCTATGCGATTGATGATAATAGTTTGATATTGGGTGTGTTAATGTAATTGAGCATTTGAGTCGAGTTCATTAGAATGTTGGATTAGTATGTGTGTTATCTCATAACGAGGGAGTTTGGTAGAAGACAAGTGAGGGCCGGTGTGTAATGTTATTCTCACGTATTTTGAATTCGTGATGGTGGTTTTTATTGTGTTCTTCGAGTTTTACTCGAGGACGAGTAAAGGTTCAAGCGTGAGGATATTTGATGAGCCATATTTAGTCATGGTTATAATGCCGATTTAAATGTAATTGGGTTGACTAAATCGGTGTGTTTATGTCCCGTTGGTGAAATATTTATGATGTCATTGTTCTGAGCCTATTTGAGGATTCTCGGTTCGGGTCGTGCATGATAAGAGAAAACAAGACAAGGTGGGACCATAACGAGGACCTGGAAGAAATAACTCGAGAATTGAAGACGGAACTTAATCGCTTTAGGTTCCGTGACAGCTTATTAGTTATTAATATTATTATATTTTATTATTATTATTATTATTATTATTATTATTATTATTATTATTATTATTATTATTATTATCATTATTATTGTATTACTAGAGTTTGGTAATTATTATACTTACCTTAATTATTTACTAGTATTAGACTACTATTAGTATAGATTATTAGAATTGGTTTTATTATTATTCATATTGGAGTTGTGCGTTACATTAGAGGAATAACCCTAGTTTTCTTCAAGACTATCTGTAAGTAATTTCTCTACTCGGTTCAAGACATTGAAACGCTTAATTATCGATTGTGAGTTTGAAAGTTCTAGCCATTATTCTTGATTATTGATTAATTGCTCAGTTTAATTATATGAATGTTGTTATTGATTTCTAGAGTGATCAACTAGGTTTCTATTTCATCGTTCTATTGTTAGTTTTGTTAATTGAACCGGATTTGTTGATTAACATGACCTGAGTAACATCTAAGACTTAATTATTGAAAGGGATTCGCTAATATTAAGACTTAGGAGCAACTATCATAGATCTATAACACAACTGGATTGTATGTGTTTATTTATCTCTTTATCGAATTCTCTATTTATTAATGCTGCTGTTGAATTAAATCTAGAACTGGATTGTTTGGGTTGTTTAATAGTTAGGACTGATTAAGAACGGGATACGTTTTAATTAGTTATTCATAAGGAGGATTAGAATCTTTGATTCACGATAAAGTAGTCAAGAATAATAATTTGAACCTGATTTCGATGATCAATTGTGATTAAGTTGTGGATTTGTATTTGACCCGAGACCTTTTTAATCATTTGATTTAGTTAAAGTTTTCATCTTTATTAGTTTTAGTTATTAGACAATCATTCAAAAAAACCCCATATTTATTCTGTAATTAATTAGTTTATTATCGTTCTACATTAGTACACAGTTATAATTAGTCCAATTCTCTGTGGGTTCGACCCTTATTTCCATTATACTATGGTTATAAGTGATTATAAATTAGTAATTTGAGGCATACGACTTTAGCCTGTCATGGGGCTTTAGTATAAGTAATACAGAGTAATTAAAAATGAGTAACAATGTAACAATGTTGCACATTCTCATTGTTGCATTTCTTTCCTTTTCCAATATTTCTTAAGACACTCATATTTTATCTTTCCTTTCGAATAATTTTCTTATTCTCCCATTATTTTTTTTCTTTCACATAATTTTATTGAGCCACGTTTTCTCCTATTAATCGAAAAAAGGGAAGAGCATTTCACATGTCATCAACTATTCAATTGGCAAATGTTATTTTGCCGATTTTTGTCCCAAATTTCTACTCTTATTTAGATGATTTAATTATCTGATTTGATTTTATTTGTCCGTTTTGTCTTTAATCTAATTACGAGTAGTTGACTTCCAACTTAGTTAATGTATATTGATCATATTTCTCAGAATTTTGCTACTGTGCATCGATGTTTCTATTTGTAGGTGCGGACTCAAGATAGACGGGATAAAGTGAGTCGAAACGGGTCAAACAAAAACCAAAAGATTCATTTTAACTATTTCACAACAATCAAACGATATTCAAGACGGGTCTTTGACTTATGCGTGTATCATATATGACGGTAAGGTTTTGCCGTGGTCCCTACCGTCAAGTAAAGTCCAACTAATCCTAATGGTAGCTAGGGTAAGTCGGGTTGTGTCCACGGAGACGGTTATATGTGTCTAGACTAAGTCTACCTAAAAACGAGGCTAAGTCACACAACCAACACAAAGAGAAGAGAATTGACAAACTATAATGGTTGGAGGTGAAGAAATTGGATCGGACTAACAATGCACAAGATATGACAAGAACTAATGGTATCGACTAAAGCTAAAAGGAAACAAGCAAACTAGAGAAATGATTGCTAACTGTAGACACCCACATTTTTGACCGCCAGGTGTCTAAAGTAGTTCCCGCCAAACATCCGATGATGATCGGACGCAAACATGCTTTAATGGACTCGGATATGGGCTCGAAATCATGGACATTTGGTTTAGGCTTATTACGGAGTACAAATCTTACAAAACCAACCTCAAATCCAAGTCCAGTGGGTCGTTTCGAGTCAAATATGACTAATTTGGGTCGATTCCGGCACCAGGGGTAAAACTGTCCTTTAGCGACCGAGTCAAAACCCGGTCAAAAATTTTCTCGAAACACGCGAGTCAGCCGTGACACCTCACGTGGCTGATTCGGTCTACAATACCACGAAAAATCAGCTTCAAAAATATTAAACAAATCCGTTTAAGGATAGAATTCGATCTCAAGTAGGAATTCTATCCGAAAACCGAATCAGATACCGACCGAGCTACAAATACTCGGCCAAACCCACCCATTCAGCCGAGATTTCCTTGCTTCCTCCCCAAGCAACGGACTTCTCGTTCCTTTCAACTTCTTACATTTCCTATCCAAACCGGTATTTCTTGTTGTCCAAGCAAGATACCTCTCCTAAACCTCTGCGCCTATAAATAGGACCCTCCATTCAACATTGAAAGACACAGTTGTTAGTCATACACATACATCCTCGACATCTAGCAAAAATAATCTCGACATACATCCGAAAGACCACCGAAATACTGTCAAAATACCGACGAACCCGACCCCACCATCCGGCCGAATCCGTCACCTCACACATAAAAAAATGCACCATCCTAAACTCATCCACATCATCTCGACGCTCCCGTGCCTAAGCCACTGTCCAACGAGCTCTATACCGAGAAAGCAAAGCATGTAGGTTGAGGGTGTCAATCAAACCCGACTCTTTCCCTTTTCTCTTCCTTCTCCACGTTTTTTTCTCTCTTTTCGCTCGTGTCGTCGGTCGTATTTTAATATGGGTCGTTCGTCGCATATTTTTCATTATTTCTAATAATCGATACTACAAAAAAAACTATTTTTACGTATAACGTTCTTAAAATACGATATCGATTTTCTAATCGAATATCGTATCTAACAAGAACTAAATTAATTAATTCTCGTCGATGCTAATAAAATCGTTACATCTTTTTAAACAAAATTCGATGACTTTAAACGCGGAGAGAATTAACATCTTTTTCGTTCAAATTCTTTTTTTTCACTTTTTCGTTCAAAACAAACTTTTTTCAAAACCTTTTCTAAAATCATTCCGGCTATTCGATATCCATTTCATAATCAAATATCGAATACGACGAATATCAAAAATATGAATCGGGTATAAATTAATTCATATTTGTACGCGATTTATAAAAATTAACGATTTTCGACAAAATAAAAAAAACGGACAGACCCCCACGCGAGTCGCGCGCCTGTCAGGCGACTCGCGCGGTGGCCTGGTTCGCCGAGTCCCTTTTTCTTCGTTTCCTCGCTCTTCTATTTTTTTATTCTTTTCGAATCTTACATAAAACGGAAATTTCCCATGGTACCCTCGAACTATGTCACACTACACATGGTACCCCCGCGTTTAAGTTTGTTCACATGGTAACCCTGAGTTTTATAGTTTAGTTCCCGATTTGCCCTTACCCAAATTTCTGTCATGACGCCGTTAAATTATGACCAAAATTAACAACTATTTTTCTTCAAAAAGAGAGGTGTTCTCATGGTACCCCTAATTTTTCATGGTTGTTCCCATGGTACCCTTAAGTTTTCTTAGTTTTTCCCATGATACCCTTATGTTTTCATAGTTGTTCTCATGGCACCCCTGCAAGAAAAGCAACGGCTCATTGAAGAAAAGCAACGATTAGTTTATTGAACTAGCTGTTACACAAGTGCTTATATTCAGTCCCGTTTTTATTTTGGCAGAAGAAGATCAAACAATCTACACTTACTCACTCAACCTTTTCATCTCCTTCTTCACTTGTACAAAAAAATTGAAAAACTTCATCACCATAACCTTGAAGCTCAATCATCCGGAAACATCAATCTTTTCCATTTTTTTGTACAAGTGAAGAAAGAGGTGACAAGATTGAGTGAAAAAGTGTGGATTGTTTGTTCTTTTTCTGCCAAAATAGAAAGTAAAGTGAATTTATAAGCACTTGTGTAACGACTAGTTCAGTAAACTAGTCGTTGTTTTGCTTCAATGAGTCGTTGTTTTCTTTTCAGGGTACCATGGAAACAACTATGAAAAACTTAAGGGTACCATGAGAACAACTATGAAAACTTAAGGGTACCATGGGAACAACTATAATTAATTTTGATCATAATTTAACGGCGTCATGACAGAAATTTGGGTAAGGTCAAATCGGGAACTAAACTATAAAACTCAAGGTTACCATGGGAACAAACTTAAAAGCAGGGGTACCATGTGTAATGTGACATAGTTCGAGGGTACCATGGGACTTTTCCCTACATAAACAGCGACTTTCGCGACATATTTCGATAAATACTTTTTCGACCCCGGTCAACACGTGCTAATCCATCACGTGTCATAAACCTTTTTCAAAATCATGCATATTATTGTATTTACATCTTTATTCAATTTATCAAACGTTACTAACTCGTTTTCTCGTGTTTGTAGCAATTTATTTCTTTCTATTGTTTTATTAGACTAAAACAAATCTTCACATGCTAAAATAACTTTGACGTTATTAGTTTAACATGCATTAAACGACTTATCAACCCATTTATTTATTTTTCTCACATGCTTAGGAAAATAATGTTTGCATATCATTCAACCGTCGAACTAACCCGTGTACACCAAAAACGAACGATATCTTAGTAAAGGCCGCTAAGTGCGGGCGGGGTTGGGTGTTCTTAGTGAACTTCCCAACACGTACTCTCACCCCTTACTCAGAACCATTGTTTCCGGATGTCCGAATCCATTGGCAACGAGAGTCATTCAATACACGGTATCCGATAATGTCGGTATCGGTATCGTAATGCAAAGGGACGAGCCCAATAAACTCTGACATCGAAAATGGGCCGTATTTTGTATACGGCCCACTACGACATAGAGTGGGCTCGAATGGTTCCGAATAACCACAAAATTCGGTGGCGACTCCTACTTCGATTTAAATTTCAATTTGACCATCTCATATGGAGATTCATTCGCCTCCCCAAACCCGCGCTTGGCCGCGTCGGGGTGGACCTATGTCATGTCCACAATTTGGCGACTCTGCTGGGGATCAACTAATGTGTCACTTACCATCGGCATCCTCAGGGTGAGACTCGAAAAGAAATCGTTTGAATAGTAATGTACACGTTTTAGTTCAATGGTTCATGCATAACCCTATTTTTTCCCGGGCCGGTTACTTGTGACCGACGTCCCACTATACCACGGTGCATTCCTAAATGGGTGCACTAAAGACTTCGATGGCTGAACTCGCATGGGTTTTACGGCAGGTTCTAAGACCAACTCGGCTTAGGAAGACCGTCCTGATTTGCGAGAAAGCTATCGTCGTTGGTATAGACCCTATTCGACCGACCGAGACTTAGATTAAGAGCATACATGGTGTCATTATACTGTTTCCATGACTACGTGCTACTTGATTTACTTGTTTTCATTTTCAAAAACCATCGTTTTCAAAAATTTGCATCCTTTTCAAACCTATCTATTTTTCAAAACCCGGAAAGCTACCGAATTTAGGACTTATGATTTTCACTCAAAATAGCCTATTTTTTTTAGCCAGTATGCTGTCCAAACCTTTTCAAAATTTTGAAATCTCGGCCCGGTAACATTTTTTTTTTCTTTTCGATTTTCAAAAAATATCGGGCCATCCTATCCGACTTTGTTCGGTTTTCAAATCCAAATTCTTCCTTCAAAGCTTTCTTCTTCTTAGGACTTCCTGTATTTAGCAGTGTCGGGTCTTGTCATAAGTTGTTAGAGTCTATAGCGTCGAAGCTCCGTCGATCTTACATCACGAGATTCTACCCCATCCAAGTCCGCCTTATTTGTCGAGGCACGGCCCACCTGCGTAGGACGAACTCCTACAAAGGGAAGCCCGTTTACACTTTCAAGTCCAAAGCCTAGGGATACTCACATGGATCTTCCTTCGAACGGGACTAGGCCTACTTTGCCAAAATCCTAAGGAAAACCCACCGTCCACGAGTCACCCGTCTAGGTGTCTTTTCCGGGTCATTTCCCTGTCAGGCTTTTTCCGCACTCGGGGGCTATTCTTCAGCAGAGCGATCAGTCACGGTTGCTATAAGGGTCATGTCTTACACGTGTCTCACCTACCCCACTTTTGATTCACTTAGATGTCGCACCATCTGAGTCCTAACAGAGTCTTGAGTCTCACTTGGGGGCTGTCCTTCACCCGAGCAGTCGACCATGGTCACCTTAAGGGGTACCCTATGTTCATCCTACACCGGCGTCCTTACGACGCCTTCTCCGAGTCGAACCTATGCTACGAACACTCGAGTCACCTAGGGTTAGGTCACCACGGTTGGGCCGAGCATGCGACACTGTCAAAGACGGTCGCCCCATTTTCGGACACATCCTTATGCAGCTCCAGTCTAATTCGCGGCCGTTACTTTGTCTAGGTCAACGTCCGAGTATCCCAGTCCAAGAGTCTTAGTCATTCCCGTCACCCCGGGCCATGTCTAGTTTGACTCCCTCTCTTGGATTTGCGCAAAGCCGAGTTTAGGCGAGTCGTGGCACCTGTCGAAGACCTTACCAAAAAAAAAACAACCAACCGAGCATCCGAGTCCGGATTTGACTCGAGTCTAAGTCCGAGTCCGAGTCTAGGATACCCTACATCCTAATGTCCAAGTCAGAGTCAGAGTCAGTTGTATTTTGTCCTCTTTTCAAAATTCAATAAAATCGGCTGTTCTATTTTCTCATATATGCTTTCCTTATGTATTTCCGAGAACATGATGAATATCGTCATACACTGTGAGCACATGCACGTGACTATTATAGGCCCATCTATAACGACTGCAGGAAACTGAACTCGTGTTTTCCGTTACCTGTTCCATGTCTGACATAGAAAGCCACATAACCACCCTTAGCAGGAGCGGTATCGAATCCTAGGACAAATCTAGGTAGTCTCCTAGTTTGTGTTCAAGACGTGAGGCAAGCCCATTTCCCACCATAAACACCCATCCAATAAGACTAGCCAGTCCCTACCTTAGGTGTTAGTCTGACCGACAAAAAAAAAGCTGGACAAAAAAATCAAAACTCCAAGAGAAAAAGCAAAAGGCCAAAACAAAAAAGCTGGCCATGATAAAAAAGAATTGTCAACATCCCTCGACCAGACACGGTCAACTCAAATGAAGAATCCCACGACCGGGGCTAAGAGGTCAACCCAAAGAATTCAAAAACCCATGACCGTAGTTGACGATCAACTCAAGTGAAATGGTCAATTCAAAAATTATCATTACCCATACCATCAAATAAGGGAGAGACAGTCAAGCTGGTCTGCTAACACCACATCTAGCCTTCCCACATTACAACCCTCAAGACCTTCTCGAGACCTAGGCTAGAGACAGCCCAGAATTTTGAGGATTCAAGCTCCATAGGATACACCCTAACCTTTAGGGCCAGACATGGAAACCAGATCCCGCATTATCAACCTGCCCAATCGAAGTCCGAGTCATTTTTACTCGACTTCCCCCTTTCCTACCACATCGCAATACCTTACCCTCGAAGCCTTAGCTCCACAAAATTGAGCTCCAGATTTCGAATCATCAAAGCCACTTACGACCTAGCACCACATTTCCAAAAACATCTAAACCAGTTACCAACCCCAAACACGGGAATTCAACTTGCGGTCGGCATAGAACATGCCCAAATAGTTCACACCACCTCTGGGGGCTACCCCGGAGAACGCTCACAATCACAGGATCAACATCCTAACTATTCTAGCCCTTTGATCAAGACATCATTGGGAATGCACCTAGCCTACACCATTGCTACGGCTAGTTACACACAAAGCCCTAAAAAACTAGGCACCATAATATATTTTTCAGTCACTGAACTACGGCATGGTTTGATTTCACTATGCGTGAATACGTAGGCAGCCTTTCAACAGAGGCACAACCACCCACATTGACACTCATTCAAAAAGCATCATCATTCCGGTCACGACACTGTCATGTTCTCAACAGTTAGCTTTGTCATTCTGGGGGCTTCTCTTAGGCAGAAGTTTTCCTTCCACTCACAAAAATCCAAATAGTCTTCAAACACTAGCTTCCTTTCTATAGAGTGTCCTAGTACTCGGCTCAGTTGAAGACGAGAGTTTGTCAGGGACTCGAAGCAACACCTACTTTGGGAATTACCCTAAAAATCCAAAAGAACACCAGTTTACAGCATTGCTACTACAAAGCCCTGTCATGCAGAAACAGTCTCATAACATATCTTTCCCATTTCGAGGATTCGACCATGTTGCCACTCGCCTAGGCTACGGAATAACACAACTTTAGAGTCTTGTCATCTTAGGTGGCCCATCCCCTACCGAGTCACGGTCCAACCCTTAGAGAGTCCAGTCGTGTCTGTCAACTCGTCCTCTCGCGTCCAGAGTCGAGTCTGTCGGTATATCTCTCTCTTCAAATTCTCATTTTAAAATTTGCAAAACTTAGCCATTTGAAAAAATCATTTTCCTAGTCACCACGGGAATAGAAATTTTTATCATACTCCCTACTTCATCTAAGGCATACAGGCCTAACCAGAGGATTTTAGGAATCCGTGTCAGAATCTGATCAGGAATCAAGTCATCACAAGCATTCTTATTTCCAAAAAATTTTTAAAAATTTTTTTTAGCATTTTCTTTCCAAAAATCAATCAAAAATCATTTCTTCCCCAGCGTGAGTCGGTGTTTTGCCTAAATATTACATGCAATTTGTTATGCACATACAGGTGCATCCAAGACTCCCGAAGAATTCTCAAAAACTCCCCAGTGGAAGGATCAAGCAACATTTCTACTAAAGACGGGATGTATCTGTAAGCAGATACACCCAGAGCTTACAAGGCAAGCTCCCACGCAATCCCAAGACGGGATCTATCTGTAAGCAGATACACCCAGAGCTTACAAGGCAAGCTCCCACGCAATCCCAAGACGGGATATATCTGTAAGCAGGTACACCCAGAGCTTACAAGGCAAGTTCCCACACAATTTCAAGACGGGATATGTCTGTAAACAGACACACCCAAGACTTATCAGGCAAAGTCCCTGCGACATTATTAACATCTACCCAGGTATGATTTCTATCTTATGGCTAGCGAGCTCTTCACGCAATTCTAATGGACTATAAACGACCCTATCGGAAGTCTGCCATGTTTTAATTCTCGATTGGCCTGGTAGCTACTCTGACTTTCGCCTTGTCCAAGCCTCAGTCAGAGTGGGGGCTCTGTAGACACCCACATTTTGACCGCCAGGTGTCTATAGTAGTTCCCGCCAAACACCCGATGATGATCGGACGCAAACATGCTTTAATGGACTCGGATATGGGCTCGAAATCATGGACATTTGTTTTAGGCTTATTATGGAGTACAAATATTACAAAACCGACCTCAAATCCATGCCCAGTGGGTCGTTTCGAGTCAAATAAGACTAATTTGGGTCGATTCCGACACCAGGGGTAAAACCGTCTTTTAGCGACCGAGTCAAAACCCGGTCAAAAATATTCTCGAAACACGCGAGTCAGCCGTGACACCTCACGTGGCTGATTCGGTCTCCAATACCACGAAAAATCAGCTTCAAAAATATTAAACAAATCCGTTTAAGGATAGAATTCGATCTCAAGTAGGAATTCTATCCGAAAACTGAATCAGATACCGACCGAGCGCCAAATACTCGGCCGAACCCCCCGCCCCCCATTCAACCGAGATTTCCTTGCTTCCTCCCCAAGCAACGGACTTCTCGTTCTTTTCAACTTCTTACATTTCCTATCCAAACCGGTATTTCTTGTTATCCAAGCAAGATACCTTTCCTAAACCTCTGCGCCTATAAATAGGACCCTCCATTCAACATTGAAAGACACAGTTGTTAGTCATACACATACATCCACGACATCTAGCAAAAATAATCTCGACATACATCCGAAAGACCACCGAAATACTGTCAAAATACCGACGAACCCGACCCCACCATCCGGCCGAATCCGTCACCTCACCCATAAAAAAACGCACCATCCTAAACTCATCCACATCATCTCGACGCTCTCGTGCCTAAGCCACTGTCCGACGAGCTCTATACCGAGAAAGCAAAGCATGTAGGTTGAGGGTGTCAATCAAACCCGACTCTTTTCCTTTTCTCTTCCTTCTCCACGTTTTTTTATCTCTTTTCGCTCGTGTCGTCGGTCGTATTTTAATTTGGGTCGTTCATCGCATATTTTTCATTATTTCTAATAATCGATACTACAAAAAAAACTATTTTTACGTATAACGTTCTTAAAATACGATATCGATTCTCTAATCGAATATCGTATCTAACAAGAACTAAATTAATTAATTCTCGTCGATGCTAATAAAATCGTTACATCTTTTTAAACAAAATTCGATGACTTTAAACGCGGAGAGAATTAACATCTTTTTCGTTCAAATTCTTTTTTTTCACTTTTTCATTCAAAACAAACTTTTTTCAAAACCTTTTCTAAAATCATTCCGGCTATTCGATATCGATTTCATAATCAAATATCGA
Organism: Agrostemma githago; assembly: GCA_958450325.1. Classification (NCBI taxonomy): domain Eukaryota; kingdom Viridiplantae; phylum Streptophyta; class Magnoliopsida; order Caryophyllales; family Caryophyllaceae; genus Agrostemma; species Agrostemma githago. Next base: position 42,826,046 of record OY288250.1, read on the forward strand.
ATACGACGAATATCGAAAATATGAATCGGGTATAAATTAATTCATATTTGTACGCGATTTATAAAAATTAACGATTTTCGACAAAATAAAAAAAGCGGACAGACCCCCACGCGAGTCGCGCGCCTGTCAGGCGACTCGCGCGGTGGCCGGTTTCACCGAGTCCCTTTTTCTTCGTTTCCTCGCTCTTCTATTTTTTTATTCTTTTCGAATCTTACATAAAAATCGACTTTCGCGACATATTTCGATAAATATTTTTTCGACCTCGGTCAACACGTGCTAATCCATCACGTGTCATAAACCTTTTTCAAAATCATGCATATTATTGTATTTACATCTTTATTCAATTTATCAAACGTTACTAACTCGTTTTCTCGTGTTTATAGCAATTTATTTCTTTCTATTGTTTTATTAGACTAAAACAAATCCTCACATGCTAAAATAACTTTGACGTTATTAGTTTAACATGCATTAAACGACTTATCAACCCATTTATTTATTTTTCTCACATGCTTAGGAAAATAATGTTTGCATATTATTCAACCGTCGAACTAACCCGTGTACACCAATAACGAACAATATCTTAGTAAAGGCCTCTAAGTGCGGGCGGGGTTGGGTGTTCTTAGTGAACTTTCCAACACGTACCCTCACCCCTTACTCAGAACCATGGTTTCCGGATGTCCGAATCCATTGGCAACGAGAGTCATTCAATACACGGTATCCGATAATGTCGGTATCGGTATCGTAATGCAAAGGGACGAGCCCAATAAAGTCTGACATCGAAAATGGGCCGTATTTTGTATACGGCCCACTACGACATAGAGTGGGCTCGAATGGTTCCGAATAACCACAAAATTCGGTGGCGACTCCTACTTCGATTTAAATTTCAATTTGACCATCTCATATGGAGATTCATTCGCCTCCCCAAACCCGCGCTTGGCCGCGTCGGGGTGGACCTATGTCATGTCCACAATTTGGCGACTCTGCTGGGGATCAACTAATGTGTCACTTACCATCGGCATCCTCAGGGTGAGACTCGAAAAGAAATCGTTTGAATAGTAATGTACACGTTTTAGTTCAATGGTTCATGCATAACCCTATTTTTTCCCGGGCCGGTTACTTGTGACCGACGTCCCACTATACCACGGTGCATTCCTAAATGGGTGCACTAAAGACTTCGATGGCTGAACTCGCATGGGTTTTACGGCAGGTTCTAAGACCAACTCGGCTTAGGAAGACCGTCCTGATTTGCGAGAAAGCTATCGTCGTTGGTATAGACCCTATTCGACCGACCGAGACTTAGATTAAGAGCATACATGGTGTCATTATACTGTTTCCATGACTACGTGCTACTTGATTTACTTGTTTTCATTTTCAAAAACCATCGTTTTCAAAAATTTGCATCCTTTTCAAACCTATCCATTTTTCAAAACCCGGAAAGCTACCGAATTTAGGACTTATGATTTTCACTCAAAATAGCCTATTTTTTTTAGCCAGTATGCTGTCCAAACCTTTTCAAAATTTTGAAATCTCGGCCCGGTAACATTTTTTTTTCTTTTCGATTTTCAAAAAATATCGGGCCATCCTATCCGACTTTGTTCGGTTTTCAAATCCAAATTCTTCCTTCAAAGCTTTCTTCTTCTTAGGACTTCCTGTATTTAGCAGTGTCGGGTCTTGTCATAAGTTGTTAGAGTCTATAGCGTCGAAGCTCCGTCGATCTTACATCACGAGATTCTACCCCATCCAAGTCCGCCTTATTTGTCGAGGCACGGCCCACCTGCGTAGGACGAACTCCTACAAAGGGAAGCCCGTTTACACTTTCAAGTCCAAAGCCTAGGGATACACACATGGATCTTCCTTCGAACGGGACTAGGCCTACTTTGCCAAAATCCTAAGGAAAACCCACCGTCCACGAGTCACCCGTCTAGGTGTCTTTTCCGGGTCATTTCCCTGTCAGGCTTTTTCCGCACTCGGGGGCTATTCTTCAGCAGAGCGATCAGTCACGGTTGCTATAAGGGTCATGTCTTACACGTGTCTCACCTACCCCACTTTTGATTCACTTAGATGTCGCACCATCTGAGTCCTAACAGAGTCTTGAGTCTCACTTGGGGGCTGTCCTTCACCCGAGCAGTCGACCATGGTCACCTTAAGGGGTACCCTATGTTCATCCTACACCGGCGTCCTTACGACGCCTTCTCCGAGTCGAACCTATGCTATGAACACTCGAGTCACCTAGGGTTAGGTCACCACGGTTGGGCCGAGCATGCGACACTGTCAAAGACGGTCGCCCCATTTTCGGACACATCCTTATGCAGCTCCAGTCTAATTCGCGGCCGTTACTTTGTCTAGGTCAACGTCCGAGTATCCCAGTCCAAGAGTCTTAGTCATTCCCGTCACCCCGGGCCATGTCTAGTTTGACTCCCTCTCTTGGATTTGCGCAAAGCCGAGTTTAGGCGAGTCGTGGCACCTGTCGAAGACCTTACCAAAAAAAAAACAACCAACCGAGCATCCGAGTCCGGATTTGACTCGAGTCTAAGTCCGAGTCCGAGTCTAGGATACCCTACATCCTAATGTCCAAGTCAGAGTCAGAGTCAGTTGTATTTTGTCCTCTTTTCAAAATTCAATAAAATCGGCTGTTCTATTTTCTCATATATGCTTTCCTTATGTATTTCCGAGAACATGATGAATATCGTCATACACTGTGAGCACATGCACGTGACTATTATAGGCCCATCTATAACGACTGCAGGAAACTGAACTCGTGTTTTCCGTTACCTGTTCCATGTCTGACATAGAAAGCCACATAACCACCCTTAGCAGGAGCGGTATCGAATCCTAGGACAAATCTAGGTAGTCTCCTAGTTTGTGTTCAAGACGTGAGGCAAGCCCATTTCCCACCATAAACACCCATCCAATAAGACTAGCCAGTCCCTACCTTAGGTGTTAGTCTGACCGACAAAAAAAAAGCTGGACAAAAAAATCAAAACTCCAAGAGAAAAAGCAAAAGGCCAAAACAAAAAAGCTGGCCATGATAAAAAAGAATTGTCAACATCCCTCGACCAGACACGGTCAACTCAAATGAAGAATCCCACGACCGGGGCTAAGAGGTCAACCCAAAGAATTCAAAAATCCATGACCGTAGTTAACGATCAACTCAAGTGAAATGGTCAATTCAAAAATTATCATTACCCATACCATCAAATAAGGGAGAGACAGTCAAGCTGGTCTGCTAACACCACATCTAGCCTTCCCACATTACAACCCTCAAGACCTTCTCGAGACCTAGGCTAGAGACAGCCCAGAATTTTGAGGATTCAAGCTCCATAGGATACACCCTAACCTTTAGGGCCAGACATGGAAACCAGATCCCGCATTATCAACCTGCCCAATCGAAGTCCGAGTCATTTTTACTCGACTTCCCCCTTTCCTACCACATCGCAATACCTTACCCTCGAAGCCTTAGCTCCACAAAATTGAGCTCCAGATTTCGAATCATCAAAGCCACTTACGACCTAGCACCACATTTCCAAAAACATCTAAACCAGTTACCAACCCCAAACACGGGAATTCAACTTGCGGTCGGCATAGAACATGCCCAAATAGTTCACACCACCTCTGGGGGCTACCCCGGAGAACGCTCACAATCACAGGATCAACATCCTAACTATTCTAGCCCTTTGATCAAGACATCATTGGGAATGCACCTAGCCTACACCATTGCTACGGCTAGTTACACACAAAGCCCTAAAAAACTAGGCACCATAATATATTTTTCAGTCACTGAACTACGGCATGGTTTGATTTCACTATGCGTGAATACGTAGGCAGCCTTTCAACAGAGGCACAACCACCCACATTGACACTCATTCAAAAAGCATCATCATTCCGGTCACGACACTGTCATGTTCTCAACAGTTAGCTTTGTCATTCTGGGGGCTTCTCTTAGGCAGAAGTTTTCCTTCCACTCACAAAAATCCAAATAGTCTTCAAACACTAGCTTCCTTTCTATAGAGTGTCCTAGTACTCGGCTCAGTTGAAGACGAGAGTTTGTCAGGGACTCGAAGCAACACCTACTTTGGGAATTACCCTAAAAATCCAAAAGAACACCAGTTTACAGCATTGCTACTACAAAGCCCTGTCATGCAGAAACAGTCTCATAACATATCTTTCCCATTTCGAGGATTCGACCATGTTGCCACTCGCCTAGGCTACGGAATAACACAACTTTAGAGTCTTGTCATCTTAGGTGGCCCATCCCCTACCGAGTCACGGTCCAACCCTTAGAGAGTCCAGTCGTGTCTGTCAACTCGTCCTCTCGCGTCCAGAGTCGAGTCTGTCGGTATATCTCTCTCTTCAAATTCTCATTTTAAAATTTGCAAAACTTAGCCATTTGAAAAAATCATTTTCCTAGTCACCACGGGAATAGAAATTTTTATCATACTCCCTACTTCATCTAAGGCATACAGGCCTAACCAGAGGATTTTAGGAATCCGTGTCAGAATCTGATCAGGAATCAAGTCATCACAAGCATTCTTATTTCCAAAAAATTTTTAAATTTTTTTTTTAGCATTTTCTTTCCAAAAATCAATCAAAAATCATTTCTTCCCCAGCGTGAGTCGGTGTTTTGCCTAAATATTACATGCAATTTGTTATGCACATACAGGTGCATCCAAGACTCCCGAAGAATTCTCAAAAACTCCCCAGTGGAAGGATCAAGCAACATTTCTACTAAAGACGGGATGTATCTGTAAGCGGATACACCCAGAGCTTACAAGGCAAGCTCCCACGCAATCCCAAGACGGGATCTATCTGTAAGCAGATACACCCAGAGCTTACAAGGCAAGCTCCCACGCAATCCCAAGACGGGATATATCTGTAAGCAGGTACACCCAGAGCTTACAAGGCAAGTTCCCACACAATTTCAAGACGGGATATGTCTGTAAACAGACACACCCAAGACTTATCAGGCAAAGTCCCTGCGACATTATTAACATCTACCCAGGTATGATTTCTATCTTATGGCTAGCGAGCTCTTCACGCAATTCTAATGGACTATAAACGACCCTATCGAAAGTCTGCCATGTTTTAATTCTCGATTGGCCTGGTAGCTACTCTGACTTTCGCCTTGTCCAAGCCTCAGTCAGAGTGGGGGCTCTGTAGACACCCACATTTTGACCGCCAGGTGTCTATAGTAGTTCCCGCCAAACACCCGATGATGATCGGACGCAAACATGCTTTAATGGACTCGGATATGGGCTCGAAATCATGGACATTTGTTTTAGGCTTATTACGGAGTACAAATATTACAAAACCGACCTCAAATCCATGCCCAGTGGGTCGTTTCGAGTCAAATAAGACTAATTTGGGTCGATTCCGACACCAGGGGTAAAACCGTCTTTTAGCGACCGAGTCAAAACCCGGTCAAAAATATTCTCGAAACACGCGAGTCAGCCGTGACACCTCACGTGGCTGATTCGGTCTCCAATACCACGAAAAATCAGCTTCAAAAATATTAAACAAATCCGTTTAAGGATAGAATTCGATCTCAAGTAGGAATTCTATCCGAAAACTGAATCAGATACCGACCGAGCGCCAAATACTCGGCCGAACCCCCCGCCCCCCATTCAACCGAGATTTCCTTGCTTCCTCCCCAAGCAACGGACTTCTCGTTCTTTTCAACTTCTTACATTTCCTATCCAAACCGGTATTTCTTGTTATCCAAGCAAGATACCTTTCCTAAACCTCTGCGCCTATAAATAGGACCCTCCATTCAACATTGAAAGACACAGTTGTTAGTCATACACATACATCCACGACATCTAGCAAAAATAATCTCGACATACATCCGAAAGACCACCGAAATACTGTCAAAATACCGACGAACCCGACCCCACCATCCGGCCGAATCCGTCACCTCACCCATAAAAAAACGCACCATCCTAAACTCATCCACATCATCTCGACGCTCTCATGCCTAAGCCACTGTCCGACGAGCTCTATACCGAGAAAGCAAAGCATGTAGGTTGAGGGTGTCAATCAAACCCGACTCTTTTCCTTTTCTCTTCCTTCTCCACGTTTTTTTATCTCTTTTCGCTCGTGTCGTCGGTCGTATTTTAATTTGGGTCGTTCATCGCATATTTTTCATTATTTCTAATAATCGATACTACAAAAAAAACTATTTTTACGTATAACGTTCTTAAAATACGATATCGATTCTCTAATCGAATATCGTATCTAACAAGAACTAAATTAATTAATTCTCGTCGATGCTAATAAAATCGTTACATCTTTTTAAACAAAATTCGATGACTTTAAACGCGGAGAGAATTAACATCTTTTTCGTTCAAATTCTTTTTTTTCACTTTTTCATTCAAAACAAACTTTTTTCAAAACCTTTTCTAAAATCATTCCGGCTATTCGATATCGATTTCATAATCAAATATCGAATACGACGAATATCGAAAATATGAATCGGGTATAAATTAATTCATATTTGTACGCGATTTATAAAAATTAACGATTTTCGACAAAATAAAAAAAGCGGACAGACCCCCACGCGAGTCGCGCGCCTGTCAGGCGACTCGCGCGGTGGCCGGTTTCACCGAGTCCCTTTTTCTTCGTTTCCTCGCTCTTCTATTTTTTTATTCTTTTCGAATCTTACATAAAAATCGACTTTCGCGACATATTTCGATAAATATTTTTTCGACCTCGGTCAACACGTGCTAATCCATCACGTGTCATAAACCTTTTTCAAAATCATGCATATTATTGTATTTACATCTTTATTCAATTTATCAAACGTTACTAACTCGTTTTCTCGTGTTTGTAGCAATTTATTTCTTTCTATTGTTTTATTAGACTAAAACAAATCCTCACATGCTAAAATAACTTTGACGTTATTAGTTTAACATGCATTAAACGACTTATCAACCCATTTATTTATTTTTCTCACATGCTTAGGAAAATAATGTTTGCATATCATTCAACCGTCGAACTAACCCGTGTACACCAAAAACGAACAATATCTTAGTAAAGGCCTCTAAGTGCGGGCGGGGTTGGGTGTTCTTAGTGAACTTTCCAACACGTACCCTCACCCCTTACTCAGAACCATGGTTTCCGGATGTCCGAATCCATTGGCAACGAGAGTCATTCAATACACGGTATCCGATAATGTCGGTATCGGTATCGTAATGCAAAGGGACGAGCCCAATAAAGTCTGACATCGAAAATGGGCCGTATTTTGTATACGGCCCACTACGACATAGAGTGGGCTCGAATGGTTCCGAATAACCACAAAATTCGGTGGCGACTCCTACTTCGATTTAAATTTCAATTTGACCATCTCATATGGAGATTCATTCGCCTCCCCAAACCCGCGCTTGGCCGCGTCGGGGTGGACCTATGTCATGTCCACAATTTGGCGACTCTGCTGGGGATCAACTGATGTGTCACTTACCATCGGCATCCTCAGGGTGAGACTCGAAAAGATATCGTTCGAATAGTAATGTACACGTTTTAGTTCAATGGTTCATGCATAACCCAATTTTTTCTCGGGCCGGTTACTTGTGACCGACGTCCCACTATACCACGGTGCATTCCTAAATTGGTGCACTAAAGACTTCGATGGCGGAACTCGCATGGGTTTTACGGCAGGTTCAAAGACCAACTCGGCTTAGGAAGACCGTCCTGATTTGCGAGAAAGCTATCGTCGTTGGTATAGACCCTATTCGACCGACCGAGACTTAGATTAAGAGCATTCATGGTGTCATTATACTGTTTCCATGACTACGTGCTACTTGATTTACTTGTTTTCATTTTCAAAAACCATCGTTTTCAAAAATTTGCATCCTTTTCAAACCTATCCATTTTTCAAAACCCAGAAAGCTACCGAATTTAGGACTTATGATTTTGACTCAAAATAGCCTATTTTTTTAGCCAGTATGCTGTCGAAACCTTTTCAAAATTTCGAAATCTCGGCCCGGTAACATTTTTTTTTCTTTTCGATTTTCAAAAAATATCGGGCCATCCTATCCGACTTTGTTTGGTTTTCAAATCCAAATTCTTCCTTCAAAGCTTTCTTCTTAGGACTTCCCGTATTTAGCAGTGTCGGGTCTTGTCATAAGTTGTTAGAGTCTATAGCGTCGAAGCTCCGTCGATCTTACATCACGAGATTCTACCCCATCCAAGTCCGCCTTATTTGTCGAGGCACGGCCCACCTGCGTAGGACGAACTCCTACAAAGGGAAGCCCATTTACACTTTCAAGTCCAAAGCCTAGGGATACTCACATGGATCTTCCTTCGAACGGGACTAGGCCCACTTTGCCAAAATCCTAAGGAAAACCCACCGTCCACGAGTCACCCGTCTAGGTGTCTTTTCCGGGTCATTTCCCTGTCAGGCTTTTTCCGCACTCGGGGGCTATTCTTCAGCAGAGCAATCAGTCACGGTTGCTGTAAGGGTCATGTCTTACACGTGTCTCACCTACCCCACTTTTGAGTCACTTAGATGTCGCACCATCTGAGTCCTAACTGTAATACCCGTAATTTGTATAGAAGTCAAACCCGAGTCAAGTCAGGTAAATTCGAGCTTTCCATTTTATGTATATGTCAAACCAAACCCATTCCGGAACCCAACTTACGACCCTCGATATAATATAATAATAATAATAATAGTAACAGCAATGTAACAGTGATAATATATAATGTTGATAATATAATAATAATATAATGATATAATAATATAATAATAACAATTATATAAGCAAGTGGGTGCAACCTAATAACCTCCATCTTTGGGTTCTTACGAAGCCTCCATCTCCATGATTCCTTCTTCCCTTTTAATTCTTTCGGTCAACCACTTCACCACCATTACCATTCGCTTTGTTGGTTGCCGCTTATTATCCGCCACCGTCGCCACATGGTTTCTGGTCGTGCCTAACACCGTGGACTCAGCCCTAGGTTTGCCCCATCGTCTTTTCTGTTTTAGTATCTTTATCGAGTTTTAATGTCGAAATAGTGTTAATATATAGGGAATTGTTTATGGTCGGGGTTGTGTTGTTGCCGTAATTGCGTGGTTGTCACTGTCATTGTGTTGCTTCCCTGTGTCGTGTTATTACTGCCCTCGTATGGTTGCCATTGGCGTAAGGCTGTTGCTTCGTGTCATCCTCGGATGATTGCTGTTGTCCGAGTTTTTGCTATGGTGGTATTGTTGCGGTTGTCGTGTTGTTGTTGTCAGGATATAGCGACGGTTTAGGGTGTTTTTGGGGTCGAGAGCATGGAGTCGGGAACGACACGTATCACGACCAGGCTTTGGGGTCGGCAAGATACGGTGTCGCGGCCTCAACATTGGGCCGCCACAACTCACGGTCAATATAACTTGGTTCGGTCGGTCTTATTTTATAATCTAATTAGGTCGGGCGTGTCTCATTTTATAATTCAGTTAGGTCATGTCGGTCACTTTGTAATTTAGATGGGTCAATATCGGTTCCATTTTATAATTTAGTTAAACTGTATAAATGTTATTTTATAATTTAGTTACGTTAGGAACGATATTAATTTAAATATATATAATATTTTATTAGGATCGGACTTCGTAGAATCTCCGTACTGAATTGTACTACTGACGCGGTGGTGACATACTAATTAGGTAAGGTTATCCTTACTCAGTTTACGTTGTATGTATGCATTTTGTATGATATGTAATGATATAATGGTTATATTGAGATTGCGGCTGTGTGCCTATTGAGATTTCGGCTGTGTGCCTATTGATATTGCGGCTGTGTGCCGATTGAGAGAAGCTAGCTAGGACTAGCTAGGCCTGGTTGATCTCGGGACCTTCCCTGATGTTTCCTCCTAGGAGAGCTTAGGAGGGGTGTGCACACTCGGACTGACGGGGCGTGACTGCGGTCGCGATAGATAATAGGAATGATGATGATGATGATGATGATGATATTGATACTGATGTTTGTGATGTTGGTTGTACTAATGTTATTTAATGTTATCGTTAACTGACCTGGTGTGTATGTCTGACGTGTCTGTGATGATCCGATTGATATTTCCGATCAAGTGGAGAGCAGTCTATAATGCAGGTTATGTACATCGTGATGTGTTTGGATGCTGGGATGCATGTACGGGGTTGGGGTGAACGCGACTTGAGTCCAGAAGTAGCACGGGTGAATGTGTAGGCATTCTCGTTTTTAAATAATGTGTAGCTTCCGCTGTAGTAGTTAATGAGTTGTAATATTTATAATATATGACTGGTTTGGCATTCCGTATTGTATTGTAATGAGCTACTACCTCGGGAAACCGAGATGGTAACACCTTTATTTACTCGGGATGTCTTGATAAGGCTCCTGGGTAAATGGGGGTGTTACAAAGTGGTATCAGAGCGAACGATCTTGGAGCCTAAAATAAATGAACCTAGGAAAATAAAATGAACCTCGGTGATGGACCATTAGGAGCCCCTCTAAAACTCGGTTGAGGAGACGTCCTCATACCAACCCCGGCCCTCTTGGTCTTGACCCGGTAACAGCGTGTGAGAAATGAGATTGGGTACAATAGGTGGGATACGCTGTGATGCTATGAATGTTTTGTGATGGCTGCTTGTGATAACTGATTGCACTGTTTGATTCATGTGATCTGATGTTTTCAGCAACATAAGACAATGTGTGTATAGTACGTAGTTATCGTATTAGCATGGTATTGTGGTTGGTACGATGCCATATGAGCTATATCTTAAAGTACGTAAGGTCGAATTAGGATTCGATCATCCTTGTGGGAGAAAGTTCATAGCTAGGTTGGTAATAATGTTAGACACAGTGTCACGATGTTTGTACGTAGGAAAGTCGTATTGGTGGCAAGCTGTATCCGTCTCGCCGATGTAGTTTACTAGTGCGGTTTTCATGTTACTTGGATGAGGTTGACCACTGGTGATGGTTTGGATATCGTAGTATCTTATTGGTTAATAACTTACGTGGTTTAAGTGTGAGTTAATATGAATGTTTGTCAAAAGTACAGGGATAATTGTGCTCCGTTTCGTGTAGTATATGCTTTCATATCGATATAACGTACTAGCTCCCTTCACTTTACCTAATGAGGATTTATAGTTGAAGTGTAATGGGTCGTAATGTGTTCATAAAGTTTGTTATATGCTAATAAAGTACGAGTAATGAAAACGATGGTTAGACAATACGTAAATATTTGGAATTTTCTTTGAGCTAATGTGTCCTTGTTTCATGCCTTTACTTCATATTTGAGTTTCATTTCGAGTTTATATATGTGCTCTCTTGTCAATATGGTATTTATTGAGTCGTTACTGTCTTCTGGAGTTCTGTTTTGATGGCCTAAACAAACAGTTAGGTTAAACATGTCGAGATAATGTCAAAACAATGTACCGCAGCTTCGTTAACATGAACAATATGTTTACCGAATTGTTTCACATGTTTAGAGTGCCTATACAAAAGTTTGGAAATATACTCATGCTTATTTTAAGACTAGTTCACTATAAAATTTTGTGATTTAATTCCAAGTTCTTCAGTATGAATAAATTAATTGTGAACATGGGTAATACGTGTATATATGTGAAATTGCTCATAGTCAAGTTTCTCATTATAAACCTTACGTAGAGATTGAATCATCTTTTGGAACTTTTACTATGTCGCTTTGAAGAGTCTGTATAATGATGGAGCTTGATTTTGCTCACTTTGAAGAGTTTGTATATTGAAACTCATTTTATCAAGTGAAACTTTTTTTTTTCATCAAATTATGTCGGTTCATGAAAATGAGTTTGAAAATCACTGTCTCGTTTATAATCTGAAAGTGATTTGAACTTGAAAGTCCTATATTACTGTCTTGAGAATATGAGCTCGTTGGTTCTACACTATCTTTAATTATAACGATTTAACTATGATTTTTCACCATGACTGCAATGTTATGAAAATGTGTTTAAAGTCACTAAAATGATCATTGTCTTACCTTGATCAAGTGGATGCGCTAAGTTAAACGTGTGTACCTTATTGTATGATATAATGGAGTCAAACATATATGGTAAAGTCGAGTCACGAGATGCCATGTTGGTGCATGTTGCATAATTGTTTTAACGTGGACCTTGCAGACCAGATGTGTTAATGTCAAATAAATTTGTCATGGTCATAAGTCGCTTATGTGATAAGTCGCTTATGGTTGATCTCGGGACCTTCCCTGATGTTTCCTCCTAGGAGAGCTTAGGAGTGGTGTGCACACTCGGACTGACGGGGCGTGACTGCGGTCGCGATAGATAATAGGAATGATGATGATGATGATGATATTGATACTGATGTTTGTGATGTTGGTTGTTCTAATGTTATTTAATGTTATCGTTAACTGACCTGGTGTGTATGTCTGACGTGTCTGTGATGATCCGATTGATATTTCCGATCAATTGGGGAGCAGTCTATAATGCAGGTTATGTATATCGTGATGTGTTTGGATGCTGGGATGCATGTGCGGGGTTGGGGTGAACGCGACATGAGTCCAGAAGTAGCACGGTTGAATGTGTAGGCATTCCGGTTTTTAAATAATGCGTAGCTTCCGCTGTAGTAGTTAATGAGTTGTAATGTTTATAATATATGACTGGTTTGGCATTCCGTATTGTATTGTAATGAGCTACTACCTCGGGAAACCGAGATGGTAACACCTTTATTTACTCGGGATGTCTTGATAAGGCTCCTGGGTAATTGGGGGTGTTACACTAACAGAGTCTTGAGTCTCACTTGGGGGCTGTCCTTCACCCAAGCAGTCGACCATGGTCACCTTAAGGGGTACCCTATGTTCATCCTACACCGGCGTCCTTACGATGCCTTCTCCGAGTCGAACCTATGCTACGAACACTCGAGTCACCTAGGGTTAGGTCACCACGGTTGGGCCGAGCACTCGACACGGTCAAACACGGTCGCCCCATTTTCGGACACATCCTTATGCAGCTCGAGTCTAATTCGCGGCCGTTACTTTGTCTAGGTCAACGTCCGAGTATCCCAGTCCAAGAGTCTTAGTCATTCCCGTCACCCCGGGCCATGTCTAGTTTGACTCCCTCTCTTGCATTTGCGCAAAGCCGAGTTTAGGCGAGTCGTGGCACCTGGCGAAGACCTTACCAAAAAAAAAACAACCAACCGAGCATCCGAGTCCGGATTTGACTCGAGTCTAAGTCCGAGTCCGAGTCTAGGATACCGTACATCCTAATGTCCAAGTCAGAGTCAGAGTCAGTTGTATTTTGTTCTCTTTTCAAAATTCAATAAAATCGGCTGTTCTATTTTCTCATATATGCTTTCCTTATGTATTTCCGAGAACATGATGAATACCGTCATACACTGTGAGCACATGCACGTGACTATTATAGGCCCATCTATAACGACTGCAGGAAACTGAACTCGTGTTTTCCTTTACCTGTTCCATGTCTGACATAGAAAGCCACATAACCACCCTTAGCAGGAGCGGTTTATCGAATCCTAGGACAAATCTAGGTAGTCTCCTAGTTTGGGTTCAAGACGGGAGGTAAGCCCATTTCCCACCATAAACACCCATCCAATAAGACTAGCCAGACCCTACCTTAGGTGTTAGTCTGACCGACAAAAAAAAAGCTGGACAAAAAAATCAAAAGTCCAAGAGAAAAAGCAAAAGGCCAAAACAAAAAAGTTGGCCATGATCAAAAAGAATTGTCAACATCCCTCGACCAGACACGGTCAACTCAAATGAAGAATCCCACGACCGGGGCTAAGAGGTCAACCCAAAGAATTCAAAAACCCATGACCGTAGTTAACGACCAACTCAAGTGAAACGGTCAATTAAAAAATTATCATTACCCGTACCATCAAATAAGGGAGAGACAGTCAAGCTGGTCAGCTAACACCACATCTAGCCTTCCCACATTACAACCCTCAAGACCTTCTCGAGACCTAGGCTAGAGACAGCCCAGAATTTTGAGGATTCAAGCTCCATAGGATACACCCTAACCTTTAGGGCCAGACATGGAAACCAGATCCCGCATTATTGATGGTAAGGATTCCTCACGTCCCTAGCCGATCAATAAAACACCGACTAACCTAGTGGGTAGCTAGGGCAAGTCGGGATCGTATCCACGAGGACGGTATATCAAGGTTTAGACTAGGTCGGCCTACGACGAGACTAGATTACCAAACAAACACAAAGAAGCGATAAATGGAAAACTATGATGGAGGAGAAGTAGGAACTAAACTAACACTAGAGACTAACTAAACGATAAAACTAACGGAAATGATGGCTAACTAAGAGGATTAACACAAATATGGAAAGAAGTGGGGTAAGTCGGGTTCATAGGAGTAGAAGGGTAATTGGGGTGATCAAGGGTAAAGGTGTCTCCTAGTTACTAGAATCGGTCCGGGCTCTCGCAACTTTAGACCGATGTCAAGGTGGGTCCGGGCTCTCGCAACTTAGACCCTAGTCCGCGCTCTCGCGACTAAATTATTCTCAACATTTCCACAAAATAAGCAATCAATGAGAAGATGAACACAAGCATGGGAAGCATGGCCACTACAACTCACACAAGCATATCAACAAACACATAGAGTGCCTACAATGTGACTAACAACAAAGATGTGACCTTTTCCCCTTAATCAACCCTAATCATGCATAATCTACCCCTAATCCCCCTACTAACCCCACAAGATTACTACTCACTCATTATCAAATTACCCATAACAATAACAAGAGAAAACAAACTAAACATCAAAACATTCATTATGAACAACTAACAACAATAACAATATAAAAAGATGGAAACAAGATTAAATAACTAAGAACAAGAGTAAGAAAGGTTATACCAACACTAGGAAGATGAAAAGATGCAAACTTGTATAAATAAGAACCCAAATAAAACCCAAGGTTGTCAATCTTGGAGAATTCTTCAAGTATCCTCTTAATACAAGAACTAATTACAAGGATTAACTAAAGATTAACTAAGATTAAGGGAAGATTAAAACTAATGAGTGAGAGTAAATCTAGGGTTTTGGAGGCTTAAGAGAGTCTAAACTAACATAAGATCCCTTAATATTACAAGAAGGGGGTATATATATGGGTACAAGAATGAAGGAGATGAAAAGAAAAGAGTCGCGCTGCCCCTGTAGCTTCCCGACCGGGACGGATCATCCCGATCGGGACGGCCCTGTCATCCCGACCGGGACGGGATGGTCCCGACCGGAATGGGCTCACAGCAGCCTCCTTAATGTTGCACACCATCCCGAACGGGATGAGGCCATCCCGAACGGGATGGGCCTTGTATGCCTCCTTTAAGAGCTCTTTGGTCCCTCCTTGCCTCTCATGGGCTTCTCATCGATTCTCGGGACTCGGGATCGGGACTCGGAGGCTCGGGATTGGGTTCCGAGGTCTCGGGATCGATTCCAAAGCATCGAGTCATCGTTCCTTTACTCCGTTGGCTCCAAAATGTGTATGTATAGAGTCGGAATCACTCCAACTCTTCCAAATCGGCCTCGGGAACCTGAAACGAAATAAAGGAAGCATAAGAAGCCCATGAATTGCTCCAAAGGAGCGATTCCACAAGGAAAATGGGACCAAAATACAACAATTAAGCACTACAAACTACACTTATCAATTATCAACCTGCCTAATCGAAGTCCGAGTCATTTTTACTCGACTTCCCCCTTTCCTACCACATCGTAATACCTTACCCTTGAAGCCTTAGCTCCACAAAATTGAGCTCCAGATTTCGAATCATCAAAGCCACTTACGACCTAGCACCACATTTCCAAAAACATCTAAACCAGTTACCAACCTCAAACACGGGAATTCAACTTGCGGTTGGCATAGAACATGCCCAAATAGTTCACACCACCTCTGGGGGCTACCCCGGAGAACGCTCACAGTCACAGGATCAACATCCTAACTATTCTAGCCCTTTGATCAAGACATCATTGGGAATGCACCTAGCCTACACCATTGCTACGGCTAGTTACACACAAAGCTCTAATAAACTAGCCACCATAATATATTTTTCAATCACTGAACTACGGCATGGTTTGATTTCACTACGCGTGAATACGTAGGCAGCCTTTCAACAGAGGCACAACCACCCACATTGACACTCATTCAAAAAGCATCATCATTCCGGTCACGACACTGTCATGTTCTCAACAGTTAGCTTTGTCATTCTGGGGGCTTCTCTTAGGCAGAAGTTTTCCTTCCACTCACAAAAATCCAAATACTCTTCAAACACTAGCTTCCTTTCTATAGAGTGTCCTAGTACTCGGCTCAGTTGACGACGAGAATTTGTCAGGGACTCGAAGCAACACCTACTTTGGGAATTACCCTAAAAATCCAAAAGAACACCAGTCTATAGCATTGTTACTACAAAGCCCTGTCATGCAGAAACAGTCTCATAACATATCTTTCCCATTTCGAGGATTCGACCATGTTGCCACTCGCCTAGGCTACGGAATAACGCAACTTAAGAGTCTTGTCATCTTAGGTGGCCCATCCCCTACCGAGTCACGGTCTCACCCTTAGAGAGTCCACTCGTGTCTGTCAACTCGTCCTCTCGCGTCCAGAGTCGAGTCTGTCGGTATATCTCTCTCTCTTTAAATTCTCATTTTAAAATTTGCAAAACTTAGCCATTTGAAAAAATCCTTTTCCTAGTCACCACGGGAATAGGAATTTTTATCATACTCCCTACTTCATCTAAGGCATATAGGCCTAACCAGAGGATTTTAGGAATCCGTGTCAAAATCTGATCAGGAATCAAGTCATCCCAAGCATTCTTATTTCAAAAAAATTTAAAAAAAATTATTCAGCATTTTCTTTCCAAAAATCAATCAAAAATCATTTCTTCCCCAGCGGGAGTCGGTGTTTTGCCTAAAATATTACATGCAATTTGTTATGTACATACAGGTGCATCCAAGACTCCCGAAGAATTCTCAAAAACTCCCCAGTGGAAAGATCAAGCAACATTTCTACTAAAGACAGGATGTATCTGTAAGCAGATACAACCAGAGCTTACAAGGCAAAATCCCACGCAATCCCAAGACGGGATCTATCTGTAAGCAGGTACACCCAGAGCTTACAAGGCAAGCTCCCACGCAATCCCAAGACGGGATATATCTGTAAGCAGGTACACCCAGAGCTTTCAAGCCAAGTTCCCCCACGATTCCAAGACGGGATGCATCTACAAGCAGATACTCCCAGAGCTTACAAGACAAGTTCCCACACAATTTCAAGACGGGATATGTCTGCAAATAGACACACCCAAGACTTATCATGCAAAGTCCCCGCGACATTATTAACATCTACCCAGGTTTGATTTCTATCTTATGGCTGGCGAGCTCTTCACGCAATTCTAATGGACTATAAACGACTCGATCGGAAGTCTGCTAGGTCTTAATTCTCGATTGGCCTGGTAGCTACTCTGACTTTCGCCTTGTCCAAGCCTCAGTCAGAGTGGGGGCTCTGTAGACACCCACATTTTGACCGCCAGGTGTCTATAGTAGTTCCCGCCAAACACCCGATGATGATCGGACGCAAACATGCTTTAATGGACTCGGATATAGGCTCGAAATCATGGACATTTGGTTTAGGCTTATTACGGAGTACAAATATTACAAAACCAACCTCAAATCCAGGCCCAGTGGGTCGTTTCGAGTCAAATAAGACTAATTTGGGTCGATTCCGACACCAAGGGTAAAACCGTCTTTTAGCGACCGAGTCAAAACCCGATCAAAAATATTCTCGAAACACGCGAGTCAGCCGTGACACCTCACGTGGCTGATTCGGTCTCCAATACCACGAAAAATCAGCTTCAAAAATATTAAACAAATCAGTTTAAGGATAGAATTCGATCTCAAGTAGGAATTCTATCCGAAAAACGAATCATATACCGACCGAGCTCCAAATCTCATATACGTGGCTGATTTGGTCGTATTTTAATATGGGTCGTTCGTCGCATATTTTTCATTATTTCTAATAATCGATACTACAAAAAAAACTATTTTTACGTATAACGTTCTTAAAATACGATATCGATTCTCTAATCGAATATCGTATCTAAAGAGAACTAAATTAATTAATTCTCGTCGATGCTAATAAAATCGTTACATCTTTTTAAACAAAATTCGATGACTTTAAACGAGGAGAGAATTAACATCTTTTTCGTTCAAATTCTTTTTTTTCACTTTTTCGTTCAAAACAAACTTTTTTCAAAACCTTTTCTAAAATCATTCCGGCTATTCGATATCGATTTCATAATCGAATATCGAATACGACGAATATCGAAAATATGAATCGGGTATAAATTAATTCACATTTGTACGCGATTTATAAAAATTAACGATTTTCGACAAAATAAAAAAAGCGGACAGACCCCCACGCGAGTCGCGCGCCTGTCAGGCGACTCGCGCGGTGGCCTGGTTCGCCGAGTCCCTTTTTCTTTGTTTCCTCGCTTTTCTATTTTTTTATTCTTTTCCAATCTTACATAAAAAGCGACTTTCGCGACATATTTCGATAAATACTTTTTCGACCTCGGTCAACACGTGCTAATCCATCACGTGTCATAAACCTTTTTCAAAATCATGCATATTATTGTATTTACATCTTTATTCAATTTATCAAACGTTACTAACTCGTTTTCTCGTGTTTGTAGCAATTTATTTCTTTCTATTGTTTTATTAGACTAAAACAAATCCTCACATGCTAAAATAACTTTGATGTTATTAATTTAACATGCATTAAGCGACTTAGCAACCCATTTATTTATTTTTCTCACATGCTTAGGAAAATAATGTTTGCATATCATTCAACCGTCGACCTAACCCGTGTACACCAAAAACGAACGATATCTTAGTAAAGGCCGCTAAGTGCGGGCGGGGTTGGGTGTTCTTAGTGAACTTCCCAACACGTACCCTCAACCCTTACTCAGAACCATGGTTTCCGGATGTCCGAATCCATTGGCAACGAGAGTCATTCAATACACGGTATCCGATAATGTCGGTATTGGTATCGTAATGCAAAGGGACGAGCCCAATAAACTCTGACATCGGAAATTGGCCGTATTTTGTATACGGCCCACTACGACATAGAGTGGGCTCGAATGGTTCCGAATAACCACAAAATTCGGTGGCGACTCCTACTTCGATTTAAATTTCAATTTGACCATCTCATATGGAGATTCACTCGCCTCCCCAAACCCGCGCTTGGCCGCGTCGGGGTGGACCTATGTCATGTCCACAATTTGGCGACTCTGCTGGGGATCAACTGATGTGTCACTTACCATCGGCATCCTCAGGGTGAGACTCGAAAAGAAATTGTTCGAATAGTAATGTACACGTTTTAGTTCAATGGTTCATGCATAACCCAATTTTTTCCCGGGCCGGTTACTTGTGACCGACGTCCCACTATACCACGGTGCATTCCTAAATGGGTGCACTAAAGATGTGACCAACGTCCCACTAAACCACGGTGCATTCCTAAATGGGTGCACTAAAGACTTCGATGGCGGAACTCGCATGGGTTTTACGGCAGGTTCTAAGACCAACTCGGATTAGGAAGACCGTCCTGATTTGCGAGAAAGCTATCATCGTTGGTATAGACCCTATTCGACCGACCGAGACATAGATTAAGAGCATACATGGTGTTATTATACTGTTTCCATGACTACGTGCTACTTGATTTACTTGTTTTCATTTTCAAAAACCATCGTTTTCAAAAATTTGCTTCCTTTTCAAACCTATCCATTTTTCAAAACCCGGAAAGCTATCGAATTTAGGACTTATGATTTTGACTCAAAATAGCCTATTTTTTTAGCCAGTATGCTGTCCAAACCTTTTCAAAATTTCGAAATCTCGGCCCGGTAACATTTTTTTTTCTTTTCGATTTTCAAAAAATATCGGGCCATCCTATCTGACTTTGTTCGGTTTTCAAATCCAAATTCTTCCTTCAAAGCTTTCTTCTTCTTAGGACTTCCCGTATTTAGCAGTGTCGGGTCTTGTCATAAGTTGTTAGAGTCTATAGCGTCGAAGCTCCGTCGATCTTACATCACGAGTTTCTACCCCATCCCAGTCCGCCTTATTTGTCGAGGCACGGCCCACTTGCGTAGGACGAACTCCTACAAAGGGAAGCTCGTTTAAACTTTCAAGTCCAAAGCCTAGGGATACTCACATGGATCTTCCTTCGAACGGGACTAGGCACACTTTGCCAAAATCCTAAGGAAAACCCACCGTCCACGAGTCACCCGTCTAGGTGTCTTTTCCGGGTCATTTCCTTGTCAGGCTGATGGGTAGGATTTGTCGTGAATCCCAACCGTCAAACAAAACCGGCTATACCTAGTGGGTACCTAGGGTAAGTCGGGTCGAATCCACAGGGTCGGGAGGTCGGACTAAGGTATGCTCGGGTCTAGGACTAGGTTCGAGACGAGCTAATCTAAGGGGAGGAGACTAAGGCTAAGCTAGGTCTAAAGCAAGAGAGCTATCAAAGGAAACGGACTAGGGTTAGGTCGGGGTCAAAGGGGTAACGGAATGGTCAAGGGAGAACTAGAGGTGAAGGAGGTAGTAGGGTAATCTAGGTAATGCCCGGGCTCTCGCAACTTAGACTCACCTAGAGGTTCCACCTAAAACCCAACTCGGCGATACACAACACAATCGGGGTTACTAGCACGCTATAGGCCTAGGTCGAATCCGGGCTCTCGCAACTTAGACCGACCTATGGGTCGTCCTCACCGGGCTCTCGCAACTTAATGAGGGGACCGAACCCACAAACAACTATCACCCACACAAGAAAAGCAAGAAAAACAAGCATTCGTACATACTTAGTCAATCAAGCATTTCAACAAACATGTGATGTGCATCATACAAGAGGAAACCCAAATCTTCCACCAACATCTCCAACAATCCCTTAATCATCCAATTAACACCCTAATCACCTTACTAACCCTAGCAAGAACACTACTCTAACATATCTAATCTAGAATTAACACTAACAAGAGGAATCAAAACAACAATCAAAACAAACATGAAGAAACTAATCTAACAATGAACAAAACACTAAACAAGAACTAAAGAATCAAACTTGAATGATAAAAACAAGATTAGGAGAAGAGAAAAGAAGATTATACCAAACTAGAGATGAAAGGAAGAAAGAAACTTGCATAAATGGAAGAACCCAAAACAAACATCCAAGGTTGTCAAGCTTGAATGGAGATCTTGAAGAATTCCCAAATTACAAGCACTAATCTAAGATTAACGATAATCTAAGGACTAATCTACACTAATCTATGCTAAAACTATCAAGGGTTTAGTCTCTAATGAAAGGCATAAGCTTAACATAACAAGGGAAGAGTATATATAGGGTTACAAATGGAAGGGAGAAGAAAAGAATTAGCAGTGGCCCGTCCCGGCCGAGACGGGGTGGTCCCGGTCGGGACGAGGTCGGTCCCGGTCGGGATGCCACCTTCCCGATCGGGATGGCCCACAGACAGCAGCTTCTCTTTTTGCTCCTTCATCCCGGACGGGATGAGGCCATACCCGTCCGGGATGAGCCTTGTAGGCCTCCAATATGAACTTTTTGGTCCCTCCTTGCTTCTCATGGGCTTCCCATCGATTCTCGGGACCCGGGATCGGGTCTCGGAGGCTCGGGATTGGGTCCCAAGGTCCCGGGGTCGACTCCAAGGCATCGAGTGATCGTTCCTTAGCTTCGTTGGCTCCAAAATGTGTATGTATAGAGTCGGAATCGCTCCAACTCTTCCAATTCGGTCTCGGGAACCTGAAACGAACTAAAGGAAGCATAAGAAGCCCATAAATCGCTCCCAAGGAGCGATTCTACAAGGAAAACGGGACCAAAACACTACAAAATAGGCACTACAAATGACACTTATCAACTCCCCCACACTTAACCCTTACTCGCCCTCGAGTAAGCACATACTACTACTAAACTATCCGAGTGGGTATTAGCGCACCCTACGCCCCTTCAACTCACGCGAGTGCACTTAGAGGACAAGTGCACTCCGCAAGGCAAGTTGGGTCTTGCGACAAAACCGCGGATGCAACCGGACACCAAACACACAAATAAACAAACACATAAACAAACACGTAATCGGTTGCACCCAAAATAAAAGAAATACCGCTTCCCTCTAAAAGCGGTGAAAGAAGCACCGGTTTAGGACTCGAGGTAAGTGACAACGTTCCCAAGCTAGCAATACAAATCAAGGTGAACTAAACCCTAATAGTATGACGATAAAGCAACAAAAACGTTGGTAACTTACCTAGGTCCTCCTAACTTTCTAAAAACGTACTACGGGACGATCGGCGGAGTGGAAAAGTGAAGAACCACGGTGTTAGTCGACACTGTAGGTAAGTGAGACCCCGCCCCTTTTAGCGTGAGCCAAGAGGGTTGTCCCATGTCTAAAACCGCCTAACTAGTCCAAGTAAAAAGGTGGAAAACATGCAAAATGAGGGAAGACCGACTAATGCCGCTATCATCCTTCCTAGGGACTCGGTCCTTTGGTAGGCTCTTCACGGCAAAAGTCGGAAAAAGGCTTATTTTGAGAGGTAGGGGTTATTTTTGTGAATCGGTTTTCTTTTGGCATTTTCACTTTGTTTTGCCATGCCATTCTTTTTCTTATTTTCTATTTTCTTTTTGGCTTTTGTGCCTTTTCTTTTTCTTCATTCTTTTCTTTCTTTCATTTTCTTTCTTTTTCTTTTCTTAGCCCTTCTTGGCTTGATTCGGCTTTTTGGCATTCCTTAGTAATAAGAAAGAGAGATCAACAAATTGCATTTTTATTGTGTGGATTTGTGTAGGAAGTAGGGAAATGGGTATGTCGGGACGACATCTTCCCTTCATACTCACAAAAAGGGGAGAACTTGGACTAATCAAACAATCCCAAACACGGTCACCTAAGGGACGAGACTCGGTAACCAAGGCCTTTTCACACCGTGGGTGGTCATAATGGTCAAAATGTAAATCCCGTAGTAAATTCCTAGTAAGCTAGGTGGACACAAGGTAAAGGACCAACGAATTCATTGATTTGGGTCATTCTACTAGATCCAAGTCCAAGACTCAATTTATACAACTAGGAAGGGAAAGTAAACTCTCACAAACTAGCCTCTAAATCGGGTTTTCGCAAAATGTTTACACACAAGACACACAACACAACACAAAACAAAGACACAACGAAGAACGAAAGAAAAAGAAGCAAAAGCAACAAAACAAGAACAAAACAAAACAAACACATACAAAACACACACCACCGCGAACTTCCAAATGAGCAACCAATCATCCACAAACTTTACAAAGCTCCACCCGAGCACACCACAACACATATCTCCTCCAAACTCCATAAGAAACAAAGAGGAAAAAGGGTTGAAAAGATGTTACCGGGTGTCTTGAAAGCTCTCCAAAGCTAGTGGTGATTAAGCGACCTATGAGGAAAAAGGGAGGCAAAACACGCACACAAAACAAATATACGACACAATGACACAAAAAAGGAAAAGACACTAAAGAAAAATCTTTTTGATTTTTGTGAAATAATTTCAAATTTTTATGGTTTTTAGAGATTTTTTTTCGAAAAAGCTAAGAAAATAAACTAAACTATACTAGAATATCGCTCCCCCACACTTAAACCGAGCCATGTCCTCATGCTCGATCGTAGTGTGCGGAGAGACAAAAGAAAAAGAAAAGAAACTACGAAAATAAAGCTAAGAATCAAAAATAAAGTGAAGAAAAGGGTAGAAGGTGTCCGGCCGGGGTGTAGTCAAGTCACCATGGGCCGAGACAAGAAAAGATATGGAAGGGGGAAGAAAAATAAAAAGAAGGAATTAAAAGGAAATGGGAGGGGAGGGCTAAGTGTAATCAAGTCACCTAGCCCGGATTCCGCCTAAATCCAACTAAATCCAACAAAAAGGGTGAAAAACTTGTAAATTTTGGATTTTGAAATGACTCTCGATGTAGTCACGTCATCGAGAGTCGGAAGCAACCATATACCAAGGCCTCGAAGGCCACCATGACACAAATATAAGGGGAAGGGGAGTAAACAAAGGAAAACAAGCAATAAAAGACGGAAAAGAAAGGATAGTTGCCGTACCAATAGGATAGAAACTCACTCGCTCCATCGTCTCCAATGATCAATATAGGCACTTGCTTGTCTTCATCATTGCTATCCCGCTTCAAGCTCGATAAGTACGCATGGTAGAGGTATTAATGGTGCGAGGGAAGTGGGATTCGATGTGAAACTCGGTGCAAAGGGAAGAGGAATGAGGTGAGGGTATGTAAATGAAGTGTAATGGTCATATGACATGAGCAAGGATGGGTAGGGAGGTTGGGTGGGGGTATACAATGGTTGGGTGGGCTCAAATGTCAAAGAAGAGGCCAAAAGAGGAGAAAAGAGACCATCCCGGTCGGGATGGATGGTCCCGATCGGGAAGACACACTCGTCCCGGTCGGGAAGCCACCTTCCCGGTCGGGAAGCCACCTTCCCGATCGTGACGGCACTCCAGCAAGCTCCAATTTTTGCACCTCCATCCCGATCGGGACGGCTCCTTCCCGGTCGGGATGGCATATCCTTCCCGGTCGGGAAGCTCCCTTCCCGCCCGGGATGGGTCTTCTTGACCTCCAAAACCCCAAAAGCTTCACCGAAGCTTCAAAAACCGACTTCCATACTCACATTCCAAGCTCTATCATTAACCATTCCTCTCTAGGAATCATCTTCACTTCACCCCTATGACATTAAGCTCAAATACAACATCAAATTCCCTCCCTCACATCGCTCATCAAAATGTCCAAATGAACAAGAGTTCCACAAAGGCTAACAAATCCTAGAAACCAAACTATACAAACAAACATAAACACAAATACAAGCACAAAAGAAAGGGAAAAGATATTTACACTAAAATACCCTCTCCAACTACACCTCCATAGCCATCAAGAGCTCGAAGGAGTAAGTCAAATGCTCTAGAAACATCTTCATTGAAGCTCACATGGCCGAGCCTAGCCACTCCCAAAAGTTTCCAAGTCGGAGGGAAGAAGCGATCATCTTCATTATGCTCGGGGCTCTCGTGATCTTCCGGGTCTTCTAAACCAACATAGCTACGACTCTTATGACCATCCGGTAGGTATAGTGGTCTAGAGTCGTGCTCGGTGTCATGATGTGGGAGATCACACCCTAGGGGTGTCGCTTCTTCTACGGGGTCGAGAGTGTAACTCTTTTCCACCGCCCTACAAGGATCCTCTTCACCAACCGTCTCACAAGACAAAGGGCTAGACATCGAGTGCGGTAGAGGAGGAGAAGGCATCAAGTTTTCTTCATTGGAGGCTTTAGGATCCTCCAACTTCCCATACAAAGCGAGTTCCAAGGCGTCTACTTCTTTTTCCCAAGTATTGCGCTCCTTTTCACTCACCTTGTCAAAATGGTCATGAGGGGTCATCTCTTCACTTGGGTTTGGATTGTCAACATCCGGTTCATCACGAAGAAAATCAAACAAATCCAACTTTATCGCCAATACATTGGCTCCCCAAGAGCTATCTTGATAATCATGTTCAACTCTCTCCTCATTGTCGACCCTTGAAGCTTCAACTTCCTCTACTCTTCCCCTATCTTCACCGCCCAAGCAACACTCGACAATGGTCTCTTGATCGACCCCCTCTTCTTCATTTGTAGCTTCACAATCGGGTTGACTTACTTGTGGAGGCACCCGACCTTCTTGCCCAAATGAACCTTCCTCAACATGTTGTGGAGCTCGAGTGGCCGACATCGTGATATGAGCCATGAGTGCATTGATGCAAGTATCTTGCACCTCTATTTGGGCCTTGAACTCCTCCCTAACCCCTTGTATTTGGGTCAACAACAATTGTTGACCCTTTTGCAATAACATCATCATCTCATGTTGGCTCCCTTGTGTTTGGGCCAACATTTGACAAGTCTCAAGGATATTTGGTTGTGGGTTATGTGAAGGTGTTTGGTAGTTGTTAGGATGTGGGAACGATCCTTGACAACTTTCTTGGTAACCATAAGAAGAGGGTTCATAAGATTGTTGATGAGGTTGATATGGTTGGTAAAGTTGTGGGTTTTGGTAATTCGCCCCATAGTTGTCCCGTGATGATTGATGGTACCTTGGACGCGCCATGTCCATAACGTTGCTTTGGTACCTAGGATGAGCTAGAAGCACTTGAGCAAACGTTAGTATCCTAGTGCTTTTGAGGCACTAGGAAGGAAGAGTAACACACAAAAAGAAAAACGGAGATACACAAGGAGAAGAGAACACAAAAATCAAGAACAAAGTCCAAAACTAAGCAAACCAAAGTCTAAACTACGCCGTCCCCGGCAACGGCGCCAATTTGATTGGTGGGATTTGTCGTGAATCCCAACCGTCAAACAAAACCGGCTATACCTAGTGGGTAGCTAGGGTAAGTCGGGTCGAATCCACAGGGACGGGAGGTCGGACTAAGGTATGCTCGGGTCTACGACTAGGTTCGAGACGAGCTAATCTAAGGGGCGGAGACTAAGGCTAAGCTAGGTCTAAAGCAAGAGAGCTATCAAAGGAAATGAACTAGGGTTAGGTCGGGGTCAAAGGGGTAACGGAATGGTCAAGGGAGAAATAGAGGTGAAGGAGGTAGTAGGGTAATCTAGGTAATGCCCGGGCTCTCGCAACTTAGACTCACCTAGAGGTTCCACCTAAAACCCAACTCAGCGATACACAACACAATCGGGGTTACTAGCACGCTATAGGCCTAGGTCGAATCCGGGCTCTCGCAACTTAGACCGACCTAGGGGTCGTCCTCACCGGGCTCTCGCAACTTAATGAGGGGACCGAACCCACCAACAACTATCACCCACACAAGAAAATCAAGAAAAGCAAGCATTCGTACATACTTAGTCAATCAAGCATTTCAACAAACATGTGATGTGCATCATACAAGAGGAAACCCAAATCTTCCACCAACATCTCCAACAATCCCTTAATCATCCAATTAACACCCTAATCACCTTACTAACCCTAGCAAGAACACTACTCTAACATATCTAATCTAGAATTAACACTAACAAGAGGAATCAAAACAACAATCAAAACAAACATGAAGAAACTAATCTAACAATGAACAAAACACTAAACAAGAACTAAAGAATCAAACTTGAATGATAAAAACAAGATTAGGAGAAAAGAAAAGAAGATTATACCAAACTAGAGATGAAAGGAAGAAAGAAACTTGCATAAATGGAAGAACCCAAAACAAACATCCAAGGTTGTCAAGCTTGAATGGAGATCTTGAAGAATTCCCAAATTACAAGCACTAATCTAAGATTAACGATAATCTAAGGACTAATCTACACTAATCTATGCTAAAACTATCTAGGGTTTAGTCTCTAATGAAAGGCATAAGCTTAACATAACAAGGGAAGAGTATATATAGGGTTACAAATGGAAGGGAGAAGAAAAGAATAGAAGGCGGGGTAGTAGTGGCCCGTCCCGGCCGAGACGGAGTGGTCCCGGTCGGGACGAGGTCGGTCCCGATCGGGATGGGCCACAGACACCAGCTTCTCTTTTTGCTCCTTCATCCCGGACGGGATGAGGCCATACTCGTCCGGGATGAGCCTTGTAGGCCTCCAATATGAACTTTTTGGTCCCTCCTTGCTTCTCATGGGCTTCCCATCGATTCTCGGGACTCGGGATCGGGTCTCGGAGGCTCGGGATTGGGTCCCAAGGTCTCGGGGTCGACTCCAAGGCATCGAGTGATCGTTCCATAGCTTCGTTGGCTCCAAAATGTGTATGTATAGAGTCGGAATCGCTCCAACTCTTCCAATTCGGTCTCGGGAACCTGAAACGAACTAAAGGAAGCATAAGAAGCCCATAAATCGCTCCCAAGGAGCGATTCTACAAGGAAAACGGGACCAAAACACTACAAAATAGGCACTACAAATGACACTTATCACAGGCTTTTCCGCACTCGGGGGCTATTCTTCAGCAGAGCGATCAGTCACGGTTGCTTTAAGGATCATGTCTTACACGTGTCTCACCTACCCCACTTTTGAGTCACTTAGATGTCGCACCATCTATGTCCTAACAGAGTCTTTAGTCTCACTTGGGGGCTGTCCTTCACCCGAGCAGTCGACCACGGTCACCTTAAGGGGTACCCTATGTTCATCCTACACCGACGTCCTTACGATGCCTTCTCCGAGTCGAACCTATGCTACGAACACTCGAGTCACCTAGGGTTAGGTCACCACGGTTGGGCCGAGCACGCGACACGGTCAAACACGGTCGCTCCCATTTTCGGACTCATCCTTATGCAGCTCGAGTCTAATTCGCGGTCGTTACTTTGTCTAGGTCAACGTCCGAGTATCCCAGTCCAAGAGTCTTAGTCATTCCCGTCATCCCGGGCCATGTCTAGTTTGACTCCCTTTCTTGCATTTGTGCAAAGCCGAGATTAGGCGAGTCGTGGCACCTGTCGAAGACCTTACCAAAAAAAACAACCAACCGAGCATCCGAGTCTGGATTTGACTCGAGTCTAAGTCCGAGTCCGAGTCTAGGATACCCTACATCCTAATGTCCAAGTCAGAGTCAGAGTCAGTTGTATTCTGTCCTCTTTTCAAAATTCAATAAAATCGGCTGTTCTATTTTCTCATATATGCTTTCCTTATGTATTTCCGAGAACATGATGAATACCGTCATACACTGTGAGCACATGCACGTTACTATTATAGGCCCATCTATAACGACTGCAGGAAACTGAAC
Source organism: Agrostemma githago (assembly GCA_958450325.1). Taxonomy (NCBI): domain Eukaryota; kingdom Viridiplantae; phylum Streptophyta; class Magnoliopsida; order Caryophyllales; family Caryophyllaceae; genus Agrostemma; species Agrostemma githago. Next base: position 42,854,770 of record OY288250.1, read on the forward strand.
CCGTGTTTTCCTTTACCTGTTCCATGTCTGACATAGAAAGCCACATAACCACCCTTAGCAGGAGCGGTATATCGAATCCTAGGACAAATCTAGGTAGTCTCCTAGTTTGGGTTCAAGACGGGAGGCAAGCCCATTTCCCACCATAAACACCCATCCAATAAGACTAGCCAGTCCCTACCTTAGGTGTTAGTCTGACCGACAAAAAAAAAGCTGGACAAAAAAATCAAAAGTCCAAGAGAAAAAGCAAAATGCCAAAACAAAAAAGCTGGCCATGATCAAAAAGAATTATCAACATCCCTCGACCAGACACGGTCAACTCAAATGAAGAATCCCACGACCGGGGCTAAGAGGTCAACCCAAAGAATTCAAAAACCCATGACCGTAGTTAACAATCAACTCAAGTAAAACGGTCAATTCAAAAATTATCATTACCCGTACCATCAAATAAGGGAGAGACAGTCAAGCTGGTCAGCTAACACCACATCTAGCCTTCCCACATTACAACCCTCAAGACCTTCTCGAGACCTAGGCTAGAGACAGCCCAGAATTTTAAGGATTCAAGCTCCATAGGATACACCCTAACCTTTAGGGCCAGACATGGAAACCAGATCCCGCATTATCAACCTGCCCAATCGAAGTCCGAGTCATTTTTACTCGACTTCCCCCTTTTCTACCACATCGCAATACCTTACCCTCGAAGCCTTAGCTCCACAAAATTGAGCTCCAGATTTCGAATCATCAAAACCACTTACGACCTAGCACCACATTTCCAAAAACATCTAAACCAGTTACCAACCCTAAACACGGGAATTCAACTTGCGGTCGGCATAGAACATGCCCAAATAGTTCACACCACCTCTGGGGGCTACCCCGGAGAACGCTCACAGTCACAGGATCAACATCCTAACTATTCTAGCCCTTTGATCAAGACATCATTGGGAATGCACCTAGCCTACACCATTGCTACGAATAGTTACACACAAAGCCCTAATAAACTAAGCACCATAATATATTTTTCAGTCACAGAACTACGGCATGGTTTGATTTCACTACGCGTGAATACGTAGGCAGCCTTTCAACAGAGGCACAACCACCCACATTGACACTCATTCAAAAAGCATCATCATTCCGGTCACGACACTGTCATGTTCTCAACAGTTAGCTTTGTCATTCTGGGGGCTTCTCTTAGGCAGAAGTTTTCCTTCCACTCACAAAAATCCAAATACTCTTCAAACACTAGCTTTCTTTCTATAGAGTGTCCTAGTACTCGGCTCAGTTGAAGACGAGAATTTGTCAGGGACTCGAAGCAACACCTACTTTGGGAATTACCCTAAAAATAAAAAAAAAATCAAAACGAACACCAGTCTACATCATTGCTACTACAAAGCCCTGTCATGCAGAAACAGTCTCATAACATATCTTTCCCATTTCGAGGATTCGACCATGTTGCCACTCGCTTAGGCTACGGAATAACGCAACTTAAGAGTCTTGTCATCTTAGGTGGCCCATCCCCTACCGAGTCACGGTCCAACTCTTAGAGAGTCCATTCGTGTCTGTCAACTCGTCCTCTCGCGTCCAGAGTCGAGTCTATCGGTATATCTCTCTCTTCAAGTTCTCATTTTAAAATTTGTAAAACTTAGCCATTTGAAAATATCCCTTTCCTAGTCACCACGGAATAGGAATTTTTATCATACTCCCTACTTCATCTAAGGCATACATGCCTAACCAAAGGATTTTAGGAATCCGTGTCAGAATCAGATCAGGAATCAAGTCATCCCAAGCATTCTTATTTCCAAAAAATTTCAAAGAAAAACATTTCAGCATTTTCTTTCCAAAAATCAATCAAAAATAATTTCTTCCCTAGCGTGAGTCGGTGTTTTGCCTAAAATATTACATGCAATTTGTTATGTACATACAGGTGCATCCAAGACTCCCGAAAAATTCTCAAAAAACTCCCCAGTGGAAGGATCAGGCAACATTTCTACTAAAGACGGGATGTATCAGTAAGCAGATACACCCAGAGCTTACAAGGCAAGCTCCCACGCAATCCCAAGACGGGATGTATCGGTAAGCAGGTACACCCAGAGCTTACAAGGCAAGCTCCCACGCAATCCCAAGACGGGATGTATCTGTAAACAGGTACACCCAGAGCTTACAAGGCAAGTTCCCACGCAATCCCAAGACGGGATGTATCTGTAAGCAGATACACCCAGAACTTACAAGGCAAGCTCCGACGCAATCCCAAGACGGGATGTATCTGTAAGCAGGTACACCCAGAGCTTACAAGGCAAGCTCCCACGCAATCCCAAGACGGGATGTATCTGTAAGCAGGTACACCCAGAGCTTACAAGGCAAATTCCCCCGCGATTCCAAGACGGGATGCAAATACAAGCAGATACACCCAGAGCTTACAAGGCAAGTTCCCACACAATTTCAAGACGGGATATGTCTGTAAAGAGACACACCCAAGACTTTTTAGGCAAAGTCCCCGCGACATTATTAACATCTACCCAGGTATGATTTCTATCTTATGGCTGGCGAGCTCTTCACGCAATTCTAATGGACTATAAACGACCCGATCGGAAGTCTGCTAGGTCTTAATTCTCGATTTGCCTGGTAGCTACTCTGACTTTCGCCTTGTCCAAGCCTCAGTCAGAGTGGGGGCTCTGTAGACACCCACATTTTGACAGCCAGGTGTCTATAGTAGTTCCCGCCAAACACCCGATGATGATCGGACGCAAACATGCTTTAATGGACACGGATATGGGCTCGAAATCATGGACATTTGGTTTAGGCTTATTACGGAGTACAAATATTACAAAACCAACCTCAAATCCAGGCCCAGTGGGTCGTTTCGAGTCAAATAAGACTAATTTGGATTGATTCCGACACCAGGGGTAAAACCGTCTTTTAGCGACCGAGTCAAAACCCGGTCAAAAATATTCTCGAAACACACGAGTCAGCCGTGACACCTCACGTTGCTGATTCTGTCTCCAATATCACGAAAAATCAGCTCCAAAAATATTAAACAAATCCGTTTAAGGATAGAATTCGATCTCAAGTAGGAATTCTATCCGAAAACCGAATCAGATACCGACCGAGCTCCAAATACTCGGCCAAACCCCCCCATTCAGCCGAGATTTCCTTTCTTCCTCCCCAAGCAACGGACTTCTCGTTCCTTTCAACTTCTTAGATTTCCTATCCAAACCGGTATTTCTTGTTGTCCAAGAAAGATACCTCTCCTAAACCACTACGCCTATAAATAGGACCCTCCATTCAACATTGAAAGACACAGTTGTTAGTCATACACATACATCCTCGACATCTAGCAAACATAATCTTGACATACATCCGAAAGAGCACCGAAATACTGTCAAAATACCGACGAACCCGACTCCACCATCCGGCCGAATCCGTCACCTCACACATAAAAAAACGCACCATCCTAAACTCATCCACATAATCTCGACGCTCCCGTGCCTAAGCCACTGTCCGACGAGCTCTATACCGAGAAAGCAAAGCATGTAGGTTGAGGGTGTAAATCAAACCCGACTCTTTCCCTTTTCTCTTCCTTCTCCACGTTTTTTTCTCTCTTTTCGGTCGTGTCGTCGGTTGTATTTTAATATGGGTCGTTCGTCGCATATTTTTCATTATTTCTAATAATCGATACTACAAAAAAAACTATTTTTACGTATAACGTTCTTAAATACGATATCGATTCTCTAATCGAATATCGTATCTAACAAGAACTAAATTAATTAATTCTCGTCGATGCTAATAAAATCGTTACATCTTTTTAAACAAAATTCGATGACTTTAAACGCGGAGAGAATTAACATCTTTTTCGTTCAAATTTTTTTTTTCACTTTTTCGTTCAAAACAAACTTTTTTCAAAATCTTTTCTAAAATCATTCCGGCTATTCGATATCGATTTCATAATCGAATATCGAAAATATGAATCGGGTATAAATTAATTCATATTTGTACGCGATTTATAAAAATTAACGATTTTCGACAAAATAAAAAAAGCGAGCAGACCCCCACGCGAGTCGCGCGCCTGTAAGGCGACTCGCGCGGTGGCCTGGTTCGCCGAGTCCCTTTTTCTTCGTTTCCTCGCTTTTCTATTTTTTTATTCTTTTCGAATCTTACATAAAATGCGACTTTCGCGACATATTTCGATAAATACTTTTTCGACCTCGGTCAACACGTGCTAATCCATCACGTGTCATAAACCTTTTTCAAAATCATGCATATTATTGTATTTACATCTTTATTCAATTTATCAAACGTTACTAACTCGTTTTCTCGTGTTTGTAGCAATTTATTTCTTTCTATTGTTTTATTAGACTAAAACAAATCCTCACATGCTAAAATAACTTTGACGTTATTAGTTTAACATGCATTAAACGACTTAGCAACCCATTTATTTATTTTTCTCACATGCTTAGGAAAATAATGTTTGCATATCATTCAACCGTCGAACTAACCCGTGTACACATAAAAAACGAACGATATCTTAGTAAAGGCCGCTAAGTGCGGGCGGGGTTGGGTGTTCTTAGTGAACTTCCCAACACGTACCCTCACCCCTTACTCAAAACCATGGTTTCCGGATGTCCGAATCCATTGGCAACGAGAGTCATTCAATACACGGTATCCGATAATGTCGGTATCGGTATCGTAATGCAAAGGGATGAGCCCAATAAACTCTGACATCGGAAATGGGCCATATTTTGTATACGGCCCACTACGACATAGAGAGGGCTCGAATGGTTCCGAATAACCACAAAATTCGGTGGCGACTCCTACTTCGATTTAAATTTCAATTTGACCATCTCATATGGAGATTCATTCGCCTCCCCAAACCCGCGCGTGGCCGCGTCGGGGTGGACCTATATCATGTCCACACAAACTAGAAGGATAAATCAAATATGGGAGAGAGTAGGGTTAGGTTGGGTTCATAAGTGTAGTAGGATAATTGGGAGTTCAAGGGTGTAGGTTTCTCCATGCCACTAAGGTCGGTTTGCGCTCTTGCGCCAAAGCCAAAGTCGATCCGCACTCTCGTGTCTAAGACTTGACCCGAATACTCATGCAAAGTATTACCCAAACACAAGCATTCAACCACAAATCGATTACAACATGAGAAGATGAAAACAAGTATGAGAAGCATTGGCCACTACAACTCAAACAAGCAATTCAAAAAACACATAGAGTACTCAACATGTGACTAGTAACAAAGATTCCACCTTTTCCCTTAATCAAACCCTAATTACCCATAATCCACACTTAATCCCCCTACTAACCCCACAAAGAGTCTACTCACTCATAATGAGACTAATACTAACAATGATAACAGAAATCAATATAAACAACCAAACATTCATTATGAACTAACAAGAACAATAAACAATGTGTAAAGATTAAAACTTGATAAATAAACAAAGATTAAGAGAATAGAGATTATACCAACTACAAGAGAATGAAAAAGATGAGAACTTGCATTAATAAGAAAAACCCAAATAATCTCCAAGGTTGTCAATCTTGGATGAATCTTCAAGAATCTTCTTAATACAAGACTAATTAACTAGATTAATCTATGATTAACAAGAGTTTTAAAGAAAGATTAAGCTAATGAGAGGAGAACTAAATCTAGGGTTTATAACAATGTAGAGAGTCCAAGATAGTGTAATGTAATGTAGGGTACTTAAACATTACAATGGAGGAGTATTTATAAGGTTACATGAGTGAAGGGAAATGAAAAGAAGAGGCGCGGCTACAGCAGGCCCTTCCCGACCGAGATGACAATTGGTCCTGGCCGGGAAGGATGGTCCCCACCGAGACGGCCTATGGTCTCGGCTGAGAAGGCTCAAAACAGGAGCGGTCTCTTTTGTGCACTCCTTCCCAACCGAGAAGGAGGTTCTTCCCGCCCGGGAAGGCTCTGTAGGCCTTCAATAAGAGCTCTAAGGTCCCTCCTTGCTTCTCATGGGCTTCTCCTCGATTCTCGGAGCTCGGGATTGAGTCTAAGGGGCTTGGGAATGGGTCCCAAGGTCTCGGGATCGAACCCAAGGCACCGAGTGATCGTTCCTTTTCCTCGTTGGCTCCAAAAGCGTAGGAAACAATTCGGAATCGTTCCAATTCTCCATGAATGATCTTGGGAACCTAAAACGAGTTAGAAGAAGTATAAGTAGCCCAAAAATCACTCAACGGGACCAAACACAACAAATTAGGCACTACAAACTACATTTATTAACTCCCCTACACTTAACCCTTACTCGCCCTCGAGTAAGCACGAACTAACTACTAAACTAATAAAAACTAATATACTAGCCGAGCGGGTATTAGCGCACCCTACGCCCTTTCAACTCACGCGAGTACACTTAGAGGAAAAGTGCACTCCGTAAGGCAAGTAAGGTCTTGCGACAAAACTGTGGATGCAACCGGACACAAAAACACACACACAAAATCAGTTGCACCCAAAAAGAAATAAATACCGCTTCCCTCTAAAAAACGGTGAAGGAAGCACCGGTTTAGGACTCAAGGCAAGTGACAACGTTCCCAAGATAATCATACAAATCGAAATGAACAAAACCCTAATAGTATGACAACAAAGCAATAAAAACGTTGGTAACTTACCTAGGTCCTCCTAACCTTCTAAGAAAGTACTACAGGACGATCGGCTGGATGGAAAAAGGATGAACCACGGTGTTAGTCGACACTGTAGGTAAGTGAGACCCCGCCCCCTTTAGCGATGAGCCAAGAGGGTCGTCCCATGTTCAAAACCGCTCAACTAGTCCAAGTAAAAAGGTGGATATGATTGCAAAATGTGGGAAGACCGACCATTACCGCTATCATCCTTCCTAGGGACTCGGTCCTTTAGTAGGCTCTTCACGGTAATAGTCGGTAAAATGCTTATTTTTGAGAGGTGGGGATTCTTTTTGTGAGATATTTTCTTTAGCATTTTCTTTCTTTTGCATTTTTGCTTTTTTTGTGCTATGCCATTTCTTTTTCTTCTTTTGTATTTTCTTTTTGGCTTTTTGTGCCTTTTCTTTTTCTTCAATCTTTTCTTTCTTTCATTTTCTTTCATTTTCTTTCATTTTCTTTTCTTTGCCCTTTTGGCTAGATTTGAGTTGTAGGCATTTCTTTTTGCAACTAAGAAAGATGATTTCAACAATTTGCAACTTTATTTTGTGGATATGTGTAGGAGGTAGGGGAATGGGTAAGTCGGGAGTCGCGATCCCCCTTCAAACCCATAAAAAGGTGGAGAACTTGGACTAATCAAACAATCCCGAACACGGTCACCTAAGGAACGGGACTCGGCAACCAAGGCCTTTTCACACCGTGGGTGGTCATAATAATGGTCAAAATGCAAATCCCGTAATAAATCCCCAGTAAGCTAGGTGGACTCAAGGTAAAGGACCAACGAAACTATAGATTTAGGGTCATTCTACTAGACTAAAGTCCAAGACTCGATTCATAATACTAGAAAGGGAAAGTAAACACTTGCACACTAGCCTCAAAACCGGGTTTTCGAAAACCTTTTTACACACTAGACACAACTACACATCACAAGACGAAGACACGACGAAAACGAAAGAAAAAGAGGCAAAGGCAACAAAACAAGACAAAACAAAACAAACACATAAACAGAACAAACACCACCCCGAAATTCCAAATAAGCAACCAATCAACCACAAATCTTCACAAAGCTCCACCCGAGCACACATCATCACAAATCTCCTCCACACTCCACAAGAGATAAAGAGGAAAAAGGGATAGAAAGGCGTTACCGGATGTCTTGAAAATCTTCCAAAGTTAACGATGATTAGGCGACCTACAAGGAAAAAGGGAGGCAAACACACACAACACAACAAAAGCACGACAAAACGACACAAAAGAAAAGACACAAAAGAGAATCTTTTTGATTTTTGTGAAATTTTTCAAATTTTTATGGTTTTTTAAGATTTTTCGAAAAAAACTACGAAAATAAAACAAAACTAGACTACGATATCGCTCCCCCACACTTAAACCGAGCAATGTCCTTATGCTCGATCGTAGTGTATGGAGACACTAAAGAAAAGAAAAGAAACTACGAAAATAAAGCTAAAAATCAAAAATAAAGCGGAGAAAAGGGTAGAATGTGTCCGGCCGGGGTGTAGTCAAGTCAGCATGGGCCGAGACGAGAAAAGATATGGATGGGGGAAGAAATAAAAAGAAGGAAATAAAAGGAAATGGGAGGGGAGGACTAGGTATAATCAAGTCATCTAGCCCGGATTCCGCCCGAATCCGACTAAATCCAAACAAAAGAAACTAAAATCAAAGAAAAAGTGAAAATTCTTGTAAATTTGGATTTCGAAAGGACTCTCGATGTAGTCATGTCATCGAGAGTCGGGAGCAATGACTACCAAGGCCCCGAGGGCCACCATGACACAAAAGTGTACGAGGGGAAGGGAACAAACAAAGGAAACCAAGCAATAAAAGACGGAAAAGAAAGGATAGTTGCCGTATCAATCGGTTAGCAACTCACTCGCTCCATTGTCTCATAGTTCAATATCGGCACGTAGCTAGTCTTCGTCATTGCTATTCCTCTTCATTCTCGATATGGTTCCATGGTTGAAGTACAAAGGTATAAGGAGGTAGGATTTGATGTGAAACTCGGTGTAAAGTGAAGAGAAAATGAGATGAATGTGTGTATATGAAGTGTAGGGGTCATATGATAGGTCCAAGGGTAGGTAGGGAGGTTGGGAGGGGGTATAAAATGGTTGGGTGGGCTCGAATGTCGAAGAGGAAGCAAATGCTTTATCCCGGCCGGGATGGATGGTCCCGGTCAGGATGGCACACCCTTCCCGGTCGGGAAGCCCCCTTCCCGGTCGGGACGACACAACAGAAAGCTCAATATTTGGCACCCTCATCCCGATCGGGATGACATCCTTCACGGTCGGGATGCTCTCTTCTCGGCCGGGAAGAGTCTTCTAACCCTCTATAACCCCAAAAGCTTGTCCAAAGCTTCAAAAACCGACTCCCTTGCTCACGATCCAAGCTCTATTAATAACCACTCCTCTCTAAGATTCATCTTCACTTCACACCTATCAAATAAGCTCAAAACATTCATCAAAATCCCTCCCTCACATCGCTCATCAAAATACCAATTTACAAGAAATTCACAAAACCTAAAAGGATTACGAGAAAGAGATATATACAATAAGATGGTTCTTTTGGAACTCCGTCAAACCAAGGATGTTGCATTCTTCAATCATTTTTCAACAACCTTGTAGCTAGTTCCATCTCCATCAAGGGCACGAAAAAACAAATCGAAGGCTCTCGAGAAGTCTTCAATCAAACTAGTGGTATAATCATCCACACTCCAAGGATTACCACATCCTAACCTCGACGTTCCCGGGTCATCCCGATCTACTAAGTTCAACGGCTTGAACTTTTGTACTTTCGATCCTTCGGTATATACCCAAACGTCCATCTATCTTCATGTGGCCCCAAGGGAGGCTCATCTTTCTTTTTGCCTTGCACTTTGTCCTCAATATCATGATATAGGAATTCATCCACCCCAAGCTCGGAGTCATCGTCCTCAATTCCATAGAAGTTGTTCTTCAAGCTTTTACCCGACTCATCCCCTAGATCGAAGTCTTCCATGGCGTGGATCATATTACAAGACTCATCATTAGTAGGCGAGGTGTTGCCTTGGAGGTCAAACACGAGCTTCTCGTCGCCTAGCTCAAATGTAATCCTATCATTCTTCACATCAATCATAGCACCGGCGGTATGTAGAAATGGGCGCTTAAGGATAATGGGAGTGATAGCATCTTCCGGCATATCGAGCACGAGGAAGTTAACCGGAATGAAGAACTTCCCGATTCTTATTGGCACATCTTCTAACATCCCCAATGGTCGGTTGGGTGAACTATCGGCCATTTGGAGTGTAATGGAAGTACACTTGAGCTCCTTCATCCCAAGTCGCTCACAAATGGAATAAGGAATGATGCATACACTCGCACCCAAATCACATAGTGCTCTCTCAATCTTGAAGTTGCCTATGGTGCACGGGATCGAGAAACTACCCGGGTCCTTCAACTTGGGAAGCGTAAAACCTTGAATAAGCTTGCTCACCACTCTTGTGAACGCTATGGTCTCTTCCTTGTCGATGGATCTCTTCCTAGCCAAGATTTCTTTCATGAATCTTCCATATGCCGGGACTTGGGTAACTACCTCGGTAAAAGGGAAACTCACATCCAATTTCTTCACAATATCTAGGAACTTATCATATTGAACATCCACCTTGGTCTTCATTTGCCTTGTTGGGAAAGGAAGCTTGATATGTACCTTGTTTTGCTCAATAGGGTTGGACTTTTCAAATGACATTTTCCCTTTTCCTTGAAGTGGGGGAAGCTTGTCTTCATGGGGTTTCTCAATCTCCCACAAAACTTGCTCCTCCATTGGATTTCCCAAGCTTGAGTTTTCATGAGTTGGAGATACAACTTCTTTCATTGCTTGTTGCTCACTAGGAAACACGGGGGAGTCATAGGATGAACCACTCCTCAAGGTAATAGCATTCACATGTTCAAATTTCGCCGGTTCACCTTGAGGAGGTAGTTGTCCCCTTTGTCTTGAAGAACTACCCGAAGCAACTTGAGCTAGTTGGGTTTCGAGCATCTTGAGATGAGTTCTTGTTTCCTTGTTTTCCATTTGAAGTTGGGCAGTAAGTTCTTATTGGGATCTTTGTATCTCCATTTGGCTTCTTTGCAACTCCATCATTTGCTTTTGTGTATCAAAATCTCGAGGTGGAGATTGTTGATTGTGTGGAGTTTTGGTGATGGCTAGAGGAATGCCATAATCATGAGTACGAGACCGGCTCCTTTGCTTGCTTTGTTGTTGGGTACCTTGAGACCCTTGTTGTTGTTGGAAGTTCCCTTGGAACCCTTGAGAGTTGCCTTGATTAAGGCCTGGAGAGTTTTGGTTGTAGTTTTGATGTCCTTGATTGTGTTGGTTTCCTTGGAAACCACCTTGATGATTGAAGTTCCCTTGTTGAAACCCTTGATTGTTGTTGAAGGTACCTTGGTTATGTTGCTTGAAGTTGTTGAATGGCCTTGGGTTGCCTACATAACCTCGGTAACCTTGGTTGTTGTCCCTTAAGGGAGGTGGCACATATGGACGGTGTTGTAGAGATTGTTGTTGGGAAGCTTGATGGGAAGCTTGGAACGTATGAGGATAGGAGGCACCTTGCTTGAACGCTTGAAAGGCGTTCACTTGCTCAATACTACCTCGACAATGTAGAGGCTCATGTCCAACTATCCCGCAAATATCGCATATCTCATAGTAAGATGTAGAAGATACAACTCCCAAAGCATTGACTTGTTGCATTGAATGTTGGTGGGAGGCACTTGCACTTTGACCTTGATCAAAATGGCTTTGGAGCTTCTTTTCAATAGATTCCATGTGGGTTTTTAGTTGAGCTCCAAGATCAATGGGTAGTTGTGTAATGGCATCGATCTCGTGCATTCCTCCTCGATTCGCCTTTCTAGGCCTTGAGTATTGGGAGTTGTGTACCGCCATCTCCTCGATTCTTGACCATGTTCGATCATCATCCACCTCGCTAAACCTTCCATTCGATCCCATGTTGAGAATGGCCCTTGAGTCTTCATATAACCCGTTCCAAAACTGTTGAACTAGGAACCATTGTGATAGACCATGATGAGGACAAGAGCGGATCAAGGCTTTGATTCTTTCCCACGATTCATAGAGGTTTTCTTCATCACGTTGTTGGAATCCCGTGATAGAGGCTCTCAATAGATTTGTCTTCTCCGAGGGATAAAATTGTTGGTAGAAAGCTAAGTCTAGCTTTTTCCAAGTATCAATACCGAGAGTCGCCTTGTCTAACCCTTTGAACCATTGCTTAGCTTTACTGATCAAGGAGAATGAATACCCACCGGATTTTGTCTTGCGTTATTCCCGGTTGTGATATAGCATCGCAATAATCCGAAAAGGTTTCCATGTGTTGATGAGGATCTTCGGTTGGTAACCCACTAAATTGACTTCTTTCGACCAATTGGATAAACGGTGTTTTTGCCACCAAATTGCCGGTATATGCGCCCGGTAAAGCGGTTGGACCGGGCAAGACGTCTTCCGTAAAGGTTGAATGAGAAGAGAACTTAGGCACTGTTGGATATGCGGGAGATGATGGTGTAGACGGTGTTGAAGTAGTTGTAGAATGAGAACTAGGTTGAGAGGAATGACTAGAAGTACCAAAGGGATTAATGAAATTCCCTTCGGCCGTCTCTCGAGGTGTCTCGTTCAAGTCGGATCCTTGAGCTTGTTCTCCAATGGTAATGCTAGTACTCGGTTGAGAGGTTCTAACCCGATCAATCGTCAGTTGGCGAAAGGCTCTAAAGAGTCTCTCCGGCTCTGGATTGAAGAGAAAGAAGTCGCCTCTCCTCCTAGGCATGCACTACGCACTTGAACAAACGTGAGAACACCTAGTGCTTTATGGGCACTAGGCAAAGACAATAAACGAACACAACGGGAGACAAAGAGAAAAGAAAGCTATGAAAACAAGAAAAACATACAAAATATGCACAAGACATAAAAGAAGAGCACAAGAAGGGTAACTAAGTCTAGCTAATAAGTAAACTGAGCCTAAACAATGCACCGTCCCCGGCAACGGCGCCAAATTGTTGGTAAGGTTTTGTCGTGGTCCCTACCGTCGAGTAAAGTCCAACTAATCCTAACGGTAGCTAGCGTAAGTCGGGTCGTGTCCACGGAGACGGTTATATGTGTCTAGACTAAGTCTACCTAAAAATGAGGCTAAGTCACACAACCAACACAAAGAGAAGAGAATTGACAAACTATGATGGTTGGAGGTGAAGAAAGTGGACTAACAATGCACAAGATATGACAAGAACTAATGGTATCGACTAAAGCTAAAAGGAAACAAGCAAACTACAGAAATGATTGCTAACTAGAAGGATAAATCAAATATGGGAGAGAGTAGGGTTAGGTTGGGTTCATAAGTGTGGTAGGATAATTGGGAGGTCAAGGGTGTAGGCTTCTCCATGCCACTAAGGTCGGTTTGTGCTCTCGCGTCTAAGCCAAAGTCGATCCGCACTCTCGTGTCTAGGACTAGACCCGAATACTCATGCAAAGTATTACCCAAACACAAGCATTCAACCACAAATCGATTACAACATGAGAAGATGAAAACAAGTATGAGAAGCATTGGCCACTACAACTCAAACAAGCAATTCAACAAACACATAGAGTGCTCAACATGTGACTTGTAACAAAGATTCCACCTTTTCTCTTAATCAAACCCTAATTACCCATAATCCACACTTAATCCCCCTACTAACCCCACGATGAGTCTACTCACTCATAATGAGACTAATACTAACAATGATAAGAGAAATCAATATAAACAACAAACATTCATTATGAACTAACAAGAACAATAAACAATGTGTAAATATTAGAACTTGATAAATAAACAAAGATTAAGACAAAAGAGATTATACCAACTACAAGAGAATGAAAAAGATGAGAACTTGCATTAATAAGAAAAACCCAAATAATCTCCAAGGTTGTCAATCTTGGATGAATCTTCAAGAATCTCCTTAATACAAGACTAATTAACTAGATTAATCTAAGATTAACAAGAGTTTTAAAGAAAGATTAAGCTAATGAGAGGAGAACTAAATCTAGGGTTTATAACAATGTAGAGAGTCCAAGATAGTGTAATGTAATGTAGGGTGCTTAAACAATACAATGGAGGAGTATTTATAAGGTTACAAGAGTGAAGGGAAATGAAAAGAAGAGGTGCGGCTACAGGAGGCCCTTCCCGACCGAGATAACAATTGGTCCTGGCCGGGAAGGATGGTTTCGACCGAGACGGCCTATGGTCTCGGCCGGGAAGGCTCAAAACAGGAGCGGTCTCTTTTGTGCACACCTTCCCGACGGAGAGGGAGGTTCTTCCCGCCCGGGAAGGCTCTGTAGGTCTTCAATAAGAGCTCTAAGGTCCCTCCTTGCTTCTCAAGGGCTTCTCCTCGATTCTCGGAGCTCGGGATCGAGTCTAAGGGGCTTGGGAATGGGTCCCAAGGTCTCGGGATCGAACCCAAGGCACCGAGTGATCGTTCCTTCTCCTCGTTGGCTCCAAAAGCGTAGGAAACTAGTCGGAATCGTTCCAATTCTCCATGAATGATCTTGGGAACCTAAAACGAGCTAGAAGAATTATAAGTAGCCCAGAAATCGCTCCAAAGAGCGATTTCACAAGGGAAAACGGGACCAAACACAACAAATTAGGCACTACAAACTACACTTATCAATATATATATACGCTTAATAAAACTCAATGTTAGTGTTTGAGTTATACGGTTATTGTAAGGTTATCCCTTATATGGTTATCGTGTTTGATTAATTATGCATTTTTCGTAAAGAATTACTTATATAATCTTTGTAAATATAATAAATTTATAAACAATCCTGTGAGATTACATGAGTTTTGTACAAAGTGCATAAAAAAAATGTAATTTGATTTATAATGAAATAAGACTTTTAAATGTATTTGCAGTCCCAAATGAATAATTTGTATTGATTAGGTTTGTATAATTAATTACCAATAGACTCTTAAAGAATAAATACCAATAAGTATTAAATGAATCTCGGTAAATACCAGTAAGTTTCGCCTTTAGTTTGTAATACGAAGTATAAGACTACAGTGTAATACACGTGATAAATTACGAGAGTCTATTGATCTTACTTTTTATATTCTGAAGTATCGTAAGGTTTATTATCAATATTGAATGCGTTTATTGAAGCAATAAAATAATTTCTATACATTACACATTCCGATAAAGTCTATAGGGTTGTGTACGTTCATCAACTAATAGTTTTAGGAAATAAGTGTCTAGCAATTGTCCTTTTGTGTCTTGAATTGATTTGTTTCTGATATCTTTCCTAAAGTTGATCTTCTTGTTTTGGTAACATAAGATTGTTTGGTTTTAGGAAAGATTGAACTGTGTTTCCTAATTAGTTTAGGTAACTAGTTTAGGTGAAATAATACTATATAAAGACCTGACTAGTTTCTAGGGTAATCAGGACAGAGAGATGATTTGAGAGCACAATATAGAGGGCTGATTTGTGAGGTTTTCTTAGGGAAAACTCAGTCTGTTCCGAGTCCTATTATTTGTTGGTTCTATTGATCTCGTCTTCGTTAGAGACCGTTGGAGTTTGTTCGGATCTTGGTTGGCCACAAGATCGTTTGTCCTTCGTCTCGTCGGTGAGTTCGTCGCAGGTCGAACTCAGTCTGGGTAGTCTCTTTCCAGGTTGAGATTACTATCAGCTGGTTGTAGAATTGGTAGTACTTTTGGCTTTAGCTGTGAGCTATTAAGCGCGTGTATTACAGTCTACTGTTGTACTATTATCTCCACAATAGTGAATTTGGTCTCCTTCTCGGTGTGGACGTAGCCAGTGATTTTGCTGGTTAACCACGTAAATCTGTGTGTCAGTTTATTATTGTTTGCTATTTGTTTTGTTCTTCTTGCATAATTAACAAACCGTAGGTAACGGGACGCCTCCGTTACAACAAATAGATTTTTCTTTTTTGGATTTAAAGAGTAATTTGAGGATTACGGTTGGGTTTATAAGGGTCAGATTTATAAGGGTTGGGTTTATACGGATTTCTACATTTATCATAAGGGTCTGGTTTACACGGGTTTCTACGTTTAGTATAACTATATTCATCGGTGGACAATTGACTACTTTACGTACTCTATGTTGTTCATACTTTTGTCCACCTATTAATAAATAGATTAACTTTCAGACTCTGAACGAATAATCTAAAATAATCACGTGTATCACGGGTATCATACTTCTCTTAGACACACATTTCAATGTGTAACCTGTTGTTTTTAGTTTCTTACACCTATTAGTATACTAACTAACTTTCAGTCCCTTAACGTATTCTCTCCAAACGATATTGGCTTCATAATATTTTATATGAAACTAAAACTGGACAACCCGTGAAATTTTTCACGGGTAACACACTAAAATTAAGTAAAATTTACAAATACCTCAAACTATCTATATTTTGTAACGAAGGGAGTATAACTTTGACACTGCAACTTTTTTTTCCAATGTAAATAAATCAACTAATCCATGCAGTGCATGAGCTTTAATCTAGTACTACATTAATTGCTACCGATTAGGAGGGGTAACGAAAACCAATGATGGTAAGAAGTTCTTAATCAACCCTTTGAAATGTACGACAGTTGACATACCTAATCCCTGATTAATTATATTTTTATGCTGTCATTCAATTGGTCACCTTGTATGTCTCAGAAACAAAACTCCTTGAAACAAATAAACCTTCTATACCCTTCATAGCTAGGTGAGTTTCCCAATCATATTTTTTGGGAATTAATCCCTTAAAATAATTAAAAGAGAAACCTAAATTGAACATGACATTATCATTTGAAAAACATACACCTTCCCCACCCAAATCAGTCCTATATATATAATACCCTTAGTCCCACCAAGAAAATCAACTAATTAATAGACACTCTCTTCTGTACCTCCCCTTTCTTCTTCTTCTCCATCGTTAACTAACTCCGCAAGCAACATACTTAATTAATCAGCGTCCTTAACTGTAATCAGATATGGGCAGATCACCGTGTTGCGACGATGTTAGTGGGTTGAAGAAGGGCCCTTGGACTCCGGAGGAGGATGAGTTACTCACTTCTTACATTGAAAAAAATGGCCTTGGAAGATGGAGAGCTATTCCTAAGGCGGCTGGGTTAAATAGGTGCGGTAAGAGTTGTAGATTAAGATGGACTAATTACTTGAGGCCCGGTATTAAGCGTGGACGATTCACTAAAGAGGAAGAGGACATGATCATCAAACTTCACTCTGTTCTCGGAAACAAGTAAGTTCCTCTATAATACTCCATATTATAAATTTTGTACATACTCTATGAGTCTCGATTATTTATTTATTTTTTAAATTTTTTGTTAACATTATATATGTAAATTAAAGCTAAACAAATGATGAAGATTGAAGTAGAACTAATTTTAGAAACACATATGAATAAAGTTAGACATTAATGTTCGTATGTGGTGTACTTATTTCATTTGTATTTGTATCAATTCTTTTAGGTGGTCAAGAATTGCAGCTCATCTACCCGCAAGAACAGATAACGAAATCAAAAACTACTGGAATACCCATCTGAGGAAAAAGCTGTTACAAATGGGAATTGATCCAGTTACTCATAAGCCAAGGACCGAACTTAATATTCTTGCTAATCTCTCCCAACTCTTCACTACCCCACAAAACTTGCTTCCACTAATGAACCCTTGGGATATCAATAATAATTCCCTTAGGTTACAACCAAATGTGGCAGAATTAGCCAAACTCCATGTATTACAAAACATTTTCCAAATCCTAAACACTAGTAGTAGTAGTAGTAGTAACAACTCCCTTCCAAATAACAACATTGGACAAACATCCATCCCATCAAATTTGGGAATGATCCCAAATTTTAATGCATCATTATTATTAGGGAACATCAATATCAATAATATATGTTCAACCTCACAAGGATTGAACAACCATGTCCCTAATAACGGTCCGAGCCATGTAACAAGTGACAAATATGGCGCTTCATTGTTAGATTCATTGCCAAGCTTGGAGGATGCATATATAAATAACAATAAGAATGATAAGAGTAGTTTGAGTGGTTCATACGAAACCCTAGATGATGAAAGCAAGCTTCCTTTTCTAATTGAGAGCAACACAAACTCTACTAATGCCTCCTCCTCCTCCTGCTCCTCTGCGGCGGCCTATGCTCCCCTCAACGGCGACTTTTTTGAAGGTTTGGAGAAGCTTCTAGACGACGGAAATACTGACTTCTGGAAGGAATTCATAATGTAAGTCTGCTTACTTAGCTAACTTCTTACACAATTTATTGCTAATTAACCTTGTTTATTTTTTCCATTAACGAATTAACGGTGTGTCAAAAAGTCAATGGGAAAATGTACTACTACTAGTAAATACTTATTCTTCTTCGAAGACCAATTACGTACTTTGTATGACTATATTCTACTCCTCCGTGGTTCAGTTATCTATCTTATAATATCTGTGAGACGATTTCATAGCGTATAACGATGCTTTTGTATTTAAAAAGTTCTTTTGTAAGTTAGTATTATAACAAACAAATCGACTTTTTACAGAAGTGAACTATTTCACGCGTGAGACCGTATTACTCTATAAATTGTGCCGTCATATATACTCATATTAACTTTGTTGATGACTACAAGCAAATTAATCTTGTAAATAAAAAAGAATGCGGGTTTAATTAATTACCGTACACATTTTTTTACCCTTACACAAGAATTTGTGAACTAACAATAGCGCTATGTTTTATTCTTTGCAGCTAAATTATTGTAATCTCTCCCCGTCATACGTACGTACCCATGCGAACTTTCATGCACAGCTAGCTAGATCTTCAGAAGAGGAATTCATGAAAAAGATGGAGAGTTACATGAATTGAAATTAGATTTTCTTTCATTCTTTTATCTTCTTTTATTTTTGTAAATTAAGAGGGTGATTAAATTTTATAATAGTGAAAAATATACACGTACTTGTACAAAGCCTTTCATAAAGCTTCGAAATTTTTAATTGATCGGTTATTTGGGAAAAATTTAGTCTCAGAGCAAGTGGAATAGTTGTTTTATTCTCGGGTTTGTCAACAAGAACTTTATTTATAAAGTTCATTTACTAAATCATAATATTTTTTTTTTAGTTTAGTATAAGTTGTACTCTCATAGTACTGGAGTAATTTAGTGCGTAAATTAGTATTTGTTGTACTTTCACCATCGATTATAATACTCCCTTAATAATGACATGAGACAAAATATTATGAACGGAGAGAGTAGTTTATACTAATGTGTCGTCTATCTCACAAATTTATACGATAAACTTAGATTCCTTATCAACATCACTAAGAAGCGACTAGTGCATCCCACATACTTTTTAACTAGTCAAGTAATAGTAAAAGATATTTGGATTCAGGTGCGCGGATGCACCTAGACGACATGGCAAAAGCTGAACCGATCCGAGGAACCCGACCCGTAAGAACCCGAAAATTTAGTCACCTGAAACCGACCCTACCCGACCCGCTTGTGACAAGAGACCCGATTCAATCCGATAACCTGTGACCTGAACCCGACCCGACCCGATTTGAACCCAAATTGATAAGGTTGATGACCAGAAAAATATTAGTCACTTTGATTGATCCAAATAAAAGTGATTCAATGTTCAAGTTCATACGTTAGACTTAATGACAAAGTAATTAAACAAAATAATAGTAAAAAAACAGAACTTATTACGAAAATCTCGAAAAATAACTCGACTCGATAATGGCCCGATCCAAACCCGACCTGACTCGCCAAATCAACTGACCCAAAATGACCCGACCCGAACTCGACTTGACCCCTTACGATCCGAACCCGATACGACCCGATCCGCTTTGACAAGACTCGAACCCGACCCGAGTGACCCAATTGCCATCTCTAGATGCACCGACCCCCACCTGGATACGCCCCTCCCTTGGAGTTCGATGATATTTTTGGACCTATATATATAGAGAGTAGAGACCAAATAAGCGTAAGTAAGTCTATGTACTTCCTTCATTTTTTTATATCTTCCCAATTTTATTTTTGATCCACTTTTTTGGTTTTTTTTTTTTGTTTTTTTTATCTTTTCGTCTCATTTCTTTCCATTTTGGTCCGTAATTTTTACTATACTACCCTTACTATTTACAATATTTTACACCTTTATTCTTTTTTGTTTACACACTTACCATTCTACCTCCAATATTTCTTAAATTTATCATTTTATATTCAATAAAAAAAAAAAATTGTGCCAAATGTCCATGTGAAGATATAAAAAAACACAAATTCTCATATGAAAGTATTAAAGTTACATATGATATATTAATTAGTTGAAAATTGATATATAACTACGCTACAAGAGAATTGTAATTTAGCTACTAATTTAGCAACTGCCTAAAATTCAGTCGCTAAATATATAAATTAGCTACTACTTTTGAGACATAAATATATTTAGTCCCAATTTTAGAGAACAAAATATAGAGGTAGCTAATTACGTCGCTATTATAGAGACTAAATAAAGTCGATTGCAAATTTGGTATCTAATTTAAGGTTTTAGATACGAAAAAACGTCAGTACCTAAAGTCGTCTCTATATATACCGACATAAAATTGCGAATAATGTATTTAGTTTTTATATAGGAGACCAAAGTAAATTCGTAAATAAGTGTAGTAGTTATTATAGAAATGAAATCAAGTGAGTAGCAATTTTAGTATATCTGATTTAAATTCTTAGCTACAGAAATAAATTGGTAGCTAAATTTAGTTGTCGGTTGTTGTTATCATGTATTTTTTATATTTGTTTTGATAATTTTTTTTTATATTTTTTAATATATGTATATTATTATTGGAGTATTACAAAAAAATATATCTTACAATCCACATTTTAATTATTAATTTTACCTTTAAGTATACATTCATTGCCAGAATACACATAAATCTTCAAGTGACCCAATGGTTTGAATGTTGATCAAGTGTTTGAAGGTTATGGGTTTGATTCCTCTTGCGAACATAAATCATCAATTTCTATACAAGAGGCGGTGCACATGTGTTTGTGAATCGGTCTCTAAGATCGTCCCTAAATTAGCTACTATACAATTTGCGGTCGCTAATGTAGCTACTCGAATTTTCGTCTCTATTATTGTCTCAAAATTTGCTACCACGCTTTCGTCGCTAAATTGGTAGCTAATTTTGGTCACTAATTCAGTAGCTAAATTAGCGACAAAGCGTTTAGCTACTAATGAAATTTAGTCGCAAATTCGGTCTCTAAGCTAATTAGCTACGGAATATTGAAGATTTGCTACTACAACCTCCGACTCTAAAGTGACTTTACCTTGTAGTAACTCTAAATTTAAAATTCATCACCTTTATCACTTCAAGTGATAAAAATTTAGAATTCAGCACCTTTATCACTTCTAGTGATAAAGTGTAACTTTAGACCCATTCCGTGTAACTTTAAGCACTTTTGTGTAACTTTAACACTGGAACTTATGAACTTATAAGAGTTTTTGTCCTTGTAAGAACCTACCTCTATATGCGGAATATATAAATACACTTTTTTTTTACAAAACTTACAATTTCATGATATTAAAATATATAAAGAGCTATGCTTATGATCATTATAATTAAATAATAAAATACAATTTTTATTATTCTAACGTCAAGAAATTTACAAGAATAATAATTATGTGTTAGAGAAGGCTCAGATTGAGAAGATAAAGAGAGAATTTCAGAAGAGAGCGAACAGATAGAAGGAAATGATTTTGTGATTGTATTGAATGAATTGATTAATATTGTAGTTATTACATTAGTTTATATATCTGAATTCTAACAACTTTCCTAACAACCTGCCACATTAGCAGTTAGTTAGTGTTTGTTATGCTAAACAAATTTACAACAATTATTGACTACTGTAACATATATATCTTCCTCAAGAGACTTGACCTCAAGTCAGTACAATGAATTGCGGGTATTTGGCCTCAAAATGTTCCGTTGCCTCCCACGTTGCTTCAGATATAGGGTATCCCTGCCATTGTACCAGATATTGAGTTTGGGCTCTATTCTGAAACTTCGCTTGTCTTCTGTTCGGGATGGCTTCAGGCAATAAAAATTTTGTACTATCTTGATTCTGAAACCAAGGTGGAGTATGGACTGCGACCGGTAGCGTTCCATGAAAAGCTTGAAGTTGTGAGACATGAAAAACATTATGAATGAGAGAATCACAGGGTATCTTAAGCTTGTACGCCACCTTTCCTATGACACTCTCAATCTGAAAGGGTCCAAAGTATTTGTGACTGAGCTTCTGATTTGACCTGTGCTGAACCGAACTTTGTCTATAAGGTTGCAACTTTAGCCAGACCCAGTCCCCTGCCAAGAAGGACCTATCATATCTGTGTTTGTCTGCTTGAGTCTTCATTATATTTTGAGCCCTTACCAAATGATGCTTAAGGACCTTGATCATAACTTCTCTCTTTTGCATGGACCAATCTACAACCTCAATTGAAGATTCACCAGGAAGATAAGGAAGATGCGGAGAAGGGGGTTGATTATAAACAACCTTATAAGGGGTAGCTTGCAAGGACACATGGAAGTGAGTGTTGTACCAAAACTCAGCTAATGCTAACCACATGTACCAGACGTTAGGTGTATCCTCACATACACATCTCAAATATGTCTACATACACCTATTTACCACCTCAGTTTGCCCATCAGTTTGAGGATGGTACGAGGAGCTCATCAAGAATTCTGTACCATGGATGGTGAATAAGGCCTTCCAAAACTGGCTAAGGAAAATATCATCCCTATCACTGTACAATACTTCTAGGACAACAATGTAATTTGAATATATTGTCAAGATAAGCCTGAGCTACTTCAACTGCTGTGAAAGGATGAGCAACAACCACAAAATGAGCATACTTACTTAACCTGTTGAATACCACAAATATTACCTCCTTGCCCTGAGATTTAGGGACACCAGTAACGAAATCCATGGAAATGTCAGACCAAACTGTATCTAGAATGAGGAGAGGTTGAAGCCAGGATAAGCTGCTCTGTCCTATTTTGATGCCTGACAAATAACACAATTTCTGATGTATTTGCTTACTTCTTTAGATAACCCCTTCCAAAAGATCAGCTACTTCACCCTTTTTAATGTGGCATGTCGACATGAATGGCCTTCTTCAGGAGAAGCATGTTGCCATTTAATAATCTTTGTTCTCAAATTAGCATCTCTTCCCACTTCAATCCTTCCCTTCCTTCTGATTAAGTTGTCTAACACCGAATACCCACCAACTGGTTGGTGTTGTCGAATTTGATGTAAGATATGAGAGAGATGGGGATTTGTAGTATAGCTAGTCTTGATCAATCCCACCAAATTGGAATTAGCTATGGAGATAGCTGAAAGAAGTATTTTAGAACATACCCTCCTAGATAAAGCATCTGCCGCCAAGTTTTCTTTACCTACTTTGTATTGGATCTCATAATGAAAGCCCATGAGTTTAGAAAGCCAAATTTGTTGGAAAGGATTAGAGATCTTCTGATCCAACAACCATTTCAAGCACTTTTGATATATCTTGATAATCAAATGTTGACCACTGAAGTATTGCTCCCACTTCCGGACTGCAAACACAATAGCCAATAGTTCTTTCTCATACACTGAGAATCTTTACCATTTTGGGCCCAAAGTGCGACTTATAAAAGCCAGAGGGTGTTGATCTTTTATCAAGACAACAACAATTCCTGTATTGGAGGCATTTGTTTCCACTACAAATATTTTAGAGAAATATGGAACTGCTAGCACATGTGCACAAACCAAGGCTGCTTTGAGTGCTTGAAAGGCTTCTTCTGCCAGGTCAGACCATTCAAAGCCTCCCCTCTTCAACAACCTGGGTCAGAGGGTATGAAAGTGTAGCATATCCTCTGACAAACTTCGTGTAATATCCATATAACCCCAGGAATCCCCTTAATTCTTTCGCATTTTTGGGACTAACCCAGCCGTTATACTCTCCACCTTCCTTGGGTCAGTGGACACTCCTTTTGCAGAAATAAAATGGCCCAAATACTCAACCTTTCGGATAGAAAAGGCACATTTACTCCTCTTTGCATATAGTTGATTCTGTTGCATAAGTTCAAAGACCTCCTGGTGAAGATGCCCCCAATGGTCTTGTTCAGACTTGCTGCAGACCAATATATCATTAAAAAAGACCAAAACACATTTCCTAAGCAAAGGTTTGAATATCTCATTCATCCACCCTTGAAAGGAGGTGGGAGCATTTGTCAACCCAAATGGCATGACCAAGAACTCATAATGCCCACAATGAGTTTTGAAAGCGGTTTTGTGTACATCACTAGGGTGAAGCCTAAGCTGATGGTATCCAGCTCTAACGTCCAACTTAGTAAAGATAGTTGCTCCAGACAACTCATCAATGAGTTCATCAATAACTGGAATAGGGAACTTGTCTTTGATAGTCTTCTTGTTGAGAGTTCTATAATCAACACAAAGCCTCCAACTACCATTCTTCTTGCCTACCAACACTACGCGAAATGCAAATGGGCTTGAACTATTCTGTATTCTACCCATATCTAGCATGTCCTGCACAAGTTTCTCAATGATATCCCTCTGTTTGAGAGGATATCTATAGGGCCTTATGTTTATAGGCTCTGCCATAGGTTCCAAAGGGATCCTGTGGTCCACTATTCCCCTAAGAGGTGGTAATGGTGTGGGTTCCTCAAATATGCCAGAGAAATGAGCTAGCAATTTAGTGAGGGTTGCTGAAAAGTGGACTGGAACAGACTCAATAGAGTAGGCAGACACTTCTCCTCCTACCCACTATAACATACTCCGTACAAAATTGACTGTCATTCTCCATCCACTTCATAGATGGTTTTCCTATGATCTTCTCTTTCTGCGGGGGAATACCTTTGAATTAAAAATTTTCATTACCTAATGAAAAATCCATCAATAATTTTTGAAAATCCCACACAATAGGACCTAAGGTACTAAGCCACTGATCACCTAGTACCATATCACAGCTGTCCAAAGGTATCATCATAACATCAGTTTGGAACTTCTTGTTGTGTAATGTCCATCAAAACCCTTTGCTAATGTATTGGCATGCTAAATGGTTTCCATCCGCAATAGCAACTAGGGATCAATTTTGGTCATTGGAAGGTCTAATTTTTTATCAATATTTATATCCACAAAAGTATGTGTACTTCCAGAATCTATCAAAATATGAATGGGTCGCTTTCCCACATAACCCACTACTCTCATGGTGGAAAAACTAGGACTCCCACTGAAGGCATGTACTGAAATAAATGGATCCTTGACCCCAGAAAAGTCCAACTGATCCTCTAAATCTCCATGGAGATCCTGATCCAAGACCAAATTCTCCTCATTTCCAGTATCTTCCCCGTCAAACCCTCTGACTTCCACCAGAAATAACTGATTTTGTTTGTTAGCACACTTATGGCCCCTTTCAAAAGGCTTGTCACAGTAATAGCACTCCCCTTTCTCCATTTTCTTAGCTCTTTCAGCTGTAGAAATATATCTAGTCGACCTCTGAGTGAATTTGGATACCCCAGTAGGGTTATTTAACAAGGGTTTGGAATAGGGTGTGGGCAAAATAGGGGGTTTCACATTATTCAACAAGGGCATTGCATTCTGTGGTTTCTGATAGTTAGAACTATTGTAATTGGAAAATTTAGAAGTAGAATGACCCTTATTTATTCCAGCCAAATTTTCCTCCTGTAGACGTGCATACTCTACTGCATCTGACAGAGTTAGTGGCTTGAAAGCCCTAACAAAAGACTTCAATACAGGTTTAAGACCCCCCAATAGAACTGTCAAGAAAATAGCCAGCAGGTAACACTAGGTTTCTTTGAATCATGAGAGCTCTTAATGTTTCAAACTCATCCAAATATTCCTCAATTGAACCAATTTGTTGCAATTTATTGAACTGTTCTACAATGTTGCTACCCGACTCTTCTTTGAAACGAGCACACAGATCAACAACAAACTTAATCAAAGATAAATTCGACCTCCCAACAATATAACTACTGTACCACAACTCAGCCATACCAGGCATGTGAATTGAAGCAAAGTCTAACCTTTGATTATCAGGAATTTTACAAAGGAGAAAGTACTCCTTTTCGTACTTTCTCATCCAAGTTCTAGCATTATTGCCATCAAAAATAGAAAATTCCAGTTTAGGAACATACTCAAGAGTTCGATTGTTCTGATTTACAGGTACATCGTTTTGAACCACACCGTCATTAGTTCGCTCTTGAAGAATATTCATCAATTCTGCAAATTGAACCCCCATGGAAGATAATTGATCCTCCAATTTCTTTTCCATGGACTCCATGTTTCGGAATTATTCCTCCATTGCTACACCTTTTCTTGTTTTCGCTAGTTTCGACAATAATTGGCCCAGAAAGAGCTCTGATACAAATGTTAGAGAAGGCTCGGATTGAGAAGATAAAGAGAGAATTTCAGAGGAGAGAGAACAGATAGAAGGAAATGATTGTCTTACTTAAGGTCTTAAGTATTTGAATTGGTTAGCTAGTGTTTTTCTAGATGTTTTAGTATTTTAGTTTCTAGAAGAAAAATGGAAGCAACATAAACATTTTTTTTGGAAATCAATTATTTCCTGTTATAGTGTAAGAGTAGTAGAATTGTATCAATGAGTAGATTATACAACTAGTTATACATAGCTCTATGTATGACTGATTTTATGATTTTGAGTTTTATCACAACGTTTTCGAGTTTTGTTATAAATTTTCTGGACTTTTGAAAAGTTGTCGAGCTAAATCAAATATTCATAGAAACTTGTATAAGTTCAGTAAGTATACACAAAAGTTCAACAATTTTTAGATGATTGTACATAAAACTGGTGGTATAATACTATTTTCTGAACTTTAGTATTGGTTTGAATAGAGTACGTAAAGAAGTTGTTCTGTTACAACTTTGTAGCAATGAAGTTGATAAAGTTAGCTGACATTTAAACTAACATCTGTGGACTTCTGTATCGGTCTTTTATTGAATAAATTATTTAAAGCCGTGTATGCGCGCTAGACATCGTTTGACTTTCTAATATGCGCGCTAGTAATCCGGTGAAATGATATGCAAACAGCGTTTTAGTTAAGCATGTGAATTAAATGTGAGCTACGTCATTTTAATGCATCTAATTTATTATCGAAGTGATTTAGCATGCGAGGGTTAATTTATAAACGGTAAAACGTAAATAAATAAAGCAAAGCAATAATAAATCGATTACAAATTACACGGGCGGAATACAACCCGGAATTCACAATACAACGAACAATAATATAGAATAATCGAAATATATAACCAAAATGATAAGCAATAGTTAGAAACGGACCCGTGTATAAACTAGACCGTGAATCGTGTAAATGGACGAACTTCAATTAAATGCATATTATTTTATGCATTAATCGAAGGACGGACATATAGGACCTAGGCGTGGTGCTAGCCCGATCCCAAATCCCGATGCCTTGTCCCAACTTATCATGTCGATAAATTGGAGTCTAAATTAATTATGCGCCGGATACGACTACGGAGTCGTCAACGCAAGATTAATAGTGAGACCGTCGATCAATATTGTTTAAGTGAAGTGTAATATATGAGTTTAAAAAAAGGATCACGTGATTGTCTTTACACGTGACGACTAAGTCGTAAAAAAAAGACGAGGCTTGAATGTTGCATTAAAGCTCTCGGATTTCTGGGCTACAGGACCCACTCGGTCAAGTCATGGCCTGACTCGGTCGAGTGCGTCCTAGAAGAGGCTACTGCCCATAATTTGGGGTGCAACTCGATCGAGTAGCCTATGTATTCGGTCGAGTGGCACCTGTACGAGGTATAACTCGTCTCGTTTTATGTGTTTTAAAATCGATAATTGATCGAATCGCATATAAATATGGCACGATTTATATACAACTCGATCCTCGGTACTCATAATGCATATATTATTATTACGAGACCATTATCGGAGATTTTAGAAAAGATGATATAAAAATCGTTTTTTATTGGACCGAGACAAAATTAATTCCCTCCGCGTTACGTCATCTTTAATAATCCTCACGGATTATGCGATGCTCGATTTAGCGTCAACGGGTTTTGTACCGATCCTTTGAAATGGAATTAAGCCCGTTCAACTACGTACTATCACGATCACGTTATGCCCTTGAGTGCGTAGGGCGGTGCTCCTCGAAAGGGCGCCACCACTATTGCGTCTCGTAAAGGGATTAAGCGGACTTTGGGCAATAGTCGTAGTTAAACGAGTTAAATCCGAATTTTGATAATATGTAAATATATATGTACCGTCATTTTCTTGATGCCTGTCTGACCTTCTGGGATGACACTTACCACGTTTTCGCCTTCCCTCGGGGCAAAATCTGTCCTCTCCCTGAGGAAATTGCTGCTATAGGAGGGTGGAACCCACTGCTCCGTCCTGCCGTCCCTTTTTCAGTTCGGGACCCCAGGAGGAAACTACGGGAGTTTTTGGGGCTCTCCCATGCTGAAATATCCCGTATGATTGAAGGGGATACCGTTTCTATGCTTGCCTTAGCTGAGAAGTTCATGAATCCATACGACATCCGGGTTTCGCCCACTCATAGCCGTAGGGCGTTCGCCTTCTGTATGCTGCACGTGTATGCCTTTGAAGGCCATATAGGCCTGCTGTCTTGTATGGGTAGCGTTCGTCTTCTCGTCATCGCTGACCTTATGGAGACGGAATACAGTCCCGCGTGGTTGATCACGGGGGAGATCATTCAGGGCTTGGACAATTGAAAGAGGGATGAGTCAGCCTGTTTCACTGGGAGCACCCGCCTGCTGCAGGTATATCGCTTTTTTCGATTTTCCCTTTTTTTCTTTTTTTTGGATATACTGCTACAGGGGGCACTCGACCGAGTCACCCTGGCACTCGATCGAGTGCCCTCGTAAAGGGGTCTACTGCCTCGTTTTAAGGGTGTCACTCGATCGAGTGACACTGGCACTCGATCGAGTGCCCTCAGGTGAATGCCTAAGCTGCTCCGGAATCCTTACGAGCGTTGCTTTTTCTTTTCAGCTCTGGCTATTTGAGAGGTTGTCAAAGATCGAGCCTCCTCCCAACCCGATTCAATATTGGTTCCACCAGGTGATGACAAGGAGACGGCCTACCGACTCGTCCTGCCTTATTACCCAGAAATACTTGGAGGAAGAATTATCATTCCATTGTGGTCCATTGATACGATAGGTGGTTCCGTGGTGGCCTATTTATTCTTGGACGGGTTTGGCGCCCGGAGACAAGGCACACTACCAGGTGATTTTGTCCCTTAGCTAGACTGTTCACCTCTATCCTGACCGCATACTCAGGCAGTATGGGTGGACTCAGCTCATCCCGGAGAACGAGGCAGTTGTGAGTGCACCTACCCAGCTTACCGACATTATGTGCGACACCTGGATTCAGAGGTGGTATACTCGAGCTACTTGGTCCATTCCCAAGTCGCTCCATTCAATCTGGGTGTCTCATTCTTATGAAAGGTGGACCAAAGCCGAGACTGCCGAAGCTCGTGCTGCCATAAAGATCGATGAGGCCTTCGACCTGCTTCGGCGAGAGAAGATCAAGGATAACAGGGACTTCTTTGCTGAAGGGGAGACTCCAGCCCCGATAGCCGGCCTAAAGCTGGGTCAGAGAAAAGGAGACATGACTCGAGCTAGGGGGTCCGACGCTAGAGGTGCTTGGGGGGAAGTGAGCCCCCAGACAAACTTGGAGAGGAGACCAGGGGCCAGGCCTTCAGTCCAGGACCGACTTGGTCCTAAGGACAGGTTGCCGGAGCATATACGGGCTCGACTTGGGCCCGTAACAATAGCTGAAGATCCTGTGTCGAAGAAGAGGACTCGGGCCAAGGAGGTTCCCATGATCATCCGGGCCAGGCGAACTCGGGCTCCACGAGACCCGAAG
Organism: Agrostemma githago; assembly: GCA_958450325.1. NCBI lineage: Eukaryota > Viridiplantae > Streptophyta > Magnoliopsida > Caryophyllales > Caryophyllaceae > Agrostemma > Agrostemma githago. Next base: position 42,884,392 of record OY288250.1, read on the forward strand.
GACAAGGGCAAGGGCAAGATGCCCGGATACTAGTCTCCGTTCTTATTATTTAGATATTATTACTATTTTTGTTGTGTGTTTTATTTTTCGTGGCTTTTTTTAATTTTGGACTACCGAGTTTATCGGTTTTTTTTAAATAATAAAAGTACTATATTAGTGAAGCCGTTCCTGTCTTTTTTTCGTTATTGCGGTGGTTGCGCCCTTTTGAGGGGCTGCCTACGTATCCACAGTTAGTGGAATCAAACCAAACGTAGTTCGGGAGTAGATTTTTTTTTTTTTTGCAATTTCGAAATACATCAAGACTATGAGTTCAAGATGTGCGACAGTAGGATAAATAATCCTAACTTATTGACTTGCTTATATGTTTTGAAAAAAAATGCTTTTAAATAATTTTTGCAAATGACAATTGAGATAAGGTTAGGGGTAATAGAGCTTCAGCTGGTCTACGTTGGTTGGTTTGACAAATTCATTCCCGTCCAGGTCCGTCAGCATTACTGCTCCTCCTGATAGAACCTTCTTGACTAGGTATGGCCCAGCCCAATTGGGTTTGAATTTTCCTCTTGGGTCAACCGGTAGTAAGGCACGAACCGATTTTAGGACCAAATCCCCTTCCTTGACATTCTTGGGCCTAACTCTTTTGTTAAAGGCCCGCTTGATTCTTTTTTGATATATTTGGATGTTATTGAGAGCCCGCGACCGTCGTTCGTCCAAGAGAATTAACGAGTCATATCGAGCTTGAACCCAATCCGCTTCGGGCACTTGGCTTTCTAGTAGAATTATGAGAGACGGTATCTCCAATTCGACTGGCTGGACCGCTTCCATGCCATACGTTAAATAATATGAAGTTGCCCCGGTTGCAGTTCGGATCGACGTCCGATAACCCCATAGGGCAAAGGGTATTTTGTCGGGCCAGTCCCGATAGTTATCAGCCATCTTTTTAAGTATGGTGACAATTGTCTTATTAGCAGCCTCCACCGCCCCATTTGTTTGAGGATGGTAGGGCGAAGATGTATGCCTCTGGATTTTGTATTTCCCTAGCAAAGTAGCGGTTTCGGCTTGGAAGTGGGTCCCGTGATCACTGATAAACTCGTGTGGGATCCCGTACCGACATATGATTTTATTCTGGATAAATTTGGCTATGTGCTTGGCGTTCAAGACACGGTATGATTCAGCTTCGACCCATTTGGTGAAATAGTCGATAGCCACCAAAATAAAACAATGACCTCCCGTCCCGGAAGGGTTCACTTTTCCAATTATGTCAATCCCCCATGTCGAAAATGGCCATGGCGACGTCATGGTGTATGGTAGGGACGATGGCATGTGTTGAACATTGCCGAAAATTTGACAATTATGGCAGTGTTTGACATATGATTGACAGTCGGTTTCCATACTGTTCCAGTAGTATCCGAGCCTCATGAATTTTCGGGCTAGCATATGGGCGTTCATATGCGGACCATTTTCACCGTCGTGTACTTCGGCCATCACTTTTTCGGCTTGCGTTTTGTCGATACATAGGAGTAAAGCCCTCTGTGCCGTCTTTTTGTATAGCTGCCCGTCGTCCGTTCGAATGAATTGGGTGGCCGGTCTTCGAAGGGCTTTCTTGGCCCGATTTTCAGTTCCCGGGGGATATTCTCCCGTAGTCAAATGGATTAGGACAGCCTGATACCACGGTTCTGGATCGGTGATCTCGATATCTTGAATGACGTTAACATATGCCGACTCAGACCGTCTTTCGACGCAGATTGGCATACTTGACATATGTTCTGGGATGTTTAGTAAGGATGCCAATTTGGAAAGTGCATCTGCCAACTGATTTTCTTCACGTGGGAGGTAGATGTATTCTACTTTCTGGAATTGTTTCTCTAGAACCCTTACTCGTGCTTGGTAAGCCACGAGATTGGCATTCCGAGTTTTCCATTTTTGAAGGGCTTGATTGATGACTAGGGACGAGTCCCCGTGAACCCGGAGATTTGTGACTCCTAAATCAGCAGCTTCTTGTAACCCGTGGATGCATGCTTTATACTCGGTCGCGTTATTAGTCACATCAAAATCCAGTTTGATGGATAACGGGGTGTGCTCCCCTTGTGGTGATATAAGGAGAATACCGACTCCGAACCCTCGAAAGTTGGATGCTCCATCAAAATACAAGTCCCATGTTTCGGTGTCAGTATGGAATATGTCTTCGTCAGGAAAGGCCCAAGTATCGGTATGGCCCTCTTCAGATATCGGGTTGTCGGCGAGGAACTCGGATACCACCCGACCCTTGATGGCTTTTAATGGTACAAACTTGAGGTCAAACTCAGCTAGCATTAAAGTCCATCTGGACATTCTTCCATTAAGAATGGGCTTCTCGAACAAGTATTTGATTGGATCCATTTTGGACAGTACATGTACCTCGTGACTGAGGATGTAGTGCCGGAGCTTTTTAGTGGCCCAGACCAGAGCTAGGCACGTTTTCTCGGGAATTGTATACTTGCATTCATATTCTAGGAACTTTTTACTGATGTAGTAAATAGCCCGTTCGTCTGAATTGACTGTCTGGGCCAGCATAGCCTCCATGGCTGTTTCTGTCGTCGTTAGGTATAACGACAAAGGCAAACCGGGTTGAGGTGGCATTAATACCGGCGGAGCAGACAAGATCTCCTTGATTCTGTCAAAAGCCGTTTGACATTTATCGTCCCATACTACCCGTTCCCCTATCTTCAGTTTCTTGAAAATGGGTTCACATACCATGGTTAGCTTTGAAATAAATCGGCTGATGTATTGGACTTTCCCGAGAAACCCCCTTATTTATTTTTCGGTCTTCGGTGGTTGCATCTCGGTGATGGCTTTGATTTTGGCCAGGTCGACCTCGATGCCGCGTTGGCTAACGATATGGCCCAGTAGTTTGCCTGATGTTACCCCGAAACTGCACTTTTGAAGGTTCAACCTCATGTTGTACTTACGCAGTCGGGTGAAGAATTTTCTTAGGGCAGCGACATGCCCGTCTAGGCCTTTAGACTTAACAATCATGTCATCCACATAAACCTCCACTTCCTTATGCATCATGTCATGTAACAAGGTCGTGACTGTTCGTTGATAAGTGGCTCCGGCATTAACGAGCCCAAACGGCATAACTGTATAACAATAAGTACCCCATGGCGTGGTGAAAGTGGTTTTACCCATATCTTCTTCTGCCATCTTGATTTGGTTATACCCGACATACCCGTCCATAAATGATAGAAGGGCATGATCAACTGTGTTGTCCACCAGTATGTCGATGTGTGGCAACGGAAAATCGTCTTTCGGGCTGGCCTTGTTAAGGTCACGGAAATCTACACATACCCGCACCTTGCCGTCCTTCTTGGGTACCGGCACGATGTTTGCAACCCAGTCTGGATATTCAGACACTTGTATAAAGCCCGCTTTGATTTGTTTGTCTACCTCTTCTTTGACTTTGAGAGACCAATCGGGCTTCATTCATCGAAACTTCTGTTTTACCGGCTTACACCCATCTTTTATGGGTATGCGGTGTTCAGCTATTTCCCGATCTATCCTCGGCATGTCCTTGTAGGACCATACGAAGACATCCTTGAATTCTTGGAGGAGGTTTGTGAATTGTTGTCTCTCCTCGGGATCTAAGGATAACCCTATCTTAAGCAACTGGGGCTCTAAGGTTGTTCCCACATTGATAGACTTGGTTTCCTCGATTACCGGGTCTCGGGATTCCCTCTGTTCCAGCTGCTCAATCAGATGCGGAGGCAAGGACACCTGTTCATCGGGTTTCTCAATGTCATTGCAGAAAATATTTTTGAAATTGGAAGTATTTTGAAAATAAGACAAGTCATAAGCGGAACGGTTTTCGTTATTATTGATGGTAAATTTGGAAAACAGCTCAAAAAGAGCGGCCATCTGATCATTGGTCAGAGGCGGGATTGAGAGCGCTTTCGGAACAGACCCCGAGGCTACCGGTGGCAGTGATTATAGGGAGGGGGGGTTACAGTTTGGACTCTAGCATCAGACCCCTTAGACTCGAATACAGACTCAGACTCTGACTCAGACTCAGACTCGGAATCGGTGTCCGGCATGTCTCCTTCCCCGGTGGTCAGCTTGTAGATTCGGCCCTGGCCATCGGTCCACTTGATGGTCTTCCTCCTGGCTCTTTTCCCAGTATCAGCACCGACCTCCGAGATCAGCTTTGATGGATCGAACCTGTTGCTTCGAAGGATCAGGTTCACCAAGTCTTCCTTGGAGTTCAGAACAGCTTTATCTTCCCCAAATAAGAGCCCCAGCATGGGCTCGGTATTGTCAGCACCCTCCTTGGACTCAGATTGGATGAGGGCGAATATGTCATCTGGAATGTAATTGCATTCTCGAGCTAGTTCAGTCTCGGGATGTGTGATAGTTGGTTGATATAGGCCAACTTGAATAGCCCCGAATACCGGTGTGACGAAATAGTCAGCCAACCTCGGGCTATAAGGGCCCAAGTAGGTACCCTTGATGATGTTGCAAGCTTTCTCAATGCCCGCTCGGACCACATTTCCCGGGGTCACAGCATACCCTAAACCGAAGCGAGATTCCCCGTCGTTCAGGACTTCAATAATCTTCCCAGCTGGAAGGTATGGCATCGGGGTAGCCCCCGGTAAATATCCCAAATTTTGCAGCATCGTGTCGATGTTCGTGGAGAAATAGGGCCTGAAAAGACACTCTTCTTCGATCATCCCTACAAAATCGAACCCCCAAAGGTCGGCGCGGTCCGTGGCGTTACAGCTAGCCACAGTCATAGGGGTTGCCTCTAGAGTGTTAATACCGTCTTGCAGGGGCATTTTGATCTTTCGGTGAAGATTAGAAGATACCGCCTTTACAACATGGATCCATGGTCTTCCTAGGAGCAAGTGAAAAGAGGAGGTGACATCGATCACCTGGAACTCTAGCTCCTTTTCAATTGGACCCGTCATAATTGTCAGCTTAACGGCCCCAGAAACTGTCTTTGGGCGTCATAGTGTGGGCAGTTGGTATGTAGTCGGCCTCAGTGATGCCGAGGGCTTTGGCAGTCCTTAGAGGGAGGACATTCACAGTAGACCCGTCGTCAACTAGGGTCATTGGAAGGTACTTACCCCGGCAAATTACCGTGATGTACAGGGCCAGATTGTGAGAGGCCCCGAATGGTGGTAGGTCGGCATCTGAGAAAGTGACTAATGGGCCTTCTTCTTTGGACTTGCCCTTGAGGTAGGGCAGGATGGTGGCTACCATTTCAGTAGGGGTAACCTGGGAGTCGACCTTGATCTGATCGAGAGCCTTAGTAAGTGCCTCTCGATGTTCTTGTGAACTAACCAAGAGTTGTCATATAGTGAGGTCAACCCGAGCTCTTTACAATTGTTTGACAAGAGCCGTATCGGTTCTTGGCTCTTCAATGGCCTCTTCCGCCCTGGAAAGATCAGTGACGGTTGCCGGGACTGAAATGTCCTTGGAGCTAGTGGCTAAATAAGGACGACCGGCGGTGGTGAGGTGGTTACTGGCTAAGGCCTTGGACTTAGCCCTCCGGATTTCTTCGGGAGTGATAGGGATGATTTCCCCTTTGGTGAGGTACACATCTTCCTCATTATCGAACCAGATTCCATTGATTTGTGGAATGAAAGGAGAGATAAGGTGAGAACAGTCGATCACCTCACCGGTGAAGATAGCATGAGAGCTAAAGGGGTTGTCCTTGTTGTTTGGCTTGTCCCCGGGTAACGGTATTTTCCCGCTCTCAATAAAATCCTGAATCAGATGCTTCAGCTTCCAACATTTCTCGGTATCATGCCGATTGCCCCGATGATATTGGCAATAAGCTTGGGCATCGTAGCTTTTGGAGCGTTTTTCAATTGGAACTTCAGGAGTTGGGCCTATCGGTTGGGGCTAGGCCCTTGGAAGACAACCTTTGTAAGGCATATGTATAGGTAGTCCCTATATCAGTGAATACCCTAGGAGGGGTATTTCTTTTGGATGAGGCATCCAAGAGATTAACCGTATCAAAGATACTTCGGGTTGCAGCCGGGGGCTTGGTAGTGGATGAGGAAGCCCCTTGGTATCCCTTGCTAGGGGCCTTAGTCAGGCTCTCTAGTCTCAGATCATCCTCAATTCTCATGCCCATTTCAGTAAGAGTGGTGAAATTGGGGATGACAGCATACCGGAGGTGGACCCGGTAGGAAGGGAGGAGGTTTTTGACAAAGGCCTCCACTAAAGTCTTTTCATAAAATTACCCACAATAAACTTCTTACACAAAGGCCTCCACTAAACTTGCTTGAGTCGGGCGGAGAAAGGGTCAAACGCGGGATATAAACTATATCATTTGCATGACTACCCGTTAACACCTTGCAGCAAATGACTCGGTTGGCCAGGTGAGTCACAATTAAGCGCGTACCATTACACAACCCACAGAATTGATCAATGTTCCGGATAAGCATAACCATAGCACCCACTTTCAATCGTAACTCGTGATTAGGAATTCCGGAGCACTTAATGCTGTTCAAGAATTCAGTGGAGTGCATATTTCTTTTGGATGAGGCATCCAAGAGATTAACCGTATCAAAGATACTTCGGGTTGCAGCCGGGGGCTTGGTAGTGGATGAGGAAGCCCCTTGGTATCCCTTGCTAGGGGCCTTAGTCAGGCTCTCTAGTCTCAGATCATCCTCAATTCTCATGCCCATTTCAGTAAGAGTGGTGAAATTGGGGATGACAGCATACCGGAGGTGGACCCGGTAGGAAGGGAGGAGGTTTTTGACAAAGGCCTCCACTAAAGTCTTTTCATAAAATTACCCACAATAAACCTCTTACTAGAAGCATCCTCATCCATACATTTTGACTCCAATTGATTCCATAAGTCCCCAGCGGACTCTACATTTTAATAAATGTCAAAAAGAGAGTCGGACATACCATTCAAGATGTGATCACGACTAATGTAGTCATCATTAGCCCACTTATTCCTCTTACGGTTGATCTCCGCGAGAGTTTCAACACCCACAATCTCCGGCTTCGGTGTACTAAGCACGTATACAACATTCAAAGTAGTGACAAGAAAGTGCATCTTCTTTTGCCAACGTCGGAAATCCACCCCCTCGAACTTATCAAGCTTTCCAAACATTCGTTGTCATATCCTTTATGGACTCCATCTTCAAAATCAGAATATTGTGAACCTTGTAGATTGAAAACGGAACAAACGGTATTGACAACTCAATCGAATCGCGTTGAACACGCTTTCCGTAAGAATCGAGTATCACGAAATCTCTCTAGGATAAGACAATTTTACAGAATTCTAGGCTTTTGAATTTCTGAAACTTTTACCTTTTGAGTTATTGTGAATGTTGTTATGTTAACCACCAAAATCCATGACATATATGAATGTATATCCATGCATGCATACATGCATACTCTAAGTACATACATGTAAAACATGTCATATGAACTTAGACTTTAGGGAATGACACGTTGGTTCCCTCCAAAACCAACCAAATCAACTGCCAAAACAAGAGAACAAACCGCACAAAACAGAGCCGACATGGCCGTGTCGACCATAAGTGACATGGCCATGTCCAAAATGGACATGACCATGTAGGCTTCCAATAGCAAACCAATAATTTTGTACACTTGGGACATACTCATGTCTCAATATCGTCCCTTAGGGAGCGACCAAAATAGCATGTTTCTCTTAATTTTACGGTTTTAAGCTGAGTAACTTTAAACTAAATAAGTAAATACTTAGACTAACCACTTAAACCATGAAATTTATCGATATAGTGTAACCATCCCATATTGCAACGAACTCGATATTAGACTATATACAAGCGTGCACTCCGCGCCTCCGTACTTATATTATTTCGTTCTCGAGTTCATTACAATTTTGGTTTGAAAACCCGAATACACTTAAATGACTTGTGAACGAGTCACTAACAAATCATCCGTCTAATGCTCCGTTATTTTTATGACATGACAGTGATTCTAGGCTATGACATAACCAGTTTTGATGACCTTGGCTTGTATTTCCTCCATTTTCCCTAACTTTTCCTCCATTTCATTAATTTTCCCAATTCCTCATTTTATACATAAACTTCTTATTCTCTTTTACCTTATTCATTTTCCTCCACTTTCTCCCCATCTTATTCTGATCTTTAGCTTAAAATAATGATATTTTACTGATTTCTAACGATATTAATTTAATCACATTAACAAACAAAGCATTGATGTTGCACTTAAAATAAAGAATGAAAGAATTATGATAAAATGAAGAAAGAAATTAGAAATTATGCATGAAAATTTAGAATTAGAGAAAACATAGGAGATAGAGATGGTAATTAATTAGAGTTTTTGAGTAGAATAATTGTAATTTGGTCACGTTTAATGAACTCAATCAACTACAGGGGTATAAGTGAGGGTTTAGAAAATAGGAGGATATATGGTACAAAGCGGAAAAACAAGAGGGTACAACGTAGAAAAACCCAATAATTTTTACATCACGTACACTGGATAACAGTGGCGGACCCACTTTCGGAATTGAGGGTACGGTGCACGTTTTTTTCCGTCGTTGCAACACTACACCAAAAAAACTTAGAAAAAAATGGTACGGAGTATCTCATTAGCATTAAGGAGAGACGAACTCTTACATAACGTTGGTCCTACTAATCTTGTATTCTTGTTTTTGTTATTCTACCTATATCTCTCGCTAACCTAGCGAAAGACGGTCTCGCACAAGAAGACCTACTCACATACTATAGTACAATTGATAATTAACTTTCTAAATTTTATACTATTATTTTTTTTCTTTTGTGAATAATTCAGATAAACAAAAATATTTATGTTATAAATTTATAATTTTCAAAATTATTTAAACATTTTGAAAAAAGATGTCACGAACATTCCGAGGTTTTCATTGACAACTCAATTGTTAATTATTGTATAAAATTAGATGAGACTTTATAATTGTACTATATTATTTAAAATTTTATACTATCAAACATTCAATCATGAATGTACAATAAAAAAACGATTAAAAGTAACGATTAAATGTTTGTCTCAGTTATTTGTTTACTTTTAAATTATTTGTGCAAATATTTTTAATTAAAGGTAAATATGACCGAGACGTAAGCAGTAATAAGAAAACAAATCACAAATGAAATTGGTCGAAGTATTTTTTTTATAAGTGAATTGAACTAAAAACAGAAAAAGGGCAACAAATGCACTAGTGTAGGATTGAACTCGGGTAAGGTGCACCACTCCTACTATAATGTTTATCTTGGATGCTTAAAGAATATATATCAGTTTACCAGCGCAAATATTTTAATCCACGAGAACAAACTAACAAAGGGTGCGCACTTGGGGGTCTATGCGCACCCCTAGATCCGCCCACGCTGGATAAACCACATTTTTTACAAGGTTGATAGACACAAAATCTAGAAGGCATATAACTTCCACAAGGTCGATTATTTGGGGATTAAACCAGACTGAGACGACCATCTTTGAGAGTTTCCCCCAAGTTTTAACCAATAAACTTCATTCATGCGTGCAAGCCCGCTATTATTTTGTCATTGGTAGTAAGGATGTCAATTTCACCCGAACCCGGTTAAGTTTGATCCCCCCGGAATAAAATTAAAGGACGAAAACTCGAACTAAATGGATTTTAAGCGGATAGCGGATGAATCGGGTGATGGATCGGGTCGGATTCGGGTGGAGATGTTTCACCCGTCATCCGATCCGTCCACCCGTTTATAGATTAAAAAAATTAAAAAATAATTGAATGAATTAAGAAAGTAATTTATTTTAATCTCTTTGTATACTCATTACTAGTTTTGTACCCGCGCAAATTGCGCGGTTGTATTTTCAAAAATTGTATAATTTTTCATTAAACACGTCATGACAAAGATATGGCTAAATATTTAATAGTTTGCATCAATCAATAACAAAACATCCGACTAACAAAAAAAAATTAAACAAAGATAATGATTTTCTTTGTTTAAAATGGCGTACACATTAAAATATAAAAGTAATTAGTAAGAAAAGAGAAAAGTCAATATCTACGCGAGTATACAAATTTAATTACGAATATTGGAAAACTTCATGATACACTACATTAGTAGTAGTATCAGAAGTTCGATTATTGCTATCAAAAATAAGGATTTTCAATCCATTTTTGTTGGTGACCCTCGATAAAGCAACATATAATTGACCATGTGTGAACATGGGCTTGGGGAGATATAGAGCAACGTGCGACAACGATTGCCCCTGACTTTTGTTGATCGTCATGGCAAAGCATAAAGAAATGGGAAACTGGCAAAGCATAAAGAAATGGGAAACTGCCGTCGAGTAAACCGAACGGGAAACTTGCTTGAGTCGGGCGGAGAAAGGGTCAAACGCGGGATATAAACTATATCATTTGCATGACTACCCGTTAACACCTTGCAGCAAATGACTCGGTTGGCCAGGTGAGTCACAATTAAGCGCGTACCATTACACAACCCACGGAATTGATCAATGTTCCGGATAAGCATAACCATAGCACCCACTTTCAATCGTAACTCGTGATTAGGAATGCCGGAGCACTTAATGCTGTTCAAGAATTCAGTGGAGTGCATATTAGGCTGGCCCGGAACTATCTCGTCCATACATACCTCATCAGAGCTTAGATAGACCTGCTCTACACCGTCAAGAAGAGATAACACATAGTCCTTAATCAACTCAACAAATTCGTGTGTAGGGGCCAAAATCGCTCGTTGCTGGAGATAATCCTCATGTCACAGTCGATCCCGCAGGCCGGGATATGTGCTAGACACAATTGATGCAATAGGTTCATTGACATTGTGGATAAGAAGTTCATTCGAAAATTTAACATCAACCTCGCCATCGTTGCGCCCACCTTCCACACCATCACCAACTCTAAGGATCCAATCCGAGAAGTCTAGTATTTCTTGTGCATTATGAGAAGAGGCACCAACTTGAAGGCGCATGTTCTGGGTAAGTGTGAGCACCTATATAAATAAAGTAAACAAAAGGTGGAATGATTCATAGTCATGGAAAAAATAGATTCAAACTGAAAAGTAGATGACACGACAGACAATGAAATCACTCATAGGAAATGCAATAGAAGTTACCTTGCATGATGACCATAAAAAAGATGAAAATAAAGATGCATGCACAATGTCAGACCTACTCCCTTTAGGTACAACTGGGAGTATTTGTCGAAAGTCACCTCCAAAAACAACAATTTTACCCCCGAAAGGCAGGTCCGCATTCCGTGGGCTCACAGCACACATAACATCTTTCAAACTGCGATCAAGAGCCTCAAATGCATGCTTATGGATCATGGGTGCCTCATCCCATACAATGAGACTTGTCTTCATTATAAGCTCAGTTAAATCCGATCCAGGCTTGATATTGGAGCAAGTGGGAGTCTCGTCAACATTGATCGGAATGCTGAATCTGGAATGGGCTGTCCTACCTCCAGGAATTAAAGTGGCCGCAATTCCACTAGACGCAACAGGGAGCACAATCTGTCCCTTGCTGCGCAAATCGGCACATAATGTTCGCCATATAAATGTTTTCCCTGTACCTCCAAAGCCATACACAAAGAAAACGGCACTTCGTTGCGCTGTAACGGCAACAGTAATTTCATCGTATACAGAACGTCGGTCGGTAGTGAGCATAGGCAAGGCAACTTCGAATTCGCGACGCAAAGCATCCCTATCATACGATAACTCATCTCGGACCAACGTGTTACATAAGCCAGAAACAACTGATGAATCAGGAATGGGCATGTCTTCAAATCTAGCTAAACTACTACCATTACTTTGCAGTAAAACCTCAATATCGAGTAGGGCTAAGTTATGAATCTCTTCCTCAGTCAACTCCAAATCTAAGACAAAATGCAACCAACGTAAAAATGAATTCAAAATAATCTTTAATGAGAATACAAAGTGAATACAATTTGCAACTGTGGGTACTAAAAATATATACTACATAATATGAAGATAACAGCTGAACTTACTGGGATTCGATAGAAGCCTCCGTTCCCTGAAGTGGATGTCATCGGATAACAGTTCCCACGTCTCATCCCACACAGTATAAGGCATCGACATAGAATTGGATAACAACAATGACACGAAAAGATGCCTAAGATAAGTCCCTGACTCCCAATAGTGCGCTTCCTTAATCGCATCGACATACTCAGAATCGTCACCAATCAAGGCAAGAGCAAAGCACGCTTCTCGGAAAGTCTGATAACTTATACCATTCACAGTTCGAATGTCCTCATAACACATTGCTCCTCTAGAATGGTTCAGCATCGTTCTCATGTAGTAGAGTTCACCACATTTTGGGGGAATGTGGTGCAACCTAGCTACCAATTGCAAAAAACTTTTGCCTACGCTTCCACTTCTTTTTAGTCTTATCCCATACGTACCTTTGAGGAATCTCGGATAGAAGTAGATCACGTGCATCAGGGTCTCTAGCATTCAACGCAAACCAATCGATGAATTTTGACATAGCAACGCTTGAGTTATCAAGAACCTCATCAATTGGGTCATCATCTTCGAAGATGACAGACTGCTCCCTCGGGAGGTGGAATTGAAGTTTTTCAACACCAGGAGTCCTATAATGGATGTCAAAAGCAAATATCCTCCAAACAGCTTCACATGCAGATACATATCGACAATCGTACAACTTCTGAATTTGGTCGATCTGATTTTGGTTATTGCGACGACTATAGGATGATTCCATTGTAACACGATCAGGCCCTTTATTGATATACTTGAAGAGATATTTAATTGACCTGGCTTGATTGCACCACTCCACATTTATGTGAGCACGATATTTATCGATGAGGTAAGGATTGTAGGGAACAACATACCGATTATCAATTGGCACACCGTTTTTTAGAATTGTACGACCATTATCTCTTCTCTGGTAAATAGGAAAACCATTCTTGTCAACTGTAGTTCTGTGGTTGAATTGCTTTGGAAACTTACGAATGCATGCATCTTTTACCATGCACGGTGATTGAGGATTTGCTACACCGCAAGGACCATGGATCATTAACTCCGATACTGCAGCGTGTAATATGGGATTCTGCCTTTCGTCGGGAATCTCGGCCGAAATGATCCTATCTACATCTGCCACCTCCGGGAATTTGTCATCTCGATGAAGGAACAGCAGGATGTGTGCGTGTGGGAGTCCTCTCTTATGGAATTCGACTGTGTACACAACTACAAACGATTTGAATTTAAAAATGAGTACAAAGGGAAACAATTTAAAAAAGCACGGGTGAAGTAAGATTGGATTAAAAAAAAGATATGAAAATACATACCTGCTTTAGTCCTCCCGAAGATTTCGCGAACTTTCAAGTCCTGTATTAACTCGTATAGCTTCACCTGAAAAATTCGCGACAAAATATTTGGACGATCTTCAGAGCGAAGACCCCTTCTACTCACAAAGCGGGTGACCTCTGGCCATTTAGGATTGCAGGTAAAGGTAATGAACAGGTCTGGATAGCCACACCACCTACAAATAGCCATAGTGTCCAGATACTTTGACCTCATAAAAGCATCACCGGATGTGTAAGAGGACGGTATGATGTAGCGACTGTCGGTGGACGATGGATCAACATTACCTCCTTCAACTGCATCAACAACATTCTTGTACTTGTCAACCCTCAGTAAATCTTGGTTGAACCGTAAGAATGATAATCTTTGCGACTCAACCATCATGTATCCGTCAACGCAAATCTACTGGAATAAGTTGCAAGCTTGTGACCACGTAGGGAACTCAATTTCCATTTGTCTATCTTGAAACCGGAAGGCAAAAAACTCACGTAAAGTAAGCTCCTCACGCGGTTTAAGGCTATTGCTTATACCAATGGACGCTTCACTGTGCGGAATATGTAAACGGAATCCATCCTCCCCATATGGGAGCAAAATAGGATATTGTAGGGCAAGATACGATGGATGAAGCTCAGAAATATGCTGCAATTGTACACATGATTTTTGAACAATAATGTCCCGATGTTCCATGTCGGGACCTATGTCACCTTCAATCACAGCAGCAACTTCTGAAGCAGTTGGACGGTTATAAGTTCTCCCATCGGTGCATCTACGTGCAATCAGTCTAATACTGACATCCCCTTCTACATCTGACGACAATCTGTCCCTAGCCCTACGAAAGGTCTTTGCAAGAGGATTATGTTCATCGATCATCTTCTTCAGTATCGACATAAGTTCCTCATTGAATCTACTACGCCCACCGCCACTGCTTATATGAAAAGAAAATGTACAAAGCAATAAAACTTCAAAAATGCATAAATATGACCAATCAAATTCACAAAATGAGCATACAGAAGGTACTTACGTTACGGCATTTATTCAGTTGTTAACCTCTTCCTCCGTATCGTAGATGTATAACTGGCAGAACTTTGGAATTGATCCATCAGTAGGGAGCAAACTGCCAATTCGATGAACATTCTGTCCTCCTATCCTAAATTTGTATGGACCTCGACCAAGGTTGACTGTTTTATCAATAATGCCACCAGTGGACGACCAAGCATACCCACAATTGTAACCGCGAATATTACTAATGAACGTAGAACTTAGACGGTGTTGTCTTGTCAATAGTGACTTCAACAATTCAGGTGGTTGACTTATATATGGCAAGGTTACCTTCCCATCTGAGCAACATAGGGAAAATCTTGGATTTGTCGTGCCTTTTCCTTTACCAATCCTTTCCTTATACCACATCTGAGCTTTGCACATTTGACATTCATACTCCGGGTCACCAATATCCCAATAAACTAAACCCGCGACAATAGATTATGAAAAACAACTATAACAATAATGGAATATGCAACATTTATATAAACAGGATTCTAATAAATTTTATATAGAACTGGACAATTCGAGAAAAGGGTAAGGGAAACCAGCACCAATATCTGGAACTCCACCAGTGGCATTGTTGGTCAATCCTTCTTCAAATTGGTGATGATGAGAATCGTCATCAATGAACATACTATCAAATAAAGGATTAATAGGTGGAGTTGATGAAGTACAGGCCTCATTGAACTCAGAACGTAAATTTGGTACTGAATCAGTAGTCAGTGAGGCGTCCGAATCGTCACACTCTGTAGAAAGTGTACATATTGTATATATAATTTGTTCAAAGGCACCATTCTTTAAAACTCAAAATAAAACGTTGAGAATCACAACTAATATAATGCATTGTAAGAACTGAAAGTGTCATTGCAATACAAATAAAAATTGTTGACAAAAATACACGCAAATCACCTGGTTGAGTACGAAGAACTGAGGAGGTGCACCTTTTTTTTTCTACATTAAGCTCTTTTCTACGGGCTCTTTTAAGTTTTGTCGCTTGTTGCACCGGTGAAAGAATGACAGGTTCAAGTGAAAGAACAGAGAAAGGGGTTGCACTAAAAAAAGGAGGAGTTGAAGGACAATGGGGCGAGGCACGACGACGACGTGAGGCAAGTCGTCGTATAGGTTGATGAGTTTGACCATCTAATAAGAACACGCAACATTAAAATATATTAAAAAGAATGATTCAGAAAACTGAGAAATGAAAGTATATATACATACACACATACCAACATAGGCACGTGGAGACACACATATATGTCATTGTGAGAATGGAAAAAGAGAGGCGAATAAGAGGTACCATTGGTTATATCTCTTAGGGGAGTACAAACGCCTGACACAGGCTGCTGATTTGATTCAATATTTTCATTAACAAATCTACTGCTTTCACCACCTGAATAGTAATATCAATTTCATGTTGAGTTTAGTTACAGAGAAAGAGAAAAAAAAATCCCTGAATACAAACGAAAATCAAAACTAAGGAATATTATGACAGATTGACACATGAAATTGTATAAACGGTAAAAAAAATCTTACGTAAACATACACTTAAAAATAAAAGCAGAATTAAAACATGTTAAGAAATAGTGGTAACTAAATAGGTTTAAAGTGTAAGTGGACTAACTGAACTGGATGTCTCTAAATTGAACAAAACTTAAAGTGTAGAAAGCGAACTGAACTGAATATTAATATTACAATTAATTTTATGGCTGAATACAAACAAAAACACTTAGTTTTAAGGTTAACAACAACAACAACAACAACAACAACAACAACAACAACGATGATAACAACAACAACAACAACAACAACAACAACAACAATAACAACAATAATAATTACGAATGATGTTAATATTAACAATAATAACAATAATAATATTAATATTAAAAATAATACTAATACTAATTATAATAGTATATGCTAAGCTATATTTTTAGATTGTATTTAGTCAGATTTATATTTATTAAATATATTTAAGCGAATATTTGATAAATATATTTAGTAGTCAAATTATGGAGGCATGTAGAGGTACACAGACATATATCTGTGTAAGAGGCGAGTAAGAGGTACCATTGATAATATCTCTTAGGGGATTACGGACGCCTAACACATGCTGTTGATTTGGTTTAATATTTTCATTTGCAAATCTACTGCTCTCACCACCTGAATAATAATACCAAATTCATTAAGTGAACATCATTCAATACAACATATAATCAAACCAAAAAAAATCTTATCAAATATGGGTACATAAACTTGACTAAACATTATTGAAAAATCTTACATGAAACCAACACAAAACGGGATCGCGGCTACAAAACAGAACGGGGAATCAAAATATTTCTTAAGAAATAACTAAATGTCCCGGTTAGACCATGCAAAATAGGTCTATGGGTGGAGTTCAGGTCGATTCAGGCCTCAAAACTAAGGAATATTATCACAGGTCGGCACATAAAATTCTATAAACGGTAAAAAAAATCTTATGTAAACATACACTTAATAATAAAAGGTAATAAAAACATGTTACGGAGTAAGAAATAGTGGTAACTAATTAGACTTAAAGTGTAAGTGAACTAACTGAATTGCAAGTGTCTAAGTTGAACGGAACTTAAAGTGGAGAAAGCAAACTGAACTGAGTAGTAATATTCCGTATTACAAATAATTTTACGGTTGAGTACCCAAAAAAAACAATTAATTTTATGGTTAACAACGACGACAACAACGATAATTAATATTAACTTGAAAACAACACGATAGAAATAGAAGCCCAAACCAAATTCTGGCCCAAATCAGAAACAGGAACCAAACAAAACTCTATCAGGCCCAAATTTGGACACCTTAACAAATATGGCTCAAAATTCGACCATATCAAATCTGGCTTAAATCTGATCACCATAATGAATCTGGTCACCCTATAAAAATAAATCTAGCCCAATTTCTAAATTGTAATAAAAAACAAACAGATTATTTTGAAATTATAAAAATAAATCTGTCACAAAATCAGGCCCAATTTCTACCTTTAACACTACTGGCCCAAATCTAATACCCTAACCCTAACACTCTCACCCAGTTAAATACCCTCCCTCACTTCTCACTCCTCACTCCTCACTCAGTCACTCTCACCCTCCCTAATTAAACCCTACCATCACTCAGTCACCCAGTCACTCTCACCCTCACCAATACTGTCCTAAAAATCCGCCGTTCCAAAACTGAAGAATCATCTAGAATCCTTCGAAATTTTACCTCTCGATCCATATTCATTGTCCGAAAAAAATGAAAGGTTGTTCATTCACCAAATTTATATGCCTATGTATATCTCAATCGCCATTTATATGACTTGATGATGAAAATACATATTCTATACGAAGAATTTATGAAGACTATGTTCAAGATCGGAGAGTAATTGGGGTTTAGAAGTCATTGGATGCATGGTTTCTTCTTTCTTTATTATATTTTAAGAAATAATTATGCAACCGAGGTATACGTACTTCTTTCTGAAATCTTTTTTTTCTAAAGTTCTCATATTCTGGAATTTTCGGATATTTTGTTGAAATATTGTAGATTCATTATTTATAATAATTCGTAAATCTGGAAAAATAAATATAATATAATCTGAAAAATTTTATTTTTATTAATCGTAAATAAAAATCTGGAAATATAATATTAGTATGAATTGTAAATCTGGAAATAAAATATAATAAAAGTAATTTTTTTATTTTTTTAATAATCTGGAATATATTTTGGAAAAATAAATAAATAAATATAATCTGACATTTTTAATTATTTATTAATCCTAAAAAAATCTGGAAATATAAAATTAGTATAAATCGTAGATCTGGAAATATAATATAATAAACATAATTTTTTTTATTTACATTTACATTTAGACTTTTTTTTTCTTTAATTTACTCTTATTATTATTATTTTATTTTGCAATTAATTAGAAATGAAATAATCAAACATATTGTGCCTGGGATTTGTCCTCTTGAATTTGTTGAAAAAGTTACTGTGACATTTTTTTTATAGAAGGAAAATTGATGACCTTAGGAATGTTACACTAAATTGTGGACTATTTCCAAAAATATTAACATAAACAAATCTCAAATTAAGACTAAAAATATCAATAAAATAGAATAAGGTACTCAAAAGTTTCAATAAGAAAGATGGTAAATTATTAAAAATGAGGAAAATACTGGAGTAATAGAGGAGTATAAATGATTTTTTTCAAAAATTGAATGGTTGCTTAATTTCTTGTTAAAATATTGTGAGAAAATACATATGATAAGAAATAAAACATACTTGTTTTGCTTGACTTAGCTTCAATTGATGTTGATTTGTTTTGTTTGTTTTTCTTCTCCATAATTTTTGTTGTTTCCTCTTTGTATCAATGAGCAACTTTTCCTGGATGATTGTTTCTTACCTTATTGGGATGTAGAGATTATAAAGTGCTTTTATAGATAATAATTGTTAATATTTGGGAGTTGTGGGTTAGTGGGTAGTTTTAGTCTAACTAACTTATTAGATAGTTGATATTTTTCTACTATTTTGTAATGATTATTTATATGACAACTTAAATAATTAACCTTTTTGTGATTATGTCCAAGGTGCTTATTTTAACTTTGCTTTTGTAGTCAATCTCGATTTGTGGATTTAGTATTAAATTTAGTATTTCATTGTTTCAATAACTCTTATTCTTAGTATTACACTGTTTCAATAACTTTGATTCGTAAAAGATGATAAACACATAATTCTCATTTTTTTGTACAGATTTCTCACCTATGTCCCATTGATGTGCAAGTTTCGATGTTCTGATTGGAACGAATAATTATACAAACATGGCTGCCAAATTTTGGAACGACCGAATGCATCGGTTGTGAGTCTATCGTAAGAGTCTGATTTGGTAAATAAGAAGTTGTACACCCATTATCATTGTAATGTAATAGTGTCGTAGGTAAAGACCTCGATGATGAGCAATAACCGTGGAACAACTAAGAGGATATGAATGCGGACTCTCTTTCCGCTAGCATTATTAATTCCGAGGAAGACGCTCTTAGCATGAGTCGGTAGAGTACAGTAGACTATCTGTTTCATTGTGGTGCCTCCATTTTCTTTGGATTTAATATATAAAAGATAAAAGATTATCGTAAATGGATAGACTATGGTACCTCTTCCATCTAATTGAAGTGTATCCTCGGTCATAAATTGCTAGTGGAGATTGTAGAATAGCATTCATACCTTATGTTGGAAGAAATTATTGCCTGAGAGGCTAGTGGAGTGCGTAATGATAAATGGATGAACCATATTAAAATCCAGAAACCATGCAAATCCAACTAAATAAAACAGAAAGTACTTTAAACGAATCCTTGTGATGGGGTGGCAAATAAAACTGAAAGTGAAAAATGTCAGTAACTTTAATTAAAGATGCTGGACTGATCACCCTTTAACTTGTGATTGTTAGACTGGCAGTCCTCTTCTTTGTGTTGGATACTGGGTTATCTGAATTTGATTGTATGCAGTCTATATGATCTTTTCCATGTCTTTTTGTCCTCTGCTTGGACTGTGGCTTTACCGCCTCTCCTGCATCGCTGGTCTTGTCAAATGTTGCACCTAGCAATGGTTTTTTCCCGGTACTGGCAACAACTTTGTTGTCTTCTTGTAATGGTAAGATTGGTCTTCCCATGACTGCTTCATTTGGGGTAGCAGTTTCGACAACATGGTATTGGAAATGCATTCCTACATTAAAGTTTTGTTTCAGTCAATAATTGATACGCAATCGGTACTTTTATTATATTGCATTTTAAATTATCTGTACTTATAGAAATATAAACTACTAACGAATAATAGGAGTAGTGAAACTGTGATTTACCGTTTCCACAGGACGGTTCTTTGATGCCACTGACACCGGTGCAGTACTCCCTGCACCGTCATTGTCTACCACCTCCACTGACTGCACATATTATTTTGTTACTTACACACAAAGAATGGTCATATGAGATATTGGTTATGATAATGATTAGTTGAATACCGTATGTGTTGTTGGTTGTGTAGACATTAGGTTTCTCCATTCCATCTTCTTTGCTTCATCGTCACAAATATCAATGACTCCATAGCATTTTGAATTTTGTTTGATGTTGAAATCTTGGGTGATTTTGATTTTCAAGAGGTATTCTTTCTCTATAATTGAACTGAATTCTTTGGGAGGTAAACCATTTGGGCTTGAGTCCTGCATTTATGTGATATGTTAGTTGTGTAGTTACTTTTAGGTACTGCTAAAATTTGAGATAGAACACTCTTACCGTTCTCTCTTGTAGTAGGTCATTTGCCGTCTTTCCTATGAGTTTTGTCATTTGTTCATTCCAAATAATAACCTCAGCGATTTCACATACGTCGTCAAACACGGTGAATCTAGCCTTGTATCTATTTAAAAGAATTTATTGTGATAGTTAGGTGAGAAATTGGATGTTCAGAAAAGGAATTTTTTTGATGTACCTCATCATGGGTTCCCACATTCCTTGACCATTAACTTGGCAATCTATCTTTTGACAGTACCACATTCCGTCCTCCATCTGTGACGTCTTAAACCTGCACTCGCCGCATGAAGGGTAACACCAATCTTTTGATGTGTCCATCTCGTAAATGGTAGCCAGTGTAACAAATACCCCAGCCTGCGTAAGTTTGTTTTTAGCTACAATTATTTAAATGATTCAATTTTTTCATAATGTACAATTTTTTACCTGGGTTGCTTCTTATAACTTACAGAATTGATAGACAATTTGTGGTGAGACATAATTGAATAATATTTTCTAGGGTTATTTCATAACAATAATACCAATTATGGGGGTGCTTCTTATATAAATACAAACTATACGTAATCCCGTTTTAATATGAACTATCCTCTCGTTAATCTCTCTTTATAACCAATGCCTTTTTTTACCTGTAAAACCGGTAATTGTGACCTGCTAGGTTTTGGTGCGCCTCTTCTTCTTCTTCCCCTTTATATTCATCAACTTAAAAGTCACCCTCCATTATCAACCTTCAAAACCCTCATTGATACAATGAGATGTGGTTATTCATCTGGATCCTCCTCTAATTCGTATCCTTCAAATGTCAGATATTTTTTTTTGCAAACGTCAGATGCTATTATTTATTTACCATAATTTCAAAAAATTTAAGAAAATCAATGGCGAGAGGAGATGTCGAGTTCAACAATGGCGAGAGAAGAGTACGTAGTAACGAGAGAGAAAGTGTACAGAGTATGGTGGGAGGGGGACTTTAATTCAAAAAGAAATTAAAAGGAAAAGGGAACCGGCTCATCAGGTAGCCGGTAACTTGTTCTAAAGAGAGATTAATGTGGGGATAGTTCATATTAAAATGGGATTACGTATAATTGGTATTAATATAAGAAGCACTCTCATAGTTGGTATTATTGTTATGAAATAATCTTTTTAATTATAGTTATTTATTCAATTGATTTGCTTGAATATGATTAATTTCTTACTTCACATTCTTATACACCTTTTTAATTTTGGTGGTGAGACAAACTTCTTGAAGTGTTGGCTGCGTTGTGAGGGCGTTTTGAGGACATCGTCAATTGCATGTTTGGAGCAGCGTGTGGACATTGGTGGTGATCATTTCAATAAAGACAATTAGATAAGTTAACTCCTCCCTTTTTATAGAATAATTTTTTTTGGTGCAGTTACACTAAAATAACAACAAAATGACTTACACTAACATATGATACTAATCACACTGACATGTGATACAACATTATTTAATGACACTACATTATTTGTTTAATTATTATAACTACTATAGATAAATGCTGTTATGGATGAATTGTCATGGGAAATTCATAATTGGTTAGACCTTAAATAATTAACACGGTATTTATTAATAAAATATTTAATTGATTGGCCCACATATTTTTTTACGAAAATATTTAGTAACAGCTGACTAAAATTCCTGTTTAGATATCACTTAAGCTGATTGCCGCATGAATTCTTGACCGTCAAGGACTAAACTCTAATTGATTGTTACGAAATGAATTTATAAAACTATTAAATTTAGTATTTCACAGTTTCAATAACTCTGATTCTTAGTAGTCACACTAACATGTGATACACCATTATTTATTGACACTAAATTATTTGTTTAATTATTGTAACTACTTTAGACGAATGCTGTTAGAGATGAATTGTCATGGGAAATTCATAATTGGTAAGACCTTAAATGATTAACACGGTATTTATTAATAAAATATTTAATTGATTGGCCCACATATTTTTTTACGAAAATATTTAGTAACAGCTGACTAAAATTCTTGTTTAGATATCACTTAAGTTGATTGCAGCATGAATTCTTGACCGTGAAGGACTACAACTCTAATTGATTATTACGAAATGAATTTATAAAAGTATTAAATTTAGTATTTCAATGTTTCAATAACTCTGATTCTTAGTAGTTACACTAACATGTGATACATCATTATTTAATGACACTAAATTATTTGTTTAGTTATTGTAACTACTTTAGACGAATGCTGTTATAGATGAATTGTCATGGGAAATTCATAATTGGTAAGACCTTAAATGATTAACACGGTATTTATTAATAAAATATTTAATTGATTGGCCCACAAATTTTTTTTCAAAAATATTTAGTACAGCTGACAAAAATTCTTGTTTAGATATCACTTAAGTTGATTGCTGCATGAATTCTGGACCGTGAAGGACTACAACTCTAATTGATTGTTACGAAATGAATTTATAAAAGTATTAAATTTAGTATTTCAATGTTTCAATAACTCTGATTCTTAGTAGTCCACTGTTTGAGCAACTGTCACATCACTTAACCTGAACCGTAACATTACCTCTAGGCTGTTTTTAATTTCTTTCAGTGTCTTGCATATCGCTCCCATGAGTATGCTGCGAGAGTCACATGTGGTTGGCAGACTTGTCTTCCATCTGTCGGGTTCGTCCGAGGGTGGGTAGCTGAAATAATGATGGGTACTTAATTGACACTGTCACATGAGAATGAACAATACAAAATTAAGGGAGATATGTACTTACGTTCTCTAGAATTCTATCACCTCTTCAATTTTAGGGTTGGCCAAAATCTTTGATGCATCACGTGTCGTAACACTAACTCCACCAAACGAAAAATAACATGTGTTGTTATTAACTGTTCTTTACTAATTAAAAGAAGACAGTTTGTCGAGTCAAATTGAGGATATAAGTTCAGACCCTTCCACACATTACGTTTGACATGCATTAGTACTATAATCGATTTATCTTTCTGCATGAAGTGGTTGACAATTTGAATTATGTCTGATATAAATTCTCCGAACACTGAGCATGATATCTTTTCTTTCCTGCATGCAATAACTATTGTGAGAATGTTTGAAAGGGTAGATAAATAATTTGATATTATGAGTGTTACTAACTATGTATTCTCTAGAACAATTGTACTCCAATTGTATCCTTTTGCTGATGTTTGAATTGGGTTATAATGATAGAATTTACCAATCACATCTGCAATTGTTAAGAAAATATAAATAGTCATAAAAATTTATCTCTACATATAACTAAATACTTTGGTAGTATTTTAAGTACTCACCCATATATAAGTCATCGGGGACGTTTCCCGATATAATATCATCATAGTTAATGAACTTGTATACACACATTGGGATGTTTGGATCTGGATGCAATTCCATCATTTTAGTGCTGAATTCGAACTATATTCTGCTCGTATGAGCGGTAGCTTTTTCTGTCCCAATATTAGATGAAGCTGAGAACTTTGAAATATTGTAGATATGTCCCTCCTTGATCCCGTTATTGAATGCTTTTACTAATCTCTGTTTGATTGATGCTTGAATTGTGTTTCCCTGATTATGTATAAAGAAGCACCGATTTTGTTAGAAAATGAACAATACCGGTAATTAATGCAATCGTTTCTGATGTAATTAATGTAATTAATGCAATTGTTTCTGATACTATTGCAGGAGTGTATATGTCAGAAAAAATAATGACTTGAGGAAACAGTGCTCAAGTACAGACCTTCCCTCATGATTGAAGCATTTATAATATATGAATTGTATAATATATGCTCTTAGTGATATGGAGGGCGACGGAGCACTTTCGGTCGTACTTCTCGATGATGAGCAATACGTTTTTAAATATCAATGATTTGTGTGTACATCCGTCATTTTGCATGGTTGAGTCTGACTATAATACGCTCTTAGAAGGATACACGACACATTTCGGTCCTCTAATTGTAGCGTTATAATGTCTACTCGACTCTTTGTGAAGGATGGATAAGCACATAGTCATTCATGTTGAAGTTTGACAATGTTGCCTGAGAGAAGAAAAAATAGTGCATCTAACTAAAATTGTCTTTTTTAAAATCTTTTATCACAAAATACTATTAAACTGCAACTTAAATTAAGGAATAAACTACACTTTTACTTCCTGTCGTCCATAAATTTACTTAGCGTCGTCCGTATTTTAATTGTATTACCACTTTTACCCCTCACTTTATTAACTCTTATCCTTCCTCTTTATTCACCTTCTTTCTCATCCCACCCACCTTCTTCCTTTTACTTGCCTCCTGTACTTCAGTAAAAAAAAAATTAAAATTTGAAAAACGGATATAACGAATATGAAATTATATGAATTATATATAATTCTTATAGATAAATTATATATAATTCTTATAATTGAGACGATGTGTTATAACTGAAATAAGAGAATACAATATTAGCAACCTCGCAAATTAATTCGTTCATTGGAGAAATATAAAATTAATTTACTAAATACGAATAAGTCAAATAAAAAGGGCTAGCTTTCATGGCCAACTCCACGCTAATAACTTTGATAAAGTGTGAAAAATATGAGTTACAACTCACGACGAAGCGTTAAATTTTTACTTCTTTTCCTGGGCAGAGGCGTGGGAGATCTACACCTCTACCCAGGAAGGGGCATAGAACTCCCACTTCTCTTCCTGGGTAGAGGCGTGGGAGATCTACACCTCTACCCAGGAAGGGGCATAGAACTCCCACTTCTCTTACTGGGTAGGGGCGTGGGAGATCTACACCTTTACCCAGAAAGAGGCATAGAACTCCCACTTTTCTTCCTGGGCAGAGGCGTGGGAGATCTACACCTCCACCCAGGAAGGGTGTGGTTCTCCCACGCCTGTTCTTGGGGAGAGGCGTGGATACAGCGTAGTTATCATCGTCCAAATAAAACAATAAAACAACTCCATTGACAGGAAGTTATCAGCGTAATTGAGTAGTTGAGTTAACGTAATTTTTTCGCATATCCAATAAAACAAGTCGAATAATAACTACATTGACAACAACGAAAACTAACCTCGACAATGTCATCACCGTCCAAATTGTTCTCGGTATAGGGCAAATTCAAATCAAAAGAAATATTATTTTCCGCGTTCGACATGTTCCGAACAATTGTAGATCAATTAAATTTCAAAAGATAACCATTTTGTTAATTCGAGAATTAATGTTTTTGTGGTCAGAGTTGTAATTTCAATTAGCTTAATAATTAAATAAGGTAAATTAGGTTATTGTAGTAAGGTCAAATTTGGTTACTAAATTTGAAAGGGGCAAATCAGTAATTTAATCATAAATTATGGACGACGCTAAGTAAATTTATGGACGACAAGAAGTAGTCCCCATAAACTAACTGAGTGGTAGTACTTACTGTGCTGTCCACCAATATGAGCTCTACTCCGTAAATTATTGGTTTTTTGCCTATTTGTTCTGGATCGGTATCTGGATTTTTGGATGTACGTAGCCACTTTCTCATAATGCGGACTGTTATTTGTGCTAATTTTGTTGATTCTGAAATTTGTGCAATCGTGACAACCTTGCATTGGAATGACATTATGAATGACAACTGAATTCTTGGGACAGGGAAATAAATGAAACGAAAATGTATCAGCGAATGTGAATTTATAGAGTGGAATTATTTCGGAAAGAAATAAAAAATGAATAATAAAATATGAGTAACTGCATTCAAACCACCCACTATTTTATTAATGATAATAACTGCGTAACTGCATCTAGTGGGCAGTTAATAGGGGAAGTTACAATTTTATTTCTCTTCAATTGCCACGTCAGATTCCACATGGGATCCACATGGGATGCTGATGTGTTTCATTGTGGTGCCTCTATTTTCTTTGGCTTTAATATATAAAAGATTCTTTTTTTTCCCTGAAGCCTAATAAAATATTTCCGTAATCACTTTACCAGCCCCCATCTTAGATTTTATTTCTCCTTCTTAATTATTTCCGACCACCAAAAATTCACAAAAACTTTACGCATCTTATTATTTGTATGTTTTTTTATTTCCTTTTAAATGTTTATCCATCCGTTAAGCACCCGATCCACCCGAATCACCCGCGGATGATGGATGGATTGGATTCGGGTGGAGGGTTAATCGGGTGACGGATGGATCGGGTGGAGTATGCGGATTCGGGTGAGGCTCCACCCGATCCGAAAACGACCCGTTGACATCCCTAATTGGTAGAGGTAACATGCATACATGACAACCTAAAAACATAAAATATATATATGCATACATACTACTCCCTTCGGTTCTTTGGAATTGCAACATATTTTTTTTAGGATAGTATCACTAAAATCGCCACATTTCTATAATAAACATGTTGTTAATGTGGATGTTTTACTTTATTAGTGAGGCTCACAATCCACATTCGCAACCTTATTCTATGTGCAAAAAGTAAATGCGGCGATTTCAAAAAATCAGGAGTAGCTAGATTGTTAAATTATCTGAGGACTTAGTACTGTTATCAGGTTATCAGGTTAATATTATATTGTGAGGCATGCATATAATTTCAAGTGATGTATGTTAGAACTTAATCAGTGTTCCGTATACGCTTTTGGCTTCTAAATTAGACTAACTACGTAGTGCTATTTGCCTACTTCATTTTAGTAAAATTGAAGTAGAAAGTAAGATAAACTAAGATAGGCGTCTGCTATGGGAAAATAGATATGTGGGAGTGACCAAGTCTAAACATGGAAACCTACGGAGTAGTAGATAAAAAAACATATATACATCTAGATAACGAATCCTTGTACAAGAAATGTCTACATATTACTTCATCTAATTCTTACAAACTGTTACTTTCGTCTTTTTTGACATATTCAACTGAATTGTTGTATTTTTATAGGTATCTTTTTGTTTTGTTGAATCTTTCACTTCATTGATGAGTCCACCATCTCCACTTCTTCCCCCCTCCCCCCACAACCTTACTATATATGTAAACCATAACCTTATTATATATGTAAAAAAAATGTTACGAATTATGAGAATAGGAAGGACTACTACTCAAATTGTAATTGCAATTGAGAAAATTTAGTTGGGATGGGTATCATGTATGTATATATATATATATATATATATATATATATATATATAGAGAGAGAGAGAGAGAGAGGAGAGAGAGAGAGAGAGAGGAGAGATCATATAAGGGCCACTTATGTATATAAGTTTGTAAGTCCTTTTATCAGCCGTC
This sequence comes from Agrostemma githago, assembly GCA_958450325.1. NCBI lineage: Eukaryota > Viridiplantae > Streptophyta > Magnoliopsida > Caryophyllales > Caryophyllaceae > Agrostemma > Agrostemma githago. The sequence continues at coordinate 42,912,312 of OY288250.1, forward strand.
GGATCAATCATCGATGGATGGCTGAGATTTGATGGTATATATTTATTTTTAAAAAAAGTTTAATGATGTTTTTATATTTTCCATGCACCTCCTCTTTTTTCCCACTCTCTGTTTTCCATACTCATTAATGCCCCGCATCAATACTTATTCAATTGCACACCTCCATCACATTCCATTTACTTGCACAATTCACATTCCAAAAGCTCCATCACATTCATATTCCAAAATCCCCCATTTCGACAGACCTAGAATCCTCAAAGCTCCATCACATTCCATTGATTTCCCCTCTTCACGATTCAATCCACTGTCGTCAACACCTCTCCAAATCAGGTAATAATGGAAATCGATTTTCTTCGAATTTGTGCAGCAAATTAGGGTTTACTGATTAATTATTGATTATTAATTAAATTAGGGTAAATTTTGTGTACCGCTCAAATTTGTACTAAATTTACTTTCATTATATACTGACTTGCTATTGATTCACATGCTCTGATTTTTTATTGACGTTTTTCTTCGCGATACTGACTTCTTATTGATTATTGACATGCTCTGATTTTGTCATGCTTTGTTTTGATCTGATTTTGTACTGATTTTCTTCATTGCATTTGTTCAATTAGGGATTATATATATTTGATTCAATTAGGGATTATATATATTTGTTTACTGATTAATTATTGATTATTAATCAAATTAGGGTAAATTTTGTGTACCACTCAAATTTGTACTGTACTGATCTTATACTGACTTGTTATTGATTATTTTCTTCATTGCATTTGTTGCAATTAGGGAGTATATATATATTTGATGCAATTAGGGATTATATATATATATATATATATATATATATTTGTTTACTGATTAATTATTGATTATCAACCAAATTAGGGTAAATTTTGTGTACCACTCAAGTTTGTACTGATTTTAATTTGTGATCCTAGTAGAAATGGAAGTCTGAAAGTGGCACCTTGTGATTCTCAGACGTGCAGAAGAAAAAAAAAGATTCGAACACTTAACTATGATGTTGTCGACTTAGTGCACTGAAGTTGTAAAGAGTAAGTGTTGAAGTTGCGAAGTTATGTCCTACAGATAACAGGGGCATGATTTTGAAGTTTCAAAAGATGAGAGTTGAAGTTGTGAAATCTGTGTGTTGAAGTTGCAGGAGTATGGTAGGTTATTTTGGCCTTGATTCAGAAGATTGAATGTTGAAGTTGTAAATTACGATAGTTGAAGTTGTATTTTAACTGAACTAAAGTCTCCAAAAGAAAGTTGTCTGAATATTGAAATTTGTGCACCGAAGATGCAAGTACATATATTTGAAGTTACATATAAAGTTGTAATTATTGTGGTTTGAAGTTCTAAAGTGACTGAGTTAAAGTTATAAAATTAGCTTGTTGGAATTGTAACTACTATAGTATACGAAATTATGAAGTTATTATGAAAGTATGTCGGCGACGAGTTTTAAAGTTTCAGAAAGTGGGAGTTGAAGTTGTGTATTCATTGTATTAAAGTTTCAAGCATGCGAACACTTAACTATGAAGTTGTCGACTTAGTGCACTGAAGTTGTAAAGAGGAAGTGTTGAAGTTGCGAAGTTATGTCTTACAGATAACAGGGGCATGATTTTGAAGTTTCAAAAGGTGAGAGTTGAAGTTGTGAAATCTATGTGTCGAAGTTACAGAAGTGTGTAGGTTATTTTAGTTGACGTATGTACATCAGTTAATTATGAAGTTGTCATAACAAACAACTACAAATTCTGTTAGTTATAATTTCTGTTAGCTTTAATAAAAATTACAGCAACTACAAATCAAAACATACATAACTTCAATGACAAACAACACCAACTCCGGATGACTTCACTAAATCGACTTCTCCATCGACACAAGACAAAAAAGGACAATCGTGATAAACAACGAAACATTACTAAATACCGAACAATAGATGCACCTACCAGGGGCACTTCAACAATCTGCAAATTCTTCATTCCAAACTAACACTTCGATCGGAAACCAACGTCGGCTTGATTACGACAACGTTAAATTGACGGAAGCCTCTGCCAAAAAATGAGGTGCCCAAAAAAAACAGAACCCGACAACCAAGAATAATTTAAACTCGAAGGACCAATGGAGATGTGATGAAAAAAAAAAAACTCCCTCATCATTGGAATGCCGCGCAGAGTAATGATCACTAGTTATGGTGTGATTGCCCCGTGAAATTGTTCCTCGTGAGAAGCAATTGAATGTATTAATTACACCAGCCTAATTAATAGCTTAGTGGATTATTTAATCTTTAGAAGTAATCTCAGCCATCCACACAAAATTGATCCAATGGTTAGGATTTGGACTTAAGAACTTAATTTTACCCTAGACCTTATTAGAACTCCCCTATATATATATATATATATATATATATATATATATATATAGTCCAAACAGTTCATATTTTACCCAACAATAACCTAAAATGCATACTCCTCCGAGTTCCTATTGACACGTATTTCTATTTGGGTTGAGTTTGATTTTTTTTATCCATTTTTCATTTTAGGCTGTAAATGGATGTTCATATTTGGTCACCCATTTCTCTCTCTTCATCCTCTTTTAAGTCCCTCATTTCCCCGGCCTTCTTATTTTTCACCTCAAAAGCAAATGTGTCAATGATAGAAACTCCGATGGAGTATTACAGTACTAGTTCTTACCTTTTTTTGCCGGCTAAGAAAGAAATAATTCTCACCTACTAATTATGCATGTATGCTCAAACTAAGCCACTTATATTATTTACTAATGATATTAAAAGTCTACTCATTACAATAATTCTTGTTAGCTCAAGCTGACTATTTAATATCAAAAATGATAAAATAAGTACTCAATTATTTCCTTTATAAACTTAGAACTTATAGAAAGGAGAAAATTGTACTCCCTCCTATTCACTCTTTTCCTCCCCAATTTTTTTTGGGGGGAAACCAAGGAGGGAGTATAATAATAATAAAGAGTGGAGATAAAGTAAGAGAGATGAATAGAAAGTGGGGTATGAAGTGTAAAAGGTGGGGTATAAAGTGAAAAGGGGTTGGGTTTAGGTGTGAAGGAAAAGAATAAAGAATTGAAGAAAGAATAAAGAATGATTAAAATTATTTCCAAAAAAGGAAAGTGGGAAGAAAAGCAAACTAAGTTCAAAAAGGAAAGTGGGAGGAAAAGAGTGAATAGGAGGGAGTAAATGACTAAGAGAACCACTAATTCTAACAATGACCATTAATAAATATGAACATCTTCCATTGCTTGAAGATCAAAAGTTACATTTATGTATCAACATTTTAAGTTTACATACACATTTATAATAGAATCATCTCAAAACTTGATATACAAATGCTCAACTTCTCATTAGAAAAATGTATTTTTTTTATGTATTGGTAAAAACATAAGTAAAATAGACTGAATCAATTTCAAAAGTAGACCAAAAAAATATTAATACTCCCTCTATCTCAGTAGAAGAATCACTTTTTTCTTTTTGGGTCGTCTCTCTAAATAAGTCAATTTTTAATTTGTTCATTTTTTGTCTGATTTTTGTGGTTATCATTAACTGTGATCCCACATATTTTCTCATCTTTCATTTTTCAGCATACATTTGTATCCATCTTAATTCTTACCAAATAGGAGGGGTGACCCTCTTTGTGAGACGGAGGGAGTAACACTTATTAGTAGTATATATCAAAACTGTAAAATGGGAAAACTCTAATGCGTTATATATTCTCGATAGATTGCATAAAAATGATGCGAACTCTTACGACTTGTTGCTCGAAAAACAAGTCGCAAATATATATACTAGTACTAAACAAGAAATTGACAATTAATAATTGACAACACCAAGGCCATACACTAAAAGAGAAATATCAAATATTATTGACATTTTAGGTTAACATTATAATAAGACAGTCTCACACCAGGTAGATAAATTTGGGGTATGCATATATTTGTTCGAAGTCATGTTGTTAGTTGCGTTGTTATAGATTAGGTAAAGATGAAATCCTTATAGTACAAGCAATCTGAATGAATTGACCCCAGCCTTGAGCCTTGAGGACATATATACATATCATATATGCTTCTTGTCTTAAAACAATAGTATAAAAAAATGAAAGTGCAAAGATGCGATAGAGATAGTCGAAGAAATAACGACCTGCAGACCTAACATATCTTCCAACAAGCAATAACATAACTGCCTCAAGGATTACGTGTATACGAGTATTTGCTGCGTTTCTATCAGTAGTCGTAGTCCATTTATGTCACTCCACGAAATTCAATTCAATTGTTTTTGTATTAGTATTGCACAATAAATATAAAAGGGTTATTTCATGAGAATAATACCAACTATGCGTGTGTTTCTTAAATTAATGCAAACTATACGTAAAGTCATTTTAATACGAACTATGTCTTCATTAACCTCGCTTTGCTATGAGCGGCTACCTGTTGAACCTCTTTTATTCAACTCTTTTTCTTCTCATTTACATTTCGTGTTCATTTTCGGCCATTGAAAAAAAATTAAATTTTTCGAAAATTCATCTTCCATTTCTTTTTCATTTAGTCTTATAGAAGTTATGGAAAAAAATATTTTTATTGATATTTTGGCTTTCACGATTACTGCAACGTACCTAATAAAACCCTAGAAAGTTACAACAAGTCACTATGACCTGTAATAGCAAGTCATAATTTCATACATAACGAAACAAGATTAATGAATGTATAGTTCATATTAAAATGAGATTACGTACACTAAAAAAAAATTGCCATAGCAACGGACGATTCCCTTGCAAACAGTCCAAAATCCCTTGCAAAACGCCCTTAGCAACGGATTTGCAACGGATACTTGTCCTCGCAAATAGTGGTTGCAAAATAACCAAAATCCCTTGCAAATCCGTTGCAAAAGGGTATTTGCAAGGGATTTGCAACGGAATAAAGTTTGCTTGCATGAAAACCTATTCCCTTGCAAATCCCTTGCAAATACCCTTTTGCAACGGATTTGCAAGGGACGTATATTTCAAAAATTATGTTTTTATCCTCACTTTCCATTGCAAATCCATTGCAAATGTGTTGTATTGTTTCTTATTCTGCCTCTTTTTGGCTCCCAAAATGCCAAAATCACAAAAATAAAGCAACAAACATCATAATTTACGATACCACAAATACCCATTTCTTCATAAATTTTTTTACATCAAGACACACAAGTCACAAAATATGTCTTGATAACTCTAAATTAAATCAAAAATTACAAAGTATTTTGAGTAAATCAAAGTATAACTCTACCAATCTTTTTAAAACATAAAACTAATGTATCCATGATACAAGATGAACAACTCCTTGACCGATGTTGTACTAGATATCGTCCGTAATCAGTTGAACAACTCCTTGATCAATGAACCAAAAAAAAACAGAAACGATTTGTAATCATAATGTTATTAGATTAGATATGCTTATAAAAAAAATGTAGGCATATTAACATATTTCTACTTACTCGAATACACCAACACCAACAACTAATACACCAACAAAAACAACAACAATTTGAAAAAAAAAGATCTTAGACGACTATTATCAGAATTGAAAAGGTTTGAAAAACAGAGTTCTAAGATCTTTCCATTTGATTATTCCACACTTTGTCAACTGAATATTGAAATGGAAGGAAGTAGCATGCATATTCGTTCATATAGCTAGTAGACAAAAAATCTAAACGCCTAAGCACCAAGCAGCAAAAGAAAGTACTCAATTCCTACCATCTCTTCTTTCAAATTGTTAAATTACTTCCCATGCCCATGCCCATGCCCATGCACACCAACACTACAACTTTACACTTTCACACCCACCAAATCAAACCCCCCAACGGTGTCCCGTTCAACACTACAAATAATCGCAAAACAAAATGATATCTCCTAAAAAAATACTCCAATATTAGCGAAACAAAAGTACTACACCTATATGAAATAGAAGAAACAAAGAAAGTTAAAGAACTAAGATAATTATTCTCGATAACTGAGAACACAAATCATTATTTCTGATGGTCAAATCCGTATTTGTTTATTTATATTAGGATATATTCTTCTTTAACCTTGTGGTTAGAAAAGTACACGTTTTCATTTTTAACTTATTAAAACTTCAACTACTCTATTCCTTACTCTCTAATCTCACTCTATCTTCCGGATACATCACATGTATAGTTTGAATTATTTTAAAAAGCACATACATAGTTGGTATTATTCCCATGAAATAACCCAATATAAAACTTTAATTCTAGTGTATTCCATATGTAGTTTTTAATTTGTAACTCGTTAATCTTAAATATTTCTAATCTTTAGATTTTTTTTATACTAGGAAGTAATTTGAAACTGCAAAGGTAAAGAAGATAGTGAACGATCAACAAATACTTTTTTTTCCTTCATATTCTAAAATTAAAATTTGTATTTACAATTATCTTGCTTTGTTTTTGTGTGCTTTTTTGCTTCCCACAATTCTATGTACCATCTTAAACATAATTTAATCTTCAAGTTTGACTATCCAGTCTACATATATACTCCAGTAGAGATATATGATCTAGCGTGTTTTGTATGTGTTTATGATGGAGATTTAAGCTAGATTCGATGATGAAAGGTGTAGATTTAGAGTAGAAATTGTCTAATTGGTTTTATTAAGTAAATTGTGCTTTATTGGAGAAAAGACGAACTCTAATTCCTTGTTATGTGATTTGGGCTCGAGATGGAGAGTGTGAAGAACATGCTCAACTTAACCCAAGTGAAAACTCAAAGCACAGCTCGGGAGTTGAAGACGGAATTGTGTTGGATTCCGTCCATGACAACTTATAACTAAATTACTATATTATTATTGTTATATTACTTTCTTTTTATTATTAGATTAAGACCATTAGTTTTAGGGAATTATGTTTATCAATCATCATCTAGTTGAACATTACTTTCATTAGAAGAGAAAAGAAGAAAAAACCCTAAGCATGTGTTACTAATCTTTCTTCTCGGATCAAAGATTTGAAGCTTTCTAGTTAATTGATTGTGAGACTTTCTTAATCTCTATTTAATTACTTGTGTATTGTTTATTTCTTGCGCTAATTTTATGATTGTTGTTTGTTTAATCTTTTTGTCCAATTGATTATTTCAATCTTCAATCTACTGCGATTCTTTGTGTTTGAATCCGTAATTGTTCAATTCAATAGATAAAGTTGCAACCTTTACATCTGATTATTTGTATTCGGTTCATCGTAATTGGGTAAAGGGAGGTATAAACATATAATTCAAAACAATAACCGCGTGTGTTAAAGGTCGTTATTTTTATTGATTTGTTCATATCGTTTCATGCTGTTATTGAATTAAATCTAAACGCATGGACTAGGTTGTTCAATATATAATTAGGTTGCTTAGTATCGCGTTTCGACCTAACTAATATTATCTACGGAACAATTGAAACTTTCAGTTTCACAATAGAATACTCGAGGATTAAATAAAATTTAGTAGTCGATGATCAATTGTTTAACTAGTTAGTGGATTTTCTTTGAGTTGAGACTCTTAATCATCTGAATTCATCATTATTAGTTATTTTGTTTTTATTATTTTAGTTATAGAAATTTGTCTCAAAACCCCCCATATTGTTACGTTACTTTATTTTATTCACAAATTAATTCACATCGCCTTTCCTGTGGATTCGACACCCGACTTACCTCTACTATATTGTGTTTTGTAAGTGTTTATGATGGAGATTTAAGCTAAATTCGATGATGAAAGGTGCGAATTTAGAGTAGAAATCGTCTAATTGGTTTTATCAAGTAAATTGTACTTTATTGGAGAAAAGACGAACTGTAATTTCTTGTTATGTGATTTGGGCTCGAGACGAAGAGTGTGAAGAACAAGTCCAACTTAACCCAAGCGAAAACTCAAAGGGTAGCTCAGGAGTTGAAGACGGAATTGCGTTGGATTTCGTCCGTGTTAGGTTATTACTATATTATTATATTATTATTGTTATATTACTTTCCTTTTATTATTAGATTAATACTATTAGTTTTGGGGTATTACGTTTATTAATCATCATCTAGTTGAACGTTACTTTCATTAGAAGAGAAGAGAAGAAAAACCCTAAGCATGTGTAGCTAATCTTCCTTCTCGAATCAAAGATTTGAAGCTTTCTATTTAATTGATTGTGGGACTTTCTTAATCTCTATTTAATTACTTGAGTATTGTTTATTTCTTGTGCTAATTTTATGGTTGTTGTTAGTTTAATCTTTTAGGCCAATTGATTACTTCAATCTTCAATCTACTGCAATTCTTGGTGTTGTGGATGTTCATCCGCACCGCCCGGCGTTCCGCGTGCGCCCCCGTGGGACTGGCCCGGTGTCATTTTGGCGACCACCAAAGCGGCCTCCTTCCGGTCGGGGGCCGGTCCGATCTCGCATACGGGGTGAATGTGTCGGACCTCTATTCGGATGACGATTCAGAATTGTACTAGACAGGTGCAGGCACCCGTATTTCTGTAGGAATCGATCGAGTCGTGGTTGTAAATATTTAAAGGCCGATATGTTTGGTAAGGCGACCTTGTAAGTGAACCGAATTCATTGCCGATTTGTGGAGTTGCCACCGAGTCAATTATGGAGACTCGAAAACCGTTCAAGTTAACTTTGATTCTTAGCCGACTCTAAGTTGAGTGACATGTACGAGACCTAAAGATAAAGACTTGTACCCTTAAGCACTCCATGCCTGGAATGACTCTCATTGCCAATTGTTTCAGACATCTGAAAACCGTCGATTCTGAGTAAGGGGTGAGGGTACGTATTGGGAAGTCAACATCCGCTAGACATCGACACCCAATCCCGTCCGCACATAGCGGCCTCTACTAATCAATCGGTGGGCTGATAATTTTGTTCCTTTGTTGTGGCGGAAGTACTGTAACATCCACTGTTTTTAACCCTATGTCTATGCTATGTCGGTTGTTGAAGGACAAATAAGCTTTGTCGTCGAAGTAGGTGTGTTTACATTCTTTGCATGCGATTTCACGTGACAAGCAGACCATGAAAAGATGCATATAGAAGAGTAGAGGGTACTAAATACTATACGTATTAGCAAATCAGTTTTAACGTGATAATACGGATATTAGTCGTTTTCGGGGTATACCTTACCTGGTATTCTGCTTAAGATGCATCGGCGCGGTATTAATAGGGATACATCGAACCGTGTACGGTGAGCACCGGGACCAATACAGAACCCGACCATCACTCTGTTCATTTTTAGATTGTTTACGTTTAGACTTTCGTGTTAGGTGATTTAGCATGCGATTATAAGGTCATAAAAGCGGTAAATCATACAAAAATTGTAAATGCGAATGTAACTAAATCACATAGTGAGGAGTTGCACCCTCGGAGTGTACACTAAACAAGACACGATGCGTAGATGGTTGAAAACGGATCTCGGAACTACTCGGGTTTATTTTGGGTGTTTTAGTGTTTATGGTTGAAGTTGGGACGTTACGTATGTTTATAACGTGCCGTGGACCTAGTATCCACGTTTGACATTATCGTAGTGCATATTAAAAGTACAAAAATGTAAAGTTTTGTTTAGATGACAACCTAGTGACAGTTCAACTTTGAGGCGGATCCTCCTAGATTGTCTTGTAGTGATTTCGGCATAGTTCCGTTACTACTGCTGTTTCTGCGGCTAATCCGGCAGAGCTCAGCTGCTACACTCGGGGTTAGCTAGTCGAACGCAGGCTCCTCGGGATCGAGTGGGGTGCTCGAAGGTGAGGGCTAGCGTTGATTCGCATATCGGGACTACGATCGAGTGGATCGTACTTGGGGGTCGGAGTGCGAGCCCAAGTTAGAGAATAAGAGGGGGAGAGCGAGTTGTCTAGAAGTAGGCACGAACTCGTGAATGTGTCGAATGAATGAAACGAGGGGGGTATTTATAGTTGCTCGCGCAGTTCAAATCGACCAAAAAGACGCCTTAGTCCAGGCACACCAGAACTCAAGCGCCTTGGGTCGTGCGCACGAAATGTAGGACGCCTGGTGTGAGGCGCCTGGTATTTTGAAGATCCGATTTTGAAACTTTCCAAAATGGAGAAGATGCGTGATAAATTGTGACTTGGGTATTAAGTCTTCCCCCAACCCTCGTGCGTCAATGAGCCAGGTGGGTTTCGGGTATGCATCCTGAGGTTTGCTTGAACCGACACGTTGACTCGGGTTTGACTTTGCATATTTCGGGACCGATTCAGAGTCCCGGTGTCAGAATTGACTCTAATTAGTGTCGACGCGACCGTAATGACACGACTAAGGCTGCCTTGATGTTAAATTATTTTTTCCGAGTAATTATTCGATCCTTCAATAGAAAAACTATCTAAAACATCGTAATCTCGCACCTTATTGCAGTTCGATCGTCATCGGGTGTTTGTTCGGCACTCCTGAAGCCACCAGGTCCAAATCTGGGTGTCTATAGAAGCCCCCACTTTGACTGAGGCTTGGATAAGGCGAAAGTCAAAGTATAGCCGCCCAGGTCAATCGAGGATTACGACCTGGTGGTTGTCCAGTCGGGTCATTTTAAGTCTGTTGGACTACATGTTGAGGCTCGTCAGCCAAGGCTTAAAAATCATTCCTAACATCCTTGCCTGCGGTCGTTTACCGGAGCTCGGGTCCGTGCTTGCTATCTTGTCTTGGGTTCGTTATGTTCATGGGCTTCAGTTTTCGGATGTGTAAGAATCCGCTTAAATTTGGACTGCCCTTCGAATACTTATGACTCATTGGGCGTGAAAATGTTTCTTTTGCCTTCCGAATGCTCATGATTCGTTAGGCTTAGCTTGCCTTCGGGATGCCTATGACCCGTCGGGCTCAAAAATGTTTACTTATTTTGTAACAGCCTGACTTATGCTATATATAGTTAAATGTTCATCGTATAGAAAATCTAGTTTTATTGCTTCATTATTACACTAGTGGAAAAACCTCCTACCGCGTCGGTTCTAAATGGCCTTTTTGCATCGTTATTGAAGCGATGCCTATCAAGGGGACGCTTTTACCTGCGTCGGTTTGAAACCGACGCAAAATGTCTTTCTTTTTGCGTCGGTTCGTATCCAGAAACGACGCATATAACGTATTTAATGCGTCGCTTTGTACCAAACAACCGCCGCAAAAAGTACTACAACCGACGCACTTTACAAGCATTTTGCATCGTGTTTTTAGAAGCGATGCAGCTGATAATGTTTTGTCAACGCAAAAAATATTTAAAACCGACTCATTATGTGTGGTTTTGCTTCGTTGTTGTTACAAGCGACGCAATTAGTGACTATTTTGCATCGATTATAACAAATGAACCGACGCAGTTAGTAACATTTTGCATCCATTTTTTGTTAGAACTGATGCATTTTTTGTTAGAAGCGACGCAATTAGTGACATTTTTGTGTCGGTTGTATCAAAGGATGCAATATGTCATCTTTTGGTAATGAAATATTTGATACCTAATATGCACCAGCAGCTTCCCATAATACTAATAATTATCATTATAAAAATTAAATATCTGCAATTGAACTCCAATCAACCACTAATTCATCAAATGCAAAACATTATAAAATTAATTCGTTACACAATAGTGTCAACAAGAATGCATTCAAAAATATACCAAAATGATAATCGTACAACCGGACAAGCTAAGGTTACTAAGATGGACCAATCACGTATTACATATTCTTTAAACAATCGGCAGCCCAAATCTCTCTAGCCATATCCATATCTTCTATTGACATGGTTTAATTTGCAATCACCTACATTTGATGAACATTTTTTTATAGTAAGAGGTTACCATAAATAAAATAGAACTGATCTACCTTTATGAAAATAAATTAAAGTAAGAACTACCTCCTCAAAGTCTTTCTCTGGACGTCTGGAGTAGTAAAACGTTATGTCATACATCCATTTCATAACATAATAACCACACTCATAACCTTCGGGTTGTTGGGGACACTACATTTATTAAAAAACTATATAAGTAATAACGCTTTTCAAATGATTAATAAGTAATTATAAAGAATATAAGAATTAAAATTTACTTACCTCAATCACTTTAATATTTAGTTTGTTTGGTTTACTGAAATCACGTCTTCCGCCAGAAACACCATGTAATCTCCAACCACCATGAAACACGGCTTTTATGGACAATTTCTTAGAAGTACTTTGTTGCGAGTCAAGGATATACATTGTGTTCAATCCCAAACAGACGACAATCAACATCCAATGATTACTGAGGACAAAAGATGCCGGTTTTATTTCTTATATGAATAAATAGTTGTTAACTCATATGTATGCATAATCAAAATAATTTTAATACTTACTTTTCATAAAATGCCCCCATGATGTATTTCTTTTTCTCTTCAGTCTTCAATACATACCCTATATAATTTTCACAATCTCGTTGCTTTTCGATGTAGTCCAAAAGTCTCACGGGGCACAAATATGCAACAACATCAGTTGCTTTGGCGTCAGTTGCACTTTCATATAAGAAACTACAATAATTTTTAGTAGGACAAAAGTTGACATTAGTAAGGAAACTATTTAACGATGTAAAAAATACTTGTAGCATTGGTTTATCCATACCTTCCCCAAGCTTGAAGCATAACCACATTTAGCCAATCATATCTAAACATCTCCCTAATTTCAGTAATGGTCAAATGACAATCGACATATTTGGTGTCTTTGTAATTATAAACCGATGCATCAATCAAAATTGGGATGACTGCATCTTGCGGTAAAGAGCACAACTTCACTTCTAAAGATCTGCAGTGATGACCCAACCAATCAACTTCTTCCACACTAAGAGGTTTCGTGTCATTTGATTTATCCATAGCCTTGTCTTTCCCCTTGTCTTTTTCAAGAAACGTAGCCTATAAAATAAATAAATGTAACATGCAAAAAAAATCACGCTATTGATCAAGTCTTACTATTGAATATTACCTTCTTTGGAGCTTTATTTCCAATTTTTGTTGTGTCTTTTGACTTGCCCTTTCTTTTCCGCTCCTTCTCTTCATAGTTGGACTGTTAACAGATTTTGGAATAGCAAAATTTGTAATAACAAAATTTGATAAAAAATTATGATATAATCAATTTGAAATAACTAGTTATTACCTCATCATCCACTAAGAATATTAAGATTTTTGGCCATTGTGCAAAGCTACCTTCCACTTCACCAACCTTACTATGTCCGTGGAATGGACATGGAAGAGGTGCATCAATCTTAATGACTCTATCGATCTGGACATGGGCATTCTGCATGGTCAATGGAGTGTTATGTACCATTTTCCCTTCAACCCATGGTGAAACCATCCCTTCAGCAACAATGACCACATCTCCATTTTCATGAACACCAAGTCGACAAGAAACTCTCTCCTAAATTATTCACGTAATATAGGGTTAAAGAAACTAAATTTATTCAATATTAAAAGTGAGCTAAAAAAATTAGTAACCGGGAAACTTACCTTTAATTGAACAAAAGGATCGTTTGGATAAATGGAGTCACAACTGCTTTGATCATATTGGAGAGATGATTGATTCTTCGGCGAAGCCACTAAATTAGCATCTGCTCCATTTCTCATAAGTTCAGGTAGTTTCTGCTCCATCATTATACTCATTTGGGCATAGTGTTCACTCTTCACGTTCTCGATGATCTTCATGACATCAGCCTCCGTAAACATTTTTTCATGATCATCTCGACTTTCAGGTTTCCCCCAATATTTTTGCACACCAATAAAACTGCCAACTCCCCTCGGTCGCCCTAAGTGTTCGGGTTTCCCAAGTGCTTTTACCAACACATCCTCAAGTCTAGAAGGAACAAACTCCCCTATTTCCTGTTTTTCGTTCCAATGCTTCTGTTACCAAAATAATGTGCTTTTATCAAACAAACACCCACAAAAATATTAAATGATATGGCTAAAAAAACTTATTTATAATTAACTTACAATATTATCTATAACTTTTTGCGTATGCGGTGGTGGGCACCAGATGGTGGGGTATGCCCTTTGATCCAGTTGTACCCTCGGTCCATAAGACGTTTCCTCACACGTTCTTCTAAAATAGTAGGATCAACATCAGGATTATTCTCTTTCTCTTTCCGAAGTTCTTCTTCATACCATTGTTTCTTCTTGCCTTCGTAACCGGATCTTCCCAAATGATGTACATATTCGTTATGTTTCTGTGAGGCTTGAGCCTTTGCTCTTATTTCCTTTACAAATTAAATTGACAACATTTGATATTAATAATCAGTATACAATTTTGGAGTAAACGGTGTTATCAATTGAAGATTTTACTAACAGTACTTCTTACTAATATTCACCTGAAATTTTGGATCCATGCGTTGCTTAACAAACTCATCCCAGTCTTCCTGTGTGAGCTGCTTATACTTACCCACAGGACTCTCAACGACTCCTTCATCATCATCGTTTGATTCTGGTGGGAAAATGTATTGTTTTGTCATCTTCGCTCTCCAATCCTTCAATCTATCCGCCACAACCTTTAAAACAAACTTCTTTGCGTCATCTTCAAGATGCCATGTTCTCTAAAAACAAAAATAATGAAAAACATTATTATAGGATATAATGTAAATTTCAAACTCAAATCATCATAATGCTAATAATTACTTACCTGCGCACAAAGCCAAATAGTGTCTTTTTCGCCTTAACTTACATTTTTCCATTTTCGAGTTATCTTGATCATTCGAGCCAACTCTCCCATATCAGTCCCAAACTTATCTAACTTCGGTCCATAAGGCTTACCAAGATTATTGAACTTAATAGACTTAATTTCCCCTTCATCCATGTCACCATCACTCATCTCCTCACTAATCATCTCATCTAAAGATTTTCCAGTTGTTGGACCCCTTGTCTTCTTTTTAGACACCGATTTCTTATTTTTATCAGCACCCATATTACGGACCTGAAAACAGTACCAAAGAAAAAATAGACTAAACCAATATAAAAATAATTAGTTTATAAAAAAAATGGTTCTACAGTTATTGAGGACACCACTCTTTAATCAAATACGAGTATATATTTAAAAAATGACGTACACATATCAATTAAAAAACGATGAAGTGGAGTACATGATACATATACCTTTATTGGTCATAAAACTATTTGGGGTTATCAAACCATATTCCCTCATTATGATCCTTCCGCACATAAACTTCATCACGTAGTACATGCGCATCTTGGCCACTGGTGGGAAAAGGAGAAAGTTCATCGACCTGATCGTATTGTTCTTCATCAACAACACCATCTACACCAAGAATACGCCTTTTACCATTAAGAACCACTGAACGCCTCTTGTCTAAAGGATCCTCAACATAGAAAACTTGCTTCGCTTGAGATGCTAGAATATACACGTCCTCTTTGGGTCCTAGAAAATTGAAATCTACTAAAGTGAAACCCATGTCATCAACTCTAACACCTTTATCACAATCGTCCCACTTACATCGAAATAATGTCATTGGGAATTCATAATAGTCAAGCTCCCATATGTCCTGAATTACTCCATAATAAGGTCGTGTTATATCGGCAATTGGTTTGCCTTTTCGTACATACTCAATCGCTGATGCTAAAATAGTAACACCACTGTTTTGCATTGTACTCCTCTCATCTTGACGACTTGTGTAAAAGCAGAAGCCATTGATGTCATAGCCCTCATAAGATTTGATATTAAGCTTAGGACCATTGGCTAACCATCTTAACTCCGGCTCTAACTTAAGCTTAAGTATTGGGTCTGAAAACTGAGTCATTACCTTTTCTTTGAACCAATGCACAAATGTCCTATTATGTTCACTTAACAACCAAATTTCACGTTTGCGAGGATGTTCCCTCCTTAATAAGGCTAAATGCTCACTCATATATCGATTAACCACACTTGTATGTTCCAAAACATACATATGCGCCTTGTCAAAAGTTACACGGTCGACTGTAATGAACTTCTTTCCCAATGTACCTTTCCCTTCAAGTCGTTCCTCGTGTCGAGACGTAGGAAGTCAAATAGATTGGACACTCATCAAGTAATCTTGGCAGAATCCAAGTGTCTCACAAGCAACAGTTGCTTCAACAATACTACCCTCAGGCCGATACCGGTTCTTCATTCGTCTCTTATATGTACCCATCTCTCTCTCCATTGCCCACATGTTTCTTTGGAACACTGGGCCACAAAGTTTAATCTCTCTCACCAAATTAACGATTAGATGAACCATAATATCAAAGAAACTGATTGGAAAGTACATTTCCATCTCACAAAGTGTCACAATAATATTAGCCTGTAATTCATCCAAGGAACCCGGATCAATGTCTTTAGCATTAATTGCGCTGAAGAATTTGCAAACCTTTATGATCACTTGTCTAACATGCTTAGGCAAAACAGATCGAATAGCTACAGGCAAAAATTGTGTCAACAAAACATGGCAGTCATGAGATTTCAATCCCACCAACTTCAAATCTTTCAAAGACACAAGTCGACTTATGTTAGAGGAATACCCGTGCGGTACCTTGATTCCCTTTAATGACTCACACAACGATATCTTCTCTGTCTTTGATAAAGTTGTGCAAGTTGGGGGTAAGTACGTACCTCTTCCTTTCTCAATCGGCTTTACCTCAACACGCCCCCTGGCTACCATGTCATTTCTAGCTTTGACCCCATCCTTTGTCTTATTTGGCATGTTCAACAAAGTGCAAATAATACTATCAAACACATTCTTTTCTACGTGCATGACATCAATACAGTACCTCACAGACAAGTGCTCCCAATAAGGTAGGTCCCAAAAGATGGATTTCTTTGTGTGGTACACCCCATCTGGTGGAGGTTTGTATGGTTTCCCAAACTCTCTACTAATGTTTCTAACTCGTGCGTGGTACTCTTTGCCATCCAAGAAGAAAGGAGTTGGTCGTGACTCAGTTTTTCCATAAAATGCCTTCTTCCTCTTACGATATCCATGATTCTCGGGAAGAAATCGACGATGACCCATGTATGCGTATTTTCCACAGTTCTCCAACCACTCAGAATCAGTGTCATCAGCACAAACAGGGCATCCCTTGTCAGTCTTCAACCTATATCCGGAAAGGTTTCCGTAAGCCGGGAAATCATTGATAGTACAATACAACATCGCACGCATTCCAAATTCTGAACCTGAAGCTGCATCAAACACTTGCACTCCAACATACCAGAGCATTTTCAAGTCCTCTATCAATGGTGCCAAATACACATCTATGTCATTACCAGGTTGTTTAGGACCTGATATTAGCAGGGTCAATAAAATGTATTTACTCTTTGTGGTTAGCCAAGGAGGGATATTGTAAATTACTAGCATTATTGGCCAACTGCTATGTTGTGTACTCAGAGACCCAAAGGGATTGATTCCATCGGTACAAAGGCCTAGTCGTAAATTTCTATGCTCTCTACCAAAATCAGGAAAGGCTCTATTGATCGTTCTCCATTGGGGAGCATCAGCCACATGTCTGAGTTTACAATCTTTCTTCCTCTCTTTGTGATGCCACATCATGTATTCTGCATCTTTTGGATTTGCAAACATACGCTTAAACCTGGGTACAATCGGCAAATACCAAAGGGTCTTAGTCGGCCCCCCTTTCTTTTTATTTGTACCGTTATCTTTGAACTTGTATCTAGGTGTCTTACATCTTGGACACTCATCCAAATCACTATATTCTTTCCGATACAAAATACAATCATTTGGGCATGCATGAATTTTTTGGTAAGTAGTAGCCAATGGACACAATACTTTCTTACATCGATAAGTGTTAGTAGGAAGCTCATTACCTGGTGGAAACATTCGGGATAAAGTTTCCATTAAACTAGTAAAGCTCTTATCACTCCAACCACTCGCAGCTTTCAACGTGTACAATTCTAACACTCCTGACAAACGACTGAAAGTAGAGCAACCAGGATATAACGATTTCTTTGAATCGCTCACCAACCTCTGAAAAATTTCTGGTTTTTCTACAAGATCTTTTTCTAGATCATCCATCATCCTATTAATATTATCATCCTCAACGTTGTTGTCCTTATCATCATTGCCTTCATTAACCTCAATGTCATCACAATCCAGTTCATTGACGGCATAATCATTTACATTATCAACGGTATGCCCAAGATTTACAGTTGTAAAACTGTCGTTGACATCGTTGCCTTTCTCTCCATGCCATATCCACACACTATAATCTGGTTTGAAACCCTTGGTTATCAAATGCTCCCGCATTTCAGTTCCCCCACTTACCTTGTTTCGATTCTTACATATGCTACACGGGTATCCCCGTGTAGTTTTTGATGTTCGACAGCATGACTAATAAATTCATCAAGCCTTTGCAGAAAATAGAAATCACGTTTCCCATACATCCAACTTCGATCCATATGTACACTAAGGAATAAAAACCATGATAATTTAAAAACCCAAGTTATGTATTAAAAAACACCAAATTATGAACTTAATAGAATCGAACTTACCTTTAATCTTACTTTACTTTAATTAACTATATGGAATGAAGTTGATATCAACTTAACTAAACTAAACGAGACTAAATTAATGCTCTAAATTAAAGGGTGTCTATAACAGAACTTGTATTTACACTACTATAATTGCTTCATATTTTGATTAGTTTTATTAATTTATTACTCACAAATCATACAATAACATTTAACCTGTCAAAACTCGACCCGATCCGCCGACCCTTTTTTTATGTGTCATGAACCCATACAAGTTAATATCAAACCCACCATTTTTTAAAAACTGATTTGTTAAGAATACAATCCTATGACAAAGACACCATTTCTTAAATAAATGATTTCTAACAATTTTTTTTCTAATTTCTTTCTATTTTTCGTGCTGTAAAGTGTAAACAACATCACAATTCACAACTTCACCATTTTTCTATTTTTCATTTCTTAACTCATAGCACACCTTCATTCCTCCAACTTCAACTCATCGCACACCTTCACCACTGCATACACCTCCACTCCCAAAAATTCCTCATCTCATCGCACACCCTCAACGCCGCCGTCCATCCTTCCCTTTTACTTGGGTATAATAATCAAATTCTCTTCTAATTTGTTTCCCTAATTTGCAATCTTGAAATAATTCAATCAAATTTCGGGTCGCGTTTCTTCTAATTTATTTGTATAATTACCAATTTAAGGTCAACTTAGTTCTTAATTAACCCTTCATTATCGGTGGTTTAGTATCAATTTAGGGTTTTCACCTCTTTTTTATGAATTAGTATCAATTTGTTTAGGGTTTAGAGTAACCTTTTCTGTTCGTCGTAATGCTCTCATCGCTGATGTTGATGGTTCGTTATTCACAGATGTTACTGCTGCTGTTTTGTCATTGTATGCTGATAATTCGTTTGTGGCTGGTTTCTTCTGATCCTATACAATACATTTTTAGGGTTTTTTATGGCTCTTTTTGATTAGAATGTAAAGTTTGTGTTTCATTTGTTTGATATTTTTATTTTCGTTACTGTTAATTTGTAGCTTTTTTTCTCTGATTTTGACTGATAATTCTGCTTAATTCAGGTTATGTATTTGTCTTTGTCTTTGTGTAATTGTCTTTGTGTTAGTCTATTAATTCAGGTAGGCTTTTAGTTTCTTATATGTACATGTCCTATGGATGAAACGATTGATCAACTGTGAAAATTTATGTGTGTCACTGTTGAACTGGAGATTGTTTTGAATTACCCTTTTGTGGAGATTGGGCAATTGTTTCCTTTTGTGGAGATTGGGAAATTGTTTTGTTTTGGAATGTATGGTTTTAGAGGGCATAGTTGAGATCAATTGACTCACAGGTTTGCGACTATGTGTATTACACTCGACTTTGGCTGTTAGTTCTTGTGGGATAACTTATTGTCTGCTAAGTAATGTTTTGCTCGGATATCAATTGAAATCTTTGATGGATGGTTAATGTGTTGACTAATGATGAGAGTTTGTTTGGCAATGCAGAAGAAGAGGCACAAGCAGAAGAAGAATGGAAGTGGCGACTAATGATTCATTATCATGTTGCTTGTTTGACAGTATGACCATACTGGCCTACAATGCCTCGTGTTGTTAGACATTTGTCAAATAGTTATCACCATGATTCTTAATATTTATCTTGACGGGATTATTGCAGTTATGAGTAGTTATGTTTTTGTTCACTTATTTTGATCTATTCTTTAGTGGGGTGTATTTTAGTATTTGTAACCGCGCACGCTTTCTGAATTCTTATACACGCTTTCTGAATTCTTATTCTGAGAAAGCTGAATGAAGGAGTTTGCCAAGCAACGCTTTTGCCCTTGGCTGGACTAAAATGCTTGAGTTTGACCGAAAATGTTACTTCTATTCTTTCAATTGATGAGATGTTGCCTGCTGTTGGTCAAGGAGCAATTGGAATTTCTTATATTATTTTTCATTATTCTTGTTTGTTGGATGAGTTTTTGTAGAAAGAAGATTGTTGTGGAGTATGTGAAGGAGAACAATGAGGAACGTAGACAACAATGATGACAAGGATCTCGCTCTCGCACTTGGTATTTTCTATTTCCATTCCATTAATGTGAGTATTTCTTATTGTTGAACAATTTTTTCTTTGGGATAGTAGTTTAAATGTAGCCCAGCGAATATTGATTCAATTAGAAGGTCTTGAACTCCAAAAGTTTTTTCAAAGAGACCATACATTTAGTTGATTGACTCTTATTTACTGCTAGTTTTTTTTGGTAAAAATTTCATAGTATGAAAATGTGGAAAGGCAATTCGCACTCCTAGTTCTTCTTCTCTGATTTTTAGGCTGTGATTGTTGTATAAATGTTACTATAGTTAAATTGTTAACTCGCACTCATTCCGTTCTCTGATCTTGGTCTCTTTTGCTGTTGGGATTTGTTTTCAAGGTGATTTTGTGTATTGTATTTTTATGTACGGTTTGTAATTGACTTTCTATGAGCTGTACTTATTCCACTAATGTCATTTTTCTCTTCTTTTTTCTTATTACAGGAATGAGTAAGCCGTTTTAATGGGTATACTTTATTTTCTCTTCTTCATATCAAGTTCTTCCGTCAACTCCCAAAGTAAGCTCATACGATGTTCTTTCTTTTTTCTTTTTTCTTTTTTCATTAAGTTAACAACTAGAAATGAAATGAACTACTTTGAGAACATTTAAAATTGATCAAATTAAGTTAATAACCATCAATTACGCTAATACGGAGTATCTCTACTATATAACAAACTGATCTGTAATGTATTATCAACCAGAAATGCATAACAAACTGATAGGAAGAACATCGTATTAACAAACTGAGTATATTTACTTCGTATTAACATCTTAAATATACTGAGTATATTTACAAACTGATAGAAAGAACTTTGTATAACATCGTATTAACAAACTGATCTCTACGCTAATACGGAGTATCTCAATGTTGTTAATCTGTACTCTATAACAACCCGATCTCTACTGCATTATCAACCAGAAATGCAAATTTGAAAATATTGATCTCTACTGTATTCGAGATTTGAAGTAAAATTATGCAGATTTTATTTAGGAAATAATTAACAGTTGGCATTAACACATACCTTCAATGTTGAAGATAGGACAATGACGATGCAATATTGCGAGCAGCGTATCTTGACAGCAGAGGCACGTGAAATAGCACAGATGACTTCAAACCTGCAACAGTGGCGGCAAATTCGTATTAGCAAAGCATGATCAATTGAACAAAACAAAGAGCACAATTTGATTAGATTTCAATAATAGTCATTGGAATAAAGGCATGACAAAATCGAACATATCAGTAGGCATACAATCAAGGATAAATGATGGCAGTAGAAGAATAGAACAATGATTCACCATAAGTATGAAGATGAGGATATATAAGAGGAGGATTAATTGAAGATTTATCACAAGAGTGAAGGTTTGAATTTATGAGAGAAGGATTGGAAGACGCAGAGACATGAATACAAGAATAGATGATTCAATACTTCTAAGGTCTTGAATCAGAGGGAAGTCTTCGGGCCTTCAATGTTCACAAGGAAACTCAATGACGTTTTGTACATCTTCTTGTAGAGGAATGGGCACACTAGTCTTTGGTCGCTTCATCTAGATCCAAGGTGAAATGAAGTCACATCTAGGTCTACTGCACCATCGAGGAACTGAAATCTACTATTCATCGTTTGGCCGGTAGCTTGAGTAAACTAAGTCTGGGCTGGAAAGTCACCATTGTATCTTCTGGTAGCGCCAAGTTGTCCACTCGAGTGAGCAGGTGTTGAGAGTTCGAAGTAGGTCTTGTTCCAATCTGAAGCAGCATCTTGTTCGTTCATCTGGTTAATTCATCTTCTTCTTGACAAATGAAACAAATATTCAATGCTAGTCATTGAGTTACAAAAACATGTAAGCCTAACAGTTAAGTCCTTACTTTGTTTCTACCCATCTGATCTCTTACAAATATTTCATTGGTATTCAAATCATTTACGGATGTTTTTCCTAGAATCATGTGTAAGCGTCCGGAGCAACAATGCTCTGATACCAACTGTAATCCCCTAGAAAATCTAACTCAATACAGTGGCGGAAACACTGTAGAATTGGGATTAAAACACACCGATGTTCTATATTTTACAAAAGAATGGCCAGTCAATAGAAATGTCACTTTTTACAAAAGGGCTAAAAAGAAAATTCCTTAAAAGGGGTTTATACAATCATTCGGTAAACATAAATAAGGGAGAGTAGGATCCTCGCTACTCGCTAGCTCACACCCAAAACCCAGCATCAAAAACCTGTTATGTTATAAACATAACAGCCACATCAGTGGGGAGTAAGTCGGACGTTCTCCCAGCCATATTATATCATACGAAAAACAATAGTATTACTATATCAAAATAGCAAAAATGGAAAACATTAAAACAATATAGTAACATAAGTTTTTAGCAAAACTTAAAGTGACTGTGATAAGTGTCGTTTGTAGTGCCTATTTTGTAGTGTTTTGGTCCCATTTTCCTTGTGGAATCGCTCCTTGGGAGCGATTTATGGGCTTCTTATGCTTCCTTTAGTTCGTTTCAGGTTCCCGAGGCCGATTTGGAAGAGTTGGAGCGATTCCGACTCGATACATACACATTTTGGAGCCAACGGAGTAAAGAAACGATGACTCGATGCCTTGGAATCGACCCCGAGACCTTGGGACCCAATCCCGAGCCTCCGAGACCCGATCCCGAGTCCCGAGAATCGATGGGAAGCCCATGAGAAACAAGGAGAGACCAAAAAGTTCATATGGGAGTCCTACAAGACTCATCCCGTTCGGGATGAGGTGCACAAACAAGGAGGCTACTGCCAGGGCCCATCCCGACCGGGAGCATGGCTTCCCGACCGGACCGATCCCGTCCCGACCGGGACCACCCCGTCTCGGCCGGGACGGCCTGGCTGCAACCCGCGCTTGTTTCCTTTCAATTCCTTTCCACTTGTAACCCTATATATACCCCCCCTCCTGTATTAAGACACAATCTTATGTTAGATTCTTCACCTCTCCTTAAACCCTAGACTAATTTAGGTTAGA
Source organism: Agrostemma githago (assembly GCA_958450325.1). Classification (NCBI taxonomy): domain Eukaryota; kingdom Viridiplantae; phylum Streptophyta; class Magnoliopsida; order Caryophyllales; family Caryophyllaceae; genus Agrostemma; species Agrostemma githago. Next base: position 42,935,862 of record OY288250.1, read on the forward strand.
TTAGATTAGATTAGTATAGATTAGTCGGTAATTAGTAGTTAATCTTAGTTTAGTCTTGTATTAAGGGAATTCTCCAAGACCCATTCAAGATTGACAACCTTGGGTGTTTGTTTTGGGTTTTTCTTCATTAATGCAAGTTTTGTTCTTTCTTCTTCACTAGTATGGTAATCTCCTCTTCCTTTTCCTCTTAATCTTTATTTATGATATTCAAGTTTCAATCTTTAGTTCTAGATTATTGTTTTGTTCTTCATACTTGTTAGTTTGTTTATGTTTGTTTTGTTTTCTTATGTTGATCCATCTTGTTCTTGTTAGTTATAGTTTGATTATGTTAGAGTAGTGTTCTTGCTAGGGTTAGTAGGGTGATTAGGGTGTTAATTGGATGATTAAGTGATTGTTGGAGATGTTGGTCGAAGATTTGGGTTTCCTCTTGGTTTGATGTATATCTCATGTTTGTTGAAATGCTTGAATGACTAAGTACTTGCGAATGCTTGTTTTTCTTGCCTTTCTCTTGTGGGTGATAGTTTGTTTGTGGGTTCGGTTCCCTCACTAAGTTGCGAGAGCCCGATGAGGACGACCCCTAGGTCGGTCTAAGTAGCGAGAGCCCGGATGCGACCTAGGCCACTCTAGCACGTTAAAACCCCGTTTGTCATGTGTGTCGCCGAGATGGGTTATAGGATGAACCTCTAGGTAGGCCTAAGTTGCGAGATCCCGGACCAACCTAGATTACCCTACTACCTCCTTCGCTCTAGTTCTCCCTTGACCATTCCGTTACCCCTTTGACCCCGACCTAATCCTAGCCCGTTTCTTTGTTTGTTTCTCCGGCACCTTAGTCTTAGTCTAGCTTTCTCCCCTTCTATCATTCTCTAGTTTAGCTTAGCTCGTTGACTTAGTCTTGTTCTTAGGCCGACCTAGTCTAGGCTATACATTACCGTCCCCGTGGATTCGACCCGACTTGCCCTAACTACCGTAGGAATAGCCGGTTTATTTATTGATCGGTTGGGATCCGCGACAAATTCCTACCATCAGACTGCCAACCTGCAAGCCAAAATCAATCGATAATTATAAAATCCAAAATGGCGTTATGGAAATCAGTTAGTGCAACGGAATAGACTTTCACTGGGATCAAACTAAACTATCTTCGAGAACTTAGTCAAAACAAATCAGACTTCGGTCTCTAACTAGGCAACTCAACTATAACAGGACTGCGTGCAGCGAGGTCCTGGCTTACGTAATGTACACCCCTCCTGGACACCAACCGTAATCTAGTTCAACCCGACAGCGACTTACACGATGCGATATCTAAGTTTAAGGTCAAAATATACACACTCCTGAACACAAACCATGCTCAGTTCAACGACCAATGCGTCTCACATAGACACACCAGCTTTATAGTTGATGGCAAAACGTATACCCTAGACTGTATTTCTCTACCCGTACACTTGTCCTCATTCCATTACTCTAAAACCAAGTCATTATCGATATTCAAAATAGAGTGTTCAAGGTGAATAATATAAAGGTAAAATAAATAAACATTTTTCGTTAAAAGGAAACTTTCTAATTTTAGAAATTTACTAATTTTAGAAACTTACTTAAATTAAAAGTATTCTTATAGAAATACGTAAAGTGTTAAAATGACTTAAATGTACCAAAATAACATTTATGGCAAATAAACTTTTTATTAATATCGTTGTTATCGTAACTTAATATATTTCTATGTTCGTTATCAAAGGTATAAATCAAATGTAATAAGTGAAAATACAGTATCTTATAAATATGTAAGAAAATCGAGTTAAAACAATAAATTTTAGAAAATAAACTATTTAGAAACAAAATGATAAATATAGATAAAGTATAAATAATTGAGGAGTTTTAGAAATGAAATAAGATTTAAAAACCTTTCAAATTGTTTCTAGTAATTAAATTTATAAATAAACAATACGGGTTTTACTAAAAGAAAAAAATCGTAGACAAATAAAAATTTATTAAGGAAAATAGTCTCGACTAAAAATATATTTAAAACAAAATAGACTACTTTCTCATTTATCAATATAAGTCGTAAAACTAAAATTAATTTATTAAACATGTATACGAATCTCAATTATTATATAAAAGTACGATTTTAAGTTAAAATACTAACTTAATGAAATATGACAAAATTATGAAACTGATACTATTTAGTTGCTAGTTTCACGATTACCAACAAAATATTATAACGATCATTAATAATAAAAATTAATAACGATTTTTGTAAAACGATATCGAAAGTTATAAAATGTTCATAAGACGCACGATTTGAAATAATATTTTTAGCAAATAATACGTAGCTAAAAATAATAACCGAAGGTAAAGTATCTACTACATACTACTACTCAACATATGAAATAATATCGAGTAACGTCCTAAAGTTACCTTGAGTAAAAGCCTTCAGTAAACTTGTCCTACGTGTATAAACCAAGCTCCAAAACTTTAATAATAATGCCTTTAAGTTCCAAGCCGTAGAACCGATAGTCTTCTAAGCATGCTTCACCACGAAAATCGAGTTGACAAAACAAAGGAATGAGACAAGGTATTCGACACAAGACGGAAAGACGATTGATGTGTCAAATAGAGACACGAAGGTTGAACTTGATAACAAAACAACGAACTGTGTGATCAACAGAAAGGAATGGCACAAAAGTAACAGAAAACCACGAAGATGAAGGGGACACTGACTCATTACTCGAAGGACAGCAAGAGTAATAAAGACATCACGAGAGCAACAGTAGCAAACACGAACCAAAACGTAGCGACGGCGAAAAGCATTGACGGTGACGGAAAGCATCAGAACACACGACAGTAGTAAGAACGAGACGAAACACATCGCAATGCAAACAGAGGGCAACATCGATACAGCAGTAGCAAGGCAGCAACACGGACAGATCGAGGCGAAGAAGAAGTTTAAGGAGAAGAAAACGGGAAAAGGAAAAAGGGCACAAACAGAATAAGAACGTCAATAACGTTGAACAGGGGAACACATCATACGTATCATAGTAATTAACTGCAGCGACGAAACAATAACAAATAGACAGAGAGCAGGCGAGCAACAACAACGAGCAGCGACATCAGTAAAAGCATAGTCGCGTCTGGAAACAGAGGACGAACAAACCGATCGACGAAAATGACGACACACAAAAAATATGAACGAAATAGGGAACAAGAAGAAGAAGGAATAAGAGGAACGATCATGGGAATGAAAGAGAGTACCATTCGTCGCGATCAGGAGGTATGTAGGCTACAAAAGTGAGTGTCGGCAGCCATGAATTCAAATGGAGGTACGAAGTAGAGGGAAAACAGGGGACCGGTTAAGTAGAGAGGGGAGAGGTGCGACTGTTCATCTAGGTTCAACAAACAGCAACGGCGACTATCCTTGATGATGATTGATTGATTAAGATCAAGAAGAATGGTGATAGAAATTGGTGATGTTGGTGGTTGGTGGTTGTTGGGTGAAGGAGAACGGAGAAGGAGATGAAGAAAGTGGGAAGAGCGGTTGACATAAGAATTAGAGATGGGGAAAGTTTTAGGTTAAAACCGAAATGGGTCGGAAATAAAACAATAATACGAGCCCAGTAAGAAGTGATAGGAGATAAATAGACATCGAGTGAAAGGTCGACCCAAGTAAGAAATCAAGTTAGAACTTGACTAATCGGGTCAGAACGAGTAAGACAAGACGGAATTAAGTTACGGGTTAAAAGGATAGAGGAATACGATATGAATAGACATAAATTTAGAAGTCGGCCCGAGTAGGAAATAAAGTTAAAAAAAATTAATTAATTAATTAACCCAATAAAATATCGAGTAAATAATAGATTATCGAGGTAAAAAAAAACATAAGTATTTGGGACAGAAAAGAAGTTTTGAAAACAAATATTTGGGGCTAAGGATTATAGTATAAAAGTATCTCGAGATTTAAAATAGACATTTGCAAAGAAACAATTTTCACAAAATTGAATTAAATTTGTTTCTCGAGGAGAAATACTAATTGTTTGACGAATGTTTGATCAAATGAATTTCGCGTGATAAGTAGAATTTTGAAAGTTCAAAATGATTGAATGGGAAAAAAAATAATGTCGTTTTACAGAAATTTTAGGATTTATAAGTTAACCCGTAAACATAATAAAATATGAATAAAATTTAATTTATAAAAATCAGGGGTGTTACAAACTTCCCCACTAAAATAAGTTTCGTCCCCGAAACTTACAAAGATCAAAAACAGGATGGAAAACAAAGTTACATAACCAAGAGAACACGAGAATAAATAACTCGCATAAAAAATTTTTTTCAAAAGAAAGTTTTTCGATTTTCAAAATGATTCGAAAATGAATGTTAATGTTTATACCTAGATGAATTGGGCTAACCTGCCCGAAGTTTAAAATCTTTTAGATTATTAGAATCGTACATTAAAGTTATTTGATAAAATAATGAAGATAAATAATATTCGTAAGCCAACTTGATGGGGAAGAGCACCTAAGACATTTTCAAAGCAACGATAAAACGTCTTGATTAAGAAGTTTGATAATATTTCGTTTTAAGACAAAACAAAGTTTTGGGTAATCGAATTTCGTAGTTAGTAAAAATCAAATCATTCGTCAGACGTTTTTAATAAGAAAATCCAAAATTTACCGACAATAAAACGAAAACTTTGAACATGAAAATTTATTTCGAAATTGTTAAACCGTTTCGCATAATAATCTTATAGAAAGCAAAATATTGGCAATTATGTAAGTTCTCTTAAAATTTCGATCACATGAAAATCAAAATTTGAAACAATTCGAAATAGTTCAAAATAAATTATAAAGGCATTTTGAAACACGATTAAAATTTTAGGTATCAACCAAGAATGAAACAAAAATGAAATATAAAGTTCTCAAATTATAACTCAAAGATGTTAAATTTCATGATATCAGTCAAAGTTTTTACAAACCAAGAAGTTTACAATTTGAAATCATACCTCAAAATGTTAAAATTTCATAGTAATCAAAATTTTAAATTAGTCGAACTTTTCCATAAGTAGGGAGTTCGGGAAAAATGGTTAACGGATAAATACAACAAGGTAAATGATAAATCAAAATAATATTTTTTTAAACCCGATAAAGAGGTGGAAGGGATTGGATCAAATGAAATAGCTAAAGTCCAGAGAAGCAGAGGGGAATAATAGGCTGAGAGTCAAATCGACCTATCAAGGATTTTAGAAGAATTAACCACCTCAAGATTCTTAGTATGACCTCAACAAACACGGGTTCCTAATTCCCATCAAATATCGGTAAGTCTAAAATCAAGCACTGGTGGTCCTACTCAGTCTACAAACTCTAAAATTTTCAACCGCTTTAACATATAATATGAAGTCTTACGTACTCATCTAATCTTTCATTTAGCACGATGATAATCCACAACTGATTTAGGATCAAAACCAAATATTAGGATCCCATGGTTATTATAATACTCCCAAACTTTTGTCAATAAGGCTACTAAATCCAAAGCTCTATTGTTTGAACTCAAGGTTTACTCCAAATTTCTCGAGTAAGGAACACGTACTAAACAAGATCCACCGATTTGACAATGTTCGAATATAGAATCTTCAAAACTAATTTCAACACATGTTAAAGCATCACAAGTAGACAGGGCTTGGGAAAGTACCACAAATTCTCAAACTCGCTCAATCCAATAGGCAACTGTATATACTCACGTCTTCAAATACGTCATTCGACTAATGTTTCTGAGAAGTTCCTCAAATTTCTAATCATAATGGTGCAACCACGAAATATTTAATACCTCAACGAAGCCATAATCTCGTTGGTCTAAGGTTCTAAACTGAAAGTCCCAATAAGATGATCTGCATTATAGTATTCCTTAAAATAACACAATAAGCCCATGTGCAAGATATTTCTCTTCTTCAAGGTTAAGAATAATTCATCCAAGTTTAGATAACTCAACTCCAAAGTTCATAGTTTACAACCATAAATAACGATCAACGATCTAATCCTTAAGAAACACGGGAATCTATGTCCACCAAAATTTCTAAGAACATTAATGAAAACCTTTAACTGTACCACAACATTCAGGCTAACTCTCTAAACAATACTCTATGATCCCAAATATTCTCGATGCATCCATCAAATAAGCATTGGGTAAGAATTCAAAGTAATTTTATCAGTTATACTCAGTTCGGTTATAGGTTAGGTACTAGGTAACCATCAAAATATGATATACTACTCTTACTACTCAAAAGATTATTCAACTTTAAGTCCTTCAAATAATCAAGTAACCTATAACCCAAGGTTCAAAATCTTAAGTACCGACCTAATTCCATTAATCGACAATTTATCATTCAAATCGATCCTCAAAAGATTACTAATTAAGATAGACAACAGGGTTTAACTCACAATCCTCTAACCATGTAACAAGGGTTCACTAAAACTCAAACAACTATAACATTTCACGGGGTTCACTAAGACAGATTTCGGTCTAACCGAAGAATCTCAAGAGGAAAAATGGTAAAGTAGAAGAATAGAACAATGATTCACCATAAGTATGAAGATGAGGATATATAAGAGGAGGATTAATTGAAGATTTATCACAAGAATGAAGGTTTGAATTTATGAGAGAAGGATTGGAAGACGCAGAGACATGAACACAAGAATAGATGATTCAATACTTCTAAGGTCTTGAATCAGAGGGAAGTCTTTGGGCCTTCAATGTTAACAAGGAAACTCAATGACGTTTTCTACATCATCTTGGAGAGGAATGGGCACACTAGTCTTTGGTCGCTTCATCTAGATCCAAGGTGAAATGAAGTCACATCTAGGTCTACTGCACCATCGAGGAACTGAAATCTACTATTCATGGTTTGGCCTGTAGCTTGAGTAAACTAAGTCTGGGCTGGAAAGTCACCATTGTATCTTCTGGTAGCACCAAGTTGTCCACTCGAGTGAGCAGGTGTTGAGAGTTCGAAGTACGTTTTGTTCCAATCTGAAGCAGCATCTTGTTCGTTCATCTGGTTAATTCATCTTCTTCTTGACAAATGAAACAAATATTCAATGCTAGTCATTGAGTTACAAAAACATGTAAGCCTAACAGTTAAGTCCTTACTTTGTTTCTACCCATCTAATCTCTTACTAATATTTCATTGGTATTCAAATCATTTACGGATGTTTTTCCTAGAATCATGTGTAAGCGTCGGGAGCAACAATGCTCTGATACCAACTGTAATCCCCTAGAAAATCTAACTCAATACAGTGGCGGAAACACTGTAGAATTGGGATTAAAACACACCGATGTTCTATATTTTACAAAAGAATGGCCAGTCAATACAAATGTCACTTTTTACAAAAGGGCTAAAAAGAAAATTCCTTAAAAGGGGTTTATACAATCATTCGGTAAACATAAATAAGGGAGAGTAGGATCTACGCTACTCGCTAGCTCACACCCAAAACCCAGCATCAAAAACCTGTCATGTTATAAACATAACAGCCACATCAGTGGGGAGTAAGTCGGACGTTCTCCCAGCCATATTATATCATACGAAAAACAATAGTATTACTATATCAAAATAGTAAAATGGAAAACATTAAAACAATATAGTAACATAAGTTTTTAGCAAAACTTAAAGTGACTGTGATAAGTGTCGTTTGTAGTGCCTATTTTGTAGTGTTTTGGTCCCATTTTCCTTGTGGAATCGCTCCTTGGGAGCGATTTATGGGCTTCTTATGCTTCCTTTAGTTCGTTTCAGGTTCCCGAGGCCGATTTGGAAGAGTTGGAGCGATTCCAACTCGATACATACACATTTTGGAGCCAACGGAGTAAAGGAACGATGACTCGATGCCTTGGAATCGACCCCGAGACCTTGGGACCCAATCCCGAGCCTCCGAGACCCGATCCCGAGTCCCGAGAATCGATGGGAAGCCCATGAGAAACAAGGAGAGACCAAAAAGTTCATATGGGAGGCCTACAAGACTCATCCCGTTCGGGATGAGGTGCACAAACAAGGAGGCTACTGTCCAGGGCCCATCCCGACCGGGAGCATGGCTTCCCGACCGGGACCGACCCCGTCCCGACCGGAACCACCCCGTCTCGGCCGGGACGGCCTGGCTGTAACCCGCGCTTGTTTCCTTTCAATTCCTTTCCACTTGTAACCCTATATATACCCCCCCTCCTGTATTAAGACACAATCTTATGTTAGATTCTTCACCTCTCCTTAAACCCTAGACTAATTTAGGTTAGATTAGATTAGATTAGTATAGATTAGTCGGTAATTAGTAGTTAATCTTAGTTTAGTCTTGTATTAAGGGAATTCTCCAAGACCCATTCAAGATTGACAACGGTGTTTGTTTTGGGTTTTTCTTCATTAATGCAAGTTTTGTTCTTTCTTCTTCACTAGTATGGTAATCTCCTCTTCCTTTTCCTCTTAATCTTTATTTATGATATTCAAGTTTCAATCTTTAGTTCTAGATTATTGTTTTGTTCTTCATACTTGTTAGTTTGTTTATGTTTGTTTTGTTTTCTTATGTTGATCCATCTTGTTCTTGTTAGTTATAGTTTGATTATGTTAGAGTAGTGTTCTTGCTAGGGTTATTAGGGTGATTAGGGTGTTAATTGGATGATTAAGTGATTGTTGGAGATGTTGGTCGAAGATTTGGGTTTTCTCTTGGTTTGATGCATATCACATGTTTGTTGAAATGCTTGAATGACTAAGTAGTTGCGAATGCTTGTTTTTCTTGCCTTTCTCTTGTGGGTGATAGTTTGTTTGTGGGTTCGGTTCCCTCACAAAGTTGCGAGAGCCCGGTGAGGACGACCCCTAGGTCGGTCTAAGTAGCGAGAGCCCGGATGCAACCTAGGCCACTCTAGCACGTTAAAACCCCGTTTGTCATGTGTGTTGCCGAGATGGGTTATAGGATGAACCTCTAGGTAGGCCTAAGTTGCGAGATCCCGGACCAACCTAGATTACCCTACTACCTCCTTCGCTCTAGTTCTCCCTTGACCATTCCGTTACCCCTTTGACCCCGACCTAATCCTAGCCCGTTTCTTTGTTTGTTTCTCCGGCACCTTAGTCTTAGTCTAGCTTTCTCCCCTTCTATCATTCTCTAGTTTAGCTTAGCTCGTTGACTTAGTCTTGTTCTTAGGCCGACCTAGTCTAGGCTATACATTACCGTCCCCGTGGATTCGACCCGACTTGCCCTAACTACCGTAGGAATAGCCGGTTTATTTATTGATCGGTTGGGATCCGCGACAAATTCCTACCATCAGACTGCCAACCTGCAAGCCAAAATCAATCGATAATTATAAAATCCAAAATGGCGTTTTGGAAATCAGTTAGTGCAACGGAATAGACTTTCACTGGGATCAAACTAAACTATCTTCGAGAACTTAGTCAAAACAAATCAGACTTCGGTCTCTAACTAGGCAACTCAACTATAACAGGACTGCGTGCAGCGAGGTCCTGGCTTACGTAATGTACACCCCTCCTGGACACCAACCGTAATCTAGTTCAACCCGACGGCGACTTACACGATGCGATATCTAAGTTTAAGGTCAAAATATACACACTCCTGAACACAAACCATGCTCAGTTCAACGACCAATGCGTCTCACATAGACACACCAGCTTTATAGTTGATGGCAAAACGTATACCCTAGACTGTATTTCTCTACCCGTACATTTGTCCTCGTTCCATTACTCTAAAACCAAGTCATTATCGATATTCAAAATAGAGTGTTCAAGGTGAATAATATAAAGGTAAAATAAATAAACATTTTTCGTTAAAAGGAAACTTTCTAATTTTAGAAATTTACTAATTTTAGAAACTTACTTAAATTAGAAGTATTCTTATAGAAATACGTAAAGTGTTAAAATGACTTAAACGTACCAAAATAACATTTATGGCAAATAAACTTTTTATTAATATCGTTGTTATCGTAACTTAATATATTTCTATGTTCGTTATCAAAGGTATAAATCAAATGTAATAAGTGAAAATACAGTATCTTATAAATATGTATGAAAATCGAGTTAAAACAATAAATTTTAGAAAATAAACTATTTAGAAACAAAATGATAAATATAGATAAAGTATAAATAATTGAGGAGTTTTAGAAATGAAATAAGATTTAAAAACCTTTTAAATTGTTTCTAGTAATTAAATTTATAAATAAACAATACGGGTTTTACTAAAAGAAAAAAATCGTAGACAAATAAAAATTTATTAAGGAAAATAGTCTCGACTAAAAATATATTTAAAACAAAATAGACTACTTTCTCATTTATCAATATAAGTCGTAAAACTAAAATTAATTTATTAAACATGTATACGAATCTCAATTATTATATAAAAGTACGATTTTAAGTTAAAATACTAACTTAATGAAATATGACAAAATTATGAAACTGATACTATTTAGTTGCTAGTTTCACGATTACCAACAAAATATTATAACGATCATTAATAATAAAAATTAATAACGATTTATAAAACGATATTGAAAGTTATAAAATGTTCATAAGACGCACGATTTGAGATAATATTTTTAGCAAATAATACGTAGCTAAAAATAAAAACCGAAGGTAAAGTATCTACTACATACTACTACTCAACATATGAAATAATATCGAGTAACGTCCTAAAGTTACCTTGAGTAAAAGCCTTCAGTAAACTTGTCCTACGTGTATAAACCAAGCTCCAAAACTTTAATAATAATGCCTTTAAGTTCCAAGCCGTAGAACTGATAGTCTTCTAAGCATGCTTCACCACGAAAATCGAGTTGACAAAACAAAGGAATGAGACAAGGTATTCGACACAAGACGGAAAGACGATTGATGTGTCAAATAGAGACACGAAGGTTGAACTTGATAACAAAACAACGAACTGTGTGATCAACAGAAAGGAATGGCACAAAAGTAACAGAAAGCCACGAAGATGAAGGGGACACGAACTCATTACTCGAAGGACAGCAAGAGTAATAAAGACATCACGAGAGCAACAGTAGCAAACACGAACCAAAACATAGCGACGGCGAAAAGCATTGACGGTGACGGAAAGCATCAGAACACACGACAGTAGTAAGAACGAGACGAAACACATCGCAATGCAAACAGAGGGCAACATCGATAATGCAGTAGCAAGGCAGCAACACGGACAGATCGAGGCGAAGAAGAAGTTTAAGGAGAAGAAAACGGGAATAGGAAAAAGGGCACAAACAGAATAAGAACGTCAATAACGTTGAACAGGGGAACACATCATACGTATCATAGTAATTAACTGCAGCGACGAAACAATAACAAATAGACAGAGAGCAGGCGAGCAACAACAACGAGCAGCGACATCAGTAAAAGCATAGTCGCGTCTGGAAACAGAGGACGAACAAACCGATCGACGAAAATGACGACACACAAAAAATATGAACGAAATAGGGAACAAGAAGAAGAAGGAATAAGAGGAACGATCATGGGAATGAAAGAGAGTACCATTCGTCGCGATCAGGAGGTATGTAGGCTACAAAAGTGAGTGTCGGCAGCCATGAATTCAAATGGAGGTACGAAGTACAGGGAAAACAGAGGACCGGTTAAGTAGAGAGGGGAGAGGTGCGACTGTTCATCTAGGTTCAACAAACAGCAACGGCGACTATCCTTGATGATGATTGATTGATTAAGATCAAGAAGAATGGTGATAGAAATTGGTGATGTTGGTGGTTGGTGGTTGTTGGGTGAAGGAGAACGGAGAAGGAGATGAAGAAAGTGGGAAGAGCGGTTGACATAAGAATTAGAGATGGGGAAAGTTTTAGGTTAAAACCGAAATGGGTCGGAAATAAAACAATAATACGAGCCCAGTAAGAAGTGATAGGAGATAAATAGACATCGAGTGAAAGGTCGACCCAAGTAAGAAATCAAGTTAGAACTTGACTAATCGGGCCAGAACGAGTAAGACAAGACGGAATTAAGTTACGGGTTAAAAGGATAGAGGAATACGATATGAATAGACATAAATTTAGAAGTCGGCCCGAGTAGGAAATAAAGTTAAAAAAAAATTATTAATTAATTAACCCAATAAAATATCGAGTAAATAATAGATTATCGAGGTAAAAAAAAAACATAAGTATTTGGGACAGAAAAGAAGTTTTGAAAACAAATATTTGGGGCTAAGGATTATAGTATAAAAGTATCTCGAGATTTAAAATAGACATTTGCAAAGAAACAATTTTCACAAAATTGAATTAAATTTGTTTCTCGAGGAGAAATACTAATTGTTTGACGAATGTTTGATCAAATGAATTTCGCGAGATAAGTAGAATTTTGAAAGTTCAAAATGATTGAATGGGAAAAAAAAATAATGTCGCTTTATAGAAATTTTAGGATTTATAACTTAACCCGTAAACATAATAAAATATGAATAAAATTTAATTTATAAAAATCAGGGGTGTTACAACCTTCCCCACTAAAAGAAGTTTCGTCCCCGAAACTTACAAAGATCAAAAACAGGATGGAAAACAAAGTTACATAACCAAGAGAACACGAGAATAAATAACTCGCATAAATTTTTTTTTTCAAAAGAAAGTTTTTCGATTTTCAAAATGATTCGAAAACAAATGTTAATGTTTATACCTAGATGAATTGGGCTAACCTGCCCGAAGTTTAAAATCATTTAGATTATTAGAATCGTACATTAAAGTTATTTGATAAAATAATGAAGATAAATAATATTCGTAAGCCAACTTGATGGGGAAGAGCACCTAAGACATTTTCAAAGCAACGGTAAAACGTCTTGATTAAGAAGTTTGATAATATTTTGTTTTAAGACAAAACAATGTTTTGGGTAATCGAATTTCGTAGTTAGTAAAAATCAAATCATTCGTCAGACGTTTTTAATAAGAAATCCAAAATTTACAGACAATAAAACGAAAACTTTGAACATGAAAATTTATTTCGAAATTGTTAAACCGTTTCGCATAATAATCTTATAGAAAGCAAAATATTGGCAATTATGTAAGTTCTCTTAAAATTTCGATCACTTGAAAATCAAAATTTGAAACAATTCGAAATAGTTCAAAATAAATTATAAAGGCATTTTGAAACACGATTAAAATTTTAGGTATCAACCAAGAATGAAACAAAAATGAAATATAAAGTTCTCAAATTATAACTCAAAGATGTTAAATTTCATGATATCAGTCAAAGTTTTTACAAAACAAGAAGTTTACAATTTGAAATCATACCTCAAAATGTTAAAATTTCATAGTAATCAAAATTTTAAATTAGTCGAACTTTTCCATAAGTAGGGAGTTCGGGAAAAATGGTTAACGGATAAATACAACAAGGTAAATGATAAATCAAAATAATATTTTTTTAAAACCGATAAAGAGGTGGAAGCGATTGGATAAAATGAAATAGCTAAAGTCCAGAGAAGCAGAGGGGAATAATAGGCTGAGAGTCAAATCGACCTATCAAGGATTTTAGAAGAATTAACCACCTCAAGATTCTTAGTATGACCTCCACAAACACGGGTTCCTAATTCCCATCAAATATCGGTAAGTCTAAAATCAAGCACTGGTGGTCCTACTCAGTCTACAAACTCTAAAATTTTCAACCGCTTTAACATATAATAAGAAGTCGTACGTACTCATCTAATATTTCATTTAGCACGATGATAATACACAACTGATTTAGGATCAAAACCAAATATTAGGATCCCATGGTTATTATAATACTCCCAAACTTTTAATCAATAAGGCTACTAAATCCAAAGCTCTATTGTTTGAACTCAAGGTTTACTCCAAATTTCTCGAGTAAGGAACACGTACTAAACAAGATCCACCGATTTAACAATGTTCGAATATAGAATCTTCAAAACTAATTTCAACACATGTTAAAGCATCACAAGTAGACAGGGCTTGGGAAAGTACCACAAATTCTCAAACTCGCTCAATCCAATAGGCAACTGTATATACTCACGTCTTCAAATACGTCATTCGACTAATGTTTCTGAGAAGTTCCTCAAATTTCTAATCATAATGGTGCAACCACGAAATATTTAATACCTCAACGAAGCCATAATCTCGTTGGTCTATGGTTCTAAACTGAAAGTCCCAATAAGATGATCTGCATTATAGTATTCCTTAAAATAACACAATAAGCCCATGTGCAAGATATTTCTTTTCTTCAAGGTTAAGAATAATTCATCCAAGTTTAGATAACTCAACTCCAAAGTTCATAGTTTACAACCATAAATAACGATCAACGATCTAATCCTTAAGAAACACGGGAATCTATGTCCACCAAAATTTCTAAGAACATTAATGAAAACCTTTAACTGTACCACAACATTCAGGCTAACTCTCTAAACAATACTCTATGATCCCAAATATTCTCGATGCATCCATCAAATAAGCATTGGGTAAGAATCCAAAGTAATTTTATCAGTTATACTCAGTTCGGTTATAGGTTAGGTACTAGGTAACCATCAAAATATGATATACTACTCTTACTACTCAAAAGATTATTCAACTTTAAGTCCTTCAAATAATCAAGTAACCTATAACCCAAGGTTCAAAATCTTAAGTACCGACCTAATTCCATTAATCGACAATTTATCATTCAAATCGATCCTCAAAAGATTACTAATTAAGATAGACAACAGGGTATAACTCACAATCCTCAAACCATGTAACAAGAGTTCACTAAACCTCAAACAACTATAACATTTCACGGGGTTCACTAAGACAGATTTCGGTCTAACCGAAGAATCTCAAGAGGGAAAATGGTAAAGTAGAAGAATAGAACAATGATTCACCATAAGTATGAAAATGAGGATATATAAGAGGAGGATTAATTGAAGATTTATCACAAGAATGAAGGTTTGAATTTATGAGAGAAGGATTGGAAGACGCAGAGACATGAATACAAGAGTAGATGATTCAATACTTCTAAGGTCTTGAATCAGAGGGAAGTCTTCGAGCCTTCAATGTTCACAAGGAAACTCAATGACGTTTTCTACATCTTCTTGTAGTGGAATGGGCACACTAGTCTTTGGTCGCTTCATCTAGATCCAAGGTGAAATGAAGTCACATCTAGGTCTACTACACCATCGAGGAACTGAAATCTACTATTCATCGTTTGGCCTGTAGCTTGAGCAAACTAAGTTTGGGCTGGAAAGTCACCATTGTATCTTCTGGTAGCGCCAAGTTGTCCACTCGAGTGAGCAGGTGTTGAGAGTTCGAAGTAGGTCTTGTTCCAATCTGAAGCAGCATCTTGTTCGTTCATCTGGTTAATTCATCTTCTTCTTGACAAATGAAACAAATATTCAATGCTATTCATTGAGTTACAAAAACATGTAAGCCTAACAGTTAAGTCCTTACTTTGTTTCTACCCATCTGATCTCTTACTAATATTTCATTGGTATTCAAATCATTTACGGATGTTTTTCCTAGAATCAGGTGTAAGCGTCGGGAGCAACAATGCTTTGATACCAACTGTAATCCCCTAGAAAATCTAACTCAATACAGTGGCGGAAACACTGTAGAATTGGGATTAAAACACACCGATGTTCTATATTTTACAAAAGAATGGCCAGTCAATACAAATGTCACTTTTTACAAAAGGGCTAAAAAGAAAATTCCTTAAAAGGGGTTTATACAATCATTCGGTAAACATAAATAAGGGAGAGTAGGATCCACGCTACTCGCTAGCTCACACCCAAAACCGAGCATCAAAAACCTGTCATGTTATAAACATAACAGCCACATCAGTGGGGAGTAAGTCGGACGTTCTCCCAGCCATATTATATCATACGAAAAACAATAGTATTACTATATCAAAATAGTAAAATGGAAAACATTAAAACAATATAGTAACATAAGTTTTTAGCAAAACTTAAAGTGAATGTGATAAGTGTCGTTTGTAGTGCCTATTTTGTAGTGTTTTGGTCCCATTTTCCTTGTGGAATCGCTCCTTGGGAGCGATTTATGGGCTTCTTATGCTTCCTTTAGTTTGTTTCAGGTTCCCGAGGCCGATTTGGAAGAGTTGGAGCGATTCCGACTCGATACATACACATTTTGGAGCCAACGGAGTAAAGGAACGATGACTCGATGCCTTGGAATCGACCCCGAGACCTTGGGACCCAATCCCGAGCCTCCGAGACCCGATCCCGAGTCCCGAGAATCGATGGGAAGCCCATGAGAAACAAGGAGAGACCAAAAAGTTCATATGGGAGGCCTACAAGACTCATCCCGTTCGGGATGAGGTGCACAAACAAGGAGGCTACTGTCCAGGGCCCATCCCGACCGGGAGCATGGCTTCCCGACCGGGACCGACCCCGTCCCGACCGGAACCACCCCGTCTCGGCCGGGACGGCCTGGCTGCAACCCGCGCTTGTTTCCTTTCAATTCCTTTCCACTTGTAACCCTATATATACCCCCCCTCCTGTATTAAGACACAATCTTATGTTAGATTCTTCACCTCTCCTTAAACCCTAGACTAATTTAGGTTAGATTAGATTAGATTAGTATAGATTAGTCGGTAATTAGTAGTTAATCTTAGTTTAGTCTTGTATTAAGGGAATTCTCCAAGACCCATTCAAGATTGACAACCTTGGGTGTTTGTTTTGGGTTTTTCTTCATTAATGCAAGTTTTGTTCTTTCTTCTTCACTAGTATGGTAATCTCCTCTTCCTTTTCCTCTTAATCTTTATTTATGATATTCAAGTTTCAATCATTAGTTCTAGATTATTGTTTTGTTCTTCATACTTGTTAGTTTGTTTATGTTTGTTTTGTTTTCTTATGTTGATCCATCTTGTTCTTGTTAGTTATAGTTTGATTATGTTAGAGTAGTGTTCTTGCTAGGGTTAGTAGGGTGATTAGGGTGTTAATTGGATGATTAAGTGATTGTTGGAGATGTTGGTCGAAGATTTGGGTTTCCTCTTGGTTTGATGCATATCACATGTTTGTTGAAATGCTTGAATGACTAAGTAGTTGCGAATGCTTGTTTTTCTTGCCTTTCTCTTGTGGGTGATAGTTTGTTTGTGGGTTCGGTTCCCTCACTAAGTTGCGAGAGCCCGGTGAGGATGACCCCTAGGTCGGTCTAAGTAGCGAGAGCCCGGATGCGACCTAGGCCACTCTAGCACGTTAAAACCCCGTTTGTCATGTGTGTCGCCGAGATGGTTTAGGATGAACCTCTAGGTAGGCCTATGTTGCGAGAGCCCGGACCAACCTAGATTACCCTACTACCTCCTTCGCTCTAGTTCTCCCTTGACCATTCCGTTACCCCTTTGACCCCGACCTAATCCTAGCCCGTTTCTTTGTTTGTTTCTCCGACACCTTAGTCTTAGTCTAGCTTTCTCCCCTTCAATCATTCTCTAGTTTAGCTTAGCTCGTTGACTTAGTCTTGTTCTTAGGCCGACCTAGTCTAGGCTATACATTACCGTCCCCGTGGATTCGACCCGACTTGCCCTAACTACCGTAGGAATAGCCGGTTTATTTATTGATCGGTTGGGATCCGCGACAAATTCCTACCATCAGACTGCCAACCTGCAAGCCAAAATCAATCGATAATTATAAAATCCAAAATGGCGTTATGGAAATCAATTAGTGCAACGGAATAGACTTTCACTGGGATCAAACTAAACTATCTTCGAGAACTTAGTCAAAACAAATCAAACTTCGGTCTCTAACTAGGCAACTCAACTATAACAGGACTGCGTGCAGCGAGGTCCTGGCTTACGTAATGTACACCCCTCCTGGACACCAACCGTAATCTAGTTCAACCCAACGGCGACTTACACGATGCGATATCTAAGTTTAAGGTCAAAATATACACACTCCTGAACACAAACCATGCTCAGTTCAACGACCAATGCGTCTCACATAGACACACCAGCTTTATAGTTGATGGCAAAATGTATACCCTAGACTGTATTTCTCTACCCGTACACTTGTCCTCATTCCATTACTCTAAAACCAAGTCATTATCGATATTCAAAATAGAGTGTTCAAGGTGAATAATATAAAGGTAAAATAAATAAACATTTTTCGTTAAAAGGAAACTTTCTAATTTTAGAAATTTACTAATTTTAGAAACTTACTTAAATTAGAAGTATTCTTATAGAAATACGTAAAGTGTTAAAATGACTTAAACGTACCAAAATAACATTTATGGCAAATAAACTTTTTATTAATATCGTTGTTATCGTAACTTAATATATTTCTATGTTCGTTATCAAAGGTATAAATCAAATGTAATAAGTGAAAATACAGTATCTTATAAATATGTAAGAAAATCGAGTTAAAACAATAAATTTTAGAAAATAAACTATTTAGAAACAAAATGATAAATATAGATAAAGTATAAATAATTGAGGAGTTTTAGAAATGAAATAAGATTTAAAAACCTTTCAAATTGTTTCTAGTAATTAAATTTATAAATAAACAATACGGGTTTTACTAAAAGAAAAAAATCGTAGACAAATAAAAATTTATTAAGGAAAATAGTCTCGACTAAAAATATATTTAAAACAAAATAGACTACTTTCTCATTTATCAATATAAGTCGTAAAACAAAAATTAATTTATTAAACAAGTATACGAATCTCAATTATTATATAAAAGTACGATTTTAAGTTAAAATAGTAACTTAATGAAATATGACAAAATTATGAAACTGATACTATTTAGTTGCTAGTTTCACGATTACCAACAAAATATTATAACGATCATTAATAATAAAAATTAATAACGATTTATAAAACGATATCGAAAGTTATAAAATGTTCATAAGACGCACGATTTGAAATAATATTTTTAGCAAATAATACGTAGCTGAAAATAAAAACCGAAGGTAAAGTATCTACTACATACTACTACTCAACATATGAAATAATATCGAGTAACGTCCTAAAGTTACCTTGAGTAAAAGCCTTCAGTAAACTTGTCCTACGTGTATAAACCAAGCTCCAAAACTTTAATAATAATGCCTTTATGTTCCAAGCCGTAGAACCGATAGTCTTCTAAGCATGCTTCACCACGAAAATCGAGTTGACAAAACAAAGGAATGAGACAAGGTATTCGACACAAGACGGAAAGACGATTGATGTGTCAAATAGAGACACGAAGGTTGAACTTGATAACAAAACAACGAACTGTATGATCAACAGAAAGGAATGGCAGAAAAGTAACAGAAAACCACGAAGGTGAAGGGGACACGGACTCATTACTCGAAGGACAGCAAGAGTAATAAAGACATCACGAGAGCAACAGTAGCAAACACGAACCAAAACGTAGCGACGGCGAAAAGCATTGACGGTGACGGAAAGCATCAGAACACACGACAGTAGTAAGAACGAGACGAAACACATCGCAATGCAAACAGAGGGCAACATCGATACAGCAGTAGCAAGGCAGCAACACGGACAGATCGAGGCGAAGAAGAAGTTTAAGGAGAAGAAAACGGGAAAAGGAGAAAGGTCACAAACAGAATAAGAACGTCAATAACGTTGAACAGGGGAACACATCATACGTATCATAGTAATTAACTGCAGCGACAAAACAATAGCAAATAGACAGAGAGCAGGCGAGCAACAACAACGAGCAGCGACATCAGTAAAAGCATAGTCGCGTCAGGAAACAGAGGACGAACAAACCGATCGACGAAAACGACGACACACAAAAAATATGAACGAAATAGGGAAGAAGAAGAAGAAGGAATAAGAGGAACGATCATGGGAATGAAAGAGAGTACCATTCGTCGCGATCAGGAGGTATGTAGGCTACAAAAGTTAGTGTCGGCAGCCATGAATTCAAATGGAGGTACGAAGTAGAGGGAAAACAGGGGACCGGTTAAGTAGAGAGGGGAGAGGTGCGACTGTTCATCTAGGTTCAACAAGCAGCAACGGCGACTATCCTTGATGATGATTGATTGATTAAGATCAAGAAGAATGGTGATAGAAATTGATGATGTTGGTGGTTGGTGGTTGTTGGGTGAAGGAGAACGGAGAAGGAGATGAAGAAAGTGGGAAGAGCGGTTGACATAAGAATTAGAGATGGGGAAAGTTTTAGGTTAAAACCAAAATGGGTCGGAAATAAAACAATAATACGTGCCCAGTAAGAAGTGATAGGAGATAATTAGACATCGAGTGAAAGGTCGACCCAAGTAAGAAATCAAGTCAGAACTTGACTAATCGGGTCAGAACGAGTAAGACAAGACGGAATTAAGTTACGGGTTAAAAGGATAGAGGAATACGATATGAGTAGACATAAATTTAGAAGTCGGCTCGAGTAGGAAATAAAGTTAAAAAAAATTAATTAATTAATTAACCCAATAAAATATCGAGTAAATAATAGATTATCGAGGTGAAAAAAACATAAGTATTTGGGACAGAAATGAAGTTTTGAAAACAAATATTTGGGGCTAAGGATTATAGTATAAAAGTATCTCGAGATTTAAAATAGACATTTGCAAAGAAACAATTTTCACAAAATTGAATTAAATTTGTTTCTCGAGGAGAAATACTAATTGTTTGACGAATGTTTGATCAAATGAATTTCGCGAGATAAGTAGAATTTTGAAAGTTCAAAATGATTGAAAGGGAAAAAAAATAATGTCGTTTTATAGAAATTTTAGGATTTACAAGTTAACCCGTAAACATAATAAAATATGAATAAAATTTAATTTATAAAAATCAGGGGTGTTACAACCTTCCCCACTAAAAGAAGTTTCGTCCCCGAAACTTACAAAGACCAAAAACAGGATGGAAAACAAAGTTACATAACCAAGAGACCACGAGAATAAATAACTCGCATAAATTTTTTTTTTCAAAAGAAAGTTTTACGATTTTCAAAATGATTCGAAAACGAATGTTAATGTTTATACCTAGATAAATTGGGCTAACCTGCCCGAAGTTTAAAATCTTTTAGATTATTAGAATCGTACATTAAAGTTATTTGATAAAATAATGAAGATAAATAATATTCGTAAACCAACTTGATGGGGAAGAGCACCTAAGACATTTTCAAAGCAACGGTAAAACGTCTTGATTAAGAAGTTTGATAATATTTCGTTTTAAGACAAAACAAAGTTTTGGGTAATCGAATTTTGTAGTTAGTAAAAATCAAATCAGTCGTCAGACGTTTTTAATAAGAAATCCAAAATTTACCGACAATAAAACGAAAACTTTGAACATGAAAATTTATTTCGAAATTGTTAAACCGTTTAGCATAATAATCTTATAGAAAGCAAAATATTGGCAATTATGTAAGTTCTCATAAAATTTCGATCACTTGAAAATCAAAATTTGAAACAATTCGAAATAGTTCAAAATAAATTATAAAGGCATTTTGAAACACGATTAAAATTTTAGGTATCAACCAAGAATGAAACAAAAATGAAATATAAAGTTCTCAAATTATAACTCAAAGATGTTAAATTTCATGATATCAGTCAAAGTTTTTACAAAACAAGAAGTTTACAATTTGAAATCATACCTCAAAATGTTAAAATTTCATAGTAATCAAAATTTTAAATTAGTCGAACTTTTCCATAAGTAGGGAGTTCGGGAAAAATGGTTAACGGATAAATACAACAAGGTAAATGATAAATCAAAATAATATTTTTTTAAACCCGATAAAGAGGTGGAAGGGATTGGATCAAATGAAATAGTTAAAGTCCAGAGAAGCAGAGGGGAATAATAGGCTGAGAGTCAAATCGACCTATCAAGGATTTTGGAAGAATTAACCACCTCAAGATTCTTAGTATGACCTCCACAAACACGGGTTCCTAATTCCCATCAAATATCGGTAAGTCTAAAATCAAGCACTGGTGGTCCTACTCAGTCTACAAACTCTAAAATTTTCAACCGCTTTAACATATAATAAGAAGTCTTACGTACTCATCTAATCTTTCATTTAGCACGATGATAATCCACAACTGATTTAGGATCAAAACCTAATATTAGGATCCCATGGTTATTATAATACTCCCAAACTTTTAATCAATAAGGCTACTAAATCCAAAGCTCTATTGTTTGAACTCAAGGTTTACTCCAAATTTCTCGAGTAAGGAACACGTACTAAACAAGATCCACCGATTTAACAATGTTCGAATATAGAATCTTCAAAACTAATTTCAACACATGTTAAAGCATCACAAGTAGACAGGGCTTGGGAAAGTACCACAAATTCTCAAACTCGCTTAATCCAATAGGCAACTGTATATACTCACGTCTTCAAATACGTCATTCGACTAATGTTTCTGAGAAGTTCCTCAAATTTCTAATCATAATGGTGCAACCACGAAATATTTAATACCTCAACGAAGCCATAATCTCGTTGGTCTAAGGTTCTGAACTGAAAGTCCCAATAAGATGATCTGCATTATAGTATTCCTTAAAATAACACAATAAGCCCATGTGCAAGATATTTCTCTTCTTCAAGGTTAAGAATAATTCATCCAAGTTTAGATAACTCAACTCCAAAGTTCATAGTTTACAACCATAAATAACGATCAACGATCTAATCCTTAAGAAACACGGGAATCTATGTCCACCAAAATTTCTAAGAACATTAATGAAAACCTTTAACTGTACCACAACATTCAGGCTAACTCTCTAAACAATACTCTATGATCCCAAATATTCTCGATGCATCCATCAAATAAGCATTGGGTAAGAATCCAAAGTAATTGATGGTAAGGAATTCGTCACGTCCCTAGCCGATCAATATAACACCGACTAACCTAGTGGGTAGCTAGGGCAAGTCGGGATCGATTCCACGAGAACGGTATATCAAAGCTTAGACTATGTCGGCGTACAAACGAGACTATGCTACCAAAAACGACACAAAGAAAGCGATAAAAGGAAAACTATTAAAGGGGAGGAATAGGAACTAGACTAATGATGAACTAAGCTAATGATCGAACTAACAAGTAATCTAGGGTAAACGATGGCTAACTAGGAGGATTAACACAAATATGGAAAGAAGTGGGGTAGGTCGGGTTCATAGGAGTAGAAGGGTAATTGGGGTGATCAAGGGTATAGGTGTCTCCTAATCGCTATAGTCGGTCCGGGCTCGCGCAACTTAGACCGATGCCAAGGTGGGTCCGGGCTCTCGCAACTTAGACTCTAGTCCGCGCTCTCGCGACTAAACTATTCTCAACATTTCCACAAAATAAGCAATCAATGAGAAGATGAACACAAGCATGGGAAGCATGGCCACTACAACTCACACAAGCATATCAACAAACACATAGAGTGCTCACAATGTGACTAACAACAAAGATGTAACCTTTTCCCCTTAATCAACCCTAATCATCCATAATCTACCCCTAATCCCCCTACTAGCCCCACAATGAAACTACTCACTCATTATCATGGTCAAACTAACAATCATAAGAGAAAACAAACTCACAATCCAAACATTCATTATGAATAACAAGAACAATAACAATAACAATCATAAAAAGATGGAAACAAGATTAAATAACTAAGAACAAGAGTAAGAAAGGTTATACCAACAATAGGAAGATGAAAAGATGCAATCTTGTATAAATAAGAACCCAAATAAAACCCAAGGTTGTCAATCTTGGAGAATTCTTCAAGTATCCTCTTAATACAAGAACTAATTACAATGATTAACTAAGGATTAAAGAGAGATTAGAACTAATGAGTGAGAGTAAATCTAGGGTTTTGGAGGCTTAAACTAATCTAGGGTAAGATAAGATGTCTTAAAATTACAAGAGGGGAGTATATATATGGGTACAAGAATGAAGGAGAAGAAAAGAAGAAGCCCGTGCTGCCTCTGTAGCTTCCCGACCGGGACGGATCATCCCGATCGGGACGGCTCTGTCATCCCGATCGGGACGGGTTGGTCCCGACCGGGATGGACTCACAGCAGCCATCCTAATGTAGCACCCCATTCCGAACGGGATGAGGCCATCCCGAATGGGATGGGTCTTGTATGCCTTCCTTAAACGCTCTTTGGTCCTTCCTTGCCTCTCATGGGCTTCCCACCGATTCTCGGGACTCGGGATCGGGTCTCGGAGGCTTGGGATTGGGTCCCAAGGTCTCGGGGTCGATTCCAAGGCCTCGAGTCATCGTTCCTTTATCTCATTGGCTCCAAAATGTGTATGTATTGAGTTGGAATCGCTCCAACTCTTCCAAATTAGTCTCGGGAACATGAAACGAACTAAAGGAAGCATAAGAAGCCCATGAATCGCTCCAAAGGAGCGATTCCATAAGGAAAAAGGGACCAAAACACAACAAATAGGCACTACAAACTACACTTATCAACTCCCCCACACTTAACCCTTACTCGCCCTCGAGTAAGCACACACTAACTACTAAACTAGCCGAATGGGTATTAGCGCACCCTACGCCCCTTCAACTCACGCGAGTGAACTTAGAGGACAAGTGCACTCCGCAAGGCAAGTTGGATCTTGCGACAAAAATGTGGATGCAACCGGACACAAAACACATAAACAAACAAACACCTAATCGGTTGCACCCAAAACAAAAGAAATACCGCTTCCCTCTAAAAGCGGTGAATAATACACTGGTTTAGGACTCGAGGTTAGTGACAACGTTCCCAAGCTAGCAAAACAAACCGAGGTGAACTAAACTCTAATAGTATGACGATAAAGCAATAAAAACGTTGGTAGCTTACCTAGGTCCTCCTAACTTTCTAAAAACATACTATGGGACGATCGGCGGAGTGGAAAAGTGGAGAACCACGGTGTTAGTCGACACTGTAGGTAAGTGAGACCCCGCCCCCTTTAGCGTGAGCCAAGAGGGTCGTCCCGTGTCCAAAACCGCCTAACTAGTCCAAGCAAAAAGGTGGAAGTATGCAAAATGAGGGAAGACCGACTAATGCCGCTATCATCCTTCCTCGGGACTCGGTCCTTTGGTAGGCTCTTCACGGCAAAAGTCGGAAAAAGGCTTATTTTTGTGGGGATTTCTTTTTGTGAGACGGGTTTTCTTTTGGCATTTTCTTTCTTTTCGACATTTTTGCTTTGTTTGTTGCCATGCCATTTCTTTTTCTTCTTTTCTATTTTCTTTTTGGCTTTTGTGCCTTTTCTTTTTCTTCATTCTTTTCTTTCTTTCATTTTTTTCTATCTTTTCTTTTCTTTGCCCTTTTTGGCAGGATTTGGCACTTTTGGCATTTCATTGTGTGACAAGAAAGAGAGAATCAACAATTTGCAATTTATTGTGTGTATATGTGTAGAAGGTAGGGAAATGGGTAAGTCGGGGAACGTCCTTCCCTTCAAACCCACAAAAAGGGGAAAACTTGGACATCAAACGATCCTAAACACGGTCACCTAAGGGACGAGACTCGGTAACCAAGGTCTTTTCACACCGTGGGTGGTCATAATGGTCAAAATGCAAATCCCGCAGTAAATCCCTAGTAAGCTAGGTGGACTCAAGGTAAAGGACCAACGAATTCATTGATTTAGGGTCATTCTACTAGAGTAAAGTCCAAGACTCGATTTACACTACTAGAAAGGGAAAATAGACACTCACACACTAGCGTCTAAACCGGGTTTTCGAAAACGATTTACACACAATACAACACAACACAAAATGAAGACATGACGAAAACAAAAAGGAAAAGGAACAAAAGCAACAAAAACAAAACAAGGCAAAACAAAACACATAGACAAAACAACCACCACCCCTATATTCCATACAAGCCACCAAATCATCCACCATATTGCACAAAGCTCCACCCGAGCGCACCTCAACACAACCTTCTCCAATCATCACAAGGAATAAAGGAGAAAAAGGGATAAGCTGTTACCGGAAGTCTTTAGAGATTTTCAAAGTCATTGGCGAATAAAGCAACCTATAAGAACAAAGGGAGGCAAAACACGCACACAAAACAAATGTACGACACAAAGACACAAAATGAAAACACAAAAGAGAAAATCTTTTTGATTTTTGTGAAAAATTTTCAATTTTTTAGGATTTTTAAAGGTTTTTCGAAAAACTATGAAAATAAAACTACTACGATAGAATATCGCTCCCCCACACTTAAATCGAGCAATGTCCTCATATGCTCAATCGTAGTGTGTGGAGAGACTAAAGAAAAGAAAATAAACTACGAAAATAAAGCTAAAATGAAAAACAAAGTGGAGAAAAAGGTAGAAGGTGTCCGGCCGGGGTGTAGTGAAGTCACCATGGGCCGAGACGAGAAAAAGATATGGAAGGGGGAAGAAAATAAAAAGAAGGAAGTAAAAGGAAATGGGAGGGGATGGCTAGGTGTAATCAAGTCACCTAGCCCGGATTCCGCCTAAATCCGACTAAATCCTCAAAAAGAAAGAGTGAAAAACTAGTAAAATTTGGATTTTTCGATTGACTCTCGACGTAATCACATCGTCGGGAGTCGGGAGCAACCACTACCGAGGCCTCGAAGGCCACCATGTCATCAAGACACATAAGTGTACGTGGAGAAGGGAATAAACAAAGGAAAACAATCAATAACAAAAATGGAAAAGAAAATAGTTGCCGTACCATAGGTTAGCAACTCACTCTCTCCATCTTCTCATAGATCGATAAAGGCGCTTGCTTATCTTCATCATTGCTTTTCCACTTCATTCTCGATAACATCGCATGGTAGAGGTGGTAGAGGTGCGAGGGGGGTGGGATTTGATGTGGATCTCGGTGTAAAGTGAGGTGTATGGGTCGTATGATAGGGACAAGGAGGAGTAGGGAGGTTGGGAGGGGGCATAAAATGGTTGGGTGGACTTGATTGCGAAGAAGAATCACAAAGGGGAGGCAGAGGACCATCCCGGTCGGGAAGACTGATCCCGTTCGGGAAGACTGATCCCGTTCGGGTTACCTCACCCGTCCCGGTCGGGACGACCTCATCCCGGTCGGGACGGACCCACAGTGAGCTCAAACCTTAGTACACCCATCCCGATCGGGACGGCTCCTTCCCGGTCGGGACGCTCTCATCCCGGTCGGGACGAACTCACAGGAAGCTCCAAATCCAGCGCACCCTTCCCGATCGGGAAGGCACCCTTCCCGATCGGGTTTGCTCACCCTTCCCGGTCGGGACGCCTCATCCCGGCCGGGATGGGCCTTCTTCAACTTCCAAGGCCCCAAAAGCTTGCTCTAAGCTTCAAAAACCCGATCCTCGTGCCTACAACCCAAAGTATACCATCGCCAATCCTCTCTAGGAGCGTTCTCACTTCACCTATCAAGCAATACTCAAACACATATCAAACTCTCTCCCTCACAACGCTCAACAATCAACCCAAATAACAAGAATTCACAAAAATTCAACTAGCTACAAGAAAGAGATATATACAATGGGACGGTTCTTGTGGAACTCCGTCAAACCAAGATGGTGGAATTTCATTCTTTTTCAACAACAAAAACTAGTTCCATCTCCATCAAGGGCACGCAAGAACAAGTCGAAGGCCCTAGAGAAGTCTTCAATCAAGCTCGTAATGTAACCGACCACATCCCAAGGCTCCTCATGGCCTTGCCTTGACGTTCCCGAGGCACCCCGCTCTTCCAAGTTCAACGACTTGAACTTGTACTTTTGGTCCTTGGGGATATACCCAAACGTCCACCGGTTCTCATGCGGCCCTAAGGGAAACTCATCTTCTTTCTTGTCATTGCACTTCAACTTGTCATCAAGCCCATGACGTGGGCACTCATCCTCCTCACTTTCGGAGTCATAATCATCAAGTACATAAGAGTACTTCTTCAAGCTTTGTCCCGATCCTTCCCCTAGATCGATGTCTTCCATGGCATGGATCATATTACATGTCTCGGTCATAGGCGAAGTGTTGCCTTGGAGGTCAAACACTAACTCCTCGTCGCCTAGTTGAAAAGTGATCCTACCCTTCTTCACATCAATCACGGCACCGGCAGTGTGTAAAAATGGGCGTCCAAGGATGATGGGAGTGTTAGCATCCTTCGGCATGTCCACCACAATGAAGTCGACCGGAATGAAGAAATTCCCTATTCGCACTGGCACGTCTTCCAACATTCCCAATGGTCGGTTAAGAGACTTATCGGCCATTTGGAGTGTAATGGACGTACATTTCAACTCCGTCATCCCTAATCGCTCACAAATGGTGTAAGGAATAATGCTCACACTCGCACCCAAATCACACATAGCTCTCTCGATCTTGTAATTGCCGATGGTGCATGGGATAGAGAAACTACCCGGGTCCTTCAACTTCGGAAGCGTGGAACCTTGAATAAGCTCGCTCACCACCCTCGTGAACGCTATCGTCTCTTCCTTGTCGATGGACCTTTTCCTAGATAGGATATCCCGCATGAATTTCCCATATGCCGGGACTCGGGTAAGTAACTCGGTGAATGGGACATTAACATCCAATTTCTTCACAATGTTAAGGAACTTTTCAAATTGGACATCCACCTTAGTCTTCATTTGCCTTGTTGGGAAAGGCAACTTGATTTGAACCTTGTTTTGCTCAATATTGGTGGACTCCTCACTTGACACTTTCCCTTTACCTTTTTCTTGTGCTTGAAGTGGAGGAGGGTTGTCTTCTTGGGGGTTTTCGACCTCCCAAAGGACTTGCTCCTCAATTGGATTATCAAAGCTCAATTCTCCTTGAGTTGGAGACGCCATCTCCATTGTCGGTTCTTGCATTGGCTCTTGCACAATAGGATACGGAGGGGGATTGTACGATGTACCTCTACTTGTGGTGATAGCATTTACATGCTCAAATATCGGTGATTCACCTTGAGAAGGTAGTTGCCCCTTTTGTCTTGAGGAGCTCCCAGAAGCAAG
This sequence comes from Agrostemma githago, assembly GCA_958450325.1. Classification (NCBI taxonomy): domain Eukaryota; kingdom Viridiplantae; phylum Streptophyta; class Magnoliopsida; order Caryophyllales; family Caryophyllaceae; genus Agrostemma; species Agrostemma githago. Next base: position 42,964,631 of record OY288250.1, read on the forward strand.
TTGAGATACTTGGGTTTCAAGCATCTTCATACGGGCATCTCTTGACTCGTTTTCCCCTTGAACATAAGCAAAGAGATCTTGTTGAGTTTTCGACATATCCATTTGACATTTTTGCACATCTTGAGTATTCTTTTGCATATCAATCAAAGTCTTTTGAATGTCAAAATCCCGAGGTGGGGATGATGGATTATGTGGAGTGTCGGTGATGGCAAGAGGAATGCCATAATCATGAGTAGGAGACCGGCTCCTAGGCTTGCTTTGTTGTTGTTGATTTTGAGTTGCTTGTTGACGGTTCCGTTGGAACCCATGAGAATTGCCTTGATTAAGGCCTTGATTGTGGTTTTGTTGTTGTTGGAAGCCTTGGTTTCCTTTGAAACCGCCTTGATTGAAGTTCCCTTGTTGGAACCCTTGATTGTTGTTGTGAAAGGTACCTTGGTTATTTTGCTTGAAGTTGTTGAAGGGTCTTGGATTACCCATGTAACCTTGGTAACCTTGGTTGTTGTCCCTTAAGGGAGGTGGAACATAGGGACGATGTTGTTGTTGATGTTGAAAGGCTTGTTGTTGGGGGACTTGTTGGGAAGCTTGGAATTGATTAGAGTAAGAGGTACCTTGCCTGAACGCTTGAAAGGCGTTCACTTGCTCGATACTTCCACGGCAATACATAGGATCATGTCCAACTATTCCACAAGTATCGCACATCCCATAGTAAGGTAAAGGAGGTGCGAACCCCAAAGCATTCACTTCTTCAATCGGTTGATGGTGTGAGGAACTAGTGCCTTGGACTTGGTCGAGGTGACTTTGGAGCTTCTTGCCAATAGTCTCCATGTGTGTTTTAAGTTGAGCCCCAAGGTCAATGCTTAGCTTAGTGATAGCATCGACCTCATGCATGCCTCCTCGATGTGCCTTCCTAGGCTTAGAGTATTGGGAATTATGCACCGCCATCTCTTCGATTCTCGCCCATGTTTGGTCGTCATCGACCTCGGTGAACCTACCGTTGGAGCCCATGTTAAGAATAGCTCTCGAGTCCTCATAAAGTCCATTCCAAAATTGTTGCACCAAGAACCATTGTGAGAGTCCATGATGAGGGCACGATCTTACCAAAGACTTAAACCGCTCCCAAGCTTCATATAGGCTCTCTTCATCCCTTTGTTGAAACCCGGTGATAGAGGCCCTAAGCAAGTTCGTCTTTTCCGGAGGGTAAAACTTTTGGTAGAACGCCAAGGCAAGCTTTTTCCAAGTATCGATCCCCATGGTTGCCCTATCGAGACTCTTGATCCATTGCTTTGCTTTTCCAATAAGAGAAAACGGGAAGAGTACCCAACGAATTTGATCTTGAGTAACCCCGTTTGAGATATAGGGTCACAATAATCGAGAAAGTCTCCATATGTTGGTGCGGGTCTTCGGTGGGCAAACCACTAAATGGGCTCCTCTCCACAAGTTGGATAAATTGAGTCTTTGCCACAAAATTCCCGGTATAGGCTTCCGGTAATGCACTCGGTCCCGGCAAGACATCCTCGGTGAATGTGGAGTGAGAGGAAAACTTAGGCATTCTTGGATGTAAGGGAGAAGATGGTGGTGTAGAGAGTGTTGATGTAGAAGAGGAGGGGGAACTAGGAGAAGAATCACCGAAGGGATTGATGAAGGTCCCTCCGGCCGTCTCTCGAGGTGAAATGTTCAAGTCGGCTCCTTGGGCTTGCCCTTGATGAGTATTGCTTGCACTCGGTTGAGAGGTTCTAACCCGATTAATCGTCCGTTGGCGAAAGGCTCGAAAGAGTCTCTCCGGCTCTGGATTAAAGAGATAGAAGTCGCCTCCCCTCCTAGGCATACACTACACACTAGAACAAACGTAAGAACACCTAGTGCTTTATGGGCACTAGGCAACGACAATAGCAAACACAACTAGAGACAAAGAGAAAAAGAAGAAAAACTAGAGAATATTCACAAAAGAAGATGGGAGAGCACAAAGAAGGGTAGCTAAGTCTAGAAATAAGCAAACTAAGTCTAAACAATGCACCGTCCCCGGCAACGGCGCCAAATTGATGGTAAGGAATTCGTCACGTCCCTAGCCGATCAATATAACACCGACTAACCTAGTGGGTAGCTAGGGCAAGTCGGGATCGATTCCACGAGGACGGTATATCAAAGCTTAGACTATGTCGGCGTACAAACGAGACTATGCTACCAAAAACGACACAAAGAAAGCGATAAAAGGAAAACTATTAAAGGGGAGGAATAGGAACTAGACTAATGATGAACTAAGCTAATGATCGAACTAACAATTAATCTAGGGTAAACGATGGCTAACTAGGAGGATTAACACAAATATGGAAAGAAGTGGGGTAGGTCGGGTTCATAGGAGTAGAAGGGTAATTGGGGTGATCAAGGGTATAGGTGTCTCCTAATCGCTAGAGTCGGTCCGGGCTCTCGCAACTTAGACCGATGTCAAGGTGGGTCCGGGCTCTCGCAACATAGACCCTAGTCCGCGCTCTCGCGACTAAACTATTCTCAACATTTCCACAAAATAAGCAATCAATGAGAAGATGAACACAAGCATGGGAAGCATGGCCACTACAACTCACACAAGCATATCAACAAACACATAGAGTGCTCACAATGTGACTAACAACAAAGATGTAACCTTTTCCCCTTAATCAACCCTAATCATCCATAATCTACCCCTAATCCCCCTACTAGCCCCACAATGAAACTACTCACTCATTATCATGGTCAAACTAACAATCATAAGAGAAAACAAACTCACAATCCAAACATTCATTATGAATAACAAGAACAATAACAATAACAATCATAAAAAGATGGAAACAAGATTAAATAACTAAGAACAAGAGTAAGAAAGGTTATACCAACAATAGGAAGATGAAAAGATGCAATCTTGTATAAATAAGAACCCAAATAAAACCCAAGGTTGTCAATCTTGGAGAATTCTTCAAGTATCCTCTTAATACAAGAACTAATTACAATGATTAACTAAGGATTAAAGAGAGATTAGAACTAATGAGTGAGAGTAAATCTAGGGTTTTGGAGGCTTAAACTAATCTAGGGTAAGATAAGATGTCTTAAAATTACAAGAGGGGAGTATATATATGGGTACAAGAATGAAGGAGAAGAAAAGAAGAAGCCCGTGCTGCCTCTGTAGCTTCCCGACCGGGACGGATCATCCCGATCGGGACGGCTCTGTCATCCCGATCGGGACGGGTTGGTCCCGACCGGGATGGGCTGATAGCAGCCATCCTAATGTAGCACCCCATCCCGAACGGGATGAGGCCATCCCGAACGGGATGGGTCTTGTATGTCTTCCTTAAACGCTCTTTGGTCCTTCCTTGCCTCTCATGGGCTTCCCACCGATTCTCGGGACTCGGGATCGGGTCTCGGAGGCTCGGGATTGGGTCCCAAGGTCTCGGGGTCAATTCCAAGGCCTCTAGTCATCGTTCCTTTATCTCGTTGGCTCCAAAATGTGTATGTATTGAGTTGGAATCGCTCCAACTCTTCCAAATTAGTCTCGGGAACCTGAAACGAACTAAAGGAAGCATAAGAAGCCCATGAATGGCTCCAAAGGAGCGATTCCACAAGGAAAAAGGGACCAAAACACAACAAATAGGCACTACAAACTACACTTATCAGTAATTTTATCAGTTATACTCAGTTCGGTTATAGGTTAGGTACTAGGTAACCATCAAAATATGATATACTACTCTTACTACTCAAAAGATTATTCAACTTTAAGTCCTTCAAATAATCAAGTAACCTATAACCCAAGGTTCAAAATCTTAAGTACCGACCTAATTCCATTAATCGACAATTTATCATTCAAATCGATCCTCAAAAGCTTACTAATTAAGATAGACAACAGGGTATAACTCACAATCCTCAAACCATGTAACAAGGGTTCACTAAACCTCAAACAACTATAACATTTCACGGGGTTCACTAAGACAGATTTCGGTCTAACCGAAGAATCTCAAGAGGGAAAATGGTAAAGTAGAAGAATAGAACAATGATTCACCATAAGTATGAAGATGAGGATATATAAGAGGAGGATTAATTGAAGATTTATCACAAGAATGAAGGTGTGAATTTATGAGAGAAGGATTGGAAGACGCAGAGACATGAATACAAGAATAGATGATTCAATACTTCTAAGGTCTTGAATCAGAGGGAAGTCTTCGGGCCTTCAATGTTCACAAGGGAACTCAATGACGTTTTCTACATTTTCTTGTAGAGGAATAGGCACACTAGTCTTTGGTCGCTTCATCTAGATCCAAGGTGAAGTGAAGTCACATCTAGGTCTACTGCACCATCGAGGAACTAAAATCTACTATTCATCGTTTGGCATGTAGCTTGTGTAAACTAAGTCTGGGCTGGAAAGTCACCATTGTATCTTCTGGTAGCGCCAAGTTGTCCACTCGAGTGAGCAGGTGTTGAGAGTTCGAAGTAGGTCTTGTTCCAATCTGAAGCATCATCTTGTTCGTTCATCTGGTTAATTCATCTTCTTCTTGACAAATGAAACAAATATTCAATGCTAGTCATTGAGTTACAAAAACATGTAAGCCTAACAGTTAAGTCCTTACTTTGTTTCTACCCATCTGATCTCTTACAAATATTTCATTGGTATTCAAATCATTTACGGATGTTTTTCCTAGAATCAGGTGTAAGCGTCGGGAGCAACAATGCTCTGATACCAACTGTAATCCCCTAGAAAATCTAACTCAATACAGTGGCGGAAACACTGTAGAATTGGGATTAAAACACACCGATGTTCTATATTTTACAAAAGAATGGCCAGTCAATACAAATGTCACTTTTTACAAAAGGGCTAAAAAGAAAATTCCTTAAAAGGGGTTTATACAATCATTCGGTAAACATAAATAAGGGAGAGTAGGATCCACGCTACTCGCTAGCTCACACCCAAAACCCAGCATCAAAAACCTGTAATGTTATAAACATAACAGCCACATCAGTGGGGAGTAACTCGGACGTTCTCCCCGCCATATTATATCATACGAAAAACAATAGTATTACTATATCAAAATAGTAAAATGGAAAACATTATAACAATATAGTAACATAAGTCTTTAGTAAAACTTAAACTGTAAAAAACCCGGTTCTTCTAATGACATTAATTAACAAGGCGGAAAATAATTAAGTCGTCAAAAGGGGTAAAAATTAAAAACTGTCGACTCAAGTGAGTCTTTTACCGATAAATGAATCGTTTGTTAAAATACAACAACTGAAACCGAATTACAAATTTCTAAATACAATAGTCTAACAAAATTTAGGTTACAAGATTTATAGTTTGACACTCTCATCTGCCACACTGTATCTCTTGCACTCAAGTATGCCCCCATGTCCAGTCTTGAGGATCGTCAACCTGAATGCATATTTAAATATACATGTCCCACTTAGTGGGAGTAACCTAACCGTCCTTCTAACACGGCCCCGAATAATCAATGTAGTACAACGTTTAGGTTATCTAATTAATAGATAAGCAGGCATGTCACATTACAAATCGACATGTATACAATGTGAGATACATATGAAGTGATTTCAGTTAACATGCGAATCAATTTAAATATATAAGACATGTAGGTTATATAGAATAAAGTAATACATACATCATATGAGTATCATGTGAATAATACAGTAAATCATAGATCATGGCTTCGTAGGAGTGTCATGTGAAAATAGAGTAAGACATACATAATACAAATCGTATGAAACATAATACCAATCAAAATCAATCTTCAAGCAAGACATATAACAAAACATCACTTCCCATTATCATGCATTTCAATCACATCATTAGTCATAAGAGTATAGAACAGTAACAAAGCATACTAGCACATGTGATTTATAAAACTGTAGTCATTTACTTTTAAAAACAATGGTTTCCGTTCACATAATGCACGGGATGTAACTACTAATGTCTCATGCACACTTAAGGCTTGCATCTCACCATAAGTGCGGATGGGAACATCAATCCCGCCAATCATATCAATACTAGTTGGTTTACATCTCACCCCTAGTGCTTAATAGGATCGAACACCTAAATTGACTCGGTTTAGTCGACAGACATACGGAGAAGAAGGACTACAAGTGCATGGACTCAGAGGCCCCGCTAAACCAAACATGTCCCATACACTGCTAAGGCAAAGGTCGGAAGGTATTCCGCCCCCAAAGATATCCGATATAGAGAGTGAGAACTGATCAATGCCCTTGTCTATGTATGCACACAAACCCAATCCATACTCTTGGTCTCGGGAAAAAGAACCTTTACGCAACTGAGCAGCTCAATGGCAACCGGACGACTACTACTCTACCGACAAACTCATAAAGAGCTGGCTGCCCATTTATTTCTTAGCATTTTCTCGCACCGGCAGGATGCATCATGGCCTCCCATGAGCAGTGACTCCGAGTATCGTAGTCTACTTTCGAAGCTGTTTTCTATCGCATCGTCTTCTAAACTTTACCAAGATAGCGCCCCACACGAAACGTAGGCTGAATTTGGGTGTCTTATAAAGACAGAGTCTCTGGAATATCGAGCTCAACAGTCATCGTGGGGCACATGTCTGATGTCCAGAGGGATGAAACAATACCGGGTTCCATAAGGATGACCGGTCTGTGGGGTGTGTATTGACTCGGAACAAGTCATTACAACATGGAATGGTGAAGACAACTCAGAGGGTATGTACTGCCAAGGCACATGTTCGTTTTCACCATGATTGGTATCGATAACATCATTCATGAAAACGTGTCTGATCACCAGCTTAGGTAACACACCGACTAGAAGTACGGTTGTTCCTATGGAATTTGAGTGTGTCGATTTTAAGATTGACAAACAATATCAATTGTCGTAAAGTTTATCTTAACTAACAGTTTTGGTATACTGATGTAAGAGATTTGGAACATTTTATTTGAGATATATTATTAGAAGCGTTCATTAGTTGAGATTTGATTAAAGATTCAATTATTTCTAAGTACATTATTTAAGATGGGTTTCTTTATCTTGACTTGGTCTATGTTGACTTAAAAAGCCATAGTTTGACCAAGATAGATTAGTCAACCCTTAGTTTTGACTTAGTCACTAATTAGTCCTTAAGTGCTTATTATAAAGTTTAAGTGTTGTTTTGCACATTTAAGCATCGTTTAACTTAGTACTTTTGGGTTATTCGTCTTTTAGTACTCTATACTTTTTGGGCACAAGTATTTAGTACATTTTTTGTTCAAGTGTACGTATTTAGTATTTTTATACGATTTCATATTTGTATAAGTATACTTATCTCTTAAAGCCTATTTATACTTAGTAAAATATTTAAAACACCAAATAAATCAATAATAATTATAAAAATAATTTTTAACTTTATTAGGTATCATATTTGTAGACACCCACATTTTAACCGCCGGGTGTCTATAGTAGGTCCCACCAAACACCCGATGATGATAGGACGCAAACGTGCTTTGACGGACTTGGATATGGGCTCGAAATCATGGACATTTGGTTTAGGCTTATTACGGAGTACATATCTTACAAAACCAACCTCAAATCCAGGCCCAGTGGGTTGTTTCGAGTCAAATGAGACTAATTTGGGTGGATTCCGGCACCAGGGGTAAAACCGTCTTTTTGCGGCCGAGTTAAAACCCGGTCGAAAATATTCTCGAGACACACGAGTCAGCCGTGACACCTCACGTGGCTGATTCGGCCTCCAACTACTACAAAAATCAGCTTCAAAAAATATTAAACAAATTCGTTTAACGATAGAATTCGATCTCAAGTAGGAAGTCTATCCGAAAACCGAATCAGATACCGATCGAGCTCCAAATACTCGGCCAAAACCCCCCAACCAGCCGAGATTCGTGCTTCCCCACCAAGCAACGGAATTTACGTTCCTCTCGACTTCCTACATTTCCTATCCAAACCGGTGTTTCTTGTTATCCAAGCAAGACACCTCTCCTAAACCTCTGCGCCTATAAATAGGACCCTCCATTCAACATTGAGAGGGACCGAAATATATTCATACATCTAACATACGTGCATCCTCGATATCTAGTAAAAATAGTTCAAAGCAAATCCCGACGTATTCCCAAAGAAACCTCGAAATACCGACGAAACGACCCCATCATCCGGCCGAAACCCGTCCCATCATACGTCCAAAAAACCGACACCTTAACTCGTCCGAATCATCTCGACGCTCCCGTGCCTAAGCCACCGTCCGACAAGCCTTATACCGAGAAAATAAAGCATGTAGGTTGAGGGTGTAAATCAAACCCGACTCTTCTCCTTTCTCCCGCTCTCTCTCACGTTTTTTTTGTGTGTCGTCGGTCGTTTCATATTTTTTAATATGGGTCGTTGTCACACTTTTATTTATTTCTAATAATCGATACTATAAAACTAATTTTTTTTATAACGTTCTTAAAATACGATACCGATTCTCTAATCGAATATCGTATCTACAAGAACTAAATTAATTAATTCTCGTTGATGCTAATAAAATCATTACCTTTTTTTAAACAAAATTCAATGATTTTAAACGCGGAGAGAATTAACAATTTTTTTGTTCAAAATTCTTTTTTTTCACTTTTCGTTCAAAACAAACTTTTTTAAAACTTTCTAACATCATTCCGACTATTCGATATCGATTTCATAATCGAATATCGAATACGACGAATAACGAAAATATAAATCGAGTATAAATTAATCCATATTTGTACGCGATTTATAAAAATTAACGATTTTTCGACAAACAAAAAAAACCGGCAGACCACCACGCGGGTCGCGCGCCTATCAGGCGACCCGCGCGGCGGCCTGGTTCGCCGGGCCTTCTTTTTTTCGTTTCCTCGCTTTTTTTATTTTTTTTATTCTTTTCGAGTATTACATAAAAAGCGACTTTCGCGACATATTTCGATAAATACTTTTTTTGACCTCGGTCAACACGTGTTAATCCATCACGGGTCATAAACCTTTTTCAAAATCATGCATATTATTTATTTACATCTTTATTCGATTTATTCATCGTTACTAACTTATTTTCTCGTGTTTGTAGCAATTTATTTATTTTATTGTTTTATTAGACTAAAACAACTTCTCATGCTAAAATAACTTTGACGTTATTAGTTTAACATGCATTAAACGACTTAGCAACCCATTTATTTATTTTTCTCACATGCTTAGAAAAATAAAGCTTGCATATCATTCAACCATCGAACTAACCCGTGTACACCAAAAACGAACGATATCTTAGTTAAGGCCGCTAAGTGCGGGCGGGGTTGGGTGTTCTTAGTGAACTTCCCAACACGTACCCTCACCCCTTACTCAGAACCATGGTTTCCGGATGTCCGAATCCATTGGCAACTAGAGTCATTCAATACACGGTATCCGATAATGTCGGTATCGGTATCGTAATGCAAAGGGACGAGCCCAATAAACTCTGACATCGAAAATGGGCCGTATTTTTTACATGGCCCACTACGACATAGAGTGGGTTCGAACGGGCCCGAACTCCCACAAAGTTCGGTGGCGACTCCTACTTCGATTTAAATTTCAATTTGACCATCTCATATGGAGATTCATTCGCCTCCCCAAACCCGCGCGTGGCCGCGTCGGGGTGGACCTATGTCATGTCCACAATTTGGCGACTCTGCTGGGGATCAACTGATGAGTCACTTACCATCGGCATCCCTAGGGTGAGACTCGAAAAGAAATCGTTCGAATAGTAATGTACACGTTTTAGTTCAATGGTTCATGCATAACCCAATTCTTTCCCGGGCCGGTTACTTGTGACCGACGTCCCACTATACCACGGTGCGTTCCTACATGGGTGCACTAAAGACTTCGATGGCGGAACTCGCATGGGTTTTACGGCAGGTTCTAAGACCAACTCGGCTTAGGAAGACCGTCCTGATTTGCGAGAAAGCTATCGTCGTTGGTATAGACCCTATTCGACCGACCGAGACTTAGACTAAGAGCATACATGGCGTCATTATACTGTTTCCGTGACTACACGCTACTTGATCCATGTCTCGTCTTTTAAAAAACCGTCCTTTTCAAAAACTTACATCTTTTTCAAACCTATCCATTTTCAAAACCCGGAAAGCTACCGAATTTAGGACTTATGATTTTGACTCAAAATAGCCTATTTTCTAGCCGGTATGCTGTCCAAACCTTTTCAAAAATCCAAAATCTCGGCCCGGTAACGTTTGTTTCGATTTTCCTTCTTACGGCCCGGTGAACCAGCAATCCCTCGAAGATGTAAGTTTCCTTCTTACGGCTTGTTTAATTTAATAGCACCCTAGGTTTAGGATTATTGGAGTGTCGACTTTGTTTTTGTAGTTTGTGGCCCATCCTTGGGCCGATTACGAGGGTGTGCCCGGGTACGTGGCGGCGGAGCTGGGGCTCCAGAGCTGTTTCGCCCTGTGTGGTATTTGGGCGAACGGTTAGTGCGTCAGTGCTTGTATGACGATTTCAAGCTGTCAGTTGATCCTCCACGGACCATGTTTAGACCGTCGACCGCCGTAGAGGTCCTCGAGGGTAAGGATGGGGAAGGAGGTGATTCTCTACAGGTGTTTGGCGCCTCCTATTTGCCTCTCGTCAGCCAGCGGCTAGCTTGCCACCGCCTCGTGGTGAGTGCTGGATTTCTGGGCTTGTTTTGTTCTATGGCTCAGTGTTTATTTGCACCTTCACCAGTTCACTTTTATTTTAGTTGGCCCATTCGGCTCATGCTATTCAGCCCCCAGACTTCCCCTTGACTCTGCTCAGGGTAGATGCAGCCGGGGTAGCTTTCACGCAGCCTCTCCCCCGTGTTATGCCAAGGAGATGGATGCTGGGATAGATTGGCGCGACCGGGTATACCGGGTAAGTTTTGGTTTTTGTTTCAGATTTGGGTTCTCAAGTGTTGGGTTTGGCTAATTCTTTTGGTTTCGTCTCTCAGGTCACGTCGACTTCCGATCAGCGTTTGTGGCAGGCTGCCAAATGATTCCGGGCCTATGTGTCGAGTGTCTCCCGTGATACTTCGGGATCTTGATCTGTGAGTATGTGTACCTAGGGCTGGTTTCCAGGCTGTTTGTATATTTTCCTAAAGTACGGGTGTATTTGCAGGATACTCAGGATATGGTGGGCCAGCTGGAGGCTTGGGTGGCTGAGCTCGAGATGGAGGGGGCCAAGCTGCGATAGCTACTGCGATCCCGGGACGACGAGATTGTCCAGCTTAATGAGCGGTTAGCTCGGACTCAAGGCGAGACCTCGACATAGTGCGAGGCTATGCTGGGGGTTGAGAGGGAGGTTGAGGCTGAGGTTGACGGTCATGGTACGGTAACCACCGAGGATGTTGGTGGGATTTCCAAGACGGCTACTCTAGATATGCTGTCGGGGATGGATGGTAGTGAGTCTCCTACCTTCGTTTTGGAGGATCTAGGTTTGAATGACAATATCGGTGAGCTCGTGATAGCTATAGGCGCAGCTTCTAGGGGTCCTCCCTAGTTTATGAACTCGGTTTGCATTAGGATTTCTATAACTTGTATATTTTAGAGGCTTTTATTGTTTTGATTGATTGGTTTAGTCTTTCACTTTGTTTTGTGAAATGCTGACCTAGATTGACAAGTAATCACTTCATGTTCGGTTTTCTTGCGATTTCGTTGTAGTTTAGGACGTTTTAAATGCGTTAGGATTGCATGGGGGTACGAAAATGCGTTTCGAATTTTTGAAATGTGTTAGTTTTGAGTCGGGAGTTGGATCAAGTAATACGTCGATTAAAATGTTTGACTTGAAATGTGTGAAACGTAAGAAGTTAACATGTTTCGACTGAGTGTGTTGAGAGACAAGTGCGGTCGTCTCGACATTCATGTTTAAAATGAGGAAAAAACGACAAAAGTTAGACCAATTTTTGAAAAAAAAGTTATCCCACTTTATGTATATTCATGTCAATGTCGTACTGGGCTACAGACGCAACTTGACGATAGCCGTTAAAGACTACAACATGCCTAGGTGGGGTAGCTTATCCCCCTAAAGAAAAATAAAATAAAATGAAAAGATGTCTAAGTCTGGTGGATCCGACAGTGAAATTTGTTGTCCGTGCGACCTTGTTACTCTTGCATGGGTATTTTGGCTTTCGGGTAGGGGTTTTAACGACTTCGGAAGGTCGTTTCCGATTTTTGGGGTTGTTAGGTGGTTGTCGTTATAGTAAAGCGGGGTTGATGTCATAACTTTTGGGTGCTAGGGAGGCTGATGATTTAGGGTTCAATCTCTTGGGTCTGGGCAGTTGTATTCTGGGTCACCTGGGTTCGGGCGGATCGGTATTTAGGTGCCTGGGTTTGGGCGGCCCGATTCCATTTATGGAAATTTTCGTAATTTCCTAATTGTTGTGGGATTAGGGCTATATATGCGGGTTATGGGTGCTCGTTTTAGACATACTAAAATACCCATAGTGTGTCTATAGCTTGCTGATATTATTTCGAGTCAAGTGGGGTTTCGGGAATTTCTTGACCAAGTGGGTGGGTCGTTTTAAGAAATGTGACCTCGAGGTTTGTCCAAGTGATGGTTTGTCTATGTTTTTCGCGTTAAGGCTGGTTAAGGTTCAAGATGACTTCTTGTTAGCATGCTCTAGTTTTTGAGACGTGAAAAGTCATGTTTTTGCTTTCCCTGGAGTTAAGGTTTGTCCCCTTCCCGAGGAGCTAGACGCTATAGGCGGGTGGTGTTCGGTTCGCCCTTGTGTTCCCTTGGGAGAGGATGGTTTTGTGGACCGGTTTCGTCACTTTTTGCACCTTTCTTCGCTAGAGGGGGCTAAGGTTTTCTTCGGGAGAGATGATATTCACCTAGAGTTGTTATTTAGGACGTTCTCACAGATGGGTTCCCGTGATATTTCACCCCTAGCTTGTCGATGGGCTTTTAATATTGCGGTGGCTTGTTACTATCTTTTTGAGGACGGGCTAGTGCATGAGGGTTGGGGTAATCCTTGGGTTTTCGATGTTGTAATGGGGATGGAACATGGGCAATCACCCTCTTTACTCATTATGGGTGAGCTTATTCTAGGTCTTGATGATCGTGCCCGGCCGCATCGGGTTACTTTTCGGGGTTCTAGGATCATTTTCTAGGTATGTATAACGGTGTTATTTTTTCCTTTTTCGAAGCTTGCCTTAGTTCGAAATCGTGATATTGTGTTGTGGTTTGTGCAGGCGAGGCTCGGTTTAGTCGACCCTCCTCGGTCCGTCAAGGGTTATAGCTGTAAAGGTTTCACGGGTCGTAAGATGGTGCAAGCATGGAGCGATGGTCATACCGAAGAAGGATGACATTCCTAGTTGGCTAATGGGCGAGTGGATATCAGGTGGACAGTCCCGTGGTGGCATATTATTGGACAGGCCGGGTTTCCTTTCTCGTCCTCGACTCAGGCTATGCAGATATTATCCTTAAGGGATTCGGTTTATATTTACCCGATCAAGTTGTCGCACCAAATGAGGGTGAAGCCAACCATAACGAAGGTTACTAGGGGTGCTCCTATATCTGATTCGTGGACGGAAAGTTCTCTTATGTAGTTTAGGATGTCTTGGGGACAGAAATTTTCACGTCCCATTGTTATAGAGAGTGTTCGATCGACCGACATTACTTCCTTCCAGCGGGGAGTTTAAGAATACCTGTCAGGAGAGAGCAAGTCGAAAGTTAGGAAGACCACGGTGCTAGAGGATAAGGAGGCGACTCAAGGGAACGTCACTATGTGCCTGACGAAAGATAGCGTTATCGATCCTAGTGCCGTCAGTTCATCTATACGGGCGAAGACCGACGAGACCCATATTGAAAATGTGAGTGGTGAGAGGAAATATGATTGGCTTGACTTGCCTTTGGCTAGGGTGGTAGAAGCTTGTGTTAGGAGGGGTCGATGGTGAAGGACCCGAACAAGCACACCCGGATGGTAAAGGGAAAAAGAAGTTGGATTGGTAGAGCCCAACCGTTTTGTACTATGTTTTATTAATTGATATTATGTGGCGTATTAGTACTAGCTTTTTGTAGGGTTTTGACACGTTGTCTTTTTTCGGGGTAGTCGGATTTCGGATGCTCGATGTAAAGGGCCTCGACAAAGGCTCGATTTAACTGATTTTTTTTTATTAATGAGAAGCAAATTTTTTTTTTATTTCCTATTTTTTTCGTGGTGTCTCGCAACTCGATTCTTCATTTTACCCGGAGCGCCCTTTCGGGCTTTCACTCCGTCCTCGCCTCACCTTTTGTTTTTTTTCATCTCTCTCTTTTTTTTTGGGTTATTTCATAACAATAATACCAACTATGAGGGTGCTTCTTATATTAATACCAACTATACGTAATCCCGTTTTAATATGAACTATCCCCTCATTAATCTCTCTTTAGAACAAGTTACCGGCTACCTGATGAGCCGATTTCCTTTTCCTTTTAATTTCATTTTGAATTAAAGTCCTCCTCCCACCAAACTCTATACACTTCCTTTCTCGTTACAACGTACTCTTCTCTCGCCATTGTTGAACTGGACATCTCCTTTCGCCATTGCTTTTCTTAAATTTTTTGAAATTGTGGTAAATAAATTGGAACATCTGACGTTTGCAAAAAAAAAACTGACATTTGAAGGATACGAATTAGAGGAGGATCCAGATGAATAACCACATCTCATTGTGTCAATGAGGGTTTTGAAGGTCGATAATGAATGATGACTTTTAATTTGATGAATATAAAGGGGAAGAAGAAAAAGAGGTGCACCAAAACCTAGCAGGTCACAATTACCGGTTTTACAGGTAAAAGAGACATTGGTTATAAAGAGAGATTAATGAGAGGATAGTTCATATTAAAACGGGATTACGTATAGTTTGTATTAATATAAGAAGCACCCCCATAGTTGGTATTATTGTTATGAAATAACCCTTTTTTTTACGGCTCGCAACTTAGTTCTTCATTTTGCCCGGAGCGCACTTTCGGGTTTTCACTCCGTCCTCGGCTCGTCATATATATATATTTTTTTTAACGACGGCTCACAAATCGTTTCTTAATTTTGCCCGGAGCGCCTTTTCGGGTTTTCACTCCGTCCTCGGCTCATCGTTTGTGTTTCATCATTGAAGTCACTCGTTAAACGAAACGCGGGGAAAGGTTTCGATGTGCATGTGAATCGAGTAATCAGTTTTGTCATTTTTATTGGCTGTACCCTTGGAAGGGTTGCCTACGTATCTGTGTTTAGACGGAATCAAACCATGTTCGTAGTTTATTTTAGATGTGAGTGATTTTGCTTTAGACTCGTTATGCCAATTATCGATGTGAATTATTTTAAGCGTTTTGCGTGGGTTTTCGCCTTAGGTCGGGGATCAAGATGGGGTTGTCGGGAAGGTTAGGGGTAGTATCGTTTGAGTTGGACCATGTTGGTTGGGGTCGAGAATTCTTGACCGTCTAGGTCAGTAAGGATCACAGCGCCCCTTGTGAGTATTTTCTTGACGAGGTAGGGGCATGCCCAATCCGGTTTGAATTTCCCTCTAGGGTCGACGTGAAGGGGTGCTCTAATGGATTTGACTACTAGGTCTCCCTCATTTATGTTTCGGGATTTGATTCGTTTCTTAAAGGCTCGTTGTATTCGTTGTTGGTAGGCTTACATGTTGGACAATGCAAGTATTCTACGCTCATGTAGGAGTACTAGCTCATCGTAACGTTTTTGGTTCCATTCTTATTCAGGAATGCCGCTTCGGCTAGTATCCTTAAAGAGGGTATTTCTAATTCTATGGGTTGTACGGCTTCGGAGCTATAGGTTAGGTAGTACGGCGTGGCTCCGGTGGGTGTTCGGTAGGAGGTTCGGTATCTCCATAATGCGAAGGGTATTTTGTTTGGTCAATCCCGGTAGTTGTCTATCATTTTCTTAAGGATTGTGACAATGGTTTTGTTTGTTGCCTCTACGACCCCGTTTGTCAGAGGTCTGTAGGGTGAGGATTTGTGTCTTTGGATTTTGTATTTGTCTAAGAGTTTTTGGGTGTCTGCCCTGAAATGAGCCCCCTGATTACTGACAATTTCGTGAGGTATGCCGTAGCGGCAGATGATGTTATTTGTAGGAATTTAACTACTTGTTTGAAGGTTAGTACGGTGTAAGAGGTTGCTTCCACCCATTTGGTAAAGTAATCGACGACAACTGGTATTAAATAGTGTCCGCCGGTTCCAGACGTGTGTACCTTTCCTATGATGTCAATTTCCCATGTAGAGAAGGGCCAAGGTGTTGTTATGGTGTAGAGTGGATATGGCGGTAGGTGTTCGATGTTGGCGAATATTTAGCAGTTGTGACAGTGGCAGACATGACGTCGGCAGTCTGTCTCTAGGGTAACCTAGTAATAGCCTAATCTCATTATTTTTCGGGCTAGTAGGTGTGCGCTCATGTCGGGTCCGCATTCTCCGTCATGTACTTCTTCCATGAGTTTCTCGAATTGGGTTTTGTTTATGCACCTAAGGAGTACTCCTTGTGGTGATCGTTTGTATAGTAGTCCTTGGTTTAGGACATAGTGGGCAGCTTGTATTCGTAAGGCTCTTTTATTTTTGGTGTTGGTATTGGGTGGGTATGATCTGTTGGTTTTGAAGTCTAGGATTGCTTTGTACCAGGGTTTTTCGGAGGTTTCGTCAGTTTCAAGGGTGTGGATTTAGGCGGGTTGTTCACTCTTTTCTACGCAAATTGGCATAGAGAAGAGGTTGTCGGGCATGTTTATTAGTGAGGCTCGCCTGGATTGGGCGTCCGCGAATTGGTTTTCTTCACGGGGTATGTGTATGAAGTTCATTTCAGTGAATTCCCGGGATATTGTCTCTATTTCGGTTTGGTACGGGGCTAGGCTTTCGTTATAGGTCTTCCAGGTGCATGTGGCTTGGTTAACTACTAGGGATGTATCTCTATGGACTCTAAGGTTTATGAATCCTAGAGTTACGGCGGCTTTTATCCCTATTAGGCAGGCTTCGTATTCGGCTGTATTGTTAGTAACTGGGAAGTCTAGTTTGACTAATATGGGTGTGTGGTGTTGTTGGCTGTGTGCGGTGTTTCTCATGTTGTGTTTTTTGGTTAGGGCGTCAGTTGTAGGTTGAATTTAGGGTAATTGTTCCTGATCTCTTTTTAGGGTGAAGTTAAGTGGGCCTTTGTTGTAGCCCTTGCGCTTTGAATAATTGTTATCGATAAATGGCATAGTATCGAGTTTAAAGCGAGAAAGTGCGTTAAAAAAAATGAAGCAATTGTCGAGGCGTGTTTGTCAAAAGATATTGTTTTATTGATATAATAGTAAATGGGCTAGGCGCCCGAGATATTGTTTGATGGGGGAGGTGGAGGACAGGTCCCCTCGCAACTCCCGGACTCGATGCGTGAAAGAAAGAAGAATATTTATTATTTTAAGTCTAGGCCCTAAGATGAACTACACTCTGACTAAGGTACGGATTTGGTACTCTTGGCAGGCTCACGTGTGTTCTTGTATTCTGGATACTCTCCAAACGTTTCCTCTTGGATGAGGTAGCGGACTTGCTATCGGAATTTGCGACATTCACTAATGTCATGACCTCGACCCTGGTGGTAACGACACCACTTGCTACTGTTCCAACTGGCGAGTGGATCGGGCGTTGTAGTTATTAGGGGGTACAGTAGTCTGTCGATTATTAACATTGTAAGGGCCGGGTCGTGGGATAGCCCAAAATGTTCAAGGAGTTTGAGACCTCTTTCCTCGGAGGTGTCTGTGAGAAAGCGGGTAGGTCTTTTTCTTAGTAATGCGGTTTTTACGACCACCGTTTTTATTAACCCTTCGATTTTATATTTTAGCAGTGTGCAGGATTCGTATCGTGGCCTTTACCCCTATGGTAATGATAGTACTTTCCTTTGGACCAGTGGCAGGATCTATGGTTTAATGTGGGGTCGGCCATTGGTCCTAATGGTGGTAGAGGCGAAGGGATGTCAATCTTCGAAGGGCAGATGCGTAGCTAGCCCCCATTTGGGTGTTCTTTATCATTGGCTCTGAGGCCTTGGGGGACTCCCCATAATTGACCCATTGCAATCGGAGGTGGCAGGCTCGGGGAACTCCTCGAGCTTTTCCTTGATGCGAGCAACCCCAGCCCCGATTCTTAACAGTAGGGGGTGTATTTTTGAGATTAGGCGGGCTAGGCTCTCAATCGTTGTCGCATGTTCTGCGGGGTTGATGGGTGCAGGTTCCGGATGAGTTTCTGGTTCATCCTCGATATTCAGGATATCCTCTTCTGAGGGGTCAAGGTGGGAACAATCGTTGGTGTCGTCAAAGATGACATGGACACTAAAGGGATTTGTGGTATTGTTCGGTTTTTCGGGTGGAGTGAGAGGGATCGTCCCATTTCAATCATATCTTGTATGACATGTTTGAGCCGAAAACAAGATTCGGTGTCATGGCCATTGCCACAATGGTAATGACAATACTTATTAGCATCGCACGACCTTGCCCTTTTGTCTGCGGGTGGGTCCGTAGTAGGACCTATGAGCTCGAGCTTTCCTCGCTCGGTTAGTCGGTTTTTATTTTTAGGGCTTTGGTGTATGTGATGCCTAATTTGGAGAATGTTCTAGGGGTGAAGTTTATCCTTCCTCTAGTGGTTGGTTCGACTAGATGTACTTCCTCGGTTTTGTTATTCCTGGATGACCCATAAGATCGGGTTCCCGTGGATGTGGTTGGACCCAGGTAACATTTCCCCATTATTTTGGAGAATTCTCCATTTTTCATATCGTCTTCTAGGCATATTCCTAGAGTAGATAGCTCCTTGAAGGTGTGGATATTTTGGTACCTAAGGTGAGAGGCATAAGTGGGTCTGAGGTTATTGACGAATTTTTCTACTAAAGTGGCTTCGGCCGGACGATTTATTAATTGGGTGCTAACCTTTCCCCACCTAGTCAGAAACTCGGAGAAGCCTTTCTTCTCATTCTGGGAAAGGACTTCGAGGCTTCTAATGGTGACTTGTGTTTCGGAATTATCCGTATATTGCTTTGCGAATGCTACGGAGATATCGTCCCAAGTGGATATCTTTTTGAGGTCGAGCGAATAAAACCAAGATTGCGGTGTGTCCCCTAGAGAGGAAGGGAATATCCTAGTGAAGAGGCTGGGTTTGACCCCTTTAATGGCCATGTAATACTTAAAGGCCCGGATGTGGTTGAGGGGATCCTCGGTTCCCTTGAACTTGGGTATGTCGGCTAGGGAAAAATTTTCTGGTAATAGGTCAGTTACCATCTCAAACTTCCTATGGTTTTTGAGGTGGACATTGTTGCCCTGGTTTAGGCGCATTTGATTTACAAGGAAATCTATGCGATTCACGGCGGACTATAGGATGTCGTCTTGAGGTTGGTTAATGGGGTCATTAGGGGTGACTCCAGTAGGAACACCACCTAGCGAGGTGGAGTTTAAAAGGACCTTGTTGAGGATCCGATTATGGTTCATCAGAGGCCTTATCTTCCAAGTGGCCTAGACGAGAGTCAATGCTGTTCACGGATGCGTTCACGGTAATGATGGTGGCATGTTGTTAAGTGCTATTTTAAGCACTAATTGTGAGTATATATTGTCATATTTATAGTGTTTAAGAGTAGATTTTGGACGATATAGTGATATTTGAGTGATTTTCGATGATCTTGCATGATTTGAGTGAATATGTGAATTTTGATGACGGTTCTAGGTATTTTGAAAAGCCGAGAAATTCATGTATTATGCCCGGATTATAGTGGTGGTATACGTGTTAAATGCCGGGTTATATCGAAGATCGCATGAAGAAAAGAAAAGATGAAAAGCAAGGGAAAAGCAAAGAAGAAAGAATTGGGTGTCTTTAAGTGCCGCTAGTAGCGGATGACGAAGAGTAAAACTGCCGGTAATAGAGGCATAATCAGAATTTTTATGAATTGTGAAGCTTGCAGAGTGCCGCTAGTAGCTAAATGTGCCGCTACTAGCAGATAGCTACCCGCGTGTGACTTTTGATCTCCCTCTATTCTATCCTACTTGTATGGGATTACTATTTTTATTAGAACAACCTAATCATTCCTAGACTAGATATATCAAACTTATGCAATTTTATTAGATTTATGCAATTTTAGTTTAATTATTCCAAGACTTTGAAGAAGACGGTTGTTCGTCTTTTTGTTCATCAATCAAGAATAAGTTTTCCTAATTCTCTACTATTTATCTTATTTGTTGATTATTATTTTGATTATGAGTTGTGAGTAGTTCGTTTATCTAGGGCTCGGTGAGCCGATAATACGGGTTCTTGATGCTTTGATTTTAATCGCGCTTTGTTGAATTGTTGAATTGGGTTTGTTTCGGTTGTGCTTAATAATTGATTGATTAGTTTGAATTGCTAGGTTTGAGTCTAGATTAACATTACAACGAGAGTTGGATGTTTTCATATGAATCATGCCTAAAAGTTTGTATCTTTGTCGATTAATTTCTACTCAATTTTAATTACGACGAGAGTCGGGTTTTAATTTATAGAACCGAAACAAGATTTGAACTTTCACATGAGAATAGTGAATTGGAATAATTGAGACATGTTAGTATCAATTCTTAATGCGTCTAGTTTTGTTATTCGTGCCATGAGAATAGGATTTATAACATGCTAGATAGGCTTTTGATGTCTCGATGGAGAATTTAAAGTATTGATTAAAATAGGAATGCTAGTCTCACCCAAGACGGTTTTTTGACAAAGTTGTGTCACATTTTGATTGCATCGATAATCCGTGTTAATGGTGAACCATTGCCCTAGGTCTTTCTATTATTGATTTCATCTCGATTCATTACCTTCCGTACTAGTTTGTTAAAAATTAGTTAGACAATCATCATTTTGATTTATTCGACGTAGATAACTTGAGTCAGAAATTAGCTAGTACTTAATCATTCACTTCCCTGATATCGACCCGTATGCTACAATACCGGTACGTACGCTTGCGGTACTATAAAATAAAACGTAACAAGTTTTTGGCACCGTTGCCGGGGAGGTAACAGATTAATATTAGCTTAGATTTTTGATTTGTTAGATTACGTCTTTTTCCGCATACATTGGTACGCTTTCTTTGTTACTAATATTTCTCTAGTTGCGTATTGTGATCTTTATGCGCAGGAATAAATCAAAGGGTTTATACGAATTTGACCCCGAGATCGAAGCCACCGCTAGAAGACAAAATACAGAGAGAAAGAAGAAGCAGGCTTAACGTGAGCCAGAACCCGAGGAAGTAGTTCTTAATATTGAGGGAGTAGGCACTGATACCGAGGTAGGAAATTACTATGACGTCTATTATATTAAGGATGAAAGTGCTCCTAAAGTTGTGCTCAATTCGAGCATTACGAGACCCACTGTGCAAGAAAATAATTTTGAGCTGAAGACTTCACTGATTTCATTTTTTCAACAAAATCAATTTAGTGGGTCACTAACGGAAAATCCTAATGAGCACATAATATTTTCCTTGAAAATTGCGACAATGTGAAGATCAATTGGGTTTTCGATGATGCTATTCGATTGCGTTTGTTTCCATATTCATTATGAGATAAGGCTAGAGAATGGTTGCAAAATTGTGACACCGACTCTTTTGATACATGAGACAAACTCCCCACCGCGTTTCTTCACAAGTTCTTTCCACCGGGTAAGACTGCAAAGTTACTATATCGTCATAAAAATTCACATATTCACTCAAATCGTGCAAGATCATCGAAAATCACTCAAATATCACTATATCGTCCAAAATCTACTCTTAAACACTATAAATATGACGATATATACTCACAATTAGTGCTTAAAATAGCACTTAACAACATGCCACCATCATTAAATAGCACTTAACAACATTCCAAGTGGCCTAAAAATAGCTAGAACCGTCATCACAAGTTCTTTTGATACATGAGACAAACTCCCCACCGCGTTTCTTCACAAGTTCTTTCCACCGGGTAAGACTGCAAAGTTACGCAATGACATTAGCTCGTTCGTTCAACATGAGAATGAATCATTATATGAAGCTTCGGAACGGTTTAAGGAACTCCAATGTCAATGCCTACATTATGGTATTCCTAATTACCTTCTTTTTCTTACATTCTACAATGGTGTGAAGCTGGAGTCTCAGATGAGTCTTAATGCTGCTGCTGGAGGTAGCTTAGATAGTCTACCATGGAATAAGGCTAGAGAATTAATTGAGGAAATGGCCGCAAATACATATCATTAGGGTAGTGACCGTCAAGTGCGAGGAAGGAAGGTAGAAAATAATGACTTCAACATGGTGCACACAAGGCTTGATGATTTATCTCAACAAATTTCCAAGATTAGCCTAGGTGGTTCGAGCTCATCGGTTTCCTCGTGTTAATTGTGTGGTATTCGGGGTCATGATTCAACTGATTGTGGAAATGTGTCAATGGTGGAACAAGCTAACGCTCTTTATCAAAAGCAACAATTTGATCCATATTCGAATACATACAATCCCGTTTGGGCCCATCATCCGAATCTTGGAAAAACAGCAATGCTCAAGGACCTTTGTCACACCAACAACAATCTTCTAGACCGTTCAACCAACCTCCGGGCTTTGTACAAAAGCCTATGTTCCGACCACAACAAACTCCACCTGTTAAACAAGTTCAACCGATCCAACAACATGCTCCACCAAAGTCAAATATGGAGTTGATGTTAGAGCAAATCCTTGCTCAACAAATTCAATATATGCGAAATCAAGACAAGAAGAATGATGAGTTCTCGACTTCAATTTCTCAAATTAAGGCTTCTCAAAAAATGACTGAGACTCAAATGGCTCAACAAATCAATCTTTTGTCTATGTCAGGTGGACAATTCTCGGGGAACACCGAAGTAAACCCCAAGGGAAAGATGAATGCGGTTACATTGGGAAGTGGGAAGAAACTTGAAGATCCGGTGCGAACGACTAAAGTACCGGAGATTGTGCTAGTGGATGAGACCGAGGTAGAGCCAATTATTGAAGATGCTCCAATTGAGCAAGCCGACAACACATCTACACCCGCGAGGGTACATTATCCTCATATTCCCTTTCCGCAAAGGTTGGCACGAGAGAAGCTAGAGCAAAGGTATGGTAAGTTCATTGAAATCTTGAAAAAGCTTCATATTAATATCCCATTCTTGGAAGCTATATCCGAGATACCTTCTTATGCCAAGTTTCTCAAAGACCTTCTATCAAACAAGAGGAAACTAGTAGAGCATAATGTTGTTGCTCTTTCGGAAGAATGTAGTGCAATATTGTAAAACAAGTTACCAAATAAGATGCAAGACCCGGGTAGTTTTTCTATTCCATGTTCGGTTGGTAATGTGACTATCCAAAAGGCATTGTGTGATCTTGGAGATAGTGTGAGTCTAATGTCATTCTTCATTTGTGAGAAACTCCATATGGGTGAATTGAAACCCACTTTAATATCTCCTCAATTGGCCAATAGATCGGTAAGATACCCTCTTGGTATTATTGAGGATGTTCCAATTCAAGTTGGGAAATTGGTACTCCCTTGTGCTTTTGTTGTCATGGATATGGAGGAGGACATCCAAATTCCAATTATACTTGGAAGACCATTCTTAGCCACCGCCGGTACACTTATTGATGTGAAGGGTGGTAAACTTTCAATGTGTGTTGGCAATGAAAAGATGGAATTCGAACTCCACAAATCAATGGGGCAACCAACATTGAAAGTGGTATGTTACCGTGTTGATGTTATCGACAAACTAGTTGAAGAAAGAGCTTTGGATGATGCATCTACTGACCCACTCCAAAGTTGTTTAATTGAGGATGATACAGATGACATAGAGGTTCTTTCATATACTTAACTCCTCGATTCTTCTTCCTCTTATTATGATCATGGTTCATCTTGAGGTATTATCGTTGGAGTCTACACCCGAGGTATGTCCTAATCCTCCAATAGTAGAAAACCCCTTCCCCCAAACTTGAAACATGCTTTTTTGGGTGATAATTCTACTTATCCGGTTATTGTCAATGCTAACCATAATGACACTCAACTTGAGAAATTGCTTGATCTTCTACGTAAATCCAAGAGTGTTATTTGGTATACCATTGATGATATCAAAGGAATCAATCCATCTTTTTGTATGCATCATATTTTGCTTGAAGACGATCATTTCACCTCTATTGAATCACAACGACGGCGCCTTAATCCTAACATGAAAGAGGTTTTCAAGAAAGAGGTTTTGAAATTGCTCGACGCGGGCATCATCTATCCTATTTCCGATAGTGCATGGGTGAGCCCGGTTCAAGTGGTTCCAAAAAGGGTGGCATGACCTATGTTAAGAACGATAAAGATGAATTGATTTCTACTAGAATAGTGATGGGTTGGCGCATGTGTATCGTTTATAGGAAATTGAATAAAGCCACCCGAAAAGACTATTTCCCCCTCCCATTTATAGATCAAATGCTTGAAAGGTTGGCAAAGCACTCATTCTTTTGTTACTTGGATGGTTATTCTGGTTTTTTTCCAAATCCCTATCCACCCAAGTGACCAAGAGAAAACGAAATTCACATGTCCATATGGCACATTTGCTTATCGTAGAATGCCGTTAGGATTGTGCAATGCTCCCACTACCTTTCAACGGTGCATGATGGCTATCTTTTCTGATCTCGTAGAGCGCATCATGGAAGTTTTCATGGATGATTTCTCGGTCTATGGCACTAACTTTGACACTTGTTTACAAAATTTGACTAGAGTGCTTCATAGATGCCAAGAAACTCATCTTATTTTGAATTGGGAAAAGTGCCATTTTATGGTGCAAGAGGGTGTAGTCTTAAGACACATTATATCCAATCGAGGTATCAAGGTTGATATAGCTAGCCAAAGTGGAAGTCATCGAGGGACTCTCACCTCCTACTAATGTGAAAGGGGTGTGAAGTTTTCTCGTTCATGCGGGGTTTACCGTCGGTTCATAAAAGATTTTTCAAAAATTGCCTGCCCACTAACGGAACTATTAGCCAAGGACACCCCTTTTGTGTTTTCTAACGCCTGTCTTGAGGCTTTTGACAGGTTGAAGAAGGCTCTCAAATCGGCACCTAGTATCCAACCACCAGATTGGACTATTCCCTTTGAGTTGATGTATTATGCTAGTAATCACGCTGTTGGGTCCGTGCTTGGCCAAAGGAAAGATGGCAAACTCCATGCCATTTACTATGCTAGTAGAACTCTTGATCCTGCTCAAGCTAATCACACCACATTTGAAAAGGAGTTGTTAGCTATTGTGTTCTCCATTGAGAAGTTTCGGTCCTACCTTGTAGGTTCGAAAGTTATTGTTCATACGGATCATGGGGCACTTAAGTATTTGTTGCAAAAGAAAGATGCTAAACCCCGCTTGATACGTTAAATTCTATTGCTTCAAGAGTTCGATATAGAGATCAAAGACAAGAAAGGCGCCGAGAATATGGTAGCTGACCACCTATCTCGCCTATTGTTAGAAGATGATGATAATTTACCCATTGATGATTCCTTCCTGGACGATCACCTTTATTCCATTGTTGTTCTCGTGTCCGAGTTGCCGTGATATGCCGATATTGTGAACCACTTGTCTTGTGGGATTCTTCCTAAAGGTTGAGTTCATACCAACGTAAGAAATTCTATCGCGATGCTAAGCACTATTATTGGGATGACCCACATCTCTACAAGTCATGTGCCGATGGAATTATTCGTATGTAGGTGTGTACCCAAGGAGGAAATGATGTCGATTATTTCTCATTGTCATGATATGCCAACTAGAGGGCATGCTAGTACAACAAAAACCGCCGCGCATATTCTTAAATGTGGTTTTTTATTGGCCCTCTTTATTCAAGGACGTTGCACAATTTGTAAAGTCATGTGATCGTTGTCAACGGGCCGGGAATATCTCAAGGCGGAACGAGATTCCTCTTAATTTTATAGTGGAGGTTGAATTATTTGATGTGTAGGGAATCGATTTCCAAGGCCCTTATCCCTCCTCCTTTGGGAATAAATATATCCTTGTCGCGGTCGACTACGTTTCTAAGTGGGTGGAAGCCATCGCTACACCAAGTAATGATGGCAAAGTCGTGGCCAAATTCTTAAAAAAGGTTATATTTCCCCGATTTGGTGTCCCTAGAGTGTTGATAAGTGATAATGGGACTAATTTTATTGAGAAGAAGCTAGAAGCATTGTTGAAGAAATATGGTGTGCAACATCGATTTGGGCTCCCGTATCATCCACAAACAAGTGGGAAAGTTCAAATCTCTAATCGCGAGATTAAAACTATCTTAGAAAAGACGGACACAAGCTCGAGAAAAGATTGGTCAATGAAACTTGACGATGCATTATGGGCCTATCGCACCGCATTCAAGACACCGATTAGTACTTCACCATTTCGATTGGTGTATGGGAAATCTTGTCATCTCCTGGTAGAATTAGAACATCGTGCATTTTGGGCCATCAAAGCTCTTAATTACGATTACAAGAGTGCGGGAGAACGACGTCTTTTGCAATTGAATGAACTCGATGAGATTCGCCTTGAATCTTACGAGAATGCTGGAATTTATAAGGAGATGACAAAAAGATGGCACGACAATAGAATTTTGAGGCGTGAATTTCATGAAGGGGATTTAGTTCTTCTATTTAACTCACGACTTAAAATATTTACGGGCAAGCTGCGCTCTAGGTGGTCCGGACCATTCCGAGTCACCAAAGTATTTCCATATTGATCGGTCAAGGTTTCTATTGATGAAAATGGGAGTTTTAAGGTCAATGGTGCGCGTCTCAAGCACTATGTTGCAGGTGATCTGATTCCGGAGAAAGTGATTTATACACTTTCCGTCATTCCCACCCTCAACTGAAAAAAAAAACAGGAAGTCAAGCTCGTGACTCTAAACAAGCGCTTCTCGGGAGGCAACCCGTGTTGTACCTATTTTTATTTTCTTGTCATTTTAATATAATTTTTACTTAAAAAAAATTCAAAATTCAAGAAACCCAAAAATACGAGTGATACGGTGTTATAATGACTCCGAGATAGCTAATTTGACTCATTTTTGCAGATTGAAGAAACATGAGTTCAATGGCATGAATCCAATGCCGCTAGTAGCGACAACTGAAGGCCAATTGAGCCGCTACTACCGGCGTTTTCAGCAGTTCAACAAAATTTTCATGCTAAAAGTTGATTTATGTCCGCTACTAGCGGATAGTGTCGCTCCTAGCTGCCCTTTTTTCACTCATCAACAGGTATATTCAATACTTTTCCTTCATTAACAACAAAAAATAAAATAAAATAAAAAAATAAAGAGGAGGGAGAATGTATAGTGCAAAGGGAAGATAACCACCATCATCCACCATCTCTGCCGCCACTCATCACCACCACCGCCTTCTACCCACAAACCACAACCACCCTCTCCCTATTCAACCTAGAAAAAAAAATACCCTAACTTTTGGGGTTTTACTATCATGAGCGATTTGGGGTAAAATTGGAGTCGAAATCAAGTCATACGTGCACAAATTCGTCATTGCTTAAGGGGTTTTGATTGGGTACTTGCAATTGACACGTGGGAGTGTGCAATATCTTCTTAATTAGCCTTCTCGTATCAATTGAAGGTTTGACTCTTTTCCCACTTTATTCGTAGCATTGTTTCATTGGTCCAAATTAACTAGTATCAAGTGGTTTTTAATTTTAGCCAAATTCCTAGATTATTGATTAGTAGTGTCTTGACTTAGCTTCAATTTGGGATTTTTGGTTCTCAGTCAAATCTTAGGCTTAGGCTAATTATTGTTAATTGAGCTTATCACGATTATTAATTTTTGGCTTTAATTTAGTCCGTGTCCGTGAGTGTCGTGTTAGTGTTGTCGAGTCTGTGTCCGTGAGTGTTCTGAGAAAGTATTGAGGGGTGAGTTATTGAGTTGAAAAAAAAAAGAAAAAAAAAAGAGTGAAAAAAATGGGACGGAGTGTAAAAAAAGGCAAGGATCCTACGTCCAAGTCAAAGTCTAAGACCGTCTCTACTCTCACGATGCATCTTTCGGTTCCACCGGGTCTTTCACGTATAAATGATGATGAGCTCGTCTATCTCACCAATTTGAGACAAGCTAAGCAAACCGTCATGTCCTACCAACTAAATTCTTTGATCGAGACACTTTGTCACGGTTAGGATTACTAGAGTCTATGTCGGTGTTGTTGAAAAGAGTGGGAATGGAAGGGTTGTTGGATCAAAAAGCACCAACGTATACTAGGTATACTTTGGAATTTTTGGCAACCTTGAAAACTTCGAAAAGTTCCGAGGGCCCAGTTATTGATTTTAAACTTGGTGGAACTTCCTATCAAATCTCCTATTCTAAGCTTCGAGAGATTTTTGGATTTGTTGGGGAGTGTACGAAAGAATGGAATCCGTTCAAAGGTGGAGATTCGGGCATATTTTGGGCATCTATTACGGGACAAGCTATTAAGAGAAAGGGGGATGTAAGCTCTAGTATTCCTCACCCATGTCTCCGTATGATTCACCGATTTTGGTCTATGGTGATTTTCTTTCAAGGGGAACCATCGAAGATTAGTCAAACAGAAATGGGTTACTTGTGGGCATTGATACCCGAAGCTTCTATGGTACCTGATTGGGTTGACCTGTTTGTATCGAGCTGCCTTAAGTGTAGGAAGAATGTTAAGGGAAAAATTAGTGTGGGTGGCATGGTCACATTGATACTTACACATTTGAAAGTCACTATTCCTAGCACAGTTACTCCGGTGACGGGAGGTCACTTGCTCGATTTTGATACATTGGAGCGTACATTTATGCTTCAAGATTCGGTGGCCCGTGGTTATTTTTTATGGCGACGTGGTCCGAAAGCTTCACCTTACTTACCGTTGCCTCGTTCCACGAAGCAATCTATTCCTACAGGGCCAAGGACCATCGATTTTTATATACCACGTGACCCACTTACTCTCTTGGAGCCGGGTGACAAAAGGGTAGCAAAGCGAGTTCTAGAAAATAATAATGAGATGTCAAATGATGATGATGCTATGGATGGTACTGATGATGGAAATGCGACTGAGATACCTTCTATTCACACATGCTTCTTTCTCTTATAGAGAGTCCGATATGTGGAGGTTAGAGGTCGATGATTGGAGGGCGGAACAAGGGTTAGCTATGCGGGAAGTGCTAGAGTTGTGTCGAGGTTTCGACAAGTTCTTATGGATTAAGCATGCATCCTGGCACTTACACTTCCCCTTCGGAGCAGTTTTATGCGGAGTTGGCAGCTGAGAGAAGCAATATTAATAGTCGTCGGGAGGCACGTAGTGGCTCTCGTCAACCTTATGGAGACTCCTCTGATTCTTCTTGATAGGTGATTTCTCTCCTCTTTCCTATTTTATTTTTGTCTTTGTCGCATTGAGGACATTGCTCGATTCAAGCATGGGGGAGGGACATTTCACTTTTGTATATATTTATTTTCTCAAAAAAAAAAGTAGGAAAAAAAGACAAAAAAAAAGAAGAAAAAAAATCACGCTAAGTCGAAAACTCGAAAGGCAGCTTAGGCAAAAAAATGGGAGGCCTCGCTAGAATGAAAATCTGCAAGGGCAGACGTTCTAGGCGACGTTGAGGTTGTGAGTGGAAAAAGTGAGCTCAATAAAAAAAATTAAGAGCTAGGTTGAAAACCCGAAAGGGCGGCCTAGGCAAAATGAGGGATAAAAAAATGAAAAAAAAAAAAAAATTAAAAGAAAAAAATGAATAAAGAGAAAAAAAGAGCCGCAAGAAAGAAAAAGGGCCATAATATCCCGTACTATGGGCAAATAGTAAACATCATGGTGGTTGGCGACATAAGAAAAACGGCGTTTGGAGGTAAGGGTAAGGATTAGGATTATTATTTGGCGTCGTGTTTCTGTGTTGGAATTGTATTATGTGTGGGGATCGTTGGTTGCTATGATCCCATTTTTGGTTATGATTGTGAATTAATGTTTATTGATGTTGATATTATTGGCTTCTGATCGAGAGTGTTTTTGAGCTAGCATGGGGGAGTCATACACTGACTTGACTCCTTGGTTTATCTTTTGGTGTCGACCATGCTAAGCTAGACGATTTCGGAGTAGGTAGTGAGGGAGATATAAAACTGAAGTTGTGAGTTAACCACTTGTGAGTGAGGGAGTTAGCTAGACCTTGCATTGATATCGTCTTATGCCTTTTGAGTTTACTCGAGGACGAGTAAAGGTTTAGCATGGGGGAATTTGTTAAGTGCTATTTTTAGCACTAATTGTGAGTATATATATCGTCATATTTACAGTGTTTAATAGTGGATTTTGGACGATATAGTGATATTTGAGTGATTTCCGATGATCTTGAGTGAATATGTGATTTTTGATGACAGTTCTAGCTATTTTGAAAAGCCGAGAAATTCATGTATTATGCCCGGATTATAGTGGTGGTATACGTGTTAAATGTCGGGTTATATCGAAGATCGCATGAAGAAAAGAAAAGAAGAAAATCAAAGGAAAAGCAAAGAAGAAAGACTTGGGAGTCTTTAAGTGCCGCTAGTAGCGGATGACGATGAGTAAAACTGCCGCTAGTAGAGGCATAATCAGAATTTTTATGAATTGTGAAGCTTGCAGAGTGCCGCTAGTAGAGAAATGTGCCGCTACTAGCGGATAGCTACCCACGTATGACTTTTGATTTCCCTTTATTCTATCCTACTTATATGGGATTACTATTTTTATTAGAACAACCTAATCATTCCTAGACTAAATATATCAAACTTATGCAATTTTATTAGATTTATGCAATTTTAGTTTAATTATTCCTAGACTTTGAAGAAGACGGTTGTTCATCCTTTTGTTCATCAATCAAGAATAATTTTTCCTAATTCTCTACTATTTATCTTATTTGTTGATTATTATTTTGATTATGAGTTGTGAGTAGTTCTTTTATCTAGGGCTCGATGAGCCGATAATATGGGTTATTGACGCTTTGATTTTAATCACGCTATTATTGAATTGTTGAATTGGGTTTGTTTCGGTTGTGCTTAATAATTGATTGATTAGTTTGAATTGCTAGGTTTGAGTCTAGATTAACATTACAACGAGAGTTGGATGTTTTCATATGAATCATGCCTAAAAGTTTGTATCTTTGTCGATTAATTTCTACTCAATTTTAATTACGACGAGAGTCGAGTTTTAATTTAGAGAACCGAAACAAGATTTGAACTTTCACATGAGAATAGTGAATTAGAATAATTGGGACATGTTAGTATCGATTCTTAATGCGTATAGTTTTGTTATTTGTGCCATGAGAATAGGATTTATAACATGCTAGATAGGCTTTTGATGTCTCGACAGAGAATTTAAAGTATTGATTAAAATAGGAATGCTAGTCTCACCCAAGACGGTAATTTGACAAAGTTGTGTCACATTTTGATTGCATCGATAATCCGTGTTAATACTGCTAATTCCTACAGAAACAGTCTCATTACAGACTATTGCAGTCCCCCCATAGCACATCCTTCCTATTCCGACTTCGACCATGTTGCCACTCGCCTAGGCTGCGGAATAGCACAACTTGAGAGTCTTGTTAGGTGGCCCACCCCCTACCGAGTCACGGTCCAACCCCTCGAGAGTTCAGTCGTGTCTTCCAACTCGTCCGGTCACGTCCAGAGTCAAGTTTGTCAGTATACCTCTCTTTTCAAATTCTCATTTTTTAAATTTTGCAAAACTTAGCCATTTGAGAAAATCCTTTTCGACAAGGTCAAATTTCGGTCTATTTAAATTGCAAATCTCATTTCTACCCATTTCAGTTTTGAAAACCTATTTCCTAGCATGTGAGTTGCTTTCAGGACTTCGATTTCAAAACTAAGCAAAAATCATTCCCCAGCGCGAGTCATACGTGTTTTACCTACGTGTTGCATGCAAAATAATTTTGTGTAACTTATACAGGTACGATCCAAGACCGTGCAGCTCACATATCCCCCCAGCAGAAAGCCCAAGACGGCATCTTCTCTCGAATCAACACGGGATGGGCCCATATACAGGTGCACCCGGGACTTATACGACAAGTCCAATTCCCCAGCAGATAGCCCGAGGCGGCATTTTCCCCAGAATAGCACGGGATGGGCCCACATATAGGCGCACCCAGGACTTACGCGACAAGTCCAAATTCCCCACGGAGGTATTATCATCAGCTCAAGTATGATTTCTATCTTATGGCTGGCGAGCCCTTTTACGCAAGTCTAATGGACTATAAACGACCCGACCGGAAGTCTGCCAGGTTTCAATCCTTGATTGGCCTGGTAGCTACTCTGACTTTCGCCTTTTCCAAGCCTCAGACAGAGTGGGGGCTCTGTAGACACCCGCATTTTGACTGCCAGGTGTCTATAGCAGTTTCCAAAAAACACTCGATGATGATCGGACGCAAACGTGCTTTAACGCGCTCCAATATGGGCTCGAAATCAGTAATGTCTGGCATGGGCTTTTAGCGGAGTACAAATCTCACAAAACCAACCTCAAATTCAGGCCCAGTGGGCCGTTTCCAATAAAATGAGACTAATTTGGGTCAAAACCGTCACCGGAAATAAAACCGTCTTTAAGCGACCGAGTCAAAACCCGGTCAAAGTCGAATCCCGAGACGCAACCAGCCATGCATTTGTCTAAATTCAAAGTCAAAAGCAAATCAAGACTAACTAAGTCAACAAAATCACATTCAAAATAGTCAACAAATCCTTCCCTATTTAAGCTCGTCAATCTTATCCACTCGATCGAGTGGATTGACCCACTAGGTCGAGTGGAGCCTCAAAAAACGGACCAGATTCATTTTCAAAGGCACTCGACCGAGTGCACTAGGGCCACTCGATCGAGTGCCCTTAGGTCGTGGGGTTTCTCCTATAAATACCCCATCAACTCACAACATTTCACAACTTTTCCCATCATCATTTCAGCCAACTTTACACCTCAAAACACCCTACATTTCCAACCCTAAGTCCCCTTCATAATACACTACAACCCTAAGCAAATCCATACAAAAAACGAGCCATACATACACACCATCAACTCTTCCTACGTATCTCGACGTTCCCGTGCCATTGCCGCCATTTGACGAACCGTATCCCGAGAAGCAAGAACATGTAGGTTGAGGGTGTAGCATTCAACACCGACATTTCCTTCTTCCTTCTTTTTTCTTTTTTTTTATGTACATTTATTTTTGTGTATTAGTATCATAATTAGTCGATAGTAACGACATGACTACTAACATCTAACATTCACCTTTTCGCATCTAACTCTAACATTTTATTTATCGCATCTAACAATCTAACATCTATTTTTTGTTATTTACATTTTGTTATAACATTACTACCACGTATACATATATATCTACATAATATCAAAATTCGGATTTAACTCGTTTAACTACGACTATTGCCCAAAGTCCGCTTATTCCCTTTACGATACGCAATAGTGGTGGCGCCCTTTCGAGGAGCACCGCCCTACGCACTCAAGGGCATAACGTGATCGTGATAGTACGTAGTTGAACGGGCTTAATTCCATTTCAAAGGATCGGTACAAAACCCGTTGACGCTAAATCGAGCATCGCATAATCTGTAAGGATTATTAAAGATGACGTAACGCGGAGGGAATTAATTTTGTCTCGGTCCAATCAAAAACGATTTTCATATCATCTTTTCTAAAATCTCCGATAACGGTCTCGTAATAATAATATATGCATTATGAGTACCGAGGATCGAGTTGTATATAAATCGTGCCATATTTATATGCGATTCGATCAATTATCGATTTTAAAACACATAAAACGAGACGAGTTATACCTCGTACAGGTGCCACTCGACCGAGTACATAGGCTACTCGATCGAGTAGCACCCCAAATTTTGGGCAGTAGCCTCTTCGAGGACACACTCGACCGAGTCAGACCATGACTCGATTGAGTGGGTCCTGTAGCCCAGAAAACCGAGAGCTCTTTTTATCATCCGAGCCTTGTCTTTTAAAAAGTGACTTAGTCGACACGTGTAAAGTCAATCACGTGATCCCCTTTTCAAAATACATGCATATCATTGCACATAAACAACTTTGATCGACAGTCTCACTATTAATCTTGCGTTGACGACTCCTTAGTCGTATCCGACGTACGATTAATTTAGACTCCAATTTATCGATATGATAAGTTGGGACAAGGCATCGGGATTTGGGATCGGGCTAGCACCACGCCTAGGTCCTATATCTCCGTCCTTTGGTTAATACACAAAATAATGAGTATTCAATCAAAGTTCGTCCATTTACACGACTCACGGTCTAGTTCATATTTATTATATATGGGTCCGTTTCTAAATTAACGCTTACCATTTCATATTTGATTATTCTATATTATCGCTCGTTGTATTGAGAATCCCGGGTTGTATTCCGCCCGTGTAACTTGTAACCGATTTATATTGCTTTTGTTTTATTTATTTGCGTTTTACCGTTTATAAATGAACCCTCGCATGCTAAATCACTTCGACAATAAATTAGATGCATTAAAATGATGTAGCTCACATTTAATTCGCATGCTTAGCAAAAAACGCTATTTGCATATCATTTCACCGAATCACTAACACGCATATTAGAAAGTCAAACGATGTCTTAGTAGAGGCCGCTAAGTGCGGGCGGGGTTGGGTGTCCTTAGTGGGCTTCCCAACACGTCCCCTCACCCCTTACTCAGAACCTCGGTTTCCGGATGCCCGAAACCGTTGGCGCACGAGAGTCATTCTTTACACGATTACCGGTGTAGATGGTATCGGTATCGTAATCTAAAGGGACGAGCCCAATAAACTCTAAAACCAAAATGGGCCATACTTTGTGTATGCTCCATGGCGATATAGAGTGGGCTCGAACGGGTCTGAACTCCCACAAAGTTCGGTGGCGACTCCATTTCGACTTAAATTTCAATTCGATCCATTCTCATATGGATGTGAATTCGCCTACCCAAACCCGCGCGTGGCCGCGTCGGGGTGGACCTACGTCATGTCCACAAAGGTGTCACGGCTGGTCCGTGTGTCTCGAGAATATCTTTGACCGGGTTTTGACGCGGTCGCTAAAAGACGGTTTTGCCCCTGGTGCCGGATTCGACCCAAATTAGTCTTATTTGACTCGAAACGACCTACTGGGCCTAATTTTGAGGTAGGTTTTGTGAGATATGTACTCCGTAAAAAGCCCAAGCCAAATGCCAATGATTTTGAGCCCGTTTTCGAGTATATTAAAGCACGTTTGCGTCCGATCATCATCGGGTGTTTGTCGGAAACCGCTATAGACACCTGGCGGTCAAAATGTGGGTGTCTACAGAGCCCCCACTCTGACTGAGGCTTGGACAGGGCGAAATTCAGAGTAGCTACCAGGTCAATCAAAGATCAAAACCTGGCATCTTCCGGTCGGGTCGTTTAAAGTCCATTAGACTCGCGTAAAAGGGCTCGCCCTGAGGAGGATCCGTTTTTATGCTATAGATACCCTCTCTTTGTTTATAATTTCTTTATAACTCCCACAATTCCTTCTCTTTCTTTTAAGAAAAACAAGACCTGAGTAACTTATCTTCCCTTTTTAGAAATCCAATATGGGTATTGACCGATTAATTGGAATGTTGCAAGATTGGTCTCGATTCTTTAGAGACGCAGATAAAGTTATCCTGAACCAAAATGGCGTCACCCAGTGTTATTCACGATCCGCCAGATGCAAGTAGACCGTCACTTTTTGGATGCTTGTTTGTCCTATTGGGACGATACTTATCATGTTTTTAGCTTTCCTCGAGGCAAAATCTGTCCTATTCCTGAGGAAATTGCTGCTGTAGGAGGATGGAATCCCATACTTCGTCCTGCTATCCCGTTTTCAGTCCATGACCCGAGGAGGAAATTACGGGAATTTTTAGGGCTTTCCCATATGGAGGTATCTCGCATGCTGGAAGGAGATACAATTTCCTTAATCGATTTGGCCGAAAAATTCATGAACCCACAAGACGTCCAAGTCAGGCCGGTTCACAGCCGTAGGGCCTTTGCTTTTTGTATGCTCCATGTTTATGCTTTCGAAGGCCATATGGATCTTTTGTCTTGTATGGGCCATGTCCGACTCTTCACAGTGGTTGATTTAATGGAGACGGAGCACAGCCCGGCTTGGCTGATCACAGGAGAGATTATCAAGGGTTTGGATAATCGTAAAAGGGATTCGTCGATCCGGCTATCTGGGAGTACCCGTCTTCTACAGGTGCCTTGATTTTTTCCGATTTTTCGCAATTTTGATTTTTGCAATTTCCGAGTTTTCCATTTTTTTCAGATTTTCTCGCGGTTTCCACGGTTTTCTTCGATTTTCCTGTTTTTCTCGGTTTCCGCGATTTTTGCAATTTTTTTTTTGACTTTTCGCGATTTTCTGATTTTTCAGCTTTGGCTAATCGAGAGGCTATCGATCCTGGATCCTCCCCTTGACGTAAGCCGATATCATCCGAATCAAGTGATGACGAGAAGACGGACTGTTGACTTTTCTCGTCTCAACACTCAAAAATACTGGGACGAGTTGCCGTCTTTCCATGGAGGCCCATTGATTCGCTGGACTGTACCCTGGTGGCCCATTTACGTTTGGACCGGTTTAGAATCGAGGGATAGGGCCCGTTATCAATTAATCCTATCTTTTAGGCAAACAATCCATCTTTACCCCGATCGCATACTTAGGCAATATGGTTGGGCCCAAAGAATCCCGAAGATCGAGGCGGTGGTGAGTGAATCTACCCAGCTAACGGACGTAATGTGCGATACCTTGATGCAAAGGTGGTATACTCGGGCTACTTGGCCCGTTTCCAAGACTCTTCACTCAGTTTGGGTATCGGCTTCTTATGTGAAATGGACAAAAGCAGATTCCGCTAAAGCCCGTGGTTCTTTGAAGACCGACGAAGCCTTTGACTTGCTGCGTCGAAAACAAGCTAAAGATAATCGAGGCTTCTTTGATGATGGCGATACCCCAGCTACCATGGTTCGTCTGATGTCAGGCCAGAAAGGGAAGACTAGGACTCAGACTGAAGGGTCCAGTACTAAAGGTGAACGGGGGAAAGTGAGCCCCTAGACGGACATGGAAGGGAGACTCGGCCCAAGACTGGCGGTTAAGGACCGACTTGGTCCTCGAGACAGACTACCCAAGCATGTACGGGCTCGGATTGGGCCAGTGATGATAGCAGAAGATCCGTTGTCGAGAAAGCGGATTCGGGCTAAAGAGGTTCCCTTAGTGATACGGGAACGTTCGCCCCCGTCCCGTCGACCTCGAGCTCCGCGCGACCCAAAAGACAAAGGGAAGGGGAAATGCATGAGCAGTAGTCTCCTAGATTTTATTATTTCAGTACTACTATTATTTTTGTGGTGTGATTTTTGTTGTTTTTTTTTTGCGTGAGGCATTTTTTGAATAATAATAAAAGAAATATTAGTGACAAACCGTTCCTGTCTTTTCGTTATTGCAGTGGTTGTACCCTTTTGAGGGGTTGCCTACGTATCCATGATTAGTGGAATCAAACTAACCGTAGTTCAGACATAGAATTTTGCAATTTTCGAAATACATAAAGACTATTAGTTCGAGATGCGCGATAGTAGGATAAGTAATCCTAACTTATTGACTTGCTTAATTTTTTTGAAAATTTATAAAAAGACAAATTTTTATAAACTTTTAGCAAATGACATTGAGATGCGGTTTAGGGGTAGTATCGCTTCAGCTGGTCCAAGTTGGTTGGGTTGACGAATTCATTCCCGTCCAAGTCAGCATTACTGCTCCTCCTGATAAAACTTTCTTCACTAGATATGGTTCGGCCCAATTGGGTTTGAACTTCCCTCTTGGGTCGACTGGTAGCAAAGCCCGGACAGATTTCAGGACTAGATCGCCCTCTTTGATGTTTCTGGGCCTAACCCTTTTGTTAAAAGCCCGTTGTATCCTTTTCTGGTATATCTGGACATTGTTAAGGGCTCGGGATCGTCGTTCGTCCAAGAGAATCAACGAATCGTATCGGGCTTGGACCCAATCTGCTTCAGGTACCTGACTTTCGAGTAGAATCCTCAGGGATGGTACCTCGAGCTCGACTGGTTGGACCGCCTCCATCCCATATGTCAGATAATATGAAGTGGCTCCGGTCGCGGTGCGGATTGATGTCCGGTACCCCCATAAGGCAAAAGGGATTTTGTCGGGCCAATCCCGGTAATTATCAGCCATCTTTTTAAGTATGGTGACAATTGTTTTGTTGGCTGCCTCCACCGCCCCATTTGTTTGGGGACGGTAAGGCGAAGATGTATGCCTTTGAATTTTATATTTTTCCAGCAAATTAGTGGCTTCGGCTTGAAAATGGGTCTCGTGATCACTAATGAACTCATGTGGGATCCCGTATCGACATATAATTATATCTTGGATAAATTTTGCCACGTGCTTGGCGTTCAAGACACGATACGACTCGGCTTCGACCCATTTAGTAAAATAGTCAATAGCCACTAGAATGAAACAGTGACCCCCCGTCCCGGAAGGGTTCACCTTTCCGATTATATCAATTCCCCATGTCGAGAATGGCCATGGTGATGTCATGGTATATAATAGGGATGACGGCATATGCTGGACGTTGGCGAAAATCTGACAGTTATGAAAGTGTTTGACATATAACTAGCAGTCGGTTTCCATGATATTCCAATAGTAACCGAGTCTCGCGATTTTTCGAGCTAGCATATGGGCATTCATATGCGGACCGTTTTCGCCGTCCTGTACCTCGGCCATGACCCTTTCGGCTCGCATTTTGTCGATGCATAGGAGTAAAGCCCCCTGCGCCGTCTTCTTATATAACTGCTCATCGTCCGTGCGGATGAACTGGGTGGCCCACCTTCGTAGGGCTTTCTTGGCCCGGTTTTCAGATCCCGGAGGATATTCTCCCGACGTTAAGTAGGTTAGAATAGCCTGGTACCAAGGTTCCGGATCAGCTATTTCAATATCTTGAATAGCGTTGATGTATGCCGGCTCGGACCGTCTTTCGACACAGATCGGCATGCTGGTTAGGTGTTCCGGGATATTCAGTAAAGATGCTAATTTGGACAGCGCATCTGCGAACTGGTTTTCTTCCCGAGGCAGATAGATGTATTCTACCTTTTGAAATTGCTTTTCGAGAACCCTTACTCGCGCTTGGTAAGCTACGAGATTGGCGTTCCGAGTTTTCCATTTCTGGAGCGCTTGATTAATGACTAAAGATGAGTCACCGTGGACCCGAAGGTTCGTTACTCCTAAATCAGCGGCGGCTTGCAAACCTTGAATGCATGCTTCATATTCGGCTGCGTTGTTAGTCACGTCGAAATCTAGCTTAATGGATAACGTGGTGTGTTCCCCTAGTGGCGAGATCAGCAAAATCCCGACACCAAATCCTCGAAAGTTGGATGCCCCATCAAAATATAGATCCCATGTTTCGGTGTCAGTATGGAATATATCTTCATCTGGGAAGGCCAAGTATCGGTATGTCCCTCTTCGGATGTCGGACTATCGGCAAGGAACTCGGCTACTACCCGGCCTTTGATGGCTTTTAATGGTACGAACTTGAGGTCGAACTCAGCTAGCATTAAAGTCCGTCTAGATATCCTGCCATTGAGGATGGGCTTCTCGAACAGATACTTGATTGGATCCATTCTAGATAACACGTGTACTTCGTGGCTAAGCATATAGTGTCGGAGCTTTTTAGTGGCCAAAACTAGAGCTAGGCATGTCTTTTCGAGCATGGTATATTTACGCTCGTATTCTAGGAACTTTTTACCGATGTAGTAAATAGCCCGTTCTTCTGAATCGACTGTCTGGGCCAGCATAGCTCCCATGGCTGTCTCGGTAGTTGTTAGGTATAACGACAAAGGCAGACCGTGTTGAGGTGGCATTAATACCGGTGGTGCAGACAGAATCTCTTTGATTTTATCGAAAGCTGCTTGACATTTGTCGTCCCACAGTACCCGTTCTCCTATCTTCAGCTTCTTGAAAATGGGCTCACATACCATGGTTAGCTTCGAAATGAATCGGCTGATATATTGGATTTTCCCGAGAAACCCCCTAATCTCCTTTTCGGTTTTAGGTGGTTACATCTCGGTAATGGCTTTGATTTTGGCTGGGTCAACCTCGATACCGGGTTGGCTGACGATATGGCCCAGTAACTTGCCCGATGTTACCCCGAAACTGCGTTTTTGAGGGATTAGCCTCATGTTTTACTTGCGTAATCGGGTGAAAAAATTTCCGAGGCCCAAAATATGCCCGTTTCAATCGTTGGACTTAACGATCATGTCGTCCACATAGACTTCTACTTCCTTATGCATCATCTCATGTAATAAGGTAGTGGCGGTCCGTTGATAAGTGGCACCGGCATTGATGAGCCCAAACGGCATAACGGTGTAGCAGTAAGTACCCCAAGGTGTAGTGAAGGTGGTCTTACTCATGTCTTCCTCCGCCATTTTAATTTGATTGTACCCGACATACCCGTCCATGAATGATAGAAGGGCATGATCGGCCGTGTTATCTACCAGTATGTCGATGTGCGGCAACGCGAAATCGTCTTTCGGGCTGGCCTTATTAAGGTCCCGGAAATCTACACAATCTCGTACCTTTCCGTCTTTCTTGGGTACTGGTACGATATTTGCGACCCAGTCTGGATATTCAGACACTTGAATAAAGCCCGCTATGAATTGCTTGTCGACTTCTTCTTTGACTTTGAGAGACCATTCGGGCCTCATTCTTCGGAGTTTTTGCTTTACCGGCTTACACCCGTCTTTGATGGGTATACGGTGTTCGGCTATCTCCCGGTCTATTCCCGGCATGTCCTTGTAGGACCATGCGAAGACGTCTTTGAATTCATGGAGGAGATCCGTGAATCGTTGTTTCTCCTCAGGATCTAAGGATAAACCTAACTTAAGCATCTGAGGTTCTAAAGGGGTTCCTACATTGATGGAATTGGTTTCCTCGATTACCGGATCTCGGGACTCCCTTTGTTCGAGTTGCTCGACTAGATGCGGAGGTAGTGGTACTTGTTCGTCGGGTTTCTCAATGTCATTGCAAATTAAATTTTTGAAAATGTTTTGAAAATAAGACAAGTCGTAAGCAGAACGGTTATCGTTATTATGGATAGAAAATTTTGAAAATAGCTCGAAGAGAGCGGCCATCTGATCTTTGGTCAGAGGCGGGATGGAGAGTGCTCTCGGGACAGACTCCGAGACTCCCAAAGGTGTGACTAAAGGAAGGGGGGTTACAGACTCGATTCTAGTACTGGACCCTCTAGACTTGGACTCAGACTCCGACTCTGACTCTGATTCAGACTCGGATTCAGATTCAGTGTCCTGCATGTCCCCTTCACCAGCAGTGAGCTTGTAGACTCGTCCCTCACTGTCGATCTACTTGATCGTCTTCCTCCAAGCCCTTTTTCCAATGTTAGCACCGACTTCAGAGATCAGCTTGGTTGGATCGAACTTGCTGCTGTGGAGGATTAGGTTCACCAATTCCTCCTTAGGAGTCGGGATGATCTTGCTTTCCCCGAACAAGAGCCCTAGCATGGGCTCGGCATGGCTTGAATCCTCCTTTGATTCGGCCTGGATGAGAGCAAAGATATCATCCGGGATGAAGTTGCATTCCCGAGCCAATTTGGCCTCGGGATATGAGATGGTGGGCTGATAGAGGCCTACTTGAATAGCTCCGAACACGGGCGTGATAAACTTGATTGCGTTTGTCCGATCCATATCTCCCTGGGTCATGGTGTAGCCAATGTTGTTAAAATCGCGATCCGGATCGTAGGATTGTACGATCCTACGATCCAAAAGTGGGTAAACGATCCAAGTCGGTCATAGAATCGGTACGCAGTAGGATCGTGTCAGGATCGCGTAGAATCGGGTAGGATCGTGGTAGGATCGTACGATCCTATGTTTTGCCTTTAATAAAGATCTTTTCTTGTAATGGACTAGTATACCAAATGTCTTAAACTTTCTAAAGCCTATTAAACCCTTAATATCATTTCTTTCACTGATTTTCTAAGGCATTACAATCTTAATTCTCTTTATTTCATTGACCCACGTGACCAGTTTATCATGTTAACCTATTTAACTCTCTTAATTCCATTCTTTCATTGGACCACATGGTCACTTAGTCATGTTAATCCGATTGACTAACAAAAATATTTAAAAAAACAAATTAAGAAAGACGTAAAAATAAGCCAACAAGTAAACCCAACATCCTAATGCCCTAAAGATTCATCAATCTCCTATCATTACTCATCACCCGTGAAACCTAAATAAGTTTTGATGACTAGTAGTGCTGATATCATTATGTTGTCAGAAATTCTAATTGTCCTCTAATTGTCCCTGTCACCTTTTCTTTTGAACATTTTGCTCCATAGCTGCTGTAAACTAGTAATGTTGACATTAGCGGTTGAATTATCACATGGATTTTTTTCAAAAACACTATCATGGCTTTTATAATTGTATAATTAGTACTTTATTTATGTTATTTTACAGTTAATTTACTTATTTGTGAGATCCTTCCATAAATCATACCTAAATTAGCGAGAATCGTAGGATCGTACGATCCCATGATCCGATCCCACGGAACCTGAACGATTCAAAGTAGAATCCCGATCCTAACAACATTGGGTGTAGCCCAACCCGAATCGAGACTCTCCGTCGTTCAGGACCTCGATAATCTTGCCAGCTGGGTGATTGGGCCTTGAGGTAGCTCCCAGTAGGTAGCCCAAATTTTGCAGCATCATGTTGATGCTAGTAGTGAAGTAGGGCTGAAAAAGATATTCTTCATCGATCATCCCGACGAAATTGAAACCTCGCGGGTCGATTGTGCCCGCCGTGTTACATCTTAACACGGCTATAGGAGTAGCTTCGAGAGTGATGACCCCGTCTTGTAAAGGTAACTTGACCAATCTGTGGAGAGTGGAGGACACGGCTTTGACCACGTGGATCCAGGGCCTTCCAAGTAGCAGATTGAAAGATGAGGTGACATCGATCACTTGGAATTCGAGCTCCTTTTCGATCGGGCCTGTTATGATGGTTAGTTTAACTACCCCAGCAACTGATTTCGGGCTCCCATCGAAAGCCTCGATAGTTTGTGCAGTAGGAAGGTAGTCAGCCTAGGTAATGCCGAGAGCCTTTGCAGTCCTTAAAGGAAGGACATTCACAGCTGACCCGTCATCAATTAGGGTCATGGGTAGATACTTGCCCCGGCAGATCACCGTGATATATAGGGCCAAGTTGTAGGTGGCCCCAAATGGTGGAAGATCGGACTCGGAGAAGGTGATCAGTGGGCCTTCTCCCTTGGGCTTGCCCTTGAGATGAGGTAAAATAGTGGCTACCATCTTAGTGGGGGTAACCAGCGAGTCTACCTTGATTTCATCGAGAGCCTTAGTAAGTGATGCCCGATGTTCTTGAGAACTAACCAAAAGCTGCCATATAGTAAGATCGGTTCGGACCCTCTTCAGTTGCTTGACTAGGGCCGTGTCAGCATTTGATTCTTCAGGTGTAGATTCTGTCCTGGTAGGTTCAGTGACGGATCCCGGGGCTGAAGGTCCGGTTGTGATAACGTGTGTGCCGGCCAGGGCCTTGGTTTTGGCCTTCCGGATTTCTTCGACGGTGATGGGGACAGCTTCCCCCTTAACCAGGTAAACGTCATCTTCATCATCATTCCATATCCCGTTGATTTGGGGGATGAAAGGGGAAATGAGGTGAGTACAG
Organism: Agrostemma githago; assembly: GCA_958450325.1. Classification (NCBI taxonomy): domain Eukaryota; kingdom Viridiplantae; phylum Streptophyta; class Magnoliopsida; order Caryophyllales; family Caryophyllaceae; genus Agrostemma; species Agrostemma githago. The sequence goes on from OY288250.1 coordinate 43,008,266, forward strand.
TCGACTACTTCTCCAGTAAAAATGGCGTGAGTAGCAAGAGGATTATTTTTGTTACTCGGCTTACCACTGGGTAGCGGTATCTTCCCATTCTCGATCACATCTTGAATGAGATGCTTCAACTTCCAGCATTTTTCAGTGTCATGCCCGTTGCCCCGGTGATAGTGGCAATAGGCTTGGGCGTTGTAGCTTTTGGACCGTTTTTCGACGGGAACTTCCGACATTGGACCTATCGGCTGGATCAGGCCCTTAGAAGATAGCCTTTGTAAGGCGTTGGCATAAGTAGTCCCTATGTCGGTGAATCAGGTTGGAGTATTCTTTTTGGTCGAGGTATCTAGTAGGTTTACCTCGTCGAAGATGCTTCGGGCCGCATTTGTAGTTGCGGGTTTGCCGGAAGACGAACTGGCTTCTTGATATCCCTTAGTAGAGGCCTTAGTAAGGCTCTCTAACCTCAAATCGTCTTCGATTCTGGTACCCATTTCGGTTAAGGTGGCGAAATTGGGTATGATGGCGTACCGGAGATGGATCCGGTAAGATGGGAGAAGATTTTTCACAAAGGCCTCCACTAGCACCTTTTCGCTGGGCTTGTCCACCAGCTTGACACTTTCTGCCCTCCACCTTTGGAGGTATTTGGTGAAACCCTCCTAAGGCTCTTGTGCCATGACCTCCAGAGTACGCATGGTCGTCTGGATCTCAGTATTGTCCGCATAGTTTCGGGCGAACTCCGTCGCGACATCGTCCCAAGTTTTGTATTTCTTGGAATCAAGCCTGTAGTACCAGGCTCTCGGGTGCTTGTCCAAGGATGAAGCAAAGAGATGCTTGAACATGGTCGATTTGACCCCCTTAACCGCCATGCACTCCTTAAAAGCCTGGATATGGAGTACCGGGTCTTCAGTCCCATCGAACATGGGTAGGCCCGTCAAGTTGAGATTAGCGGGCAATTCATCAGTTAGGGGCGAATAAGTCCGAGCGTTCTCCGTATGAATGGTGTTGCTGGTGGACGTGTGGACCTGTTCTTGCAGCTTGTGGACCGCGCTGGCCAGTTCAGCTAACGGCCCATCATCATCAACTCCACTGTTAGGAGTTCCCTGTTCCACAGCGCTTACCCGGGTGAGGATGGCGATCTGGTCCTCCCTCATTTTCGTCAATTGGTCTTGAAGCTTAGCCAACGAAGCGGTCAACTCGTCAATGGCTTCTTTCAACATGGTTCAGGTGAAGGGCGGCCTGTCTGTAAGAATACCGCGTAATCAGCAACTAAACCCAAATCCTAGACCAAAAGTACATCCCGAGCAAGGGAAGAAAGGAAACTAGGAAGGAAATGACTCGGAAAAGACATCTAGACAGATGACTTGTGAAAAGTGGGTCTCCTTTAGGATCCAGCTGTGTGGGCTGGGCCCTATTCGAAAGGAGGTTCACGTGAGACATTCCCCAGACTTTGGACTCGATTTGTGTAAACGGGCCAGCCTTTGTAGGAGTATGTCCTACGTAGGTGGGCCTTGCCTTAGTCAAATAACGCGGACTGGGATAGGGAAGAAATCCGTGATATAAGATCGACGGAGTTTCGACGCTAGAAGACCTGACGACTAAAGACACGACCGAACACTGCTAAATACGGGAAGCCCTAAGAAAAATAATTTTGCAAAATTTATTTTTTGAAAAGCCCGAAAGAATCGGGGAGAACCGGCCTTTTTCGAGAAAGAAAACGGAAAGGCGGACCGGGGGACGGTTTTGAAAGTTCGAAAATATTTTCGAGTTTTGAAATGGACATAATACTGGCTAAAAATAGGCTATTTTGAGTAAAATCGGGGATCCTAAATTCGGTATATGTCCCGGGTTTTGAAAATCGGGTATTTTGAAAAGGATGCAAGTTTTTTGAAAAAGACGGTTTTTGAAAGACGACTTGTAAATAAGGTAGCATGTAGTCCTGGAAACAGTATAACGACGCCATGTATGCTCTAGTTCTAAGTCTCGGTCAGTCTGTAAGGGTCTATACCAGTGTACATAGCCTATCGAGAATCGGGGCGGACTTCCTAAGTCGAGTTGAGCTTAGAACATGCCGTAAAACACATACGAATCGGCTAATGGACACCTTTGACATATCCAATTTGGACTACATCAATTGTATAGTGGGACATCGGTCACTAGTACCGGCCCGGGAAAATATGGGGTTATGCATGAACCGTAAAACTAAAACGCGTATTGTACTAGTCAAACAATTTCTATTCGAGTCTCACCCTGAGGATGCCGATGGTAAGTCACGCATCAGTTAATCCCCAGCGGAGTTGCCAAATTGTGGACATGACATAGGCCCACCCCGACGCGGCCACGCGCGGGTTTGGGGAGGCGAATGAATCTCCATATGAGAATGGATCGAATTGAAATTTAAATCGAAGTTGGAGTCACCACCGAACTTTGTGGGAGTTCGGGCCCGTTCGAACACACTATATGTCGTAGTGGGCCGTGTACAAAATACGGCCCATTTCCGATGTCAGAGCTTATTGGGTTCGTCCCTTTGCATTTGATACCGATACCGACTTGATCGGATACCGTGTATTGAATGACTCTCGTTGCCAATGGATTCGGACATCCGGAAACCATGGTTCTGAGTAAGGGGTGAGGGTACGTGTTGGGAAGTTCACAAAGAACACCCAACCCCGCCCGCACATTAGCGGCCTCTACTAAGATATCGAATGATTTTTGAATACGCGCGTGAGTAATACGATGAATGATATGCAAACATTGTTTTCCTAAACATGCGAGAAATTGAATGGGTTGCTAAGTCGGTTTAATGCATGAAAATTAACGTCAAAGTTGAATTTAGCATGTGAGATTCGTTTTAGTATAATAAAACAAACAATGAAAAGAAGTTGCTAAAAAGATGAACAAACGTGTTAGTAACGATTGAATAATAAAAATAAATACGATAAATATGCATGACTTTGACTCGTGTTTTGACCGAGTTCGAGAAAATATTTGTCGAAATCTGAAATATTGCTAAAAAGACGCTGTTTTGTCTAAAAAACGATGTTCGAAAATAATAATAAAAAAACGAGGAAAGGGTCGCGTTCCAGCCAGCCGCGCGACTCGCCCGAGTCTGGCGCGACTCGCCCGAGCAGGCTGCTCGTCCGGGACGCGCGCGACTTGCGTCCCGGCCTGTTTTCGAAATTGATTTTTGAAGAAATCGATGATTTTATTAAATCACGTGCGAATATTGCATAACTTGCACCCGACTTAATATTTTCTATATTCGTTATATTCGATATTCGATTATGTAATCGATATCAAATATTCGGAATAGTTTTAGAAAAGATGTAAATCAAAGGTTTTGAAAAATCGTTTTGTAGAATTTTAAAAAACGAGTTTTAAGAATGAATGGAGAAAGCGAAAAAAAGGCCGCGGATGTAAGGCTTCCGCGCGAGTCGCCTGGGAATGGCGCGACTAACGTGAGGGTCTGTCCCGGCTCGTTTATTTTTCGAAAATTGTTAATTTCGATAAATCACGTACAAATATGAATTAATTTATACTCAATTTATATATTCGACATTCGTCGTATTCGATATTCGATTATGAAATCGATATCGAATATTCGGAATGATTTTTAGAAAAAGTTTTTATAAAAATCTTTTTGAAAAGAATTTGAACGAAAATAAAAGAATGTTAATTCTCTCCGCGTTTAAAATCGTCGTATTTTGTAAAAAGATGTAACGATTTTTTAGCGTCGACGAGATTTAATTTAATTCTTTTAATACGATATTCGACTATAGAGTTGATATCGTATTTTTAAGAATGTTTGTTATATGAAAATAGTTTTAGTAATATCGATATTAGAAATAATAAAAAAACGACGAACGACCCAAAATAAAAAAATGACGACCGACGAAAAAAAAAGACGAGAAGGAGAAGAAGTGAGAAAAAGAAGAAGTCGGGTTTGGTTACACCCTCAACCTACATGCTTTTTTTTATTCAGGTCGGGGCTCGTCGGAATGTGGCTATGGCACGGGAGCGTCGAGTTTAATGTTGGTGAGTTGTGGTGGTTTGGTTAAGACGTGTAAAAGGGTGACGGGTATCGGGGTCGGTTCCTTCGGGTTTTGTACTATCACTTTCTCGATGCTAAGTGTAAGGAGTTTTCATGTATTTTGTGTATTGTGGATGTGTATCGATTGTTGTATGTGATGCCTTAATATTGTGTGTGCAAGGGGCCTATTTATAGGAAAATTCCCGACCTTGGCTAGGAGAAGTGTTTGGGTTAGAACTACCGCTTAGGATAGGAAACGTAAGAAGCTGAGAGGCGCGAGAATTCCGTTTGCTTGGTAAGGAAGCAAGGAAACCGGCTGAAAACAGACTGCTCGGCTGAGTGTCTTACGCTTGGTCGAGTATTCGATTCGGTATTCGGATAGAATTCCTACTTGAGATTGAATTCTATCCTTAAACGGATTTGTTTAATATTTTGCGTAGCAGATTTTTTGTATTGTTGGAGTCCAAACCGGACGTGTGAGGTGTCACGGCTGGTCCGTGTGTCTCGAGAATATCTTTGACCGGGTTTTGACGCGGTCGCTAAAAGACGGTTTTGCCCCTGGTGCCGGATTCGACCCAAATTAGTCTTATTTGACTTGAAACGACCTACTGGGCCTAATTTTGAGGTTGGTTTTGTGAGATATGTACTCCGTAAAAAGCCCAAGCCAAATGCCAATGATTTTGAGCCCGTTTTCGAGTATATTAAAGCACGTTTGCGTCCGATCATCATCGGGTATTTGTCGGAAACCGCTATAGAAACCTGGCGGTAAAAAGGTGGGTGTCTACAATATTAAAGTGGTTCATTGTACATATTTCTATATTACTTGCACATAACCCTTTTCAGCATCTAAAAGAAAACGAAAGATTACAAGTACAACCGAACTAATGTAATATGTCTGTAACGGTATCACATAACCCTTCACAAATTAACGCTCCCATGTATAAAAACAGAGCATATGTAAACGATGAAGTTCCTCTTGAATAAATCTCCACCCTCCTTCTGGTTAACCAAGATGTGTTGGAGAATTGGGTTTGACATCTTACCACCCTTAAATTGATCCCTAATTGTCTAATTACTAGTCGACTTGGGTTTCATCAAGCATCTTCAATGGCTTGATCATATGCAAATGAATTGGGTTTGACAATCGACGACTTGAAGTTATCCTTATAATCGATAGAAATCAAATATAGTCCCAAAAATTAAAATCAATCGACGACTTGAAGTTGTATCCTTGATGAAATCGAAGAATGTCGTCTCTAGTTTCGATACGTTATACCCTCACGTCTTTGTACCATTCAAGGGACTATAACGGTACCACATAACCTTGTGTTGATAACAGATCAACATAAGACTTCAACTTGCAACAATTCATCTGAGGTACTAAAGACGAATCAACTAAAGATTTTTTTTTTAATAATGCGTGATGAAATAACTCCATGAACATCTTCATTTTTCATTAATTAAATTTAATAATAAATAGTAGTACTTTTTAACGCTTATGATAATATTTCTGTAGTAGTTGTAGATGATAACATTTGAATTATAAAATATTTTAGAATATAATATTTTTAAATTAGATGATACTCCGTAATATTTTGATCGTTGTAGAGAGCAGAAGATTTATGGATGTGTTTGCGTGTGTATGGATGCGTTTTCATACCGTCATTAATTTGTACTGGGGAAGGTATTTTTTGGGGAAGGTATGTCATTAAATGCTCCACGCGTTAAAAGCATCATTTCCCATAATAACAAAGTTGTCCATGTACATTGTATATTGTATCTTCACTGTACATTGTATCTTACAGCGGTCGAATAGACATTGTTTTAACTATGTACGGAGTATAAACTTTGAACATGTGTGCAACAGATATTATGTTATGTACATCAAAACATACACTGTTATAACATAATATCAATATGTATAACAGATATCTACTTATGTACATCAAAAAAAGGGAACTGTTTTAACTAGGTAAAAATATCAATATGTACAACAGATATCTACTTATGTACATCAAAACAGAAACTATTTTAACTATCTAAAAATATCAATATGTACAACAGATATCTACTTATGTACATCAAAACAGACACTATTTTTAACTATCTAAAAATATCAATATGTACAACAGATATCTACTTATGTACATCAAAACAGACACTATTTTAACTATGTAATGTAAAATTTAAATTTATATTCCAATTTACATCAAAACAGACACTTTACATCAAAAGACATATATTCCACTACGTAATGTACTACCTCCCATTCACTGGAAACCTACCAAAGATTGAATATATGTGAGGTATATTTTAATCAAATGTTAGGATTCCAGAAAATGGGAGGGAGTATATATTTAAATTTCACTTATTCATATTCCATCTAAAGACATAATAAAGTCTAGGTGGGGAAGGTATAACTGGGGTAGGTATAAGATGGGGTTGGTAAAGTAATGTATGTCCACGCGTAAAAAACCAAGCTGCGGTAGGTATAAGCAGTTAATACGGACTCCAAATTTATTTACTGTAATTAACTATTACAGTACTTTACATTCAAAGTCAGTATATTCAAAGTCTTATACAGTGGAGTACTTGTTTATACACCCTTCTATTTCCCCTTTTTCACTTAACTTCATTAATAACACCATGAAATTATTGTGTAAGGGATGGACGAAGAATAATGAAATTGAAGATGGAGTAACAACCATTAATAAGAGCAAGAAACAGAAGATTGATCATCTATCTTTCATTTATAATCATCATCATGAAGTGGAAATATATGGAAGACGATTTTCATCAACAATTAAAGTAATGTGCAATGAAGATTTTATGGAAAAAATCTTTCAAAAGCTTCCCTCTGATTATGACAAAGGGAACATGGCTATTGTTTGCAAGAGGTGGTCCCAAATTTTTCTATTACAATCTGATGCACCTAGATGGAATATAGATTATAATAGAAGATTGGGAACAACTCATATTAAGGGAATGACTGTTGTTCGTTGGGATGGAATTGAAGTTTCCAAGAGATGTAGATGTTATTTGACGAACGATATGCATGCTAGAAGATTATTGCACATCTTTCAACTTGGATCTGAAGAAAATGAACATTTGAAGATTATTGAATCTATGGAAGAGGAAGATTACAGATCACATTTTTCATTAAAAGATTATTTAAAAGGATGTAGATTAAGTAAAATGCTCTATAGCCAAGAAGAAATTTTCATGATTGAATGATTTATTCTATGGAGTGATTAATTAGCTAACCATTTGTATATTTTGCGATTTTAATTCATATTATTTTAGGAATGTCTAATTATGGTTGTGGTAGGAACTCTCGTTTATTCAGAAAGTAACTTATATACACCTGTTTACCAACTTATATGCATTCCTTATGTTTAGTACAAAGTAACTTATGTATAACAAAACATACAAATTAATAAAAAAAATGGGTTATTTAATAGCAATAATACTGACTATTGGACGTATTCCAATAATAATACCAATTACTGTTAATCCCAGAATAATACATTGAATTGAAGTATTCTTATGATAATGGTACAGTTGACCGGTTACCTGAATAACCGGTCCACCTCCCCTTAAGCGCCTAATTTAATTCCTACTATCACCATTACCATTTACTTCACTCTCCATTTACTTCTCACTCTCCCTTAAGGATGAATCTAGACCTGGTAAGAGGAAGAAATATGGTACAACAATTGTGAATGACAAAATTGATTTCACAAAAATTAGTGGACAGTTTATCAAAATATAAAGATAAACTCCTGAATTGGACCTAGAAACCATAATCGAAACACTAATCGAATAAACATAAACCCAGAAAATAAACCTATGTACATCAAAATAGATAATGGTACAGTTGAATAATTGTGCTTAATACATGCATCTGAGAATATCATTGTACATATTTCTATAAAAGTTGAACATAACCCATCTAAAGTAATATTCCGTACATTTTAAGTTTTTGACTAGAAAGGACATATTACAGTGGTTCATTGTACATATTTCTAAATTACTTACACATAACCCTTTTCAGCATCCAAAACAAAGACGAAAGATTTACAATTTAACTAATGTAATATGTTTGTAACGGTATCACATAACCCTTCCCAAATGTTCCAGAGAGTTTAGCTTCCTCCTTTATCCTCTTGGGCGTTTAAGATCCCTGGTTTTCATGCAGCACCGAAGCGTGAAACAACATTTGATGTGACTTTTGAGATTAATTTCGATGGCATTTTAAGTGTTTCCAAGGAAGAGGTTGAGAAGATGAGAGACGATGTGAAAAATACAAAGCTCAAGAGGAGGAGCAGAGACAGCTGGTGGAAGCTATGAACGCTCTAGAGACTCCTCAAATATTGTCCAGCTTCGACATCGTGTTAACGGGTTTGGATCACTTGCACCGATTAAAAACTTCTTCTTTCTAATGTCTTCGATGTGCAATCTTGCTTCCTTCTCCATGCCCATTTTCTTTGAAGCTATGGTACTATGAGAGAAGGTATGGTACTATTCCAAACTTGCACCAATTCATCTGAGGTACTAAAGACGAATCAACTAAAGATTTTTTTTTGAATAGTGCGTGATGAAATAACTCCATGAACATCTTTATTTCTCATTCAATTAAATAATAAATACTTTGATTCGCTTATGATAATATTTTGATAGTTGTAGAGTTGTAGTAGGGGACGGAAGGATTATGGATATGTTTCTGTGTGTGTGGATGTGTTTTTCTGGGGAAGGTATTTTTTGGGGAGTTGGTATTAAATTCTCCACGCGTTAAAAGCATCATTTCCCATGTACATTGTATACTGTATCTTCACTGTACATTATTACAGTGTTTGAATCATTTTGAATCAATTGTATATACCAACTTATGTTCAGTACAAAATAACTTATGTATCGACTATGTACAAATTGTGAACATGTACAACAGATATCAACTATGTAAAAAAGGAACTGTTTTAACTATGTAAAAATATCAATATTTACAACATATGTTAAATTATGTAAAAATATCATTAGGGCTGCACGACGAAGAAGATTCTTCGATTTCTTTCAGCACTATGGCTGGGAAATCAACCAAGAAACAATCTAGGATTCCTAAACCTAATACCCGTCGTAACGCTCTGCATAATGATGATGATAATGTGACTGAAAAAACATCGAATTCTAAGGCTGAAAGTTCGGATAGTTCCATGCAAAACCTACGTGACATTCCAGAATTTAACATTGAAGATGTTCTTGATGACATTGTTGTTGAGACTACTGAAGAGGAAGGCATATGGATGCAAAAACAAGGTGCCAAAATTGTGGAAATAGAGCAAGAAGAAGATATTCTGCAACTAACTAAAGAGGACGTAGGAGAAGAATTGGAATATTGGAAACTTTCGGTTTGTTGCTTTGTGATGGGGGCTAACCCCCCGTGGGAAGTGATTGAAGGCTTTATCCATAGAATTTGGAAGAAGTATGAGGTAGATAAAATTTCTTTCTTGCCTAATGCAGTTTTTCTCGTTAGATTTAAGACAATGGCTATGAAGGAAGCTGTGCTGGCACAAGGGCATTTTATGTTTGACAATAAACCGTTGATAGTAAAAGATTGGAACCCGAAACTTGACATTAGCAAAGAAGATGTAACTGAAGTGCCTATATGGATTCAGTTGCATAATCTGCCACCTAGATTTTGGGGGAAGAGCCTTCCTAAATTGGCTGGATTAGTGGGTAAGTACCTGAGATCTGATAAGGCCACCGCAGATAAGACTCGACTTGGTTATGCTCGATTGATGGTGGAGGTCAAGGTCGGTCAGAGGTTCAAAGATGAGATTAAGTTTAAGGATGAGGAGGGTCGAATGAAGGAGGTAATGGTTGTTTATGAATGGAAGCCTACTCGATGTGCTAAGTGCAAGGGGTATGGACACGATCAAGAGCAGTGTAAAAAAGAAGAGATCAAAGCGTTAAGGGAACAAAAACAGCTTCAGAGAACTGTATTGATCAGGAATGCAGTTGCTCCTGTGGCTAAGAAACCTAATGCTATGAATATGAGTGTTCCCAAGGCACCTGTACAGAAGGTATACGTACCTGTCACAAAAGAGAAGACGTTTGCTCATGTACTGTCAGGGAAAGGGGATGCGGACAACAGCAAAGAAGAAAATGAGGAGCAACTTGACAATAGGTCAGAAAATGGACTGGAAGAGCAGCAATCTGCAGGTGTCCCCCATGAATAAAGTCCATAACATCGGTTTTTGGAACGTACGGGGCATGAATAATTTGAATAAGCAACGTACGATTAGTGAGTTTTTGATAAAGCAAGAAGTTGATTTGTTTGGTCTTCTCGAGACTAAGATTAAAATAAACACGGTGAATAAGATTCATGCTAGTCTATTGAATAAATGGTGTATAACTACTAACTCTAGGTGGCATAAGGGTGGACGAGTGTGGGTTCTGTGGGATCCTCTTAAGGTTCGGGTGCTTATTATTGGTTATTCTGATCAATGTGTGCACGTTTCTGTGGAGCAGATTCACAGTGACTTAAAGTACTACGCTACGTTTGTCTATGCGTTTAATAGTATTGTTGGAAGAGAGAGCTTGTGGAGTAAGCTCAAGGGCTACGCGAATGACATTGATGAGAAGCCTTGGTCTGTGTTGGGAGATTTTAATACAGTAATTGCAGCCGAGGAGAGGTTGGGGGCGATCAGTACCTCAGCAGAGATGATCCCAATGATTGATTGTTTGGAGGAATGTGGTTTGATGGATGGACCAGCGACGGGTTCGTGGTTCACGTGGAATAACAAGCAACAACCTACTGATCGAGTATTTAGTAGGTTGGATAGATGGCTGATTAATAAGAGTTGGAGTAACCTGTATGTTATGAGCTTTGCGTATTTTCTACCCGAAGGAACATTTGATCATTGTCCTTGTGTTGTGAAGTTTGGAGAGTCGTCGAGGATGATAAATAGGCCGTTTAAGTACCAAAATATGTGGGGGCAATCAGCTAAGTTTCATGGGTGTGTTAAAAAGATTTGGGATACCAATATTCATGGGACTTGGATGTATAAGGTGGCCAGAAAATTGAAGATGCTTAAACATCCGCTGCGGCTGTTGAATGCTTCCTGCTTCTCTGATATTGAGAATCAATGCCTGCAGGCAGAAGTGTTTTTGGAGAGGTTGCAGCAGGAGCTTCGAGTTGATTTGGGTAATGCCGATCTCAAGAGCAGAGAATTGCAACAGCATCAGCAGGTACTGCAACTGCAGCGAGCTAGGCACGAGTTTCTGCTGCAGAAATCGAAGGCTGATTGGGCTAAGGGCGGAGACTCTAATTCAGCTTTCTTTCATGGAGTAATTCGAGCTAAGCGAGAGAGGAACAGAGTTGCGGTGCTGGAAGATGGGAACGGGCAGGTCTGTGAGTCGCAGGAGGCTATTCAATTGGCGTTTATTGAGTTTTACCAGAAATTGCTTGGTTCGTCTACTGTTACTACTCCAGTTCAAAAGGAAGTGATAACTAGGGGTAAGGTTTGTGGGCCTGAGCACTGGCAATTGCTGCTCAAGCCTGTGACACCGGAAGAAGTTAAATTGGTAATTGGTAGCATTCCCAAAGTTAAATCTCCTGGGCCAGACGAATTTAATAGTCAATTTTTTCTAGATGCGTGGGATATTGTGGGAGGGGATGTTACTAAGGCCGTGTGTGATTTTTTTGAGTCAGGTTAGCTGCTCAAACAGGTTAATACGACTTCTCTCACTCTTATTCCTAAGAACGATATGCCTCAAAACGTGCATCAATTTCTCCCGATTGCTTGCTGTAACATTGTCTATAAGTGTATATCTAAGTTGTTGTGTGCCAGATTAGGGTCTGTTCTGCCGGATATAATTAGCCAAAATCAAGGGGGTTTTACTAAGGATAGGAATATTTTGGAGAATGTGCTAATTTGTCAGGACTTGGTTCGTCTTTACAAGAGGAAACATGCTTCGCCTAGGTGTATGCTAAAAATTGATTTACAGAAGGCGTATGACAGTGTTGAATGGGCTTTTTTGGATCAGATGATGGAGGCGCTGAATTTCCCAGATAAGTTCAGGGGATGGGTGATGGAATGCGTTAGTACTGTGTTTTTCTTTAAGTCTGAATGGAGAATCGTTTGGTTTCTTTGGGGGACGACGTAGATTGAGACAAGGGGATCCCATCTCTCCTTTACTTTTTACGATTTGTCTGGAGTATTTGACTAGAATACTCAACTTTGCTACGTCGGAGTATCCGTTTTCATTCCATCCCAAATGTGCTACAATGAAGTTGTGTCACCTCATGTTTGCAGATGATTTTCTTTTATTTTGTAGAGGTGATATCAAGTCTGTTAAGGTGCTAATGAGGGCTTTTGCTACGTTTACCAAGGCCTCGGGTCTAACCATGAGCATTGGTAAATCGAATATTTTTATGGTGGGCATGAAGGAGGAGGTTATGGAGGAGGCAGTTCGGTACACGGGCTGTGCTGAAGGTCAACTTCCTTTCAGGTACTTAGGTGTTCCTATTCAAACCTCTAAACTGAGTAAGTCAGATTGTGCTATACTGGTGGAACGGATTGTGGGGCGAATTAGGAGTCTGGGTGTGAGGAAGTTGTCGTATTCAGGAAGGCTAGTTCTGGTACAGGCGGTGCTAACTCAGTTACATACTTACTGGTCTATGATATTTGTGTTACCAAAAGGGGGTGGTTGCGCGAATTGATGCGTTGTGCAGGTCTTTTTTGTGGACAGGTACTGACATTGGATGGCGGACGCCTCTTGTTGCGTGGGATAAGTGTTGTCGGCCTAGAACAGAGGGTGGATTGGGGATAAGAAATCTTGTTGTTTGGAATTGTGCTGCGGTAGCTAAGCTGGCTGCTTGGATTTATGAGCAACCGGATAGATTGTGGGTTAAGTGGGTAAGTCAGTTTTATCTTAAAGGGCGGGATTGGGCTACTTATCAACCTGGGGTGGATGTTAGCTGGAGCTGGAAAAGGATCTGTAGTATGAAAGACAAAATAAGTTTGGCCTTCTCGGGTGGACTTTGGCTTGGGGATCCTAAGGGATATTCTATAAGAGCTGGTTATGATTTTTTGAAGAATAGGGTGGATGTTGTGCCGTGGAGGAGACAGGTTTGGAATAATTGGTCTGTGCCTAAGCACCAATTTATTGTTTGGCTCATATTCCGTGGTGCGCTTAATACGAGAATTCGACTTTTTCATCATGGAGTTATTAGCTCGAATCAGTGTTGTCTGTGTGAACAGAATGTGGAATCTGTGCCGCATTTATTTTTTGAGTGTAGGTACAGTTCTGAAGTTCTAAATAAAATTGAAGGATGGCTACAATATAAAATGGATCGCATCATTTTCTTGGAGAAGGATTTGCCTATTCGGCGGTCTAAGTTCCAACGGAGAGTGATATGTGCTGTTTGGAATGCTGTATGCTATCACATATGGAGACAGAGGAATTCGTGCTATATGGATTATGTTATGGTAAGGCCAGATATTTTGTGTCACAGGATCAAGGCTGAGATGAGAAGTCATATAATAGGATCAATTAGGGGATCTTTGGCTGCTAAGGATCAGAATTGGATTAATCGGCTCTTTACCTAGTTTGTGGTTTCATTGATTGTAATTATGGTGATATAAGTCTTTTGTTCACTTGAATTTTTGAATTAATATTACTTACATTTTACCAAAAAAAAAACTATGCAAAAATATCGACATGTACAACAGATATTAACTTATGTACATCAAAACAGTCACTACTTTAAATACGTAAAAAAATAGACAAATACAACAGATACTATGTTACGTACGTCAAAACAGACCCTGTTTAAACTATGTAAAAATATTGACATGTACAGCAAATGTTAACTTATATACATCAAAACAGACATTGTTTTGACAATATACAAATTGTGAACATGTGCAACAGATATCAACTTATGTACATTAAAACAGACACTTGTTTAACTATGTAAAAATATCAACATGTACATCAAAACAGTCACTACTTTAAATATGTAAAAAAATCGACAAATACAACAAATATTATGTTACGTACATCAAAACAGCCGCTGTTTAAACTATGTAAGAATATCAATATGTACATCAAATGTTAACTTATGTACATCAAAACAGACACTGTTTTAACTATGTACAAATTTTGAATATGTGCAACATATAGAAACTTATGTACGTCAAAACAGACCCTGTTTAAACTATGTAAAAATATTGACATGTACAGCAAATGTTAACTTATGTACATCAAAACAGACATTGCTTTGACAATATACAAATTGTGAACATGTGCAACAGATATCAACTTATGTACATCAAAACAGACACTTGTTTAACTATGTAAAAGGTCGACATGTACAACAGATGTTAACTTATGTATATCTGTTGTATGAGTTATACTGTATACAATAAGTTGCAACTTATCTACATAAGTATGTACGAAATTCACACATATACAATATATGGTAAAATATGTACGTCAAAAGAAGAAATAAGTAGAACTGCTGCATATAAAATCAAATAGAGATGTTCATATGAATAATTTTCAATTGAAAATCAAGTGTACTTGATAAAAGTATAATGTACTTAATGTATCCCTGGACAATTTATTATATTTAAAATATATATTAAAATTAAGTAAAAATAAGAGAATGTATGATGATTAAACTTTGCCAGGACAATTCCTTGAATCATGGTATCCCATCTCTCCACAAGCATTGCACTTCCGAGGAGGCTTCTTATGTTGTTTCGTGGCTTTTTCTTTAGATGAAATAAGTCGCCTTCCAGAGCCTTTAGTTTTAGACTGGTTTGGATTCATGATCTTAATGTCAGTTGGAATAGTGGCACCCATCAAAAACTCGATCATAGACCTCTTGTCATTTCTCAGGTTTGTTCCTTCTTCCACAACCTTCTCCTTGAATGCTCTCACTAATTCTAAGAGCTCATCCACCTTCTCTTCCTTGTCCTCAACCACAGTCACACAATCAAAAATTTCAGTCCATAATTCTGCAACCTTTGTTTTTATTCCATCAGATGACCGAGAATCAGAAAGAAGTGTGCCATTTGCATCAAACATTTCCCTGGATGTTGCAAACTTGTTCCAACGAGGAAGTAGATATGAATTAGGTATCCTTTTGGCACCTCTTTCTTTCAGGACCCAAAGAGCATGACGACACAACAGTCTACGCTGCTCGAACATCTTGTAGGCACGGACAATTTTCTCTTCTGCGGGTGTATAGTCAACTATATATACCCTATTTTTGATGTTGTCCTGTATAGATATATGTTCAACACCATCCTCCTTTATAATATCATTAACACCACAATTATGCATGGATGCCTTTAACTCTTCCTGCAACTCATAGAAGACACTTCGTGTGTAGATTTCAGAAGCATGTTTTTCAAGAGAAAAATGACTGATCAAAGCAGCAGAAGTGCTCTTACAGTCAGCAATCACCTTGGATTGCTCCCACCTTTGGGCATCAATTGCACTGTCAAACCTCATGTAAAACTCAACAAGTGTCATATGAGGATTCGTGAAGTTGTTGAAGAAGTTATTCTCAGACTCAGACCTTGAAGTTGTCCTCATTAACCCTGAAAGAAACAGGTCACGGTGGTAAGCTGGTATCCACTTCTCTCGCATCTCAAATATCTCCTGAAGCCACTCATTAGCCTCAAGATTGTACTTAGTAATAAGATCCTGCCACATCTGTTCAAACTGAGTGGGGTTCACATCCTCACCCCAAACAGCAGCATTTAGATCCTTAAGAAAATCTATTTCAGTGCATATTTTCGAACCCACTTTATCTGCTACTTTCTTCATTATGTGCCACATGCACAATCTGTGAAATGTATTGCTTCCAAAAATCTCCTTCACCCCAGCTTTGATCCCCAAATCTTGATCAGTGATAATGAAGGAAGGAAAAGTACCTTCCATTGCCTTTATAAAGTTTTTAAACAGCCAAGTAAAGTCGTTACCTGCACATGCATTGAGGAGACAGTATAATAAAATTCTTTATGTGCAACACATGTTATCTTCAAAATACAAATAATGACAAACATAGCAGTCAGAAAAACTCTTACCATTCTCTCTCCCAACAAGGCCAGCAGCAAATGTGACACATCTCTTGTGATGATCTATACCTGTGAAGGGAGCAAAGATCATCTTGTACTTATTCGTGTTATATGTAGTATCGAAAGACACCATATCACCAAATAACATGTAGTTCTTTATCATTATAGGGTCAGCCCAAAATAAACGAGTAATTCTTTGTTCATCATCAACATCAACATCAAAGTCGAAATAAAAAGAGTCACAGAGGGCTTTCTTTTTCATAAGTATCTCAATGAACATTTGTGCATCAGAGTCCTTGATGAACTTCTGTATATCTCTACCAAAATTATTAAAATCAACCTTTGATGCACCTACATACTTATAACCCTTTACGAACTGCTTGAACATTCTGAAAGTTTTAACTGCACCTTGGTTCACCGTGGAGTTGTCAATAATCATCTTTTTGTGCAAAATGGTGAGTTTCCTTGCCTTTTTAAGGTGCATCATCGTGGAAGGTGTGTTCAAACAATGGTTATGTCCTTCATCAAATTCTGTGATTTTATATCGCCCATCAGATGTTCTTTCTAAGATGATTCTGGCCATACAAAGAATTCTTGTTATCTCCCTTCTTTGCTTTTGTCCCTTATGTTCTTATTCTCCTTCTGTATTGAAGACAATGTACTTTTTTTTAACAATACCACGACTACTGCGTCCAGTGCTCTTCCTAGCAATGAAGCCACCAGCAGTTGCGTACTTGGAATAAAATTGGAATGCTTCTTCCAAATTCTTAAAAATTTGACCCACATAAGGTTTCAAATCTTCGGAACAACTTGGTATCTTCAAATCTTGCTTAGGTTCGGGAGTATCTATGCAAATTTAACACATAATATTAAATTCTAATTCAAAATTATGAACAATTCTAAACATGTACAACAGATATTAAGTTATATACATCAAAGCAGCAACTGCTTTAACTATGAACAACTCTAAACATGTACAACATATATTAAGTTATGTACATCAAAGCAACAACTTCTTTAACTATGAACAATTCTAAACATGTACAACAGATATTAAGTTATCTACACCAAAACAGTAACTGCTTTAACTATAAAAAATTCTCAACATGTACAACAGATACTCAGTTATCTACACCAAAGCAGCAACTGCTTTAATTATGAACAATTCTCAACATGTACAACGAATACTCAGTTATCTACACCAAAGCAGCAACTGCTTTAATTATGAACATTATTCGACATGTGCAACAGATATTAAGTTGTGTACATCAAAGCAGCAACTGCTTTAAATATGCACAATTCTAAACATGTACAACAGATATTAAGTTATCTACACCAAAACAGTAACTGCTTTAACTATAAACAATTCTCAACATGTACAACAGATACTCAGTTATCTACACCAAAGCAGCAACTGCTTTAATTATGAACAATTCTCAACATGTACAACAAATACTCAGTTATCTACACCAAAGCAGCAACTGCTTTAATTATGAACAATTCTCAACATGTACAACAAATACTCAGTTATCTACACCAAAGCAGCAACTACTTTAATTATGAACATTATTCGACATGTGCAACATATATTAAGTTGTGTACATCAAAGCAGCAACTGCTTTAAATATGAACCAAACAATATAAGATACGTTTCTATGAAAACTTGAACAATTGAATTGATGAAGTAATATAAACTAAAATTGAAAAGTAGATGAATTAATGAAATATTTTACCTAATATATTAGAATCGTCCATCATCGAACATGTTGCATTTGTTTCTTGACTATTCACTGCATTCAAAAAACGAATCACGGCATAAATAAATTAAGAATCAGATTTAAAATCTGAAATTGAATTTTATAATAAATAGAATTTTTCTGACCTAAATCTGAAGTAATTGAACGTGAAATTGAAGGTTTTTCATTTGTATCTAATTTTCGACGCTTTGATGAAGAATCAGTCGCCATTGAAGATGCAGAATTACTAGCCATTGAAGGTGCAGAATTACACGGCAATGAATTACAGAGGGTTTCAGAGTAGAGAGAGAAAGTAGTAGTGTTCAAATGATAGGGTTTTAGAAGGTGGAGAGGAGCAGCGCGTGTTTTCTAATCTTTTAATCTGGATCGTTAGATCAGATCTTAATCTAATGGTCCAGATGCTGCCTCTATGGGTGTAAGGAGTTGCCCTGCCTCACCAGAGCCCTCTATATATATATATATATATATATATATATATATATATATATATATATATATATATATATATATATATATATATATATATATATAGGCGGGCTCCAGTGAGGCAGGGTAACTCCTTACATCCATTGAGGCGCAATCTAGACCATTAGATTAAGATGAAACATACATCTAAATAAGTGTTATATACACTAAAAAAACTTATTATATACGTTATTAAAGTCACTATATATATATACACACACTTAAGAACTCAATATCTACAGTAAAATAATTGTTATATACACTCAAATAGTTATTATGTACACCAATTAATCAACAATGGAACATACATCAAAATAACTGTTATATACACTAAAAAAACTCATTATATACGCTATTAAACTCACAGCATATATACACTTAAGAACTAAATACTGTTGGACGCGAGGTACGAAAACCGGACAGAAAACCTAAGCAACAGTGAACCGAAGGCAACAACAATAGGACCGAAGTGAATAATTAAAGCGAAATCGGGACAGGCAACAAAATCGATTACGGGCAGGCAGCAGAACCGAAAGGCGACAGCAAATAGAAGCGACAGTGACGCGAAGAGAGGTACGATCGAAGGCAGAGAACGAAAAACAGTGCCATGGTATGGATGTCACTGACTTGAAAACTATATCGGCGCGACTCGGGTGGTTATCGCCTACAATGTCGTTAGTCTCCCAAGGTTAACACCGCAGTGAACGAATTCGACCACTCGAATTTGGACACTATGGACGACCAAAAAAGAACCCAGGAAAACAGAATGAGGAGGAAGTTTGTGTGTTTTTGTGCTTGTTGTAGTTGTGTGTCTTTGTATTAGAATGAAGAGGTATATATACAGGGTGGAGGAGCCTCAAACAGCTCCAAAAAGATACAGAATTAAGGCCATAATATCACGTAATTAAGGCCCTTAATGATGCTCTTAAATACCCGTAACAGCAACTTTGACTGGCTGAACTGAACCTGGACAGCCCACCTCAATGAATCGAGACACAAACACATTTAGACAAAAGCCCAAAAAGAAAGAGTAAAAGTCGGGCACAGCCCGCACCGCAGGTGCTCTACCCAAACCCAAACCCGAGACCGAGCCGGGCCGGGCGCGCGTGCGCGTGCGTGTGTGTTTGCACAAGCCCAACCCACAACACTCACCATAAAAGGCCCACTTTCTCACAACTTGAAGACCAAAGGAAAAGAAAGGCTTATAAGGAACAAAAGAGTTCCTTCCCTTACCTATGTGGGATAACCAAAAAAGAAGAGGAAAGGAAAATACTACTTCTTGCCATTAACCAACAATCCCCCACTGATGGCACAGAAGAGAGAAAGAAAGGAAAAAAAGAAATCCTGGGTAAGGAAGGACTGGATACTTAAACGTTCAATGTCTTACGACTTGAATTGACGTTTTAGTGAGATGAGGCAACAACTTACTTACAACTAGTGAATATCTTACGATTTGAATTCCTAGTTGAACTTCGGTTGAGACCCTCACAACACATATCAAACCTTCAAAGAATGGTCGGTCCGCAAATTCAAAGTGCAACGCTTTCAAAAACCATGCGTTTACCTTGGTTCTAGTGAGTGCTCTTGTGAGAATCACACTTCTCCACTAGATGGTGGCAACGCCATCACACATACGTAGGTGGCTTAGTGCTTCTCAACAGCACATCTCAGGTAAGCCATTAAGGACATAAGTTCAACCTCTATTTACTCACACAATCCATCAAGTGCGTCTCAAAGCACCACCAAAAACTGGCTATGGATTATGTATCGCCATAGGAATGTAGGCTTTGAGCCCATCAAGATTCATACTCTAATCTTGACTCAAGCATCTTAGCCCCATTCCCCTCGACGACTCGAGAACTACTCTTCTCGGTAACCCTTTTGTGAAAGGACCTGCAAGATTGCGTTCAGACCTCACAAAGTCTATTGCAATCACTCCATTTTTCAGGAATTGTCACCACAGCATGCCGTATTCGGATATGTCTTTTCTTACCATTGTACACATCATTCTTAGCAAATCCGATGGCTGCTTGACAATCACAGTGTAAGGAGACCGGTGCAACCTGTCCCCCCCCCCCCCCCCCCCCCCCCCCCACACTGGTATGTCAGCTAGTAAATTTCTCAACCAATCTGCTTCTTGACTTGCCAGCTCAAGAGCAATGAACTCGGACTCCATGGTGGAGGTTGCTATACAAGTCTGTTTCGCAGACTTCCACGATATAGCTCCTCCCCCCCAAGGTGAACGCATAACCACTAGTAGAATTTGTTTCATCATTACCTTTAATCCAGTTTGCATCAGTAAAACCCTCTAACACAGCAGGATATTTACCAAAATGTAGACATGAATTAACTGTTCCTTTCAAGTATCTTAGTAAACGATGAAGGGCATTCCAATGTTCATTATCAGGGTTATGTGTATACCCACTTAGCCTACTAACAGCATAAGCAATGTCAGGTCGAGTACAGTTCATGAGAAACATCACACTTCCTACAATTTTACCATACTCTTTTTGGGATACACTCTCACCCAGGTTCTTACACAGAGGTATACTAGCATCATAAGGAGTTCTAGCAAGTGTAACATCAAGACTATCAAATTTCTTCAACACTTTCTCAACAAAATGAGATTGACTTAAGGATATTCCAGATGAGTTTCTGATCAATTTGACTCCAAGAATAACATCAGCTTCTCCTAAGTCTTTCATCTCAAAACGTGACGACAGAAATTGTTTGGTTTTATTTACAACAAATAAATTACTACCAATAATTAACATGTCATCAACATATAGGCAGATAATCACACAGTCTGATCCAAACATCTTACAGTACACACATGAATCAGAATTGTTAGTTATGTAGCCATCCTCAATCAAAGTGTTGTGAAATTTCTCATACCACTGTTTAGGTGCTTGTTTTAGACCATATAGCGATTTTCTCAATTTACACACCTTACTCTCTTGACCCTTTACCACAAACCCCTCGGGTTGAGTCATATAGATCTCTTCTTTTAGGTCACCATTCAAGAAGGCAGTTTTAACATCCATTTGATGAACAACAAGATCATGAATAGCAGCCAAAGCAATAAAAGTTCTAATGGTGGAAATCTTAGTCACAGGTGAGTAGGTATCGAAATAATCAATATCTTTCTTTTGTGTAAATCCTCTCACCACAAGTCTAGCTTTGAACCTTTCTATTGTACCATCAGGTCTTAGTTTCCTTTTGAAAATCCATTTATTACTAATGGGTTTACTACCCTTAGGTAAATCTATCAATTCCCAGGTCTGATTAAATGCAATAGAATCTAACTCATTTTTAATAGCTTCTTCCCAAAAAATAGCATCTATGGATCTCATAGCTTCATCATACGTTTTTGGATCATCTTCTATTAAAAAAGCAGAAACAAATTCAAAGCAAGCACAATCATCACTAGCATTTTCAGTTAAGAACATTGTGATAAAATCATCTCCGAAATTCTTTTCAATTCTAGGCCTTTTACTCCTTTTAGGTTTACTAGCATGATGATCAATAGTACTACTACTAGCATGCATAGAATTATCAACAGGATTCTATTGCATTTAATCAATTCATGAGGTGAATCAACAACTTTCTTTAAAGGAAAAACATGCTCAAAAAACTCGGCATCTCTTGCTTCAGAAATAGAACGATCATTCAATGACATGAATCTATAAGCAGCACTGTTTTGAGCATAACCAATGAAAATGCAATCATATGTTTTAGATCCTATAGTAGGCCTCTTAAAACTCGGTAAACCAACTTTAGCCAAACACCTCCACACTTTAAGAAAGCTTAAGTTAGGGGCATAACCCTTCCAAAATTCGTAGGGTTTCTTGTCTAATTTCTTAGGAGGTACCCTGTTAAGAATGTGACAAGCTGAAAGCACCGCTTCCCCCCACATATCGTCAGAAAGGCCAGAACTTAAGAGCATAGCATTCATCATTTCTTTTAAAGTTCTGTTTTTACGTTCAGCTACTCCATTGGACTGAGGTTGGTAAGGTGGGCTAGACTCATGAATTAATCCATTTTTCTCGCAAAAATCTATTAAGTAATTAGAGCTATATTCACCACCTCTATCAGACCTGACTCTTTTAATCTTTCTGTCAAGTTGATTTTCTACCTCAGCTTTGTATTCAATAAACATCTCTTCAGCTTCACTTTTATTCTTAAGTAAATACACTTTAGTATATCTTGAGAAATCATCAATAAAAGTGACATAATAAAATTTGCCTCCTCTACTCATAGTACTCTTGAAGTCAGCTAGGTCGGTGTGAATTAACTCGAGAAGACTCGTATGTCTAGTTTTAGCAGGTTTACTAGGCTTCTTAGTAAACTTAGCTTCTACACAACTAGGACATTTAGTGAAGACTTCAGTGGTTAAAGAAGGAATAAGCGACATTGCTTTCAATTTTTTAACCAATTCATAATTCACGTGACCTAATCTAGCATGCCAAACATCAATAGACTCAGCGATATAAGCAGAAGCAGAAGAATTATTATTAATAGCAGAAGAGTCAATGTTCAAAAGAAATAAGCCCCCACTGAGATAACCCTTGCCCACAAAATCCCCGTTGCGAGACATTACTACCTTGTCAGCCTCAAAAACAAGTTTCACACCAACTTTGTTTAACAAGGCACCAGACACTAGGTTTCTACGCAAAGTAGGGACATACAAAACATTGTGAAGAGCAAGAGTTTTCCCAGAGGTAAGTCTAAGAAAGACCTTGCCTTTTCCTGTGATCAACGCAGAGGAAGAGTTACCCATGTAAACTTTTTCACAATCAGCCACATCTTCAAATTCAGCGAACAGATCCTTGTTGGCACAGAGATGTCTTGATGCTCCTGTGTCCAGAATCCAGTCACTCGCGTTCGCCACAAGATTGGCCTCTACCACCACTGCAGCAATAATATCATCATCTGATTCAGCAATGTCGGCTTGAGCGGCTTGACCACCTTTCTTTTGAGTACACTAGAATGCTTTGTGACCCGTCTGCCCACACACATAGCACACCACGTTTGGATTCGGTTTGAAGATCTTGGGAACTGGTTTGGTGGAGTTTCCTTGATTCTTTCCCTTGGCACCTTGACCTTTCCCTTTTTGACCTTTGCCCTGACCCTGACCCTGACCCTGACCCATCTTATTCTTACCCTTATTATTGCCATGAGACGGACCCCCGGCTTCAACAAGGTTAGCTTTGGTAGAGACAGACGACAACAGGACAGACCTATCCTTGAGGCGATTAGCTTCCTCGGTCCTCATATGACTTATGAGCTCTTGAAGAGATAGATCTTTTTTCTTGTGTTTTAGGTGGTTCCTATAATCACTCCACGACGCAGGAAATTTCTCTAACAACACAATAGCTAAAAAGACAAGTTTCTCCAAGTCAAGTTTCATACCCTCATTTGTGACATCAGCACACAAATTTTCATAAACATGAACTTGTTCCATAATCGGTTTGTCATCTACAATATGAAACCCGAGCCACTGACCCACCATACTTCTTTTTGCCTGCATCATCGGCCCCATACTTCTTATCTAAAGACTCCCAAATGGTTTTAGCAGATTTTTGGACCATGAACAAATCGAAAAGAGTGTTGGTCATGTGATTAAAAAGATGATATCTTAGTGCCTTATTATCCTTATCATATTTCTTAATTTTTTCCTCATTGGATTCTGGCAGCGGAAGGAGGTGTGGCCGCGGTGGACGCAACAATTAAAACGGGTTCATCCTCAAACAGAACATAATCAATTTCTAATTGTTCGAAAAACATTAAAAAAATTTGAGCCCACCTCTTATAATTCAACCCATCAAGAGGTTCAAGTTTCGATAAATCAGCAGCGAACTTAGCGGACACAACAACCATTTTTTTTTTATTTGGTTTTCTCGACACGCGACAAAAAAAAAAATAATTTAGTTTTCAAATTGTTGGACGCGAGGTACGAAAACCGGACAGAAAACCGAAGCAACAGTGAACCGAAGGCAACAACAATAGGAGCGAAGTGAATAATTAAAGCGAAATCAGGACAGGCAACAAAACCAATTACGGGCAGGCAGCAGAACCGAAAGGCGACAGCAAACAGAAGCGACAGTGACGCGAAGAGAGGAACGATCGAAGGCAGAGAACGAAAAACAGTGCCATGGTATGGATGTCACTGACTTGAAAACTATATCGGCGCGACTCGGGTGGTTATCGCCTACAATGTCGTTAGTCTCCCAAGGTTAACACTGCAGTGAACGAATTCGACCACTCGAATTTGGACACTATGGACGACCAAAAACGAACCCAGGAAAACAGAATGAGGAGGAAGGAAAGTGTGTGTGTCTTTGTGCTTGTTGTAATTGTGTGTCTTTGTATTAGAATGAAGAGGTATATATACAAGGTGGAGGAGCCTCAAACAGCTCCAAAAAGCTACAGAATTAAGGCCATAATATCACGTAATTAAGGCCCTTAATGATGCTCTTAAATACCCGTAACAGCAACTTTGACTGGCCGAACTGAACCTGGACAGCCCACCTCAATGAATCGAGACACAAACACATTTAGACAAAAGCCCAAAAAGAAAGAGTAAAAGTCGGGCACAGCCCGCACCGCAGGTGCTCTACCCGAACCCGAGACCGAGCCGGGCCGGGCGCGCGCGCGTGTGCGTGTGTGGTTGCACAAGCCCAACCCACAACACTCACCATAAAAGGCCCACTTTTCTCACAACTTGAAGACCAAAGGAAAAGAAAGGCTTATAAGGAACAAAAGAGTTCCTTCCCTCGCCTATGTGGGAACCAAAAAAGATGAGGAAAGCAAAATACTACTTCTTGCCATTAACCAACAAATACATACAGTAAAATAATTGTTATATAAACCCAAATAACTAATATGTACATCAGTTAATCAACAATGGAACATACATCAAAATAACTGTTATATACACTAAAAAAACTCATTATATACTCTATCAAACTCACTACATATATACACTTAAGAACTTAATAAATATATATAATTAAAGGAGGCTTTTTTTTATTTTACAATCAATATTAACTATATTATTATTTTATATTTCCGGGCAATGTACATAATTTTTTTGGCATGTACATGATCAATTTTTTCGACTTTAATGTACATAAGACGGAATACGTATTAGATAAAATTACAATAAATAATTTTTTCGACTTTCTTACCTTTTATAATATCAATAAAAATATGTTTTAGGAGTTTTATTTTATTTAATATTATATTGTACTCCGTAGTATTTTATTTATATTAATTAATTATAATAGTCATATAGAAATACTTATAAATAAAAATTTTTATAAAGAGGTAGTATTACATTTATAAAATTATTTTTTTTATCGTATTTATCATTCAAAGTACTAGAATAAATACCTTATGCAAATATTATTTCACATTTCATATATAAATATTAATATAGCAATCATATAAATATTTTTTACGGACAGGTCGGGTTCAGTCACGATCCTAAATTACCGAGTCATGACAGTCAAGTCGCGGATCAAGATTTATAGGTGTTAACCAACGAAAAAACGGGTTGGACGGGTTAGGTTTATGAGTCAAGTCAAGCCAAGTTTTGTTAGGTTTAATACTACCTCCGTCCTAAACAGATCGCCCTATTTCCTCATTATATGTGAGAATTTTAATAAAATGGAACAATCTTAGTGGAACGGAGGGGGTAGTGTTCAGCTCGAGAGCACAACTTTACTCTCTCCATATATAAGCAAACAATATAATAAGAATGTCAGATAATTTAACTTAAAATTAATTGATATATAAAAAGTAACTACGTTGAATCAAATAAACATTCAGTCAATCATCAATATAATCGTAGTATTTTATTTATATTCATTAATTATAATAGTCATATAGAAATACTTATAAATAAGAATTTTTAAAAAGAGGTAGCATTACATTTATAAAAATATTTTTTTTATCGTATTTATCGTTTAAAGTACTAGAATAAATACCTTATGCAAATATTATTTCACATTTCATATATAAATATTAATATAGCAATCATATAAATATTTTTTACGGACAGGCCGGGTTCAGTCACGACCCTAAATTACCGGCTTCATGACAGTCAAGTCGCGGATCAAGATTTATAGGTGTTAACCAACGAAAAAACGAGTTGGACGGGTTACGTTTATGAGTTAAGTCAAGCCAAGTTTTGTTAGGTATAATACTATCTCCGTCCTAAAAAGATCGCCTATTTCCTCATTATATGTGAGAATTTTTATAAAACGGAGCAATCTTAGTGGGACGGAGGGGGTAGTGTTCAACTCGAGAGCAAAACCTTAGTCTCTCGATATATAATCAAACAATATAGTAAGAGTGCTAGATTATGTAACTTAAAATTAATTGATATATAAAAAGTAACTACGTTGAATCAAATAAACATTCAGTCCATCATCAATATAATTAATTAAGCAAGACGTTTTTCGAGCGACATGGTAATCTCCAATAGTTTTTGGATTTTTAAATACAAACTTAAAGAATGTAACATAGTTAAAATTTTAAAAATTTTGAACAGTACATAGTTGATTAAACTATTTTAACTAATTCAAAATTTTCATGAAATTAAAAATATTTAAATAGAACAATTGATTAAATAATTAAAATTAAAATGAATATAATTGAATCTTTTTTCGAGTGACATGTGGTCTCCAACTTTTATAAACTACATAGTTTATTTAAATAACTTTTATACACACTGAATCGAAATAATACGGGTCAGTTTAGTTATGGGTCGGGTTATACGGGTCATGAGACAGGTTATGGTTAGGATACGGGTGAAACATAGTTTCGAACGCCGAATTTTTTACCTTTAAATAATATTTTTGATATTACCTTTTTATTTGTTTTAAAAATATTATTTTACAGACCTTCATTATAAGGTTTATATTTCAATTAATTTTAAAACTATTTTAATAATTATTTTATTATCAAAAGATAAAAAATGTTGTATCAAATTGAATATTAATCTATATTTGTAATTTAAAATATTGAGTCACGAATCAAGATTTAGAGGTTTTGAATCTTGACCTACCAATAAACGGGTTGAACGGGCCGGATTTACAAGTCAGATCAAGTTTTGTCAAGTCTAATAGTAACGTTACTATTTAATACGATAATACAACTTTAGTCCCCCTGCAAGTCTTTCACTACCCATGTGGGTAGATAAAACAAATCAGGTAGTCATTTTCTATCCATTTTGCTTTTGTCTTATCTACCCCACATAAGTAGTACTTGACCCGTCGTAAGCTAGGAGAGTGTAATGTACTTTCTCCTTCCGTCAATGTTCTATCCATTTGATTATTTTATACTATCTAAATGAATATACAACAGGTAGAACACTTATGGAAGAAGGAAGTACTCTATGTAAAGTAAGAATTTGTGTTAGTCCACCTATGTACAACTGTACAAGAGAATAATATACTAAAATTGCTAGATAATTTAAATTTATATTTTATATTAAAATAAAAGGATAATACTCCCTCCGATTTTTAATAATCTTCCCTTTTACATTGGGGTAAAAAATAATGGCATAGAAATGTGTGGCTCAAAAGAAAAGAAGGATGAGAGAGAAATGTAAGGGTAATTCTAGACCAAATGTTGATGACGCAAAATAGAAATAGAGAAGAAATGGTGTTTCAGCCCAATAAGAAAACAGAATAAAAATCGGAAGGAGTATATAATAATTAATTATATCGAATAACTAGAGTTTTAGCAAAATCTAGGCATACGTATATGTTAGTTTGAGCTGGGCTTTTAGACTAAGGCTTTGTAGTCTCTTTTTTCCAACGAGTTAAATAGGTCGGTCCAGGTCATGGTCCAAAATTAATAGGTCATTTAGGGTGTGTTTGGAAAGATTAGAGGTAATCATATGCGGGTTCTGGCCGGACATGGGTAGGACTAAGTGTCAAATTTTGACCCACGGACAAGCGGGTTTGAAACATGTTCGCGGGCTTGACCTTTGTATATTATTGAAAATATTGTATCCAAGCCCGCTAAAAATTTGGGCCAGGCAGGACGGATCAATCAGACGGTACGACCCATGATCAGCTCTATCCAAAATAGACAGAATTTGGAGGAAAAATGTATCATCTCCATTTTCCTTCCCCTTCCCGACACTTTCTCTTCTCTTTTTCCCTTTACATTCCCTTAGTTTTCTCTCTCATTTTATTATCCAACCACACCTTAAGATTCGGGTAAGAAAAACAGGTCCATGACTCTATAAACAACAAATGGGATGAGGCGGGTATGCGGGTCGGGTCGAATTTAGAGCGAGGTGATACCATACATACAATATATTCAATGCAGAAAATCAAATAGTTAGAGTATAAAAGACATAGATAGACTCATTGTTTCATATGAGTTGTCACAGACTTATTAAGATTACTAACGGACATAGGTGCTGGTATTTTGATGAGCATCATTTGTTTCACCCAGATAATTAATGTAGACACTAGACCTGTTAAGCAGGTCGGGTCAAATACGAGTCATGGGTCGAGTTATGGTTATAGTTAGAATACGAGTCATAAATAGTTCAAACGCCTGATTTTTTTACCCTTTTTTAAGTTAAAAAATTATAATGATAGGATAGATTTAGATTATGTGACATAGTTAATGTTGGATTTTATATGTTTATGCTCCTAATCGATTCGTATTCAGGCCAGCCCATAAGTGGAATGCCTCAATATGTACTATTAACTAACCACTTTTGCCAAAATAGCACAATATTATCAAAACATGGTTAGTAGATTGTAATAACAGAGTTGAGTATCAAATTAAATTAGCGGAATTAAAAAGGATGATAATTAACTGATCATAGGACAATCATATTATAATGTTATTGATGCACCCGTGCATCGCACGGGCATCATAACTAGTATATACAGTAAAATAATTGTTATATACACCCAAATAGTTACCATGAACACCAATTAATCAAGAATGGAAAATACATCCAAATAACTTTTATATACACTAAAAACTCATTATATACGCAATTAAACTCACTATACATATATATATATATATATATATATATATATATATATATATATATACACACACTTAAGAACTCAATATATACAGTAAAATAAATGTTATATACACTCAATATTTTTCGGAAAAGAAAAAATTCGAAAAAAAAAAAAATCGGATTTTTTTTTTGGAAAAAAATTCCGATTATTTTTTTTTTTTAGAAAAAATTTCCGAAATTTTTTTTTTTTTTCGAAAAATATTGATTTTTTTTCCCCGGAAATAAAATTGGGGAAATTTTTTTTATGTATGAGTTTTTGTTTTAATCTTAGCCTTTAATTTGATTTTAATCTAATGGTTGAGATTGTGCCTCAATGGGTGCGGCGAGTCGAGCTGCCTCAAAAGATCCTAGATATATATATATATATATTTGATGACATGCATGGGGAGTTGCAATGGACATGAGAGATAGGGTGGTTGAAACTAACTGCTTTGACACACGAAGGAAGTGGGGAGTTGAAAATATGATGGGTTTATGCAGTTAAAAGATAAGTAAACTCCTACTCTTTTCTATCTCTTATATAATTATGCTTTACTTTTCTGCTTATTGTTGATTTTATGCTCTAAATTTATGTACTTTGGTGCTGTATAATTGTGCTGTAATATAGATACTACCATCAATAGCTTCATAAATACCATTACTTATTAGATTATTAGACAAATTTAAAAATCTGGGTATAACTATGTCGTGATTTTGTCCTAACTGTTCATTTACGTTGTTGATAAACTTATGTTCTGCAACTGGACTGTAATATAAAAACCATTAGCTTAAAGAATACCATTATCGTCCCTTCATAGTGTTCTAAAAATGACTATGTGTTCTAATGGACTTTAAATTGATTCACTTACGTTCTACAACTGAACTATAATGTAAAAAAACATTAGCTTCAAGAATACCATTAATTTCATGTTTTTTTTTTGCTTATATCGTCCTTCACATTGTTCTCAAAATAACTATGTGAAGATCAGTAGCCTAAAAGATCAATTAACATACTGGTTTTTGTTAAATAGCAAAACATACAATTGAAATACGCAACGTAAAATAAGATATCATGTGAATACGTTATATTTGTATTCTGATTCTGATACTAATAATAAAATTTAAATAATTGGATCAATAAATAAGTGTACAACAACTTCAAACTGTTTAGATAAAGTAACATACAAATGGAATACGCATCGTAAAATAAGATATTCATATGCCTATGTTATAATTGTGTTCCGATACTGATAATAAAATTTAAATAATTGGGTCCATAAATAAGTGCACAGCAACTTTAACATATTTAAATACTGGTAATCGTATACATAACATTAAGTAATGAAACAAAAGCACTTAGTACAAATAAATGACTGAAATGAAAGGGGCAGCATAAACAAAAAAGTACAAATAAATGAAATGAAAAACAACATAGTCCGGAATAAAGAAAAAGATGAACTAAAACAGAATTTAAAGAAATGTTAAACATAAGTAAAACACTACGAAATCTCTATTGTGCAGTTGTACGAATTTGTTAATCCCATTTTGCATGAATCACTTTCCTTAATCCTCGGGAACGGCGGTAGTCTGCAGCTTCAGAGATCATTGGTTGTATATACAATTTAGTTGCTTTCGTGGACTCAAGCCTTAAAAAAATCTGCAATATTACATAAATCAAAACATTAAAACTTCTATTAAAAATTAACATTAACGATATTAAGTCAACCCCAGCTTTTCTTACCTTGGCACTTAACCTTTAGACATTGAAAAATAACTAATGGTTTTTCCAAAATATAAGTCTCAGCGGTAGAAAGTGCTGAAAGGTGGCAACCAATATCTTCCCATATGTGCACCATAATCTTGTGGCCACTGTAAAGTTTTACTCAAAAAAAAATCAACATATATTTTGAGAAGATTAAATGAAGTCACACAAATCAACACATACTTGCTGTCCACCAATTGCAAGTGTATGCATTGCAACACAGTGTCTGGATAGAGAACCTTGTACTCGTCCACCTCGGCAATTAAATCTGAGTAGAATAAAAAATCAATTGGAGGACAAAATAAATTGTAGCAGACTATGAAAGTTGTGTATTAAACTGAAAAATTCACCTATAAGAGTTCGATCTCCATTAATCTGTTGTGGTATTTCAGCAATTAGTACGAAGTTAAAACCATATAACGGTATTGGCACTAATAGTTGACGGTTGATAACAGTTGCTGAAGTGAACACAATTCTGATTGGGTGAGGTGTTGCAACATCCCACCCCTTGTTCAACCCACAATCAAATTGGGTTATCTTACATGTGGTGCCCTCCATTAACAAACCTTCAAATTTTGCCATGAAGGGACGTGGGATCGAACATTGGATTACCAACCCCTGTATAAACCAAGAGAGGTCAGCTAGTGAAAAGTAAGTAGTAAGAAATTGTTCTGTGGGGTATGACATGATAAAAGGCCAAAAAAATACCGTTTCGTAGACCAATAACATCTCCAGAGAAAGTGTCTCTTGCACCTGTGGGCGGAAAATTGGTGCCTTGCCATGCCAAACTATTAAAATAGGTCCCTCTATGTGCTTGTTTTTCGAGATATTGTTGAGAATCTGATTTGGCTCCATTACAAAATCAATTGTAATATAGAAATTCAGTTCAGTTTGATGGTGTTAGCAAACAGTGTTGGTGTATATAAATAGTAAATAATAGTGGGAAGTTATGATGAGGAAGTGGGAATGAAGAAGTGGGTAGAGTGATGATTTACTTGCTTCATGAAATATGCCTGTAGAAATATGTAACTCCTAGGGTATTACCTAATTTCTGGTTCACCATTAAAGTACCGTCTGACTAACCAACAACACAGATTAACACCACAGATTCATTCAGTGGTGTTTCATTGTTCATTATGTGTTTCCTCTGAGTTGACAGTTTCATACACTTTATTCCGAACACTTTCAAGTGGTTGAATACTTCATATATATATATATACCATATAATACATACCCTACGATTATATAGCTCATACTCATGTATAAATTCGGAAATGCAGGTTTGAATCAGCTGCTTGTTTGGAATAATGATATGAAAATGCATATCACATTATGCGGGAATTTGACAAAGAGACCCAGGATCATAGATGAAAGCCAGACAATTAATTGGTGGGAATACCTCACAGCACTGGTTGGTTACTATCTTGGGATATTAATAGTAGTAGCTTGTCTCCTGTTCTGTTTTTGTTGCCAGTTAGCTGTACACCTACTGCGTCTCGACTCACTAATAGGGCAGTCTAAATATACACATCTTGACAACTTAAGCGCGGTGAAAATGATGGAGCGCAACTGTGATGTGAAATCTCAATGATGAGCGGTAATTGTAAATAAATTGTGACGTAATGAGTGCAACCTATTTCTCCACAAAAGTTGTTGTTCAAGAGGAAGATGCTCTTAGATATGAGAAGAAAACAATAGTCTATCCTTCTGGTTGAAGTATTAACTCTATCACTAAATCTGAGTGAATGAGTAATATGCTCCTAGAGTGAATGGGTAGACTACAATACCTTTTCGGTCTAATTGAAGCAACACCTCTGTCAGTAAACTGTAATGGAGCTTCTAAGCAAGCATTCAGATGTCACGTTGAAAACATTTGCTTGAGAGATGAGTCGATTGCTATTAGGTCTCTGTGATGTGCAGTAATAATAAATCAACTATGACGTCATGAATGTGGCATATTTCTCTTCTAATGTTCCTGACTAAGAGGAAGATGCTCTTAGATATATGAGAAGAAAACGAAAGTCTGTCCGTCTGGTAAAAGTATTAACTCCATCACTAAAATCTTAGTGAATAAGTAATATATGCCTAAAGTAAATGGGTAGACTGCAGTAATTTCTCAATCTAATTGAAGCGACACCTCTGTCAGTGAACTATAGTGGAGTTATTGCGCAGGCATTCAGACGTGATGTTGAAATGATTGCCTGAGAGAATAGTTGTCTGTGTGACGACAACAAATAAGACACCAAATACTAAACGAAAACTTTCCATATAGAATTTGAAGTGAACACAACAGCAATCAAAATAAAATACTTTATGCTAAGTGAAACCCAGTGAATAAGTTAATAAAATCCGTAAACAGATAACATAAGCAAAAAATCTGAAGATTGGCAACACTCAGATTATGTTGAAAACAATTGCCTGAGTAAATTATATGGTTGCATGGTCGTAAAAAGTGGAACACCTAATTCCTGTTAAAAGCATCCCAATTAAAAGCCAAATTGAACCGTACAAAAACAAAATATAATCCTCCAAGCAAACCAAAACATGAAATAGTATGTTATAAGGGAATAATCTGAGCATGAAATAGGAGTAGTCTTTAGTTAATACTTAGTTCCCATGAGAACGCTTCCTTAACCTTGACGCTGGCTTGATGGTTTCTGATGGCTCCCCAGTCATCGAACTATCACTTGGAGGAGCCTGGTTTAAGTAGCATTATGGAATACATCAGTTCTCACTCAATTGAAATTAATTGAAAGGTTAAATCATGGTTGTCTCAATGCTTAGGCGTCCTACTGATTAAGTACACAGAATATCTACCTGAGTAGCTGCATCTTCCCCTATGATATTCTCAGCTGTAATTGAATCTGTGACCTGTGTAGAGAATGTGATTAGAGAATATAAGGGCATACCAGTTTGTTAGTAGGTGAGAGTTAGGGTGAATTGATTTTCTAAACTCATACCTCCATGCTATTATTACTCTGCTGAGCACTACTTGCTGCTGCCTCATTAGCATCCTACATAGTGTGGTACATAGGTAGTTAGCTAGTATCTCTTATGGAGTAAACTACATAGGCAGTAATTTCTCAATAATAGTGATTGTGGTGGGCAGCAGGAAAGTGTTATTCCATACCTCGAGTGGCAAGTGACCCTTACTCGTTCCTGAACCCGGGTCAATGGTGACAATTTTTTGCATGTCTTTAACAACCGTAGAATTGGATGAAACCTAAGGCGTTGCCGATTAGAGCTGCTAATGCAATTAGGCGCTTATAAACCATGTTGTCAGTAACAGTCAACTGAAACCTAAATAGTTCATACCTCATTTAACTTCAAAATATCTCTGTATTCCTTAACCTCGGCCTCGTTGTCCGACATGCCTGTGACAGTGTAGCATTGTGAGTTTTTTTTTAATGTTAAACGCTTGTGTTACCAGTAGTTTGAAAAGATATTCCTTGTCTATGAGGGCTCTGAAATTTGGTGGTGGGGGACCTCCCCGCCTAGCATCCTACAAATTACAGTGCAACATTAGTCATGTTAAACGATTCTTAAAATTAATGAAACTAAACACATAAAGTGAAAAAATAAAAAGCAATTACCTCCTGCTCTTCCAAAATTTCTGCTGCTGACTTTGACTGTAGCTTTCGCATATCTTCATCCCATATTATGATTTCAGTAAACTCACATGCCTCATCCATAATCAAAAACTTTGCCTGGAATCTGTACACGGTAAACCATGCTATTAGTGTACTGTATTCGTTTGAACTGGGGGGAATAATGGATGGTTAGTGGTGACCTGATTTTTGGCTCTCGCTTAGCGACGTCGTATTGTTTGCACATTTCTTTCTTGTAGTACCACATATTGTTGTCACTGAATATAATCTTGGATCTGCAGTCTTCACATGAATTGTAGCACCACTCTTTTGACGTGTCCATTTCGTAAAATATTGCTAAGGTTACAAAGACTCCGGCCTTTTAATTGAATGATTTAATGGTAGTAAAATTAGTTAGTTGTTTACAGTAGTGAACGGTAATAAAGTTAGAAATGATAATGATATCAAAGGGCAATGAATCTACAACAATATGTTTCAGTGCTGGAAAAGGTAATTGTACCTTCTTGCTGCTCTCTTAATCTCTTTCAAAGAAAGACATTTACTACCGTTCAATATACTGGCTGAGTCCGGAGTTAGGGTCGGTAGGTAGCATAACTTTCACCGATCAGAGCTCTTGCAAGGAGTGTACCTAAGAAAGCATCATTGTAGTGTCATTAATTTTGGAGTTAGGGTACTATGTTGTTTCACGTGGATTGAGTCATACACTGAACTTACATGCTATTGAAACGCTCTACCTCTTCCATTTCTGGATTAACAATAATCAATGTTGCATCCCTTGTCACAATGCTGATTTTGTCTTTGTAATTGAGGTAACAATAGCTTGTGTTAGTGTAGAAGAACAATAGTGTCAATGTGAGGTATAAAAAAGGGTTAAACATACCTCTCCATTCATTTCTCTTGACATGTCGCAACACTAACACGGGTCTAGCCTTGTCGATGTAGATGTTAACAATGCGTACAATGTCTGATATGAATTCACCAAATATGGAACAGGATAGCTTCTCTTTCCTGTATGAATGTGTAGAGCAGACTAAGAAATATATTCTAACTAAATGGTTGTAGATCATTAGTAGATGAAAGTAGAGTTCTTACTGAGCATTTTCGAGTGTAATTGTTGTCCAGTGAAAGCCTTTTGCAGATTTCTGAATTGCTTGATACTCAACGAACTTGCCTATCACATCTGTAAATTACACTCAAAATTGTAAATTTTTGGCCATGCGGACTGTAATCTTTTAATATTGTTGGATCTGCCATACATGTACTTACCAAAATACACATTACCGTCAACATTGCCGTGTATTATATCCTGGAAATCGACAAAGTTGTACACACATAAAGGAATGTTCGGGT
The DNA here is from genome assembly GCA_958450325.1 of Agrostemma githago. Classification (NCBI taxonomy): domain Eukaryota; kingdom Viridiplantae; phylum Streptophyta; class Magnoliopsida; order Caryophyllales; family Caryophyllaceae; genus Agrostemma; species Agrostemma githago. Next base: position 43,044,365 of record OY288250.1, read on the forward strand.
CAGGATGCATCTTCATCACTTTCGTGCAATATTCGAACCAAATACGACACTTGTGAGAGGTTGCTTTTTCTTCCGCACCATTTGATGAAGTTGAAAATTTAGAAATAGTATAGATTTCACCCTCTATGAAACCCGAATTGTAGAATTTGACCAATTTTTGTCTGACTGTCCCTTGAATCGTTGCTCACTGAACATCAAAAAAATCGAAATCAATAACGATGTTCGAATATTAAGTAAATATTGCATTACTTATTTGTATGATATTCTTACTGAGCTATCGACAAAAATAAGCTCGATTCCAAATATTATATCATTAGATTTAGCATTCTGGTTGACGTTTTGTGGCTGCTTCTTCATTCGGATCCACTTTCGCATAACCCTAACCATAATGAAAACTGCATTCATGCGTTCAGTAATCTCAGCGATAGATTTTGGTTGAAATTGGAACGCCATATTAAAACAGTGACAGAGAAATATTTTGAATTGAATTTATTTGTGATTTGTGAATTTGTTGAAATCAGTAAATAGAGAAAATAAACAATTACATAAACTTGTAACACGTATATAATATGTGTTATGGAGGAGTTAAATGAAGTGGGAAGTTAATTAGATGTGGGAAGTTAACGTGAAGTGGGAAGTTGAATTTAAGTGGAGAGGTAACTGTTATTGGTTTGCAAGCAGTTTTTGTGATTTTTTTTTAAAATAGTAACAGCCACGTCAGATCCAACGTGGCGCCAAATAGGACGATGACTTGGAAGCTGACGTGGGTGAATGTGGTGCGAGTATTTTCTTCAGCATTAATATATAAGAGATTTCTTCTTGTATCTAGTTTTGTCTTTCTTATCTCATGCATGTAACTAGATCTTTATATACTAAATTAACAACTAATTTAGTAACTAATTAGAGGAGTCTAATTAGAGGGTTATGAACCTTTCAAGTGGTATCAAAGCTGTGTTGTTGCATGCATGTCAATTTTTGACATTTTTCGGGTTATATGATAACTTTGTAAAAACCAAAAAATTTGTGTAAAAATATGTTTCACACGAAATTTTTGGGTACATGCATACCTACTGACCTCAAAATGGTTGTTGTTGATTTTGGTATTTTTTAGAATTAATTTGCTAATTTATAATCATTTTTCCCTTAAAAACCGAGTTTATATACCTATTTTATGTTAAAAGTTAACTAAAAATAGTTGCATATAGTTTTTGGGCATGATAATTTTTTGTACATTTCATTATACGTTGAAGGACAAATTTGTAAAATTTTAAAATTTATTTTGTCCTTTTGCGATGTTTATTTTTTTTTTATTGGATAAAAATCGATAAAAATGCATTTATTTGTTCCCAAATTTATTCGATATTTTTATGCACAAATTTTTTATTTTTCAGTTCCTGGAAATGTTCCAGAATGTACAAAAAATTTATTTTAATTTTTATATGTTTATTATTTAATTTGAGTTTATTTCGTAAAATTGCCATTTACCGATTAAATTAGCAAATTAAATCAATTCAAACTAATTTTTATTGTTCAAATTAGTGGAGACTAATTCTTGAAATTTCCAAATTGGTTTTAAAAATTAGTTTGAGCTTAATTGAGAATTAAGTGTTGATTAATGATTTTTAATGGTTAAAAATCGATAAATTCCATTAAAACCGAGCTAGGATGAACTTGATAAATAGTAGGGCGATTTTGGCATGATTTTTACAGCATTTAATTTATTTTAATGTTGTTGAATGAAAGAATGTCATTTTATTGATTTTCTTTTTTTGGTGAAATGTGAGTTGTATTCATCCAAAAAATAAGCTTTACAGGGCAATTATTCTCTCTACACAGTGACCATAAAGATACTATATCGATTACAAAGAATAGACGGAGCCAACATCAATTCTAATTAGCAACTAAATCCTATCCTCCTAAGATAATCAATATCTTCTGAGGAATTGATCTTCAACTCTTTGGCCTTGATTCTGACTCGAATAGCATTTATAATCTTCAGGGCGACAAATTCAGGCCGAGTCAAATGACCCTCTAATCGAGCTACATTCCGATGGTGCCAGACATAATAGTAGCAGGCACATAAGATTGCCGATTGCAGTTTCGCACTTGTAGAATTCGGATTCAATGACAAGATATGATGCATATCAGGTCGAATCCCTATATAATCTCGAACACGGTCCAAAATTCTGCTACAATAAGAACAGTTGAAGAAAAGATGATTAATCGTCTCCATATCCTGACAACATATGCAGCATGTTTCGTCTTCCGCGCATCCGTGTTTATACAGTCTGCTCTTCGTATTTATACCTTCGTACATGATCAGCCAGGATATGTAAGAATGCTTTGGAGTATTCCAACCATTCCAAATAACCCAGCTCCAGGGAGGGGAATTCGAGATCGGGTTAAGCCAATCGTACCCCTCTTCAACAGAATATCCATGAGGATTGCCGCACCATTGATCTTCCTCATAAGCATCCGATAATTAATCCTTGACCTTGCATATCGTTTTCCAATACCAGGAGACATCGGCAGGAGGTTGGTACTCTGCCCAGTCCGTCCCTTTAATGTATATAGCATTGACCCATTTTATCCAAAGGCTATCTCGTTTCGTGAAAATCCAATCAACAAGTTTAGCTACAGCAGCGATATTCCAGCTGTGAGCCCTCTTAATGCCCAATCCACCATGTTTCTTGGGGGTCGTGACCGTATCCCATGAAACCAGAGGGACTCGTCTATAATCTGCACTCCCGTCCCAAAAGAAATTCCTACAAATGCCTTCAATTCGATTGATAGCATGCTTCGGAATCACAAAAATCGAAGCCCAATAGTTATGAAGGGTATTGAGTACTGAATTAACAAGGGTAGCTCTACCCGCATAAGATAGCTTCTTAGCCCCGATACTTCTAACACGTCTGACCACCTTTTCGATCAGAGTATTGCATTCATTCCTGCTAATCTTACCCGTCTGAATTGGGACGCCGAGGTATTGGAAGGGAATTTTTCCTTCCTTTATCCCTGACAGCTGCTGTACATCAGTTTTCAGCGTGTCCGTTACCCCATTATAGTACACTTCCGACTTCTCCTTACTCATACTTAGTCCCGAAGCACTAGAGAAGGTCGAGAAGGATCGCAAAAGGAGTACAATTGACTTCAAGTCCCCTTTAAAAAACATGAGCAAATCATCCGCAAATACGAGATGGGTGAGTTTCATGTTCTTGCATTGTGGATGATAGGAGAAAGGCCAACTTTCAGTTGCATACTTCAATATTCTAGACAGATATTCCATAACTAGGGTGAACAAAAGAGGAGATATTGGATCGCCTTGACGCAAGCCCCTTTTCCCTTGAAAATACCCGAACGAGCTTCCATTTATGACAAGCGAATATGATGTTGTGGTAATGCATTCCATAACTAGTTGAACGAACTGAACAGGAAACTTCAGCGCAAGCATCATATTCTCTACAAAAGACCACTCAACTGTATCATAGGCCTTTTGGATATCAAGCTTAAACAAGCATCTGGGAGACGCATTCTTCCTACCATAGAGTTTCACGAGATCCTGGCAGACCAACACATTTTCTATAATAGAACGACCCTTAATAAACGCCCCTTGACTCTCATAAATCAGTTCTGGTAGCACTGTCGCCAGTCGTTTGCATAGCAGTTTAGAAATTACCTTATATATCATATTACAGCATGCAATGGGTCGGAATTGAGCGACACTTTCAGGCCTCTCACATTTAGGGATGAGCACGACATTAGTGGCATTGATTTGCTTCAGTAATTTCCCCATCCTAAAAAAATCTTGTATCGCATCAGTAATTTCGGGACCGACGATGTTCCAAGTAGCCTTATAAAACCCACTCGAATACCCATCGGGACCCGGAGCCTTGTCATCAGGAATAGAGAAGAACGTACTCTTAATCTCATCATCCGTTACAGGACAGAACAGCCTGCATTGCTGCTCTCCAGAGCATACAGGACCAGTTGCAATTACATCAGAACGCAGTGCTTCAACTGGTTTGCTGTCACCCAATAGCCCCATATAGAATTGTAAAAAAGCATCCTGTATCTCACCCGCTTCATTAAGCATAACTCCTTGTTTATTCTTAATCTGAGAGACTTTGTTTCTTTGTATATTTTGCTTTATCGCATGATGGAAATAATGTGTGTTCGAGTCTCCTTCCTCCAACCACTTCCTCTTTGCTTTTTGGGCTAAAAAACTATCCTGTGCCTTAGATAATTTCTTCAGCTCAGCCTGCACACACCTTTCCTGTTCAATTACCGCAGCATTCATGCCTTGTTCAGCAATCACGATCTGCAACTTTTCTAGCTCTACGGATTTAGCAGCAACTTGATTCTCTATATCAGAGAACTGTTCCTGATATCTGCTAGTAGTGTTTATAATTTGCTATGGCTACCAATGCAACCACTCAACTCGGAAAGGATTCTTGGCTTAGGTCCGTTATGGACAAATGTATCTTGAAAGACGATGGAAGTAATTTCATCGAATTGGAGTCTACCATAAAAGGTGTGGCGTTGTCCGACAACGTCCTTCGTTACTTGAACGAGCCACCACCCAATGAACCCGGTCCTAGAGCCACCGCGGCACAAAGGACCGCTTATGAGGAGTTTTTTAAGATATCTAACGATATCAAGAACGTCTTGATATGGTCAATGTCTCCAAAACTCAAGCTTTAATACATTACCCTTAATGCATATGAAATATTCTAAAGGGTTACGACGGCTTTTTCTCAATCGCCCGATATCCGCCAATATGAGGCTATGATGAGATTCTTTGAGGGTAAGCTAGAAAAGGGTCAAAAAGTTGGCCCTCATGTGCTCAAAATGATTGCGCATATTGACACTCTAGAGCGTCTAGGGTGTAGCATTCCCAAGAAGCTTGCAATAGGTCGCATTCTTCACTCACTCCCCTCTAAGTTCTCCCAAATTAGGGTGAACTATAATATGCATGGCATGGACAAGAGTTTCCACGAGCTCCATGCACTCCTCAACCAAGCGGAGAGGGACATGGAGGCTAGTGGGAGTGAGAAGAGAGACATGCTCTCCATGAAAATGAAGAATCTCAACCTTGGGGTTCAAAAGGGTAAAAATAAGGGTAAGACCCAATTCAAGAAACAAGGAAAGGACAAGAATAAAGGGAAAGCTATTGTGAATAGCAAACCTAAGGCTAAGGTTAGCAAACATGCCGACGCCGATTGCTATTATTGTAATGGCAAGGGACATTGGAAGCGCAATTATCCCAAATATTTGAAGGATTTGAAGAGCAAGAAAGTTGAGAGTGAGACTCCGTCAGGTATTGTCCTCACTTCTCTCTATATGATAGACATTAACTATACTTGCACTTCCACTTGGGTATTAGATACCGGATGTGGTTCTCATCTTTGTAATCATTTACAGGGGCTGAGGCACGTGCGAGCACTAGCCAAGGGTGATGTGGACCTACGCATGGGAAATGGAGCTAGAGTAGCCGCTATATCCGTAGGAACTTATGTACTCACTCTAGCTAGTGGTTTTGAGTTGTATTTGAATAATTGTTATTTCGTACCAACTTTAACTAAGAACATTATCTCCATTTCTCTACTTGATATGGAAGGTTTTTCCTTTATGATTAAGGACAATTGTTGTACTTTTGCATTTAATGACATGGTTTATGGTAAAGCTACGTCCATCGGAGGTATTTATGTTCTAGATAATGTTAATGATGTATATCATGTAGAAAACAAGAAGCTCAAAACAGGTGAACCTAATCAATCCTACCTTTGGCATTGTTGTTTAGGACACATAAACGAACGACGCATAAAGAGGCTTGTTTCAACGAAACTTCTCAAACCGTTTGATTACGAATCTGATGGTGTATGCGAGTCTTGCCTTTTAGGCAATATGACTCGTGCTCCTTTCTCAAGTAAAGGAACACGAGCAAGTGAGGTATTGGGCCTTATACATACCGATGTGTGTGGCACAATGACAATCACCGCTAGGGGTGGTTACAACTACTTCATCACTTTTACCGACTTAAGTAGATATGGGTATGTCTACTTAATGAGGCACAAGAGTGATGCTTTTGAAAAGTTCAAGGAGTTTCAAAGTGAAGTAGAGAACCAGTTGGATAAAAGGATTAAAGTACTACGATCCGATCGTGATGGTGAATAATTAAATAATGAATTTGATTCACACCTAAAAGATTGTGGCATAGTATCACAATGGACTCCTCCTGGCACACCACAATTGAATGGTGTGGCCGAAAGGAGAAACCGAACTTTATTAGGTATGGTTCGGTCCATGATGAGTCTCACTGAGCTTCCTGATTCATTTTGGGGTTTTGCCATTTTGTCCGCAATGTTTTCACTAAATCGAAGCCCGACTAAAGCAGCCAATAAGACACCATATGAGATATGGAAGGAAGGGTTCCTTATTTGTCGTTTATGAGAATATGGGGTTGTGAGGCATATGTTCAGAACAAGTCTGACAATAAACTCGCACCCAGATCTGACAAATGTCTTTTTGTAGGATATCCAAAGGAAACACAAGCTTATTACTTCTACAATCGTCACAAACAAAGTGTTTGTGGCTCGTGACGCTGTCTTTCTAGAAAATGGATGACTTCATTTCTAAAAGACAGAGTGGGAGAAAATTTGAACTTGATGAAGTGCAAGAGCCACAAACCGAGAATGAAGTGGAGGAAAGCGTTCCCTCCTCCTCGGACACGGTTGTTGTTCCCTTTGAACCTAGGAAATCTACAAGGGTTAGTCATCAACCTGATCGATACCTTGGTATTGTCGAGGAAGATGCATTAGATATGTTGCTTTGCGAAAGTGACGAACCTACAACCTACAAGGCGGCCATATCTAGTCGTGATTCCATGCAATGGCTTGAAGCCATGCGATCCGAAATGAACTCTATGCACGAAAACCAAGTATGGGATTTGGTTGATTTACCTGAAAAGGTGAGACCTCTTCAGTGTAAGTGGATCTTTACGATCAAGAATGGCATAGATGGACATAAGATGTCTACAAAGCTAGATTGGTGGCAAAGGGTTTTACTCAAGTTCATGGGCTTCACTATGACGAAACCTTTGCTCCAGTCGCAATGCTTCGCTCCATTAGGATTATCTTAGCGATTGTCGCATTTCATGATTATGAGATTTGGCAAATGAATGTCAAAACCGCCTTCTTGAATGAGATTCTAGAAGAGGAAGTGTATATGACACAACCATAAGGTTTTGTAGATACATCTAATCCTAAGAAGGTATGCAAGCTTAAGAGATCCATTTATGGTCTTAAGAAAGCGTCCAGAAGTTGGAATCATCGCTTTGATCATGTTATCAAACAGTATGGTTTCGTTCGAAGTGTCGAGGAACCTTGTTTGTACATGAAGTTTAGTGGGAGTAAGGTAAACTTTCTTGTCTTGTATGTGGATGACATACTTCTAATCGGGAATGACGTTCCGATGCTTGCTTCTGTAAAGGAGTGGCTAGGAAAACACTTCCAAATGAAAGATTTGGGAAATGCACAATGCATTTTGGGTATTCAGATCTATAGAGATAGGTCCAAAAGGATGTTGGTATTAAGTTAAGAAGCTTATATAGATAAGATTCATGATAGATTCAAAATGAAAGACTCTAAGAGATGCTTTCTTCCCATGAGTCAAGGTACCATTTTGTGCAAGTCACAGTGTCCTACCACACCCGAAGATATTGAACGCATGAAGTTGATCCCATATGCTTCCGCTGTTGGATCAATCATGTATGCCATGACGTGCACTCGTCCCGATGTTTCGTATGCTTTGAGCATGACGAGTCGTTATCAAGCCAACCCAGTTGAAAGTCTCTGGACAGCCGTAAAGAACATCCTTAAGTACTTGCGTAGGACTAAGGATTCGTTCTTAGTGTTTGGAGGGGATACTGAAATACGTGTAAGAGGTTACACGGATGCCAGTTTCCAATCCGATCGAGATGATTTGAAATCCCAATCCGGCTATGTTTATATGTTGAATGGATGAGCCGTTAGCTAGAAGAGCTCCAAGGAAAGTGTCACCGTAGATTCTACAACAGAAGCTGAGTACATCGCGGCTTCGAAAGCTGCAAAGGAAGCTGTTTGGATTCGTCAATTTTTGGAAGGACTAGGAGTAGTCCACTCCGTCAAAGATCCTATCACCATATATTGTGATAACAGTGGGGCTATTTTTCAAGCAAAAGAGCCCAAGTCTAGAGACATGTAATTAGGAAATACCACGTGATAAGAGATCTCGAGGAAAAGAATGAAATCGATATATATAAGGTTGGGACAGACGATAACATCCCTGATCCTTTAACCAAGACTCTTTCAAAGGCTAAACATGATGGTCATGTTGTTGCAATGGGATTGAGAAAAGTCCCAGATTTTCTTTAGTTATCTAAGATGTAATAATTGGATATTGTAGCAATTTTTACATTTCTGATAATAGCATTCATTGTTCGAGTTTCAATATGAACTCTTTTATTAAGTTTGACTAAATCTTATACTTTGTTCATTTGAATGGATTGTGAGACAATCTTGAACCCTATTCAAGTGAACATTTGAACATAGTATTTTTTGCCCCTTGTCACTTAATGAGGTGACGACTCGGAGTGACGAGATTGTAAGTTGATCGATGGTTAGTTCAAGACCATGGGGTCATGGAGATGACTGGTCATTTACATAAGCAGACTGATTATCACTCTGCCGGGCAGTGACCACAATAGAGTCCCTTATCAAAATAGTTGAGGCCTGGTCGTGGCGGGGATTTCTATTTTATTCCTATGAGTCGATTCTTTAGACTGGCGACCATTTATCTGAGTCGGTGCATTTTCCGATTGGCTTTGGTTGTTGTCCTAGGTCGTACCGTGAAAGGAGGCTGATGGACATCTTCTGGGTCATGGTGATCTGCATTACAGTATAAGATGGGTCAACAGGAATTGTCCACCCACGTTGGGTACAAACATCCTTGGGCCACTCGAGGAGAAGTAACTGGAAATGCGTGGCCACGCTCGGAAATAGATCTATCACTACTACAAATCCCTTACATTTATGACGCTTCATTATTGATGCTTTTGTAGAGCGTAAATCTCCTAATTTTCCCTCCTTGCAATCTTGACACCACTCGGCGTCATAATCGCTTAAGCGCTCTTTTCATTATTTCTATTTTCTTGGAAAGCGCACTATCACTTTAACCTAATACTCCGTAAACTATTACAGTACTAAAGAAGCCGCCTTCAACTCTCAGTCACCGCTCTAAAAATTTCCCTAAAATTTGACCCTACATCGATCATCAACAACTACATCATCTTCATCCTTAAGAATTTGTTTCTCTAATTCATATTCATATGCTCTAGTGTTCATTCCTAATCCACTGCGATTTGATTTATCCTTGAAATCACACACACATAAGGTTCTTTTCTTTTCCTTTTTCTTTCAATTTTAAGTACCCAATTTATGAAATTTCGTTAATTTACGGTTGAATTAAAGGTCGAATACCTGTGAATTTAGGGTATGATGATTCATGCGAATAGTAATTAAATAGTCTTATATAGTTTTAGGCTACGATTTGGGGAATTCATAATCGAGATTCTTTAAGTTATTATTTTTCAAATCGGTTGTTGATGTACTGGGCTTAGAGTATTTTTCTGTTAATAAGGGCGTCATGTTTGATGGTTGATCTACTGGGTGAATCTACACCTTTTGAATTTAGGTTTTCCGTCTTTCCTTTCCGTTTTCATCAATTCGATTCTTATTTATGTTGTTCTTATTCTATATCGGCATTTCAAGTTGATTGAATTTGATTTATGTTGGGAACATGTATGAAAGGTAACAGCGGACTAGGAAATAAGGACAACATAGATTCCGTCCTTTGGGGTACATGCATTTTGGACAATTTGCTCCCTTGGGCGGTGAACATAGCAACCCAACTTCTTGGTGACTGTCATCTACGATCACAGTACCTTGTGGCTAGGTAATATTTTTCTCCTTTCTTCTTCATTTCCTTGCTATAAATTGGTTTGATTATGTTATTCTGCAAAACATTCTTATACATACAAGTAATACTAGTATAGTTCTCGATCTATTAAGGTCGTCTTATTCTATAAAACCATTCTATAGGAGTGTTTTTTTTTCATAATATTGTAAGTCTGTATATACCCTTATGGTATTTATTTGATGGAGTCTCTATTTGCAGGATAAACTACACTTATTACTGAATTGAGTATCCAGTGAAACATATTAGTGGAGTTTAGGAAGTGAAGAAGAGATATAAGCGAAGACTGAGTTAAATGTTGATGATGGAATGATAAACAATGAGAAGAGAATGTAGGTGAGAACTGGTTTTTTTGGTGGATTAGTTTCTAAGTATTGATAAATGTGCTTCCCATTTTAGTTCATTGTGGCTGTACTGCTTTCTTTCAATTGAAGAACGATCTTTTGGACTGTAAAGTCGAAGTGAAAAGAGGATTTTGTTCAGTCTATTTTTAGGTTGGATTTGACGAGATGGGTTGATTTTATGCTGATAGCTCTGAACTGAATTGATAAATCACATATATTAATTAACAATTTGATTGAAAGAATACTAGGCGGAGGTGACAACTGAGCAATATTAGGATACAGTAAGTATATAAAACATCAATTTTTATCTTGTTTACTGTATGATGATTACCTTTTATGATTTGGTGTGCAATGTTTGCTGCTTGTGAGATTCTACTGGTAGGTTATATTAATGTTTATTTTTATTTTATTTTGTGTTCAATGGGAGAAAATGTACATACCTTATACAAGAAAAAAATTGATTCTAATTGGAAATTTTATGCCTGGCCACCCAAACATGGAAATTAAAAAGTTTAGTCATTGGGAGTGGAACTATTACTTCTTATTTTCATATAGTGGTGTTAGGGATCTCTTGTTCAATATAGATTTAAATCGGGTAAGATCACAAGGGATATAAAAAATAGACTCATGAATATTAACCCGACGCAATCTTGTTTGAATTTGAAACTCAATTTTAACTGTTTGAGCAGCTCACTTATTTCTGATCAGCTCAACCCTACAGAAACAAGATTGTTTATGATGAGCTCATCAGACCACCATCTGATTGTCTGGTTTGAAACTAAATTGGTCTGATCAGCTATTTAATCAGTAGTCATTGTGGATTTTATGCTAAACTAAAAGTCTGTAAGTTGAAATTAATCAATCAGTATCCAGTCTATCTTATGATGTGTTTTGTGGGTTTTGTTTGTTCGCAAATTATAGTTGTTTTATGATTGGGGGTAGTTTTACCGACCTTTTTTTTCTTCTTAAAAGAAACAATTAAATGTTACTCTTCCCATAAAAACAAGCTATTTTGTGATTCATGGAGTCAATTTTTATCATCTAAACTTGCTTACCAATCAAAGGTCATTTTTCTTTTGTAGGTTTCGAAGACTTCCAATGCTGAAGAGACACCTAAATGAAGAGTGCTTAGCCTTCATATCGAGATTAACACCATCTTATTTCTTTTTTATGTTCTTGAGCAACGGCATTTGTAATAGTATTTTTTTGTCGGAACTATATGCCAAAGTTAATTTTTGGAATAGTAGTGTAAGCTATAAGGCAATAATTAAGTGGACGATGGCTATATCATTTTCTATAAAGAAATGTCAGTTTTGCTATTTTTCTTTTGATGTTCTTTAAAAAAATTCTTTATGAAGATTTATTTAGTTTTTGCTATCGTTCTTTGTATAACACGACATCATTACTGATTACGGGAAAAGGCATCGATAATTATTCTACGAGGTTTTTTGGCATACATACGAAAAAGATGTCAGGAATTGTTCAATGACGTAATTTTGCATCAAAAAATATTGATGCTAATGGGCATCAAGAAATTAAGACGCATAATTGTGTCAAGATCATTCACACTATAAAGCGTCAATAAATTAAGGCACCCGAAATTTTGACGCTTTTTGTAAGCGTCAAAAATAATATTATTGACGCTTTTTTGCATCATAAACAGCCTTAAAAAGCGTCATAAAAGCAAGGAATTTGTAGTAGTGTATGGTAGATTTTCCGGTCAGACAGTTATTCTCCAGATCGAGAAAACCACTCTAATTATAATTAAATCACAAGTGCGACCTGAAAGACACCTTGTGATGAGTGGGAGGATGTGACATCAAAGAGACAAGAGAATCGGTAGCACACAACTTGTGTAAACAAGTGGGAGATATTGATGGAGTAGGAGTCCTCCGCTATATAGTGACTACATGCACAACTTGTATCGGACATGTGGGAGATTGTTGGAGCAAGTGTCCTTGATGTGTGCCAAATTTGGACCGTTTTTTCCTCCCATTTAGACCCGTTTTTCCTTCGTTTTGCGAGACTTGAGTGCGATTATCGCCATATTTTGCGTAATTCTCGCATTAGTGTCTCTCTTTTGCATTTTACGTGTTTTTGGTAGTTTTCTGTCTATTTTGATATGATTTTCGACCGAAAATGTAACCGAGCTTCTATGAGCACGAAAGAGAGAGAGACACAGCTCGAAAAGCAAAGCACACAACTGAGAGTTCAAGTAATCCAATTGATCGACAAAGAAAGAGACCGGAAAAGAGGTGAAAGATCACCGGGTAAAGTTTCGCCCGGTGAGTCATCACCGGGCGAAGTTTCGCCCGACGACATTTTTCCACCCCCGAAGATTTTCACGGCACTCCCGACCGGGCGAAATTTCGCCCACCGGGTGAAATTTCGCCCGATGGAGAAACCGGGCCAAAAACGCAAAAATCGAAGAAAATCTCACCGGGTGAAATTTCACCCGGTGGGATTATTATGTCAAGCCGCGGGGCGAAATTTCGCCCCATGAAGATGCAAAGGGTGAAGGTCTAGCTAAATGAAGAGGAATCGGATTGGGGCCTTGAAGTTTGTGCAACCCATTAAGAATAGTATAAATACCCATCCTAGGGTTTTGTGCCTCCTTGAGCCTTGAGTGTGCCTTGGGATTAGCCCTTAGGAGTAGTAGTAGTAGTAGTAGTAGTAGTAGTAGTAGTAGTAGTAGTAGTAGTAGATTGTAGTAAGCTTTCTAGTAAAATTCTCTACAAACAATTAGTAAATCTACTTAGTATTAGTATAATTCTCCTATAATTAGTAGTAAAGCATCCATCTTTATTGAAGATTATGTTTTCATGTTGAAGATTCAAGGGTTTTGCAAGGGTTTATGTGACAAAAGCTCTTGTTTTATTTCTTGAAGATTCATATTTTGTATTGAAGATTGAAGATTTATGCATGGATTAATGACAAGTTCTTGCATTATTTCTCCAAGATTCAATCTTTTATATTAATCTTCATCTTCTACCTTAGTTTTCTCCATAGTTGGTAAATTCTTTTCTCTCCCTCTTCTTCATTAGTTAACTTATGCTTTTCTATCCTTAGTATTAATTGCTAGTATAGTTGTTATGCATGCTTTAGTTAAATTCTCCTTAGTTAATATTTTGTTGTTAATCATCATGACTAGTGAGTAGATTTTCTTGTTGGGGAATTAGGGAGGAGGATTTGGATTATTTGATTCAAGGGATGTTGGTGGGTTGTTTACTTGTTGATTATCAATTTTAAGGTTTTCGTGTCTTTGTTGACTTAGAATCGCGACTAGGCCGACCTTGACTCATTTCTACCAATATGGGGAAACTCGGGGTAGAAATTACCTTAATTTGAGACTTACCCTTTCGTCGCGAAAGCGGGTTTAGGTAGGTTGGGTGAAGAAACCGAAAGGTGGCATTCTCCCTTTTTAACGTTGTAACTAAAACTCAATCCCGAGACTCTTAGACCCCCATTTCCAAATCCCGACTCTCCCCAACACCTTTCCTATTATTGACCCTAGCCTTAGTAATCGTAGCTCTTAGCAATAGTTCGACCTCTCTCGACCCAAAACCCCCATCTCAATCCCATTCACGATTAAACTCTAGACTTGACCAATATCGCTTAACCCATCTCCCTGTGGATCGATCCCGACCTACCACTACTACATTAGTTAGGTTAGTCGGTGTTAAAAATATTGTTTGATTGTACGGGTCGCGACGCCCGCGCATCAAAATGGCGTCATTGCCGGGGACACGGTGATTAGTTAATTGATTAAGTCTTTGTTTTATTGTGTTTGGATAATTGTTTCTTCTCCTTCTCCCCTAGTACCGCTCGGTGCTAGGAGTCTCATCTTTGAATTGAGTTGTGTTCAGGAACAATCATATTTGGCATTGCTTATTCCATACCGGTGCAAGCGAGGCGATATTATTATTTCGGACTTCAAATCAACCAAAGTGAAAACCTCATCCATATCTTACATCAACTTTTCACCCATCCAACATTCTCAAAACTTCTACAAAATTCTCTTTCCCGCTCCTCCCTCTTCAAAAATTACCTCTACAAACAAACATGCCTACTTTGAGATCTCACTCCCAACCCACCCATGAACAAACTTCTTCTCCCGTCGCATATGGAAACATACCCGATAACTTTGAGCTCAAGACTTCTTCAATTGCCATAGTCCAACAAGACACTTATCATGGGCTTCCACAAGAAGATGCTCTAGAACACATAGCGACATTTAAAGAGAAGCTAGTTGGAATGAAATTAAATGGACTTACTTCATGTCAATTCAATAGACTTTTGTTCCCCAAAACCCTTCGTGATGATGCTAGGAGATGGCTACAAAGCCACCACGATGATACCTTCCAAACTTGGAATCAATTAGCCAATGCATTTCTAGAAAAATACTATCCTCCTTCCAAGACCAATCATTATCGAATGGAGATTCAAACCTTCCGACAAGGTGAAAATGAAAGCATAAGCGAAGCTTGGGATCGATTCCAAACTCTACAAATGAAGTGCCCGCATCATGGTATCTCTGTAACACCTTCATTTACGTAGGAGCCTTACCAGACATTTCCAAGTAAATAAGGATGTTACCATCTCGGTTTCCCGAGGAAGTAGCTCATTACAATACAACATGGAATGCCAAATCGACCATGTGATTTAAAACATTACAACTCATATCTAATACAACTCTGGTTACACAGCGGAAGCTACATATTCTATAAAAACGGGAAAGCATGCGCATTCACCAGTGCTACGTCTGAACTCATACGTCGCGTTCACCCCAATCCCGTACACGTATCCCAGCATCTAAATACATCACGATATATACATACCTGCATTATAGACTGCTCCCCAATTGATCGAAAATATCAACCGGATCATCACAGACACGTCAGACAAACACACCAGGTCAGTTTACGATAACATTAAATAATATTAGTACAACCAACATCACGAACATCAGTATCAATATCATCATCATCATTCCTATTATCTATCGCGACCACAGTCACACCCCGTCAGTCTGAGTGTGCACACCCCTCCTAAGCTCTCCTAGGAGGAAACATCAGGGAAGGTCCCGAGATCAACCGGGCCTAGCTAGTCCTAGCTAGCTTCACTTAATCGGCACACAGCCGCAATATCAATAGGCACACAACCTCAATATCAATAGGCACACAGCCTCAATCTCAATAGGCACACAGCCGCAATCTCAATATAACCATTATACCATTACATATCATACAAAATGCATACATACAACGTAAAATGAGTAAGGATAACCTTACCTACTTAGCAGGTCATCACTGCGTCGGTAGTACAATTCACCCCAGAGACTCTACGAAGTCCGATCCTATTAAAATATTATATATTATAATTAATATCGAGCCTAACGTAACTAATTATAACAGAATCTTATACCGACCTAACTAGTTCATAACATGAAACCGACCCGACCTAATTAGATTAAAAACTGAGTTCGACCTAGCATAAATGGGACTATAAACTGAGACTGACCTAGCAAACCGTGACTCGGTCGCTGCCCGATACCTCGACAACTCAACCAAAACAACACAACACAATAATAATATGGACGGCGATACAAAACACTAACAATAACGAACATAGTACACCGACAACCAACGATAGTAGTAGCGGTACAGCGACAATACCAACCCTAACTATAATACTATCCAGACAATAATAACACTACAACAACCCTCAACCGAAAACCACCGCGACGATAGTACGACACTACAACGACAACAACCTACCCAGTACTATACAACAACCAACACCGACAACAACACTAATAACACGACAACAATAAGGATAATAGCAACAACAACCATTCCCGACCACCCCTAATTCGACATTGACATTCAATTGACAAACCCAAAACCGAAGAGACGGTATGCACGCACCTAGGGTTCCGTTCACAGATGCACACGCGTCCAGGGAAAACTGCAACGTGTAGGGCAGAGGAGGGGCTGATTATGTTGGGGATTCGGTTTGGTTATGGAAGAGATGGAAGAGATGCAAGATGAAGAGGGGTGCGTGCAATCCGAGGCCAAATAGCGAAAGGGAGGCGGAAGAATTATTAAACGGACGGGGTGATGTAGTACGTAGTAAGTTAGTAACCTTACTAACCTACTCCACTATTAGTTATTGTTATTATTATTATTATTATTATTATTATTATTATTATTATATTATACTACTATTATTATTAAGAGTTTAATAAGTTGGGTTCGGGTACGGGGTTATACGTTATACGAGTATTAGAGTTGGGTTAACGAAACGGGTTAAACTAAATTGGTTAATCCATTATATACTACTATCTGTTTAAAGGACCTGGACCCATATAAAATACAAGTATTACAGTACGGCTTGACTTTACCCCGTTTGACATCCATAAAAATTACGGGTATTACAATCCCTCATTGGCTTTTGCTCCAAACATTTTTCTATTCCTTATCCGTCGATGCAAGGGACATTCTTAACTCAACCGCAAGGGGCGACTTTTTCCTACTCAACGAGAATGAATCCCATGAACTTCCTGACAAGATAGCCAAAAGTGACATGTGTGCAAAGGAATTGCAAGAGGGTGAATCAAGTGGAGACTCGGAATCGTCATATGACATGGAGGCCACTCTTGAAGTACAAATCGCTCAACTATTTGAGAGATTTGAGGCAATGGTTGCTAGGGACACCTTCCAACCCGAAATGAGGCCCCCGCCAAGAAGAGTCACTCCACCAAGAAGAGTCACTCCACCAAGAAGAATCACACCACCTAGGCGCACATTTATCTCGCCTCCAAAGCCATATAGGGTAGATATCCCATGTGATCATTGTGGAGAATATGATCACGACTCCAATTTTTGTGCGAGGAAGGAAAATGTTTATCAAGCCAACACTCAAGGAACATATGAAAAGCCTCAAACGAACAATCCTAATTTGGGGACCGGATTTTATTCCACGTCGACTCAAGGATCATATCCTTTTCCAAGAGCCCCCAATCAAAGGGTTTATCCTAATTCATATGGACCTCATTATTAACCGAGACCTCCTCACACAAATCAATTCAATCAAGGCTATTTCCATCCTCAAGGACCGCCTAGACCGAACTATGGTCTTCCTTTTGGAACTCATCCTCCATTTAATCAAGGTCCTCCTTTTGGAACTCAACCTCCATTTAATCAAGGTCCTCCTTTTGGAGCTTATCCACCACCTAATCAAGGTCATCCGAGGAACTTTCAAGGTAACTCTCAACCCTTCTATGACATTCAAGAAATGATCAAGTTCTTGTTGAAAGAAAATGCGTCAAACCGAGCTAGACTTGAAGCTTTAAAGGCACGAGCCGCGTTCCAAGCTCGATCTCCTCAAGAGCCGACCGATTCTTTCAACCAAGCATCCGTGAATGCCATTAAGGTGATTAGTAAAGAGAAACCGGTGAAACCTCTTAACCCACAAACTCTTACATCTCATCCCTCAATCAATGAATTCGATGAGAAAGTGGTCAAGGATGTAACCGAAAAACCAAGAAGAGATCCATCAAAGTATCTTGTAGGAGACCTTGCGTTTGTTATTGAACAAATTCCAATAGAGGACACAAATCTAGTCTCTAGGATTAAGTACCTCCTTTAAATGACAAGCCACCAATCCCATTCAATGATCAAGCTTTGGAGAATGATAACCTTCACCGACTTTATTGAGGACATCGTCACAAGCACATCTATGCCTACCCCGTCCGATTACATCCGAAACATCATTTTGAAACCCGCCGAGAAGGAAAAAGCTCCCGTTTCTCCAAGGACCAACCCTAGAGTCACAATTCCTATCAAACTAGGAGATCTGGGTAGTTATGCCATTCCATGCTCCATCGACCATGTCTTGATAAATCGAGCTCTATGTGACCTTGGTGCCGACATTAGCTTGATGCCCTTGGACATCGCTCATACTATCTATATTAAAGATTTGGAGTACTTCCCTGCGAATGTGCAAATGGCCGATGGAACCACTAAGGAGCCCTACGGATTGGTCCGTAACCTCATGGTTAATGTGGGGAATTTTTATATCCCCACCGACTTCATCATTTTGGATATGCCAATCGAGGAACGGAATCCTATCCTCTTGGGACGGCCTTTCCTAGCTACCGGTGGGGTGATTATCGATGTGAAGCGAGGACGTTTATCCTTCAATGTTGCCAACGAGATGGTTCAATTTGTGCTTCCCGCATTCCTTCCCGAAGATCCTCCTAATTTGAAGTTTTGGAACCAAATGGTGGAGTCCCATCAAATGAAGAGCCTTCTACCGAAGATCTTGACTACGATGATGAAGAAGACGACGGTGCCCTATTCATACTTGGTTCTACCTCCGACGAAGATATTCCCGAAGAATTTGCAATGCTTCCCGAGGTAGCACAACTTATGAATATGCCGGAGTTTAGAGAAAAGCTTAAGATCGGCAATGTGGAATTTGAGTGAATGATCAAGACCCTTCGGGTTGCTTTTTAAGCAACCCCAACTAATCTCAAACATTCAATTCAGTTTGGTGGTGTCCATAATAACCACCTTTGTAAATATTTGTATATTCTCGTCTCTTTTTATTTTCTTTGAACAATAGCTTTTGGATTTTTCTCTTTGGAGCATGCTTGTTTTGGTACCTGCAGGAATCGTGAAAATTTCTTTCGAAATTTTGGGAATTTCTTTCGAAGTTAAGGAAAGTTTTGGGCCAAGTCAAAGAAAATTTTCGTAGCAAGGTCCCGTTTTGAAGTGAATTATTTTACCGGGTGAAATTTCACCTGGTGGCAACTTTGCTCAAACTTAAGGAATTGACGGAAATCCGTCGGGCAAAATTTCACCCGATGGAATCTCACCGGGTGAAATTTCGCCCTGCGGTAAAAATATTTTGCGACTTGGAATTTGACGGAAATCCGACAGGGCGAAATTTCGCCCGGTGGTGAATTAGCGCGGAAATGCCGAAAATCGACCCGAAGACCGTCGGGCGAAATTTCGCCCGATGGTGACCACCGTGCGAAATGATACCCCGCGGCAGCCTTACCCACCCAAACCCCCCTTACCCATCCTCATTATACACCTTTCCTATCTCTCTCCTCAACCAAACCCCAAAAATCCCAAACAAACCCCAAATCCTCCATTCTTAAACCACCTCTAATCCCTCCATCCCTCCATTAAAATTCAATCAAATTATATATTTCCCATCCTCACCACATTCCTAACACTTCCTTGGAGTTTGTTTCGAGAAACTATTCTGATTCCGACAAACCCTAAACCGAGACCGTCAACATATATTCATCAAATTCAAAGCATCAAGGATGAGGAGGGTAAAACAAATGGCAAGGAAACAGATTTCTTCAATGCTTAATCGAAATTCGGGGTCAACATCGTCCTCAAGGTCAGGGGAAGCGGCCGAGGCTCGAGACGAATCTGTCCCGATGCCTGTTCAGACACAAAACTCAATACCGCGCGAACAACCTGTTCTGCTTGAGATATGCTACCCGAAAATCCGTCGTAATTTCTGTGAACCTCTGTCTGGTCTCTATTTCGCTAAGAAAGTCCATGTTGATAAATGTAAAAAATTATGGGTCTGTCGTCTCGAGCCAACTCGTTGGGCGGCTCGAGATGTACTTGAGCGCATGGACATAGAACCGCAGGTACAAGCAATGTCCAAGGTCTTGGTCTCATCAAATTTTATGCCTCCAAGAAGGAAACTTTTCAGAAGTTGACGTGCGAGTTTTTCGCAACTTTCGAGCTAAGTGGCGATATTAATGCCACTGTCTCTTTTCAGTCGCGAGAAACTTCGTACGTCCTCAACTTGAGGGACTTTGGTGCATTGCTTGGTTTACCTTCTTCAATCCTTGGAAAACCTAGGGCGGCATAGACTCGGGACGATAAATTCGGCCGAGATCGATTTTGGTTTAAAATAGCCCGCCAAAGGCCTTTCAAGGGAGGAAAGATGCGTTCTTTCTCGATCTGAAACCCCATCCTTCGGTATGTGGCGCGTATTATAGCTAATTCATTCTTGTCAAGCTATGATACGCATCACAACCGTAGTGCTTTAGCTGTTCAGCTTTTAGAGGATGCGGTTTTGGAGAGAGGCCCGTCGATCGATATGTCCGAGGCCTTAGCTACTCACTTCGCCCAGATTGCGAAGGGCGGCCGCAAGAGAATTTCTTGTGGCGGTGTTGTAACGATGCTAGCTAGAGCCTTAGAAATCGATTTTAGCGATTTGACGCCGGTTGATGGAGCGGGAATTTACATATATGAAGTCTATTGTCCTTTCCTTGTGTGGCCCCAGAAAGGGGATTATAACAGTTTGTTTTTGTATAAGATTACTGAGTTGTGCGCCATTGCAATGCCTAGCCCTGAATGGGTAAGGCTAGATGTTGAGGAGAACTTCGGCATGCCGAAGAGGTCCGGGGAGTACGTTCGGGGTGGCACCCGAGGTAAGTTTTATCAGATTGAATACCCCGAGGGACCTTTAGATTTTGGCGACGATGATATAGAGGTCGTAGACGTGTCGGAGGAGGAACGGGAGGTTGAAACCTCTCGGGATGAGGGTCGTAGAACTTTACCGTCATCATCACACGGACCCTCTTCCTCCCATCAACCCGAACCCCATACCTCGCAATTTTTCACCGCCGACTTTTCAGAATTCACACCACACAGACACTCCACATTCACCCAGTCTACCTCTGGTTTTCAGGAGGACGTCAACATGAGTCCTCCACGACACTCTTCGTTCTTTGGATCGGAGAAATTTTATAACCAATGGGGGGAAGTCTATGATCGTACACGTCAGACTTGGGAGAACTCGACAACCTCACTAAATCTGGCTCAGGATGCCTACAATGTGGCCCGGGATGCGCGCGATACTGCGCATAGTTTGTACTCGTACTCTAGGGAAGGTTTTGAGTACGCCCGGACCAGTTTTGAGATGGCTAAGGAGGCTGCTAGGGATGCCCAAGCAGCGAGGTTGGCGGCAGAGGAGAACCAAAGGATGTTGCAACAGCAACAACACTTTTTTGATAGATTTTTCGGTATGCCTCCGCCAGGGTCTTACTACCCACCACCTCGTCCCCCAGGTTCTATGTGAGTGGTCGAGTGTCATTAGTGTCAGTGTGGGGGTGTTAGTTGTCGGTTGTTAGTCGCCAGTAATTTGTTCTCTTGTCTCAGTAATCACTGTCAGTCCTTGCAGCGCAATATTTGGCATTTGATAATTATGGTTGTTGATTGATTTGTAATTGGTTATTTTATTTGTTTGAGAAACTGTCGGCCCCTCCGTGACCCTACTTGGGTCGTTACACACGTGAGGTTTATTGCAGGTGCCTTAGAGAAGAAGGACCTGATTGTTGCTCCCGGTCTTCGGTGACTTGATCGCACCAAGACCATTTGAAAATCCAAATTTTTCTTTTTCTTTTGATTTTCCCAATTTGTGCAGAATCCGGGCGAGGTGATGTGATTACACCTACGCCCTTTTTCTTCCCTAATCGTTTTTTCTTATTTTTCCTCTTTCTTTTTCATTTTTCTTTTCTTTTCTTTTTATCTCGTTAATTTTGAAAAATCCAAAAACATTTGAAAAAATCGTCAAAAAACCGAAAACATTTGAAAAACCATCAAAAATCCAAAAACATTTGAAAAATCATAAAAATTCAAAAAGATTTTCCGTTCTTTTCTCTTTTTCTTTTTCGATTCTTCTCCTATTCGTGCATTGGGGACAATGCACAGTTTTAGTGTGGGGGAGGGATCTACTATCCTTTTCTTCATTTTCTTTTTCATTTTTCCTTTAAAACCCAAAAATCCAAAAAAATTTCATTTTTTTTCTCTTTTTAGTTTTCTTTTCCTTTATGTTCGTTTTTGTGTCACTTGTATTGTCTTGCATTCTCCTTCTTGTAGGTACACCGCCAACCTTTTAGCATGGATACGTAAGGTAGCGGAAATAAAATGAAGACCGCGTGGTAATACTTTGTACCTTCGTTTTATCCCTTTCTCTTATGCATGGAGTTTGGGCATATATGCTATTTGGAGGTTCACTTGGTGAACATTTTGGAATCGGTGGTTGTGGATTGTGTTGACTTAATGGAGTATGGAGTGCTTGGCTATACTTGTGCATTTTATTTTGTTTTGCTCTTTTCGTGTTTTTGTCCCTTTTTGTGTTCTTTTTATTTTGTGTATAGTTTTTCTAGGTAAAGTTTTCGAAAACCCGATTATGAGATTAGGTTGAGTGTTTATTACTCCCTTGTTAGTGACCCTTTTTTATTTTTGGACATAATTCTAGTAGAATGACCTTGAACCAATTTTTGCATTGGATTTTTACCATGAGTCCATCTTTTCTACTAGGAGTCTACAGCGGGATTTGCATTTGACCACCTTGACCACCCATGGAGTGATAAGGCCTTGGTTACCGTTCCCCGTTCTCTTAGGTGACCTTACTTAAGAAGCCACTTTTAGTCCAAAATTCTCATCCTTTTATGGGTTCGGAGAGGGTGCACACCCAACTAGCCCATTTCTCTACCATTCATCCATCTCCACAAATAAGTTTGCAAGAATATGCTTTACCTTGATCTCAAATGAATCATCTAGCCAAAAATGGGCAATTCAAAGAAAGAAAAAGGGAATAATGAAGAAGAAGGGCATATGAAAAAAAAAAAAAAAAAAAAAAAAAAAAAACCCTCTATCGAAATAATGGGGAAAGAAAAACCGAAAAAGAAAATCAAAATCTCAAAAATCGTTCCCAAACCCAAATAATCCCTTGGTTGTCTTATTGCCGTGAAATGCCTACTAGAGGACCAAGTCCCGAGGAAGAAAAATAGCGGTAATTTGGCAATCCTTACCATTTTGCAAACACTTATCCATCTTTTTGGTCTAATTGGCTTTCTCGAGTTTGGAACGACCCTCTAGGCTTAGCTTAGGAGACGGCATAACATTTACCTACAGTGCTTACTAACTCCATGGTTCTCACTTATCCACTCCATCTATCGTCCCGTTGTGGGCATCTTTAGTGGAATTAGAAGGACCTTGGTAAATTTTAAATGTTTTCATTGTTTGATTGTCATCCTATTAGAATTTTGTCCATGTCAATTTGTGTTACTAACTCGGTAGTGTTCTCACTTGTCTTAAGCTCGAATCGGTGCTTTCTCCGCCGTCTCGATGAGGGATTCGGTGATTTATTTTCTCTTTGGTTGCGACTATCTCTTTGTGTGTGTCTTCCTTGTTTTGTGTTTGTGTGTGTGTTAGTCGCAACCCCAATTTTGAGCAAGCCCCAACTTGCCTTGCATGGAGGTACTCTACCTCATGGGTATCTCGATGTGAGTTGAAGGGACGGAGCGGGCCCGTTAATTGGCTCGTATCGGCTTAGCATAGTCTAACTTAGTAGTAGTACTTAGTTTCTTTTTGGGTCTTTGCTCGAGGACGAGCAACGGTTTAGTGTGGGGGAATTGTTGTGTGCCAAATTTGGACCGTTTTTTCCTCCCATTTAGACCCGTTTTTCCTCTGTTTTGCGAGACTTGAGTGTGATTATCGCCATATTTTGCATAATTCTCGCATTAGTGTCTCTCTTTTGCATTTTACGTGTTTTTGGTAGTTTTCTATCTATTTTGATAGGATTTTCGACCGAAAACGTAACCGAGCTTCTATGAGCACGAAAGAGAGAGACACAGTTCGAAAAGCAAAGCACACAACTGAGAGTTCAAGTAATCCAATTGATCGACAAAGAAAGAGACCGGAAAAGAGGTGGAAGACCACCGGGTAAAGTTTCGCCCAGTGAGTCATCACCGGGCGAAGTTTCGCCCGACGACATTTTTCCACCCCCGAAGATTTTCACGGCACTCCCGACCGGGCGAAATTTCGCCCACTGGGTGAAATTTCGCCCGATGGAGAAACCGGGCCGAAAACGCAAAAATCGAAGAAAATCTCACCGGGTGAAATTTCACCCGGTGGGATTATTATGTCAAGCCGCAGGGCAAAATTTTGCCCCATGAAGATGCAAAGGGTGAAGGTCTAGCTAAATGAAGAGGAATCGGATTTGGGCCTTGAAGTTTGTGCAACCCATTAAGAATAGTATAAATACCCATCCTAGGGTTTTGTGCCTCCTTGAGTCTTGAGTGTGCCTTGGGATTAGCCCTTAGGAGGAGTAGTAGTAGTAGTAGATTGTAGTAAGCTTTCTAGTAAAATTCTCTACAAACAATTAGTAGATCTACTTAGTATTAGTATAATTCTCCTATAATTAGTAGTAAAGCATCCATCTTTATTGAAGATTATGTTTTTATGTTGAAGATTCAAGGGTTTTGCAAGGGTTTATGTGACAAAAGCTCTTGTTTTATTTCTTGAAGATTCATATTTTGTATTGAAGATTGATGATTTATGCATGGATTAGTGACAAGTTCTTGCATTATTTCTCTAAGATTTAATCTTTTATATTAATCTTCATCATCTACCTTAGTTTTCTCCATAGTTGGTAAATTATTTCCTCTCCCTCTTCTTCATTAGTTAACTTATGTTTTTCTCTCCTTAGTATTAATTGCTAGTATAGTTGTTATGCATGTTTTAGTTAAATTCTCCTTAGTTAATGTTTTGTTGTTAATCATCATGACTAGTGAGTAGATTTTCTTGTTGGGGAATTAGGGAGGAGGATTTGGATTATTTGATTCAAGGGATGTTGGTGGGTTGTTTACTTGTTGATTATCAATTTTAAGGTTTTCGTGTCTTTGTTGACTTAGAATCGCGACTAGGCCGACCTTGACTCATTTCTACCAATATGGGGAAACTCGGGGTAGAAATTACCTTAATTTGAGACTTACCCTTTCGTCGCGAAAGCGGGTTTAGGTAGGTTGGGTGAAGAAATCGAAAGGTGGCATTCTCCCTTTTTAACGTTGTAACTAAAACTCGATCCCGAGACTCTTAGACCCCCATTTTCGAATCCCGACTCTCCCCAACACCTTTCCTATTATTGACCCTAGCCTTAGTAATCGTAGCTCTTAGCAATAGCTCGACCTCTCTCGACCCAAAACCCCCATCTCAATCTCATTCACGATTAAACTCTAGACTTGACCAATATCGCTTAACCCATCTCCTTGCGGATCGATCCCGACCTACCACTACTACATTAGTTAGGTTAGTCGGTGTTAAAAATATTGTTTGATTGTACGGGTCGTGACGCCCGCGCATCAGTCCTCCACAATAGTGCATTTATATATCAAATCTCATGGACGGAATATACTTGAGATAATTAGTACATTGATACTCCACGTCAGTTGATTAACGTAAATCAATAACGCTCAGCTGACTAGAGTTAGACGTTATTGTCGTATGACGGCGGTGATCAATTGATCCCTTTCGGTCACACCTATAGGATGAGACTCAAATAGAAAACTAATTATTTGTATTTGATACAGTTAATTAGTTCCTTGCGTATATATTTGATATATGCTTGGTAATGAGAGTTATTTATTGGAGATAGAGTTTTGAAGTTAGTCCGATTAAGTTTATTAGTCTATGATATGATAATTGACTGAATAAATTTTACGTCTTATTATAATACGATTAAATACGACTTAATCTATATAATAACATAAAAAGGCAAACTAAGAAGTTTCCTTTCTAATAAGCCGACATGTGGCATCACTACAAGCCGACACGTGACATCACTACAACTCAATCTTTAAGCTACTAAATGAAGGTGTTTGGTTTTTTTGTTTTAGAAAAAAATTCCTTTGATAATAAGTGTAATTCATTATTGAAGAGTAATATTATTTATCGCTACGGAAACAGTTGGTGACTTCGAAGTATGTTTGTATTTTTATCTATAAATATAATCAAAAGATAATATGTTCCTATAAAAATATCTTTTTAACTTATTCTAATTATAAAATAAAATATCAAAATTTAGAATTTAGCATGTTGCTTTTAGAATGACGACATTAATTACACAAATGACATTTATACCCTTCTCTTCTAATTAGTTTCTAATATATTTTTTAACTTAATAATAAAGACGATAACGATAATTAAACACATAACTAACGATGTTAACAATTTAAGCGAAAAAATATCAATTGATAACCAACGACGGTAATTAATGAGATTAACAATAATAAGACACATAATTAACATTTTACAATTAAACGATCATGACGTAAACGATAATTAAACAATTATTTAACACTAAATTTAATAATTTGCATAAGTTTAAAAAATATTTAGACAAATGATAATTAAACAAGTAATTAACGATTTAAAGATCTAATTTACGTCTATTATAAATATTAATAAAACCCCAAACATAAATATTAATAAAACCCCAAAAATTTTCCTAGACTTCTTCGAGACTATAGAACACTTCGAGGCTAGAACAAAGAGGATATAAATTCTTCTCAACATAAAACAAACACGTCCCGTGCGTTTGCACGGGTGAAAAAACTAGTTTAGTATTTAAAAGTTAATTACTAAATTAGTTGAGGTGTTGTATGCTTTAAGAGGTAGTGGTAATTAGCTATTTATATTTACAAGGAGTTGTAAATTTAGCCAAATTATTATTATTATGGGACCAATTATATATTGATATAATAGTAATATACTACTTAAAGAGTTAAGAGTATATTAATTATTTGATGTGATCAATTATGTAAGATAATTAATCATGTCACACATAAACATTTGTAAGACAAATGACAAAAATAAAATGGACCCATTTTATACATGCACACGGCACACTAGAAGAATAAGGGCAATGATGGTTGTTCTTATTTATGTGCATGCAAGAATAATAGTCATAATTACCCTAGACCCTAGACCTCTAAGCGTGCAATTAAAATAAGCATTTTTGTCTTCCCTAGAGAAGGGGTGGCCGGTTTTGGGGATTAAAATAAGAGATCATTTTGTTCTCATTTGAGCTTTAACTTTTAATTAATGAATGCTTTCCTCTTCTCCTAAAATACTCTCTTATACTAATATTCATCCTTACTAGTTTTAATGTCCGTGCGATGTACGAGTGCAACAAAAATGCTACTAAATCATCCACAATGGTGATAATACTTCATTTTATAATATTGACTGTGACGAATTGTTTATGATTATTTCAAATAATTGTAATTTTGGAGTTATTGATAATAACTCGACCCGTGACTCGTATAACCCGACCCGTATCCTGACTCCACTCATATAACTCGACCCGTGAGCCGACCCGCTCGTCTAGTGCGTATATTGATTACTTACTTACTTGGATAAAAAACGACGCTCATCAAAGTAGTAGGTCATGTATCTGTGAGCAATATTAATACGTCACAACTCATCTATGAACATTTAGTTTATCTATGTCTTTTACTTTAGAATATTATAATCATTTGACTTTCTACATCAAATATTTTGTATGTATGTCATCATCTCGCACTATATTTGACCCTAGCAGCCCGACCAATTGTTTTTAGGGTCATGAGCCCTTTTTTCCTGAGCTGCGACCCATTTGACCTAAACCAATCTAAAAGCTTTAGTCTAAAAGCCTAGTTCGACTCAATCTATTACTCTGTCTAGATTTTATTAAAACTCTAATTTTAATTTATAAGTTATTCGATATAATTAATTTTATATATTATTCTTTTATTTGAATATAACTATATGTCTAATCTTAACATAAATTATTTAGCAATTTTAGTACGTTACTCTCTTGTAAAGTTGTATATAGGGAGCCTAACAGAAATTCTTACTTGTGACGGATATATTCGTCGTAAACTTGCGACGGGTCAAGTACTACCTATGTGGGGTAGATAAACAAAAGCAAAATACATAGTAAATGACACTTTGTTTTGTCTTATCTACCCAATGGGTAGTATTTTCCCCGTCACAAGCTTGCGATTCTGTGACAGATATGGTCGTCACAATGATCACTTGTTGGGAGATTAACTTTGTGTTATCGTGTTAAATAGTAACGTTACTATTAGACTCAACAAAACTTGACCTGACTTGTAACACGATCCGCTCAACCCGTTTATTCATAGGTTAAGATTCAAGACATCTAAATCTTGATCCGTGAGTCTATATTTTAAATTACAAATATAAATTAATATTCAATCTAATACAACATTTTTTATCTTTTGATAGTAAATAATTATTAAAATAGTTTTAAAGATTCATTGTAATATAAACATTATAATAAAGGAGTATAAAAATAATATTATTAAAATAAATAAAAAGGTAATATCGAAAATATTACACCGTTCTACTTAAAGGTAAAAAAAATCTACGTTCGAAACTATTTTTCAGTTGTATTCTAAGCATAATCCGTCTCGTGACCCGTATAGGTATAACCCGACCCCTATTTGAACCGACTTGTAGTCTAACCTGACATATATAAAGTTATTTAAATAAATTATGTAGTTTAAAAAAGTTTGAGACTACATGTCACTCGAAATACCTGTAGTCTAACCCGACATGTATTTAATTATTTTATTATTTTATTTAAGTGTTTTAACTTCATTAAATTTTGAATTAGTTAAAATAGTTTAATCAAGTTTGCAGTGTTCAAAATTTTTAAATACTTAAATATGATAAATAATTTAAGTTTATATCACCAAAATTCGTCGTAAACTTGCGACGGGTCAAGTACTACCTATGTGGGGTAGATAAACTAAAGCAAAATACATAGTAAATGACACTTTGTTTTGTCTTATCTACCCAATGGGTAGTATTTTCCCCGTCGCAAGCTTGCGATTCTGTGACAGATATGGTCGTCACAATGATCACTTGTTGGGAGATTAACTTTGTGTTATCGTGTTAAATAGTAACGTTACTATTAGACTCAACAAAACTTGACCTGACTTGTAACACGATCCGCTCAACCCGTTTATTCATAGGTTAAGATTCAAGACATCTAATCTTGATCCGTGAGTCTATATTTTAAATTACAAATATAAATTAATATTCAATCTAATACAACATTTTTTATCTTTTGATAGTAAATAATTATTAGGGTTATTTAACAACAATAATACCAACTATAGGGCGTCTTCCCAAAATAATACCAATTTCAATAAATTCGAGAATAATACGTATTATTGAAGTAGTTAAACGAGAGTAGTATAAGTGAATTTATAACCTGCTACATCAGGTCACCTAATTAATATTTAACCTGCTACTTATCCTCCATCCTCCTCCTTAGACACGGATAACGGGTGAACTGTGTCGGGTCAGCTTTGGTTCAGGTCACTTACGGGTTATAATAATCGGGTTGACTTCGGGTCGGGTCGGATAATTTCGGGTTCGGGTCATTCTCGGGTTTGCTGTTTTTAACCTTTTTAGGGATATCGACTAATTTTCTATAATAATAGTCGGGTCAGTTTCGGGTTAGCTCGGGCCAAAATCATGCTGCGATTCGGGTGTCATGTCGGTTCCGGTTTGGCTTATTCGGGTTGGGTCAGTTTTCTCAAGTCTACTCCTCCTTCATCCTCTCTCTCCATTACGCTTCATCCTTCTTCCGTTTTTTTCTATAAGTTTCGTTTAGATTAACGTGTTGATTTTGGTGTAGGATTGTGTTGTTAGTCAGATTTGGTGCGGTTGAAGGAAGAGGAAGACCGAAGACGTTAATGACGTTTAATGCCTCGTATACTGAGTAAGTGAAAAAGAGTGAACATTAAACAAATTAAAGGCGAAAAAGCAAGGTGAACGAGTTCTATCGTTAACTGGTCATCTATACTACTCTGATTTAACTACTCCAAAATATGTATCATTCTCAGATTTATTGAAATTGGAATTATTTTCCGAAGACGCTCTATAGTTGATATTATTGCCGTTAAATAAAATTAAAGGTGAAAAAGAAAGGTGGAAGGGTTTTACAGGTAACCGGTCACCCATACTACTCTCGTTTAACTACTTCAATAATACGTATTATTCTCAGATTTATTAAAATTGATATTATTTTGGGAAGACGCCCTATAGTTGGTATTATTGTTGTTAAATAACCCTAATTATTAAAATAGTTTTAAAGATTCATTGTAATATAAACATTATAATAAAGGAGTATAAAAATAATATTATTAAAATAAATAAAAAGGTAATATCGAAAATATTACACCGTTCTACTTAAAGGTAAAAAAAAATATACGTTCGAAACTATTTTTCAGTTGTATTCTAAGCATAATCCGTCTCGTGACCCGTATAGGTATAACCCGACCCCTATTTGAACCGACTTGTAGTCTAACCTGACATATATAAAGTTATTTAAATAAATTATGTAGTTTAAAAAAGTTTGAGACTACATGTCACTCGAAATACCTGTAGTCTAACCCGACATGTATTTTATTATTTTATTATTTTATTTAAGTGTTTTAACTTCATTAAATTTTGAATTAGTTAAAATAGTTTAATCAAGTTTGCAGTGTTCAAAATTTTTAAATACTTAAATATGATAAATAATTTAAGTTTGTATCACCAAAATTTAACTAATGGAACTTACCAACATCGCTCGAAAAACGTAACGTTTAATTATATTGCTAATTGACGGATTGATTGATTGAACGTAATTATTTTTTATATATTAATCAATTTATTTGAATATGATTTTGTTTCTAATTTTAACTTAAATTATCTAGCATTCTTATTAGTATATATATTGTTTGCTTATAAATCAGGAGACTAAAGTTTTACTCTCTAGTTGATCTAAATGACTTGACTTGACCCGTAAACTCAACCCATCCAACCCGTTTCTTCGTAGGTCAACACCTAT
Source organism: Agrostemma githago (assembly GCA_958450325.1). Classification (NCBI taxonomy): domain Eukaryota; kingdom Viridiplantae; phylum Streptophyta; class Magnoliopsida; order Caryophyllales; family Caryophyllaceae; genus Agrostemma; species Agrostemma githago. The sequence goes on from OY288250.1 coordinate 43,075,459, forward strand.
AAATCTTGATCCGCGACTTGACTGTCATCAAACCCGATATATTAGGGTCGTGGCCCGACCCGACCTATCCGTTAAAAATTATTTACTCTATATGATTGCAAAATTAAATGCAGTGTAGTTTTATTTTGATGACACCTATAAATGAAGTAATAATTTATTTTTTTATTGTGCAATATCTTTTAAAACATTTATTATTTATAATTATTTCTATATAAATATGACAAGTAGTGAATATAAATAAAATACTCCAATATTAAATTAAAAAAACTCTTAAATTTTTTTATTGATATAAAAGGTAAAAGTTATAAAATTGTAATTTCTCACATTGTATTTTCGCAAAAATGTAAATTCAATTCTATTAGGATAATTTTATCTTAATAAATATATCTACTTATATTAGGATAATAATTTTATTTTAATAATAATTCTCCAAAAATGACGATTATTTGAAATAATCATAACCATTTTACTCGTTCCACTATTCAAATTTTGTTGTTTTCTGAGGTGGTAATTGACGGTTTATATAATGATAATTCTTTGACTCTTAGGGGTGTTAGGATTGTTTTGTCTAATACTAAGAGTCAAAGGAGTATTATTATTTATTATCTAATACTAAAACAAATAGGAGTATTATTTATCATATCCACTTTTAATATGAATAATATTTAAATTCTTAGTGTTTCATAAAAGTTGTATTCCCTCGAAAAAAAAGCTTCCTTTAATTATATATATTGATTACTAAAGTAGTAATATTCATCATATTAGTATATGTACATCACTATTATTATCTAGTTAATAATAATAGTGATTATTTGGGTAAATCTTGGGTGCAACTTAAAGGAGGTCTTCTTCTCGGAGATTCAAGATTTGGAGGATCATCCATACTAATATAAGCTCAAGAATAATAAGAAAAAGAGTTTCTTATTGTGCCCATTATTTTCTCTTTGTTTATGTAAGAAAATTTCTTCTTTTATCTAGTTTTGTCTTTTTTATCTCATGCATGTAACTAGATCTTTACATACTAAATTAACAAGTAATTTAGTAACTAATTAGAGGAGTCTAATTAGAGGGTTATGAACCTTTCAGAAACTATTGTAAGTTCCATATAATGTAAGTTTTCGAATAAAAATTCGATGTTACAAAAGATATGTCATACATATAATAAAATGAATATCAATATAACAAAACTTTTCCAACTAAAATCGTCGACGTTGAAAACGAAAACATCATAACAATAATATAATTTTCAAAATTAATGCATAAATCTATTATTAAAATGTATAATCTAATAATCTTCCATTTTCCCCGCTTGCATTTAATACAACACATTCAATAAATTTATTTCTTAATTTTTTTTTTAAAATAATAAATTTGGCCAATGAGAAGAAGATGACATGACATCATGAAATGCATTCAAACTCAAATGATGAAATGTAATTGTTTTGTTTGACTTTTAATAATATATATAAATATGATGAAAATATTATACATAGTATTAATTCCCGAAAATCATGCCTCTTGAAACAATCATTACCGAAAATATGATACTCATTCCCGAAAATTAGTCCCAAAATATATTCGGGAATGAGTAATTATAAATGTATAATATGGCATCGGTATACCATATAAAATCTGATTCCCGAAAATATATGTATAAATGTTTAATATACCATATAAAATCATTATCAAAAATATGATTGTCATTCCCAAAAATTAGTCCCAAAATAAATTCGTGAATGGTATCAATCATCAATCATCAATCAATATCAATCATCAATCAAAACATTATAGGTAAACTTTTGAAGTAAATTGGTATTTCATATAACTGAGGCAGGTTGTTATTATTAAGGCCCATTTGTAGGCTCAATCTATGAGCGGGAAAAAGTTTGACGAGCTGCCACGTAGGATTTTCCCTAGCATCTCCTATCTTTTTAATAGAAAGGGGATGGTAAATTTGTTATGAGTATTCCACGTGACATTAACACATTGAGATGATTTCTGCTTTAATATAATACTCCGTATATGATAAAAAAAATTATGGCTTGCAAAAGGCATTTATATGACCCATATTTGACTTGAAACCCGTGTAAATATGACTCGTAGTGAACTCGTATTTTCCAACCTAAAATATATTTGACCCATATTTTACCCTAACACGAAATTCAACTGCCCAATTTCGACAAGTCGCTATTGGAGATTGAGTAAATTGTTGAGTAAATTGTTGGAACACAGAACAAGGTTATAGGGGTAGAGCCGTAGAGGGGCCAAAATTTCAATCCTGGATCAGTTAAGGAAGACATAAGTGTTCTACCAATGATAACAATCTTCTATATCAACTACCGTAGAAAAAACTGATTATTTACTCTCAAGTCTCAAGTAAAATCATTACTTCTAAGTATCTAACGATGATTAGTGTCATAATAATAATAATAATAATAATAATAATAATGGAGATAGGGGGCGTGATCAGGAGCGGCCCAGAGGAGGTTCAGGGCGAGCAGGGGAACTGGGCCTCCAATTTTGTTGGACCTCATAATCCTCTTTCTGAATAGTTACTTTATATATAAAATTATGTGATAGTATCTACATATATGGCTTGTAGTGTGGTGGTTTGAGTCTACTCCCTTTGCTTGGAAGATCATGGGTTTAAAACCTTGTTGGATGCATATTTATTTTTTTTATTTTTAAATATTACATCCATACAAGGGCCTCAAACTTGAGACTCGAACTGGACCTCCATATCTATTAAGACGCCCCTGGGCGTGATGTGTGTTGATCTGACAGGGTTGTCCCCTTTGACCCAGTCTGTGATGGCTGATTTTCTGCCTGGTCACGTGGTCGTCGATGCTGCTCAACATAAATGCGCCAAGTATGGAGATTTGTGCACCAAGACTGGGTATAGGTTCCTGCCTTTCTCCTTCTCGTCGCTGGGAGAGCTTGATGCAGAGGTTGTTGCATTGCTCAAGCGGATTCGAAAATTCTCTATCTCTCAGGATGCGGGGGCTCGCGCAGCTACCTTTATTTTCACTAAACTTAGCTTTGCTATTGCTAAGGGAGTGGGTGCCCAGATAGTATCTCGGCTACCCACTAACTTATTAATGCAAACTCCGGTTTAAAAAAAAATAATAATAATAATCAATATATATATATATATATATATATATATATATATTAGGTTTTTTTCGAGCGATCTCAGTGGTCCGTTCCATCAAACCTCAAATTAGGAAAGTGTCATAAATAATAAAAAAAATCTATTAGAGAATCTTTTAATTATCATAATATATATTTAATTTATTATATTAATTTGATGTTTTACAATTCTGAGGTGAAAACCTTTAGAATTCATTTTTTAAAAACATCATCGTAAAATAAATTATAAAAATGAAATAGTTAGATTCGTGGTAAATAATGCTTTCATTAGAGTATAAACTTCATATTATTTGTTTCACATTATGTGATGAATTTATTACTTATAACAGTTGTAAGATTATCCCACATTGACAAATTATATTATAAATAATATGGAATATCAAAAAAATTATTCGTTTTTCGATAGATTAAAGACTAAATAAGAAATTCTATATTATAAATAAGAGTAATCATTCGTTTTTCGATATCTACCAAAAAGTCTTTTGAATATCAAAAATAATTCTTAAGACTATAAACTCAATTAATTATCCTATATTAAAATATTATGATGAGGTGATAGAAATTTTATATTATATCAAAAAAATTATGATGATGTGATGATTTTTTTTTATAAATAAGAGTAATCATTATTCGGTTTCAAATATTGACCAAGAAAAACTTTTAAAATATCTCATATCGAAAAATTATGATGGGGATGAAATTTTTTAGTATAAATAAGAGTAACCATTCGGTTTCAAATATCGACCAAGAAAAACTTTTAAAATATCCCACGTCGAAAAATTATGATGGGATGATGGAATTCTATATTATAAATATTAGTAATCATTCGTTTTAAATATCGACCAAAAAACTTTTTATTCTTAAAAAAACTTTAAATATATAAGACTACAAATTTAAAATCATCCACATTGAAAATTATAGTGTATGATGAAATTCTATATTATAAACAAGAGTAATGATGTATTTTTTTAATCGTAAAAAGAACTGATGGAAGACTATAAACTTAAATAAATTATCCCACATCGAAAAATTATGATAAGTTGATGAATTCTATATTATAAATAAGACTATTCATTCGTTCTTAAATATCAATCAAGTAATAATAATCTCAGTAATAAGGTGATGAAACTTTATATTATAAATAATAGTCTGTAGTAATCATGTGCTCTTAAATATTAACCAAAAATGTTTTGAGTCTTAAAATATATTAAGATTATAAACTTAAGTAAAACTATCCCATATTCGAAAAATTATAAAGGTCATCAAACATAAATCTCTTGAGTCTTAAAAAATTATAATAAGGGATGAAATTCCATATTATAAATAAAACTAATAAAAAAAATTCTTAGACATCAACCAATTTAAGTAATTCTCCCACATTGAAAATTATGATGAGGCTATAAATTTCTACTAAATAAGAGTAATCATTGTTTTTATATATCAACCAATAAAAAAAATTGTTTTTTTTTTAAAAACTATGATGGAATTCTATATCATTGTTTTCTTAAATTATGATGAGGTCATAAATTGTAGTCTTATTTTTTGATTTGTTTTTAAAAAATTTTTGAATTTAAAAAAGATCTTAATAAGACTACAAACTTAAAATTATTCCACCTCGAAACAATTAAAATAAGTTACGGTGATGTTTTATATTATAAATAAGACTACAAATTTTAGTTAAATTATCTCACATCGGTAAATTATTATAAGGTGATGAATTTCTATACTGTAAATAAGACTAATTATTTGTCAAAAAAAAATTCAGTCTTAAAAATTCTTTTAATAAGACTACAAACATAAAATTATCCCACATTGAAAAAATTAAAATAAGAATAAAAGTAATCAGGTATTCTTTTGAGTCTTTAAAAGACCTCTTAGGACAGTAAATTATTCCAAAAGTTCTTAAGACTATAAATTTGAGTAAAATTATCCCACATCGAAAAACTAAGATGATGAGTTTATATTATAATTAAGTCTTTAAAAAAGAGCTCTTAAGATAGTAAATCATCCCACATCGAAAAATTATAAACAAAAAATTTTATATTATAAATAAGAGTAATCATTCATCATTAGATATCCACCAAAACTTTCTAATATTATGATAAGGTTTTGGATGTTTTTAAATATCGACCAAAAAAAACTTTTCAGTCTTAAAATTTCTCTTAATAAGACAACAAACTTAAAATTATCCCACATCAAACATAAAATTATGAGTCTATCAATTTACCTTTATTTTTATAATCTTCATATGAGATCCTTTATTTCTATAACTTTTTTTTTCCAATGTATTTAATCCAACTAACCCGTGCAGCGCACGGACTTTAATCTAGTAATAATAATAATAAGGAAAAAAGACAGACATTGAGAGCAAAGTGAGTCCGGAAAACGTGCGGGGACCTTTCTGAAGGAGTAACAACTTTGAGGAGTAAGTCAGTAACAACCTAACTTAATTTTGTGAGCTTATTGTCAACTGTCAAGGTAATTCAAAGTAGACGTGAAAGCTCATCCATTACATTCCAACGACTGATCACACACCATACTCGAATACTGAGGCATTAAATATACGAACTCTCGACGGTGTGTTTGAATACCAAAACTGGGAAGGAAAGGGAGGGGAGCCCGTTTTGAATACTACTTCAAAGTAGACATGATTTTCTCTCCAAACCTACCTCCAGGTTTTTTGATCCAAACACACCCTCAAAGTTGGGTGTGCATAGTGAAGAGCACAGATGCAACATCACTGCTCATCAGTGAGACTGGTGCTCAAAGACGCATATTAAGCACAGAGCCGCAGACTAACTGAAGTACTGAACAGCATGGGCTTTTCTAACTTGAGCTCCCTTTGCTTGTTTTGCCATACATACGATTCCTCTAATATGTAATACAACCAGTCAGCCAAGGACGAGAATCATTGTAGTTTGCGTACTCAGTACAACAGCATGGGGTCTCATGTACTCTCCAGAATTCGGGATATGCAACAAATTTATATAACAAAATTGTACGGAGTATTAGCCACTCAGTACAGCAATGAGCCAACCATTAGGGTGCGATGTTTCAGGGCGATATTGTGTTTTGCGTCGATACCATGTGGATGCCTAATCAGATACAGAACAAAGTTACGATGAATCTAATGCATGAAGCTTCATTAGCTGACAAAGTGACACGGCTATAGTAAAAGACGTCACAATGAAGAAAATAAATTGTTCAGCCCGACCTGACAATAGATAATAAAAGAGCGGAGAAACTTGAAATCTGCTGGCTGTCCAAGATCAATTTCAAGATTAATGGTTGTTCCATAGAGAACAAGAAAGAAATCACTCATTAAACAAAGAAAATGATCTCATACACTCATAAACCTGAAGCAACCGGCTCTAGCGGAAGATTTACCCTCTATCTGGCATACGCATTACGCAGCTGAAAACTGAGGTAGATAGGCAGCTATCTACAACAAACAATCAACACATGAAACATCCGAAAACCCTTCAATAGAAATCAGAAATCTAGGATGACACGCAGACAGTCAGGCATCATTAAAATAAAATACTCTGTACTACGTATAAAAGCTTGTTATCCTAGAAAAATAAGATCGCAATCTACGAATACCTTCCACAACGAGATTAGATATGCAAAGAGAAGAAAATCGAGAAGTAGAAACTAGAAGGGTCTTTCATTTAATATTGAGAGATTAGGCCAAAGCCGCACATAAATAGAAGGCAAACATTAACATTTAAATCACTACTGTACCAATGACTTAACCTATGCATGTTTTGAATACAAGATTACAAATGTTTACCTTGCCAAAACGGAACAAGAGAAGCCCCATCTTCCATCACGGTCAACTGAACATCGTCATTAATAGCACATCTCTTAAGTCTTATACATGTCACCAATGGTATAATAGCAAGGCCACAATGCCTTATAAACTTTGGCAAACAGAAATTCAAAATCTGAATTGTATTTGCTACCAAACTCTTGAAAATCACCCAGTACAATAGAATGAGAGTTTAATAGTGGAACAGCAGAGGTGTATATAAGATTTCAAGTTTCAAATTGGAAGTTTGCAAGGCACGGTACTTAAGTACTCGCAAAGTCCGAAAATAATCACCCTGAAGTTATCATAGCGGTCCTCAATCAGCGCCAGCAAAATATGAGTGCACCCTAAGTTACACTAAAAATCTACCAAAAATGCTCACATGATGGTAAAATTCTAGACCTCGTGACATAACCTAAAACATGGAAAATGAAGAATCGGCTAGTAAAATGAGAGAGAACATATTCATGTGAATCTATAACTTTATTAATGGAACTCCAAAGTTCATATGCACACATCCTAAAGGCACCTAGTCGAGATGAAATCATGCCTTGGAAATGTATTGTGGAAAATAGACCCAATGGCAGCACAATTAAGAAGGATATGATAGACTTGCTCAAGCTCAGTTCATTCACAACAATAGAAAAGCACACAATCAGCCCATGCATCAATGAAACAGTGTCCTAGGAAAAATTAAGAGACTTACATTTACTCCACCAACAGTACAGCAATTGCTATGTATCCACCATCCAAGCAGCAAAATCTCACACCATTGGTCATTAACTGAACTCAGGCCAAGGTGTGAAATGGATCAGTTGCACAAAATGAAATGAAAATAGAACTGAGAGAGAGTTCTGCACAAGACTGATATATTAACCACACAGGAGTTAAGACATCAGCATCAGCATCATGCAAAAGAATATCATATAACAGCTACTTCAAATATCAATTATACTAGTTACTTGTACAATCACATAACTGAAAAGGTAACAATTCAATTTTATATGCAATCAATTAAACAGAACTTGGTAAACAAGAGATATCAATAGAATATCAGAAAAGCCAAAATGTGGACCACACCTCCAAGAGGAAGTCGATCGAAGGACTTAGTATATGAGGAATCTCTGCTCATAACACTGAATCAAAGATGGTCACTCTTCTAACAATTGTGCACAAGTTCAATAAACCAACTAGACATAAGTCAGAGGACAACATATACACAACTGAAAAAAAACAACGAATTTTTTTTAACAATTTAAATTTGTAATCATTTCAAAGAGAGAGAAGCATCATGGTGCCTCAAGGATGGAATGCTCACCGAAGTTTCATGATTCCGGTTTGGAAGGCCAGAATCTCCACTACTAGAAGAAATTTCACTTGCAAATTGCATTACCAGATTTCTTTAAATTTGAAGTGAGTTTAAGATAGGTTGCGTTCGTCAAACATGATCACATCCCCTAACCCAAATTGAACATTGAATTGTGCAACGCTAACATTAATAGCGTGAATTCTCTCATGCCAGGACTACTGTTGAAGGAACATGAACGATTTTATGCTAGATAACATTATCCACAAGTATAATGCACAATTTAAAGCAACAATCAACTTTAAAACCCACTCAATATTAACTAGCGAAAATTGCAATGATCAAACATGTTTCAATTTACCTCAGAGGACACAATGACAAATCAGAAAACAAGGTTTGGCTTTTTCATTGACACCCAATGTACAAGCTCACACGTTGTAGAGTGAGTAACTAACAAACATGCCAGTTAAACATATGAAATAAGCCAAGTTTCATGACAACCAGAAAAACGTTCTATGTGAGTAAAGGTCAACCAAGTAATAAAAGTACGCAAGTAAATCAAAGTCAGGTCTCAGAGCAAAAGCACCGGATAGGTAAAAAATGGATTGACATATTAGGACGGGAGATCCGCAGTGATCGGCCTTGTACGGAACTCTTCTACAAAGGGAAGTAAATCAATCAAAACAACTTACCTAATACCGCATACATACTTTAATAATTTTATTACTGTGTGGAATCCGGAAACAATGCTTCCATAGAAATAAAGTGTATCACCAATCACATTAACTTAACCAGCTACTCAAAAAAGTAAAGATACACCAATTTTGGATACAATCTAAAGGGGGCAAGTGAGGGGGGAGAATGAGGGAGAGTGGAATGGAGTGATTCGGTTTCCCTTCAAATCTTTCCTATCCATTTTAGTGAGATTATAATTAGGCTCAAAGGAGGGAAACGGCTACCTTCGTTTCTCACTTCATTTAGCTATAACCCCATTTGTTAATCAAACGGGAAATTTTCAACACCTCCCAGCCGCTTCCATCCGTTTCTCTCTAAACCCCGTGTATCCAAACAAACCGCACATATACGAAGAGTAGAGTTTGTAATTATCAGCTCCATTTCATTGTACTAATGTCTAATGAGTAAGTCTACTGAGAGACGATCTTTTGTTAAGTTTAATGAGAGACCAATTACAAAAGAAGATAGCAGTGGTACCAAACTTAATAAAAATAGGTACGCTTAACCTAAAAATGTATACAGATATAAATGGGGTACGCTTGTTATAAAAAGCGATACAAACAAGTTATCATTTAGAGATACATCTAATTATAAAATAAGTACGAATAAGACTTAAATGGTACAGACAAGTGGTCTCTCAATAACTTATGGAGACACCGTCTCTCCCAAGACTTTGTGATGTCTAATAACATGCTAGTAGGTGGAAACAGTGCACTAATACAAACGAGATATCAATATCATTTAACCAAGATGGCAAGAACTACTTGTTCGGCAACAAACAAGCACACATAACAATTCCCGCCATGCCAAACAAGGAAAAATAGCTAAAAGAATGTTTAAAAAACCAACAAACGAAAGATTGATTGATCGAATGTGCCGATAAATGGCACACATTTGAACAATTCCGGATAAAAGAGAAGCGATTACAAGAGCTAGTCAATAACAAAACATCTGAAACCTTCCTTCCTAATATAAGGTGTGTTTTTTTCCCTTATCTAACTGATACTATTTCAAAAACCAATGTAATTCACCTAATCTTGCACCCAAGTATGGAATAATACGACTGAACATTGAACACCCAGGTAACAATGCATTGAAAAACCAAACAAAACATTAGTCCGAAATGAATATTAGCAGAAAGCACGAAACTACTTATTCACCGCTCTTTACTTTTGTCACCCTATCAATAAAATGGTTAAAATTTCCGCTCCTGAAACTCTCACCTACAGCTACTGAATCTCACATCGCCTTTTTCATCGTTTGCAAGCACTTTCTCCATCGACATTATCCCCTAATTCAGTCTCCAATTCGCCCACGCCGTCAACAATTCCGCTAATTTCCTCGTCCTCTTTTGCCTTGGCCTTGGCCTCAGCCTCTGTTTTGACCAACAAATCGCAAAAGAAATTGGTCATAACACCCTCATACCCCGGCATTTTGGCGTACCCTGGGAAATAGTTGATATCAATGACGAGATAGCGATTCCCAACCCTAGTATCCCTAATAACATCGAAATTGAACAAATTAAGCTTCAAAGCCTCCCTCAAACCCCTGGCAATATCCACCATAAACTTCTGAGGTGGCATTTCACAATCATCCAACTGCATCAACTTATAATACTTCTCATCCGTCCTCTCATGCGTCGCGAGATTGGACACCTGCGAAAAAGTAACTAAACCGCCTAAACTCTCAAGCTTCTCCTCCGCCACATCCGGCAACGACTTCCTCTTGACGCATTTCACGTATTCACCTGCAACATACACCTTGAATATAACTCCACCATGATTGACAAACTCCTGCAGCACAATGGGAGGCTTTAGGTTGATTAATCCTCCGTGATTATACACCAAGGACATCTTATGCGATTTAGCGCTACCGTCGGCCACTAAAGGCTTGGCAATGACGGGGAATTTGAGTGCCTCCCAGGACCTGGAGTCACGAAGCGTCTCGACATCGTAAATCACAATCTGGTTAGGTATCCCAAACGTGGCCGCATCCCCGAGAGACGACGTCGTTTTGGCTTTCAATTCGGAAACAACCTGCAGCATGGAAATACGGTTATGCAAGCGCTCAATTGACTCGGGCGCGTCAACGATGACGGAACAAGGGTTGCTGCGTTTGAAATCGGCGAGCTGGGTCTTCCAATCGTCGCCGTAGAGCTTGTGGAGAACGCAATCGAAGGGACCTTGTCGGATCAGGGGAATGTCGGTGTCAATTTTGACGAAATCGATGGAGCGGTCACGAGCGAGGGAAATGAGGGATTGTCGAATGAAGCTCTGCTGCTTCTTGGGAGCCAAGGCGTATCCGATCCGAAAGCGGGTGGTTGTCTGGTTGGGGTCCTCAGCCATGGGAAAGACGTCGTATAGTGTAATAATGGGGGTTGACAATGTGAGGTTGTAACATAAAAGGAGGGGGAGAGGTTTTTAGGGTTTTGAATGATAAAATGGAGAGGTGTGGGGTAATGGAGGGGAGAGGGTAGGGACGTAGAGTTGGGGGGGAGAGGGGAGAGGAGAGAGAAGGAGGGGTTAGGGAGGTGAAAGGGGAAAAGAGGTTAAATAAGTGGAGGTTGGTTAACTAGGGTTGCTGGGAGGAGGGGGAGGTGTGGTTAGTGTGGTATGACATCAATATTTCGACATGGGGTCAACTGGTGGTGCACTTTGTGAGCACTTGCGTAGTTGGCGTCAAAATTCCAATGTTTTGTTTACTTTGCCAAAAAAATCAATCCGCATCAATCATCATCACCCCTTCGTATCCAAATTGTGCTGTTTATTTTTTCACACTTAACGAGATACGTTTTACATCATCAATATCTTTCGTTTTACATTTATAAAATTATAAAAATTCGATATTCTAATCTATTCATAAAAACGAATCAAATAAGATCTCACATGACTGTCTTGAATTGTGAATAATATCTAAAAAGAAAGCGTATTTTTTGGATGTGAACGGAAAAAGTATCATCATATCATATCATATAATCCGTATTATATTAAACAGAAATAACCTCTTCAAGTGTACATGTATCTCCAGGAGAAATAACCATAATTATAAAATATTAATAATCAATATGAATGTTCATACTTCTTCCGATCTTCCCATTATATATTCATTTGAGAGAGATTAAAATAATCAAATGGGAAGATCTTAGAAAGTTAGAGGAAGTAACATCTTCAATTCTTATTACTTCGAATAACTCAGGCTAATAATTACTAGAGTTGGAAAGTCCGTGCGATGCATGGGTCGATTTTTAGTGACAATAATAATGACACCAAGTTAGAGAATTGCATAAATTGGTTAAACTACTGGTTGCCGAATTTTATTTATATAACAGAATATCATCGTCTTATTATAATTTCTCGATGTGGGATAATTTTACTTCAATTTATAGCTTCAAATGTTGTTATAAGACTCAAAAGATTTTTCTAGTTAATATCAAACACAAATGATTTCTCTTATTTATAATATATTTTCTCCTAATACCCATGATCTTCTCTCTTTTTTTGGCACAAAAATTAAGAAAAGATTAAAGAATTGATATACAGTAAGAAAAAAGTGAGGTATAAAGTGAAAATATGATGGGTTTGTGAATAAAGAAATGATTAAAGCACAACCCAAAAATGGAAAGAGAGAAGATGAGTGTACTAAGCCCAAAAAGAAAAGAAGAAAGATCATGGTTAATAGGAGGGAGTAGTATAAACTTTCATCGACTCATCATAACTTTTCGATGTGTGATAATATTACTTAAATTTATAGTTTTAAGAACTTTTTTAGGACTTAAAAGACTTCTGATTGATATCTAAATATGATGATTACTTTTATTTATATAATAGAATTTCATCACCTTGTTGCACTTTTTTTTCTCTCTACTACATTAGGTCGTTGGCATTTCAGTCAGGTCGTCGGTGCTTTATACGTGATTTTACTCTTTTGCCCTCCATTAATTAAGATTAATAATATGAATTATTTTACTTAATAAATCTAATTATTATTTCCCGACTACTTGAAAATTACAGTTTTGCTAATTTTTGACGGTTTTTGAGACACATGTCGCAATAAAGTTCAGGAATCTTTTTAGAAAATCTATACATAAAGTTAAAAGAGTTATTTGAGTATTTAATTTTTTGTCACGTGACATATATTAAATGCTCAAACAACCCTTTATTTATAGGGTTATTTAACAGAAATAATACCAACTTTGGGTGGTATTCCATCAATAAAACCAACT